>CM068825.1:50518089-51144003 GCA_028554795.2 Sinohyriopsis cumingii
GGGCGAATGGAAACTTAAACAAGAAAAGATACTTAGTTATTCTGAATCTGCCGACGTTGAAATCAAGGATATTTATTTTAAAAAATATCAAATATTAGACTTGTCATCTGCACCATCTGTATATGAACCCGTAGCGAGATATAAAACAGTTTATGTCAACGGACCGGGGAGTTCTGGTTAAACAACATGTGTGATCGAATTATTTCTTGGACTTGATATAATTGTGTTAACCCCTAAAAATAGACTCCCCAGAGAAATGAACGAACGAGGAGTTAAATCTTATGCTTATCACAGCTTTTTCCAATGGAAGGGAGATACATGGACTCCTGAACGAATGGGTGAAAATTATATTCCAAAGATTATTATCTGGGATGAAATATGTCCAGTGTCGCTGGAGACATTTAAAATAGTTCTTGATTGGTTGTTGACAAAAATACTGCTGTTATCATGTGTGGTGATCATGGTCAACCACTGCCTTTTGTTGGATTGTCTCCGCATGAATAGCTGAACAAATTGGTGGATTATTATGAGTAGATAACTGATGATCATAGGCGCTTGATCCAAAATTAAGAAAGCTTAGTAAATAGATTAGACTACAACCAAGTAAAATTCAGTGTGAAATGATGCGTGAAATAACTTCAGAAACTCCTATGAATAATTTTTGGAATTTGTGGGGGCCAGATGATTTGATAGTTGCAAAAAGAAAGATAGCTCGTGATACATTTTAACAACAATTCTTTCTATTACATAAAGTGAAGTTTTCAGATCTACCTGTACCATTGTGTTATGAAACAGCAGATAGTGATGGCAAGATATCGACGTTGAAATTCCAGGTTGCGGTAGTAAACAAAATCGCGTGTTAAATGATATTGTTTTAGTTCATGTGAGTGTTGTTGAGAGCGCGTTAACGATGGACAAAACTCCATGCTTTAACGATTCATTCTTCACAAGGATTAACTGTTTTAGATACTAATATTTGGATTGTTGATGATCGTATCGAAAGGTCAAATTTAGTTTATATCGCAGTGTCTAGAGTCAGAAGAATATCCAAGCTGCGGAGGGTTATCGTAGACTTCACGGAAAATAATAATCAGACTCAGGGATCAACAATGATGTAGGAAGAAAGCAATTAGTCATAAACAGTGTGACCAAAAAATAAACGCGACTTTGATCTCGATGCTAAATGTATCATGACATTGAAACAAACGACAGAATAATCATTGTGTGAGCTGTAACACAGTAATATTGTGGCAGTATTTAAATAATAATCAAAGACGGTTTACCGTAGATAGAATTAATAGTTTTATTGGTCACACATGCAGAGATTACTGCAATATTTCAGTTGTGTTTAATGGAGTTCATACACATACTCTGCGAAACATTCATCAGACTTGGTGTTCAGGGGATATGGATATGATTAAGTTCAAAAACTTCTTTTCATGTGAGCAAGCTACCCCACACGGATTTATCACGATGAATTAACATGATCCTCTTTTGCGATATCGTGTAGGTCTTGAGAACAATTTCGGTTGAGAGAGCAGCGGGGGGGGGGGGGGGGCGACCAACAATGAGTGTCCGGGTGGGTAAACGAACATGCATACAATTTGAAAACACAAGCGACAAAGATAACATAACAAAATGAGTTAACCCAATTAGAGAAAGTCTTGGTTAGTTAGAGGCTTCAGTTTGACGTTATTGACCTTGTATTTTTATTTTTCGTAGGAAGCTATATTTTCAAGCAAGACTTGCTCCAAAATTGGTCTGTTCACCCTCCCTCTGCTTCTCGCGGTACTAATTCAGTTCCCGTACCAAACCCATATAAACACCATGATTTTAAAACTTCAATCAATTTAAATTTTTGAATGTTCATGATTAAAACATACATTCATCAGTATAGATGCATCCTGAATTACAGCTTCTGTGTAGAGAAAACCATATTGGAGGCGCCATTTTCTTGATCTACATGTGATTGAAAGGTGTAAGACTAATGGGTTAATTTCAGTAATGAGTCTTCCAAACACATGTATGTAAAAGGACTGAAATTCCACCAGTAAAACAAAGTATGTTTTTTTTCGTTCAGTTTCAACCAAAATAAGCTTTCAGAAGGTTCCTTTAAGTAAAATCTTACTTTCATTATCAACCAACCCTGGCCAGCCAAACCCATGTATAACTCTATTTTATCCTAATAAATTCCTAGACTGGTTCACATTCTTCCAAATAGTCAGTACTGTGAGTCCGATAGGATTGAAATGTACAATCATTAAGAAGTAATATGATAGAGGGCGAAAAAGAAGCAACATGCGTACAAAATGCAAATCCGTATTCAGGCACATAAATGTTGCTCGGAGCTAACAAGATCATATCTTTCCTAGTCATCCAAATGAATAGGTAGCAAAGCAAATCAAATAATTTAAGAACGTCATGAAATGATGCAAGAAATGATATAATAGCTACACAGAGGTAACCAAATTGTAGAAGTTATCCTTCTGCGTCACATAACTATGAGACTGAACGGCTACGGTTCTGCTTTGCAGAGAAACTGCTGCACCGTTTCTCAACGATATTTTTAATGTAATATACCTGTAATGACAAAAGACACTGTTCCGGGTCTACCTCATAAAATAGCATAATGAATGATAAACTTGGCGCAGCTCTGAGCAAAGGCAATTACATCTACTAAGTAGGTACTCCCCCTCCTGTCTGGAAGAAAGCACCTTACCATCATCAGTTGCTTCTCTCCAACCTTGACCAACCCGGATGAAATGGAGGTCACGTTCTATGAGGATCCGTCATTGTTGACGTTCCAATGGCAGATAAGCTCGTCATTCTTGGCGACTTCAATGCAAGAGTAGGCTGTGATTATGTTGCCTGGGATGGAGTGCTAGAAAAATACGGAGTGGGAGTAGTGAATGGGGCCACCCTAGGGACAATGGGAATTACCATTAAAAACACCCCTGGGCCACTCTGGGGACTATGTAAATTTAACATGGGGAAAATTGCTGGGCCACTCTAGGGACAAGGGGAATTGAACATGGGCAATAGAATTTGGGCTTGTCGAGGGACAATGGGAATTTAACATGGGGAATACAGTTTGGGCCTGTCTAGCGACTATGTAAATTTAACATGGGCGATATTGTCGTGCCACTCTGGTGACAAGGGGAATTGAACAGGGGAATAGAGTTTGGTCTTGTCTAGGGACAAAGGGAATTTAACATGGGAGAAAAAAACTACTTTAGGGACAAGGGGAATTTAACATGGGATTTGTTTTGTAAAAAATAAAAAAAAAATGGGCTAGGCAATTGAAAGTCAAGATCTTTTCGAGACCTATGAGTGGCCCTGAAAAGGGCCTTTGGGTTTTATGTTAATATTAAGATATATTAACATAAAGGGCACCGCACTGGTCTTCTTCTTGTCCCTAGGCTGCGCCTGACTGCAGGACCGTAAATCAGGACTCTTTTGAGGCATCCTTGACGCTCCACATATACTCTTTGCATCCACAGACTGGTGTCTGTCCTGTGGACAACTGTCCACTTGGATCGGACATTCATCGGTATGTCCGTCCTGAACATGATCGAAGATACAAGGGTTGAAGATTGAACGTCGGTCCACATGTTGAGGCGCCGAGAACAGGTGAATCAATACAGTGAACTGCGCTTATTTATAGGTAGAGGAAGGATTGAAACGGATTTAGTTCATTGACCAATCCAAACACGCGTTACAAAATTCAGTCAGCCCACGTCCAATCGGAAGAGAGCAGTCTGTGACGTCATGCGGTCTATATAGATTCGCTAGCGCCTGTGTGTAGTCAATCCATGTGACAGTTTTTAAACATGACGGAAACTCAGAAAACGATAAATTGGGGTGCACCAGCATTGGAGACCGCCCAAGGGAATTCGGACTTACTTTCAGAAGAGGTGAATTGGGATTTTGTGGATTTTCTTACCTCGCAAGAATTTGTTCCGGAACTTTCGTCTCCTTCATTACCGCACGTGGACAATTTTAGACAGAGACAGAAAGAAGAATTGGAGAAATTTATACAACAGCAAAAGGAAGCGGAACAAGCTTTTCTCCTACAGCAACAACAGCAAGAAGAAGAGGTAAGAAAAAAACAAGAAGAAGAAGCAGCAGCAAAGAAACAAGGGTGTGAAAATCAAACGGTCACGGTACTGTTAGACATTTTAGCGGAGTTAAGAAGTCTGAAACAAATGTATCAGACTTCTTTATTACGACCGAAGAGAATACGACCTTCCCGAGCTAAACACTCCAACCCTGTGACTAAGCCTACCGTGCCACCCTTAGTGATTAAAACCAAATCATCATCATCATCAACAGTACGCAGTCCAGAAGTAGGCCTTGGCCGTGGCAAAGGCTTAAGACAGTTAAAGTTGATTGCTTAAACTCACCCCTACACCAAAAAATTCCCTTTTCAGGGCCACCCACGTCTCTCAAAAAGAGATAGACTTTCAATTGCCAACATCCATTCAAACTAAAAAAAAACCCCATTTTACCCCTATAGTACTTGTGTATGAGTGTGTGAGTGTACGTTCTTATTTTAAAATTAAAACCCAAAGACACTTACCTTTTTATACCTAATTTATTCTTTCATAAATATTTACAATCCAATTCACAATTCACAACAGAGCACTTTAAAAAGTTCATAGACTTCTTCTGTCTTATTGTTTAGTCTCTCTGTTTTTTTGAATTTCTTCATCCTCACAGTCTTTTCCTCCTCTTCCTCCTCACTTTCTTCCCTTCTTCTTTTTTTCTCCTGTTTCTTTTTCTTCACCTGTCTGCTTTCTTCCTCATATTTTTCTTCCTCTTATTCCTCTGAAGAATCCCTCTCTTCTTCTGACTGCTCTTGTTTCTTCTTTGGGCAATCTGGAGACCAATGTCCTTTTTCTTGACAATAATAACAGGTATCTTGACTTTTGTCTTTTCTAACCCCTTTTTTTCTTTTTTGACGGTCTGGACACTCTGAAGACCAATGCCCTTTCTTCTGACAGATATAGCAAGTATCTTGACTTTTATCTCGAAAGGAAGGAGAGTAGTCTGTCGGCTGGTCTGAAGAGAATTTTCTAATGACCCCTCGCAAAGCTCTGATGAAACGTTCGATTTGTGTACTCTCTTCCATCGTTGTGCTCGGTTTGAGAGTGAAATGAATAGTGAAAGGACAAGACACAAACCCTTTTATATACGCTGGTCTGCCATGACTATAAATTAGTCCATGGTGTTTAAACTTTAGTCATTTGACGTTTTGCTATCAAGATGGAACGATCCAATTCATTCAAGAAGAAAGAAGAAGAAAGTAAGAGGCAGAAACGTGATCTATCGCCTCGTACCAGAGCTGAAGTCTTGGCACAAATTCATGCCAGTGATTTTGAAGAGGAGATGAGTGAACCAGAATCCAAACCCTCTAAACAAAGTTCACCAACCTTAGTCAACCCTGAAAACTACTATTCCATTCAAGAGACGGAAAAGCGCTCCTCTAGAAAATTTAGAACCACGGATTACAAATACACGGTGAAGTTTAAAGATTTCAAGTCCGAAGTACCCTTGGAGAAAGCAGAAGGGTTCATCACCGACATGTGGGATTCTTTGCTCACCACACTCAAGCGACAATGTCAACCCAAAGAAGACGATCGCTTGAGACTTTCCATACAACACGACGGTTTGAAATCCCCTGTTTGGATCGAGTTTAGTAGCCCTGCAGAATTGACCCCTTCCAAAGTCATGGACAAAATTCAACACGTGCAACAATCCAATGACCAGTTTGACATCACCGATGGAAAAGCCACACTGGACATGACCCACGTCTCTCCTCCTCAAGGGACTGGACGCAAAAAGATGTTACTGGTGGACGAGCTTCGCAGCACCAAACAAGTCTCGTCCGAATTAACAACCCTCAAGACCAGATGTGTTTAGCCAGGGCTATCGTGGTGGGACGAACCTATGTCGACAAAAACGACACGGTAGAATGGAAAAGAGCCTGGGAGAACATTCGAAAATCGGACCGAGCCAAACAACGAAACGAAGCAGAACTCCTGTTGCAACAAGCCGACTTGCTCAAAGACAAACCCTGTGGCATTCCTGAGATGCAAAAATTGCAAGATTCCGCAGCTCCACGCTACACCTTGAAAGTGTACCTCAAGAAGTGCGCGGACCTCTGTTGTTTCGAGGCCAAGACTTTAAGGACGGAAAATACATTCATGTCTATTATCACGATGAACATTTCGATACCATTACCAGTATCACTGGATTCCTGGGATACAGATATTATTGTGAAAAATGTGACTATGGTTATAACAATCGAGAGCAACACAAGCATTGTGGATCGAAATGCTCAGGATGTTTGGCCTCTCCACCCTGTCTGAGCGAAGGGCAAGAACCAGTGCATTGTTCAACTTGTCAGCGCACGTTTGTCAGCCCTGCCTGTTACCAACAACATTTGAAGACGCAATTTTCAAAGAAGAAATGTGCTTGTCAACTGCTAAGATTGTGCACTACGAGTGGCCAAGGCATACGTACCAATAGTGCCAAGGCACACGTATGTTCAGGAAAGAAAAAATGTCACATTTGTCACCACATCGTGGACTTGGAACACCAATGCTACGTGCAAAAATACCAATCCCAACCAGAGAAAGAGGATGGACACAAGAAGAAAGGCAATTTCATCTTTTTCGATTTCGAATGCATGCAAGAGACCGGTATTCACATTCCTAATTTCTGCGTGGCTCATCGAGCGTGCGAGAAGTGCATTCAAGAACCTATCTTCAGTCATTGCCCTCACTGCAGTAAGATTCCCGGAGGGCGTGAAAAAAATCTTTCGGGGACCGAACACGCTAGCCGATTTCGCCCGATGGGTCTTAGACCCCATCGACAAGACGTGGAGCCAAGAGGACATCGAACGTTACGAAGATTGTCATCGTCATGCCACGGTGATGGCTCACAATTTCTCCGGACACGATGGACAGTTAATTTGAGATACTATACGGAACAAGGCACCGAGCGTCCTAAAGTCACTTTGAACGGAGCCAAAATCATTTTCATGCAAGTGGGACAAGTACAGTTTAAAGATTCGATGAGTTACTTGGCCATGCCTTTGAGCCGAATGCCTAAAACATTTGGAATGACAGAAATGGCTAAAGGGTATTTTCCTCACATTTTCAATACGTAAGCCAATCAACACGCCGTTCTACCCCATTTACCTGAGGCTCACTATTACGACCTTGACAATATGCGTACCGAACAACGAGAAGCTTTCTACGCTTGGTACCAGGTCCATGCCTCCGACTCTTTCGACTTTCAGGAAGAAATGTTAAAGTATAGTCGTTCCGACGTGGACATTTTACGACGTTGCTGTGGAAAATTTCGAGAACTGTTCATGGAACACGGAGGGGTCGATCCTTTGAAAGAAGCTTGCACCATTGCCAAAGCGTGTTCCTTAGTCTACCGTCAACGATACATTCCTGAAAACACCGTGGCTGTCATCAGTCCTCAAACGACCAACTATATCAAACGTCAATACTCGGTCAAAGCCCTACGTTGGTTACATTACTTGTGCGACAAGGAAGACAAATGGATTCAGCATGTCCGCAACGGAGGGGGCGAAAAGACCATTGGAACGCATTCGGTCGATGGCTGGGACTTAGAAAACCCCAAGATTGTGTACGAGTTTAACGGTTGCTTATTTCACGGATGTCCCGTTTGTTACCCTGACCGTGGCACTAAAAATCAGTTTTTACAACGAACCATGGAAGACTTGTACCAGGCCACTTGTCAGCGACGCCTAAAGTTAGAACAGGAAGGATAGCAAGTGGTGGAAATGTGGGAACACGAATACGATCACCGTTTGAAAACTAATCCCGAATTTAAACGCCTCGTGGAAAGTTATCAGTTTATGGACCCCCTGAACCCAAGGGATAGTTTGTACGGAGGAAGGATAAATGCCACCTGTTTGCTGTACCAAGCCGACGAAGAGAAAGGAGAAGAAATCAAATACTTGGACGTGTGTTCGCTGTATCCCTACGTGTGCAAATACTGCCGCTTTCCTGCAGGGCACCCACAATTGTTAACGGAACACATCGACCTGAAAAACATTCGACAATACGAAGGTTTGATCAAGTGCAAAGTTTTGCCTCCCACCGACTTGTACCATCCCGTGTTACCTCACCATTGTCAAGGCAAATGGATGTTTCCTTTGTGCCGTACTTGTGCCGAAACGTGCAACCAAGACCAGCCTTGTCAGCACACCCAGGAAGAACGTGCCTTGACCGGGACGTGGGTCAGCGTAGAATTGTTCAAATCTCTGGACATGGGATACCAACTGTTAGAAGTGTACGAAATTTGTCACTTTCCCAAGACACAACAATACCACAAGGGTGACCCCACGCAGAAAGGCATTTTCGCAGACTACGTGGATGCCTTTTTGAAACTGAAGCAAGAAGCCAGTGGCTATCCTTCCTGGTGTCACACTCCCGAAGACCAAAAGACATTCAAAGAGAAATACTGGGCACAAGAAGGTATCACTTTAGATCACATCGAGAAAAACGAAGGCAGGCGATCGTTTGCCAAAGTGATGTTAAATTGCTTGTGGGGTAAAATGGCACAACGCCCGTGTTTACCCAAGACGGAATATTTGACAGAACCTTCTCGCTACTTCCAGACGATTCACGACAAAACCAAATTCATGAAACACGTGGACGTCGTTCGCGAAGATTTGATTTTAGTCAATTACGAAGAAGATCTGGACTTTGTACAAGACGACCCTTTGAAAATGTCATTATTGCGGCTTACGTGACAGCTCATGCTCGCTTAAAATTGTACGAAGCTTTAGAGCTGTTAGGGGAACGTGTCCTGTACTTTGACACGGACAGTTGCATTTACATCGATCACCCGAGTCAACAGCACCCTGACATCGAAGGACACCGTTTAGGAGCCTGGACAGACGAGCACCCCGACGACAAGATTCTAAGTTTCGCCAGTGGCGGTCCTAAAAATTACGGCTACGAATACCGGGACAAACAAGGAGAAGTGCACACGAAATGTAAAGTGAAAGGATTGACACTGAATTATCGTACCAGTCGAGTGGTGAACTTTGGGGTATTGAAAGAAGCCTTGCAGTCTGGAAAAGATGACCACTTTAAAGTGACCACCTATCAACCCAACAAGATTGTACGTTTACCCACTCACCACATCGTCAGTCGACCCTTGGAAAAAGTCTATCATATCGTGTACCAGAAGCGAATGCGACTTCCCAATCATTTCACCTTACCGTATGGACACGTCGGTATTGGTCTGTATATAAAAAGGAACCCTAGGCAAGATCGATAGTTCATTGTGACTACCAAGACCAAGCGAACAAGATGAATACTTTCAGAGAAACACAAAACAAGTTCAGAAAGGCACAATTCAAGTTTGGGGCTTCTGAAGTGGAATGCGATTGTGAGCCTTGCGATGGGAACGATGCTGTACGTTGTGACCTTAGCGATGCCGTAAAGCATCATGGGAACTTTGTTCTCACTACCCCTATCATGGAAAGTGATGCTGTGCGTGTCAAACCTGAGGGATGCGAAAGCGATGCCACTCGTCCTCTTGGACACTTTACTGGGTTTCGTTTTAAAGGTGAATGTCCACCTTCACGTCTACCCCCCTACGGATGTCATCCAGCCCTGAGCAAACTCCTGTCCATGTCACCCAACCCTCATCGAAATGAACCTGTGAAAGACGAATATTCGTTTCCTGTGCGTTTGTCGGAATACTGCGACTTTGAAAATCGTCTTCAATCGTTCAAAGGAAAATGGCCTAAGTATCTGGGAGGACCGACCCCTGAAGAATTAGCCAGAACCGGATTTTTCTACTTGGGCGAAGGGGATAAAGTCAAGTGCTTCAGTTGCGGTGAGTCACTTCACCACTGGGAACCACAAGATTCGGCCTACCTAGAACATGCTCGTTGGTCACCGAATTGTCATTACTTACCCTTAGTGGGACCGAGACATTGAAGTAACTTACCATATCGTCGAAGAAGAAGAAACCAGACTGGCTTGGAGTCAAATGTTGGACATCACCGAGACCAGTATTTAAACTCCATTTGAAAAACGATATTGAATCATTACCTAAAGAACTGCAAGAGAAGATTTACAAGGAAGTTTGGCAGGGGCTTGCCAGAGTGAAATCTCAATGGGTGACTGTAGAACTTTTGTGAAGATAAATTCACAAGAGAAAAGTGAAAAAGTCAATCAATGTGTTAGATTTCTCTGGGTCAAGGGTGCATTCATCCTATTATATTACTCTAAACCGTTTACATCAAAAGAGTTCAATGAGATTCTTGGACGTTACCCTGAATGGCAGTGGTCAGAAATTACTCACTATGTGGATTACTTTTGCTCTAGGAGAAGATTGTGAATTGTACGGACTGACCTATTCATGGATGCTTTTCAAGAGAACATTCGTGCTTTGCCTGTGGAGTTGAGAGAACGCATTTACCGAGAGCTGGTCAAAATACAAGTCAAACGTAAAGAACAATTGCATCCGTTACGTCACCAGATCTTTAACCACTGGTATCTGAATGGTATAAGAGGAATGATTCATCAGAAATTGTTTCAGTGGTCAGACCTTGTTCAACACTTTCAGTTAGTGAATGAACTAAATGTTCATCATTTTGGTTACTTCGAGATTCACCTAGAGCAACGCATTGAAGAAGACGAGTTAAAGGATTACCAACATATTTTACGTGGAATCTGCTTAGCGGAAGACGAAACATCTAAACAAACTCTGAAGTGTAGGTTACAGTATGCAAGATTTAGATTCCCCACTGGAGAACGAAGATGTCTAGTTAGAAAGTACCTTTATTACTTCAGAAATAAAGAGACTATAAAATCAAGAATCCATGCCACGGCTTATGTCACAAGTGATTGAACAGATTCCGTGGGAGGAACTCAATGACCATATTCAAACCGTGGATCATTACCATCAATTATTACGAGAACTGTATCCGTTCAATTTGGGACGACGCATAGTGTGTGTCCTAGTGACTTGTTTTCTGGGAATTCGTTTATCTGCCGATTTCTTGTGGACCCTTTACGAACAGTATTTACCACCCCATTCAACATGAAAGTGGTGCCTTTAAATGTTCACGAGAGACTCCTTTTGCTCAAAGCCTTGCGTTTTCATCTGGATACTTCTCGACGTCTACGGGAAAAAAAGATTCGTCAACTTTTAGCTACCCAAGACGTGTATGACGATGTGTATGTAGCTTGTGACTTACACCCCCACTGGACAGATGTCCGTACCTGGAAAAAATGGGATTTTGAGGCTTGGACCCAAGAAGTGGCCCAGTATGCACGAGAGTTGTGATCCTTCCTTTCAACGTCCAAAGAAAAATGTTACTTTTCAACCTGTGTTAGTGACGGTGCCAGAAGACGAACCGGTCACCCAGGACAGGACTGTCGTGGACATGCCTGAAAGACCCTTTCGGGAGGACACTTATGTGACTTTACCCCCTATAGAACTGGTCAGAACATTACCCAAAACATGTTGTACAGACACTTGTTTTTATTCCACGTTGATGGTTATCATGTGCCTTTTATCCTTGTACTTAAGCCTTTGGCCTTAATGTATTTTTGTCTTTCGTGTTCATGTTTAAAACATTCAATAAACGTGTCCTGAAAAAAGTATATAAACTCTTGTCTTGTTTGTTTTCGTGTCACAAGTGACATTCCTAACACTATGGCTACCTCTGCTCTCTCTGCTCCCTCTTTCTCCACTGTCAAAGTCATCGACGAACACTTAGATCGTGCCAGTTGGGAGGCTTTGTATCTTCGCCATCCCTTTAACATGCTCATTGCTGGACCTAGCGGTTCAGGCAAAACCGAATTCGTTAAACGTTTGATCGAACATAAACATCATTTGATCGATCGTCCACCTCGACGCATCGTGTGGTGTTACAAAGAGTGGCAATCGGCGTACAGCCTCTTGCGAGAAAGTCAAGGCGATTCCATCGTGTTTGTGGAAGGCATTCCTAAAGAAGACGACGGCATCGTCTCTGACTCTCGTCAAACCCATTTGGTCATTTTCGACGACATGTTAGGAGAAGAGGAAGAAGAAATTAAACTGTGGTTCACGCGCAAAGGGCATCACCGTAATGCCAGTGTCGTTTACATCACCCAAAATTTGTTTCAACAAAGTAAAGCCCATCGCACCATCAGTCTCAATGCGCATTACGTGGTCTTGTTTAAAAGCCCTCGTGATAAATCGCAAGTGCAAGTCTTAGCCAAACAGTTAAGGACGCCTTGGCTGACTCAGGCGTACGACGATGCCACCCAAACACCACACGCCTATTTACTCGTCGATTTGAAACCTACGACCCCCGATGATTTGCGATTTCGTACCCACTTGTTTCACCACTGGGGCCAAGACGGAGGGCCTGTCCTGTACACGTCTCCGTCCTCGACTTAATTTCACTCCAAAAAAAGAAAAATCTATAAAAACCTCAGACACTTTTCGTCTGTCTCACACAGTTTGAACATGACGTCCCTTCAGTCACATCTTCCCGTCAAATTGATTCGTGCCTTGTATGGCATCAGTCGAGAAAAAAATCCACAAATACGAGTTCGTGTCTTAGAAGCTAGTCTCAAAGAAGTCTTACGATGGTTCACGGTGACAGCACGTCAATTACTCCAAGGGATCATTCAGATTCCTCATCAAACCAAACGCTTTTTTGATCGAAACAAAGTCGCTTTGACCCAACTGGCCGATCTCCGCATCGACACTCAGACCAAAAAACAAATCATTTTGAAACCTGGAGGGAGCGGTGCTCTAGGAGGGGTCATCATTCGCTCTCTCTTAAGATGGGATCCTAATGCTCCCAAAGTTCTTCCCAAGCAAAAAGAAGTCAAACGAAGCTCGAAGAACAAGAAAAAGAGCCACGGTGGCAAGACCAGGTCCCCAAGGAGACCCGTGTCTCTAAGAATTTCTCCAGTGGCGGGACCCTCCTCTTACCAGACACCACCCCGGAAAAAGAAAAGCCCCCAGAAAAAGAAACAGAGAAAAAGTCCCCAGAAAAAGAAAAGCCCACAGAAGAAAACTAGTCGCAAGAGAGGCACTTCAACCAGGACGCAACCTTACACTCGCAAACCACGACCTGTCACGACGGTGACCGCGTCTCCGGTAGTCTCAGGTTCAGTCACTTCTCCGTTGATGACACCAAGAACTGAAAAGTACTTGGAGACGTTGATCACACCAAGAACGTCTCCGTTGATGACCCCAAGAACTTCCCAAGTGGCAGGACCCTCCAATTTAGCGACAGTGGCCGCTGCTCACAAAGTACCTTCTCCCAAAATCAAAGTCCAAGAGAGATCGGGCATGTTACAAAGTTTACTGGATTTGTCCAAGCAAGAACTGGCTCGATTTAGTCCGTTGCTTACCCCTGCACGACGTGTCATGCCTGTCCTCAAGTTGATACGACGTAAAGACAATCAGTGGCGACGCGTTCCAGTATAAAAAAGGTCTGTAACTTAGTAGGGGTATCAGTGTTTTGGTGCTGAAGACTCAAAGATGTCACCCTCCAGAAAACATCCCTCTTCTAAAACCCAAGGAAAGAAAAGGAAAGGACTGCCTCCTCGTTTAGTCAAACATGGGGACATGTTATCTGTCCTGTACAAAGCTTCTCCACCCCTACGAAAAAAACTCATTCAATCAGCCTCTAAAGAGGTCATCGATACCGTGTGCGAATGTTGTTTGAACGTGTTGAAAGGCACGATCCCTTTTTGTCCAAACACCAGAAACAATGCTTAGGCAAACATTGTCACGTTCTTCGCCAAATGGTTCAAAAGAAAATTCCTCTTCGTCAAAAAAAGAAGATGTTGGTCCAACGTGGAGGAATTTTACCCCTCTTGCTAGGCCCATTGCTGAAAGGAGTCCTGGGAACCATGTTGGGAGGACTGGTGGGAGCAAGATAAAAAGGCCCTCTGAAGTCCCAAGTTCTCGGAATCGACCCTTGACATCCCATGGAAGGACGAAAACTAGCTTTAGTGCCTTACAAACGATGGATGGAATACCATCGTTGGCAAGAACAACGCACCCCACATTTACCTCCCAATCCCAATTTGAGCGAAATGTCCCAGTTACAACACGAATTGCAGTCTTTGATGGATCGCCAAGATTTGTCCGAAACAGAAAAATCGCAAAAGTACGGTCAACTCTTGCAACGAGTGCAACTCTTTCACCAGAAAGCTTTAGACAAAACAGCTCTACCCACTCTGAAAGATTTTAAGACCTTGATGAAAAGTCCAGCACCATCACCAGTACCAGTACCAGTACCACCAGTACCCGTGACCAAGACAGAAAAAGGAGAAGAAGAGGAAGGGTTTCAAACTCCACCAGAAAAAGTACGCAAGTTAACAACACCATCTGCCTCCAGAATTGGATGGATTAAAAAGATGATGACCACGCCTTCTTCATCAGAAGAGAAAAAGAAGGTGAAGACAGAAGTGAAACAAGAAAAAATATCCCCTGTTCAGACATCCTCCTCCTCCTCGACACCTATTGCCGGCCGCACACGCAAAGCATTACAATCCAAGAAAGTACCCCAAGAGAAAAAGAGTAGCATCTTCCAAGAGTGGGTGCCTTATTAACACACAAACCAACAAATGGAAAAAGTCTTAGCCAGCATTTACTACGATCCCTCCCATCCTGCAGGTTACGCAGGAGTTCAAAAATTGTATCGTGCTGCCAAAACTCGACTGAAAAGTCTCCGTTTACCTCAAGTGCAACGATGGTTACAAGAACAAGCTACTTACACTTTACACAAACCCATTCGACGCAAGTTTTCCAGAAGTCGCACCTGAGTGGAAGGCATCGATCATCAATGGCAAGCCGATTTAGCCGATGTCTCTCATATGGCCAGCTACAATCGCGGGTACAAATATTTGTTTTATGTCATCGACGTCTTTTCCAAATTTGCCTGGGTCGTGCCCTTGACTTCCAAATCGAGCAGCGAGTTAGTGCGAGCCCTGCAACGAGTGTTGAAACAAAGCGGTCGTCACCCTCTTCGATGGCAAACGGACAAAGGCACCGAATTCCTGAACCAAGCTTTCCAAAAAGAATTAAAGAAACGTGACATACATTTTTTTTTACCACCGAGAATCCTGAAACCAAAGCCAGCATCGTGGGACGTTTTCAACGCTCTTTGAAAGAACGCATGTGGAAATAATTTATGCATCACCACACTTTGAAGTACATCGACATCTTACCACACCTGGTGCAAGCGTACAACCAATCTTACCATCGAAGCATTTGACGTGCCCCGCAAGAAGTGACTCCCGAAAACGAAGTGCTGGTGTTTGAGCGCCTGTTTGGTGCATCCCCGACGAGGGCTGTCCCCAAGAAAAATGGAGTGTTGACCGCAGGAGATTGGGTGCGCATTGGCAAAACCAAACGCACTTTCGACAAAGGTTACTTACCTAACTGGACCAACAAATTGTTTCGTGTCACTGGACGAGTGCATGGTCGTCATCCTGCCGTCTATAAATTGGAAGACATGAACGGAGAAGTGCTCAAAGGAACGTTTTATTTGCCCGAGTTACAACGTGTCACCAAAAAAGAAGACGACGTGTACGACATCGAAAGCATTCTCGAACGCAGAACCCGTAAAGTGGGCAAACGACGTGTCAAAGAAGTCAAAGTACGTTGGAAAGGATATCCGCCCAGTATTTATTCTTGGATCGACGCTTCGCAAGTCATCGACTATAAAAAGAAGTGACCATCATGCCCTTTCACACAGACGCAGCTACGTCGACCACTCCTTCACCCAGTTCTTCTCTGCAAGATTTACAGAAACAACTATTGTGGGTGTGGTGTGGAGAACGTGTTCCTAAAACGCAAATCGTCTTTTTCTGCCAAATTTTCGTGGTGTATTGTGTCATCGGGGCAGCCATTGCCAATTTGAGTTTGCAACAAGGAGACAAACAATTGTGGACCATTTTATTGAGCAGTTGCATCGGTTACCTGCTTCCTAATCCCTCCTTGAAATTTACCTCGAACGGGAACAACGGGAACCTTGTGTCCAGTGCCAGTGTCAGTCACCACTCCAACAACAATAACAACCCCATTTTGGGCGGAGACACTCCTCAAACGTCCAGTAACCCCTCGGACAGCCACAGAACTCTGGAATTATGAACAATAACAACCAATTTTACTTAACCTTACCCAGTGACAGTTCCATAGAGGTGTTTCCCAAGAACACGTTGTGCTGTTACACGGCCAAATTACCTTAGGCCATCCAATTAGATCACGAAGCCCATTGGGAAGTGGCTTTAGTAGAAATCATTCACCCGACCAAAGTCCTCAATGTCCTTCCCAATCAAAATTTTTTTGATGTGGAAGTTCATGACGAACTATTGCAACAGTACTTGGATACCTATGGCAAATATGACAAGAAAACCCCTGGCACAAAAAATCAAAAGTACACCACCTATCACATGTTCATTCCCCCAGGCTATTATTTTAGTGGTCAACATTTGGTCAGCACCATAGCCTCCAGGTTTAATGTTGTGTTTATGAAAGCTTTGGAAAGTGTCACAAAAAGTGTCACCATGGAGCACCACAAAGCAGCTCGTCGCTTCTTGATGAAATTTGACGGGAGTAAAATCGTGTCCATTTTATTTTGTCCTGAATTGTTTGACATGTTGGGCGGAGACATGGACATGAGAATGTCCATGATCAAGAAAAAGGAATTACCAATCATTTACGACAACGAGTCTTTTACCAAGTTATTTCGTGCCCCGGTAGAACTGAACCAAGGACTGAATTTGATCTTCGTGTACTCCGATGTGGTGGAGTATAATGTGGTGGGACACACCTCTGTGCCGTTACTGCGTGTCATTCCTTTCAAAGTGGATTCTGCCACGACCGCTGACGAGGAAGGTGGAAACACTTACCACGCTCACCGCGAATTTGTACATCCTCACTATTTATCTGTCAGTAAGTCGTATTTGGACACGGTCAACATTGCTATAAAAGGAGATCTGGGACAAAATATTCCATTCACCATAGGAAAAGTCACGGTGAAACTCCATTTTCGAAAACGGTTCTCTCACGACTCGTAAGTCATGTATCCAGTGTACCGAGGGGTTGCTCGACAGCGAGGACACGGTTTAGGAGATACGTTAAAATCGGCCTTTCGTTCGGTGGCCACGGTGTTGAAACCGATGGTGACACGCGGATTGCACGCCTTGAAAGATGCGGCATTGACGCAAGGCAAAGAATTTCTCCAAAATGTCATCATCGACAAACAAAACCCCAAAGGAGCCTTCATGAGGGCAGGCAAAAATGTCTTGTTGCAAACGGGCAAAGACCTTTTGGGCCGACGAGAAACACCTATAAATGCCCTGCACGCTACCGAGTCAGGCATTCAGCAAGGACAAGGCAGAAAGAGACGACGAAGAAAACACCCTTTCACCAGACTTCACACGTCTAAAGCTAGAAAGGCAAAGAAAAGAAGAACCGTTCGAGACTTAGACGTTTTCGATTATTGAAAAAACAGAAAAAATGATGCACCGAGAGTCTTGCGCCTGTTCCAAGTCGGAACTGGATCTGTTTGCCATGCCCCCCACCATGATGACCATGCAAGAATCTCAGTGGGTGGAATTTCATCCCGTCTCCTCTTTGACGGATTCCGCTCCCATCGAGTTTGAAATCAAAGGACAGCCCGAAGATTACATCGATCTGAATAGCAGTTACCGGTACTTGAAAGTGAAAGTGATCAAAACGGACAACACCAATCCAAGAGGTGATGCTAGAGTAGCTCCTGTCAACAATTTCATGCATTCCTTGTTCAGCGAAGTGGACTTGTACTTGAATAACAAACTGGTCAGCAGCAGCATGGATACTTACCCATATCGTGCCTACCTGGAAAATCTCTTGACGTACGGAAAAGAAGCCAAGAATACTCATCTGGATGCTTGCGTGGTATGGAAACCTGACACGGCAGGTGTAGCCACGTTTAACGACACAGTCATAACAGAAGATGACAATCCTCACAATGTGGGGTTTAACGACCGTCGTAAGAAAATTCTGCAAGGGCGATGTTTAGAACTGATTGATTGTTTGCATTTGGACATGTGGTTACAAGAAAAGTATTTGCTCAACGGGGTGGATATCCGTCTGAGACTGAATCGTAGCAGTGCCGCTTTCCATTTGATGGCCCATGCCAATGAATACAAAACTATCATTCAAGAAGCCCGACTTTACGTGCGTCGTGTGGAAGTGTTGTCTAAAGTGGGAAACGACGTCAGTCAGACGTTGAGCAGAACGACCGCCAAGTATCCGATACGACGCGTAGAAGTGAAAACGTTCACCATTCCCGCTAGACAGCGATCTATGATCGAAGATCATCTGTTCCAAGGACAGTAACCCAAGCGTTTGATTGTTGGTATCGTCAGGAATTCAGCCTTCAACGGAACCCACGATCAAAATCCTTTTGAGTTTCAACATTACAATGTGTCCAAGATCGAAGTCAATCGCGACGGCAAGACCTTGTGTACCCGACCCTTTGAGCCTAACTTTGGTGTCGCGAAGAATTATTTGAGATCGTACTTGTCCCTGTACGAAGCCACGGGACAGTTAGGAACCAACACCAGTCACGGTATTACGTACGACGATTATGCAGGAGGCTATGCTTTGTGGGGTTTTGATTTCACTCCAGACCAAGGCAGCGACGAGGGACATTTCCGCCCTATAAAATCGGGTCAGATTCGTGTGGAAGTTCAGTTTGCAAATCCACCTCCAGATCATACAGTGAACGTCCTCCTGTATGCAGAATTTGAAAATACCATAGAAATCAACAGTTTGAGAGAAGTCATTCTAGACTATTAGAAGCCATGGAAGACTGTTATCCCTCTTTACCTAGTGGAGAAACTTTGGAGATGGAATGTGAGGAGACCGGGGAAGAAGAATCTCAAGACAAAGACGAAGAAATTATCATGATGAAGTCGAGATGGCCAGAACAAGAAGCCCATTTAGTCGCCTGTTTTGCGACATTCCTGGCAGATATAATGAAAGAATTGATCAAGGAAAAGTGTTATGGATGTCACAACGATCATCCCAGTCAAATTCAACACGACAAATGTCTGATGTTAAGTCTAGAAGAAAAATTGGACGAATATCTGGATAAAGCTTGGGATCACATCGAAATAGAATTCGTGTTGAACGAGTGGTATAAAGGCCTGGATAAACATTCTTCTCCTCATTAACGTCTCTGGAGTGCCGTCGCATCGAATCTCTCTTGGACCAGAGTAAGAAGTCGGAGCTAAACGCCTTTTACTTGTCAGACATTTTCAAGCAAAACGTCAGGATCGAATTGATCACTTATCATTACCTGTGAAGAAAAAAAACACACAAATCAATGGATACCTGGGAACTTTATTACCTTTTGAACCACAGCTCGTACACTGCTTCTTGGAATCCTGTCGTCTGTGCTAAAGATGAACTCCCTCATCGTAAACCTCAAGACCATCTAGTTTATGTGATCAACACGGACGACAGTCATCTCCCAGGAACCCACTGGGTAGCCGTCTACTTTCCTCAAGAAGGATGTGTGGAATATTTCGATTCGTATGGATTGCCTCCTTTGGAAGACGATATCATTGACTTTATGAGAAGAAATGCTCAGACCACCCGATTCAATAATGTGAAATTACAAGGCACAGATTCCTTGGTGTGTGGACAATATTTTGTGTATTTTCTGCATCATCGCAGCCTGGGCTATTCCTTAGAACATTTAGTGACTCATTTTGATCCTCGTTCTTCTTCTATAAATGATGTGAAAGTAGATCAATGGTTTTGTGACCATTATGCTTATCTTTTGTCTCAAGCTAGGAAGCGTAGTGTCCATCAATGGCCTAATGACTTCCAACAGTGGAAATCACAATTCCATTCACAACGTTGCCAACCCTGTTTAAAGTAGAGTGTTAATTGAAAAAAAATGTTTGTGATTTGAAAAAAATGTTTGATGTTATATTGTTGGATTATTGTTAAAAAATGTTAGAGTTGTTTGTTAGTGTTAAGTGATTTTGAATAAAAAATGTTGTGTTTTGAAAAAAATGCCTTTGTCTTTTGTTTGGCTATAAGAATTTTGATTCATGCTCTTTGACTTCTTACTATCCCTCTCATGACACTCATTGAACGTTCCGACTCTAAAACCGTGTAGGGATGTTTTCCTTCACGTCCGCGCTTTGACTTTAAAAGCCGGGGTAGTTTCCATCTAACCATCCATTGCCGACTCATCCTCCTACGAAGATGTGCTCCAAACTAGCTAACCTAAACGAAGCCTACGTGAATTTGCATAGGGTCAGACACAGTCTGATACCGAAGCCAGAAGAGATAGAGAATGTGAGAATGTTAAAAGTCACTGAAGACCTGATAGAAGAGCTCTTCAGAGAAGAAGTGAACAGGGAGAAAGAAGAATGGACAGAGAAGTACAGACTTCAGAGACAGCAGCAACAACAACAGCAGCAGCAGCAGCAGCAACCTGAACCTGACAGAGGCTTTGTCGATTGTCGTATCGACACCAAAGAGTTCTTCTTCTCTTTCCGAAGAAGCAGACCTATCGTCAGAAAGTCTATCGTCAGAGGACGTCGCATTCTTAGAATATAAAAGATCGCCCTAGCTTCAACTTCGCACACAAAAAAAGCCCTTTTAAGGGCTACCCCAATATCTAGAAAAGAAATAACAATCGGTTTGCCAATGTGTGTATGAAGAGTAGTGTGAATATAAACACTGACTCTTTTCTGATGTAATTGTATGTGTTAGTGTTTGTAAGCACTCAAGTACGTTGGTGTGGATAGTAGATACTGTTTTTTTATGTTTGACGTGTGGGAATAGTAGATTTGGGGTTTGTTTATTGCTGCTCTGCGTATGTGGATAGTATATTATTAATGAAAATTTTTAAAATAGTAATGGGTAGTAAAAAATTGTGAGTGAGTGTTTATTTTAGGTCCGCGCATTGTTTGGTTATGATCTAGATAAAATAAATTTTGTTTTGGGGATGTTTTCCTTCACGTCCGCGCTTTTAGTTTAAATTAAAAACTAATCGTTAGTTGGGCTACCCATCGTCGACCTGTTAACAGCAAGACAATGAATACAAGTGAATGAGCTGGCTGCAGAGGCCATAGTAGAAGAGGCAAGGATAAAGAAAGAAGAGGAGCAGAGAAGACAGAGGGAAGAGGAGGAAAAGAAAATAGGAGAGAGGATGTTGTATAAAATTCCAGAGACAGAGGATTGGGGTGCTGAAGCCAATCATCCTCCCTCTGCGCTCCCAGTCAAAAGAAGAGTAAAAGGAGATTGGAGTCGGAGATGTGTGTGGTGCCAGGCCTGGAAGGTGCCATCATTAACCAGGTGCCCTGGAGTTCTTGAAGAAAAAAAAACAGCCCTTTTCAGGGCTACCCAAACCTTTAGAAAAGATATAGTAATCTATTTGCCAATGTGTGTATGTAGAGTAGTGTGAATATAAACACTGACTCTTTTTTTCCTAGTGTGAGTGTATGTGTTTGTGCTTGTAAGCGCTCACGTACGTTTGTGTGGATAGTAGATTATTGGGATTTGTAAGAGCTTAAGTTGGTTTGTGTGGATAGTAGATTTGGGTTTGATTTTAATGCTTTGCGTGTGTGAATGGTAGATTTTGGGTTTGTTTATTGCTGCTTCACGTATGTGAATAGTAGATAATATGAGATGAGAAAAGTAGGGGATGTTTTCCTTCACGTCCGTGCGTTTTAAGTAATGATCTAGGTAATATAAATTTTGTGTCTTAGGGGGATGTTTTCCTTCACGTCCGCACTTTAACTATAAGAACCCACAAAGTTCGTCATTCACACCATTCTGCAAAGAATAAAAAAGAAGATGGCTTCGAACCACCTTGATAGAATGAAAAAATTGCAAGACGTCCTGGACAATTTGGGCATGATGGAGCAAATGTTAGTTAGGCTAAACGAGGATCACTATTCTTATAGTCCCCATCGAGTGAAGATGGAGATTAACAACTTACGAAAACTAAAGGAAATCGTCAGTGATCTGTTGAAAGAAATAAAGGAGGAGAAGGAGGATGAAGAGGAAAGGATAAGGATGAGAGCATGGAACGAAAAAATTGAAAAACAAGAAGAAAATAAGAAGAGGAAGAAAGAAGAGGAGGAAAAGCAGAAAGAAGAGAAAAAGAAGAAAAAGGAGGAAAAAAAGAAAGAAAAGAATAGAAAAAGTGTAGGACAGAAAATAAGAAGCTGGTGGAGAAATAGAAGAAATTAGAAGAAGAAACCCAAAGGCCCTTTTCAGGGCCACTCATAGGTCTCGAAAAGATCTTGACTTTCAATTGCCTAGCCCATTTTTTTTTATTTTTAAAAAAAAATTCCCATGTTAAATTCCCCTTGTCCCTAAAGTAGTTTTTTTCTCCCATGTTAAATTCCCCTTGTCCCTAGACAAGCCCAAACTCTATTCCCCTGTTCAATTCCCCTTGTCCCTAGAGTGGCACGACAATATCGCCCATGTTAAATTTACACAGTCCCTAGACAGGCCCAAACTCTATTCCCCATGTTAAATTCCCATTGTCCCTAGACAAGCCCAAACTCTATTCCCCATGTTCAATTCCCCTTGTCCCTAGAGTGGCCCAGCAATTTTCCCCATGTTAAATTTACATAGTCCCCAGAGTGGCCCAGGGGTGTTTTTAATGGTAATTCCCATTGTCCCTAGAGTGGCCCCATTCACTACTAGTGGGTCACTGTAACAGCAACGGTCTCATTTTGCTCCAGACTTGCGCCGAGCATGAACTGGTGATCACCAATACAGTCATCGGCCTCCCTACCCGAAACCGTACGTCATGAATGCACCCTTGCACTAAGCACTGGCATCTCATCGACTACGTCATTGTCAAGAAGAGGGGCATGTAGGATGTGCGTGTGTGCCGTCGACTGCTGGACAGACCACTGCCTCATCATCACGAAGCTCAACATCCCCATTCAGCCCAAAAGACGCCCGCAGGGAAAGAAGGCTCCTAAACGACTAAACATCACCAAGCTGACACGCACCAGTACCAAACAGTCTCTCGTGGATGCCCTGGAAGAATGTCTGACATCCACCCCTCTGGATAATCAAAATGTGGAGACCGACTGGGCGGCATTCTGAGAACTGGTCTACAGCACAGCTTCGGAAATCCTAGGACCCTCAACCAGAAAGCACAAAGACATGTTTGATGAGAACTGTGACGAGATCAAGCAGTTGCTGCATGAGAAGCACCGCCTCCACCAAACCTACCTCAACAACCCCACGTCCACCTCCAGGAAAGATGCGTACATCAATATACGCAGAATTGTACAGCAGAAACGCTGTCAGATGAGAGACACGTGGCTGAGCAACAACGCCCTGAACGAAGTGTATGGACTTACATCCTCTGGATCATCCCCCCCATCGCAGCGCAGACGGGAACAGACTAATTGCTGACAAAAAAGAAGAGAATTTTCTTCAACAATTGGCTGAACACTTGGACAGCGTCCTGAATCGCCGTCATCCATCAACGACGAAACCATCAGTCGTCTACCCCAATTACCCATCAACGAAGCACTGGATGACCCCCCAACCTTGCTCGAGACACAGAAAGCGATACGTCTGCTCTCCTGTGGTAAAGCCCCTGGTTCAGACTCCATTGCAGCTGAAGTCTACAAGAAAGGGGACATTACCCTGATAGAAAGTCTCCACCAACTGTTTTAACTGATGTGGCAGCAAGAGACGATTCCCCAGGGATTCAAAGACGCTTCCATAATCCACATGTATAAGCGCAAAGGGAAGTTTGTAAATAAGAATAGACCTTGAACTCCTATTATCAGTAAATTATAACTTAGAAATATGACCTAAAACATGAGAAATACTCAGATAGGCCAAACCTCTACGCTCAAGTACGTACAAAGGTCAATCACACAATACAATGTAATTGTCCATAACACCTAATTTACGCTGATATCTAAAATACATGCAGTAGATTTATGGACCTGGGCAGTCAGTGTATGCTTGGCCCTATTCAGAATCAGTTAAAGATAAAACATAAATCCATACATTTTTATAACTGACTTTTAAACTTCCATCTCTCTCTCTCTCTCGCTCGCATTATTTCACAACTCCTAAAACCAATTATTTTTGTTTTATCCAAATTTATGTACATATATTCATTGTCAAATTCATCTTGAATAACTATTTGTTTGTGGAATAATATCACTGTTTCAGCACAATATGCAATATCATTGGCATAAAAATAGTAAATATATCATATAAGCTTTCTTTATAAAGATACCATGAGTACATTTTACACTCATAGATTCACAAAGATGATTATGTAACAAAAAGGATGGAATCAAAACAAGAAGACAATTATCTCACTTTCCCTCATCTACTTGGCAGGGAAAATATTCTGTTAAACCTTTAGGAGTTTTAACAAATGCGCTCGAACTACCATACATTGATATTTTTATATATACATATAGAGAATTTACATTTTCTTGATAACTTGACCCAAACTTTCATATGAGATATGTCATCAAAAGATTTTGAAAACTCAACAAATAAACGATGCAATATACAACCGTTTTATATAAATTCTTATGTTCAGTTGGTTGTAGAATAAATATATTGTCTGCTGTTGAATGTCTTTTGCGACAACCTGTTTTCGACTCATCACCATGTATCCTATTATTATCAACAATCTTGCTTTTGCCCCGTTTTCTGGCAATATACCAGAATCAAACATTTTGCTAAACAAAATCAGTTAAAGTGTGCGATTTCATGTAAGTTACTTTGAACATTTCAAATATTAATCCTCCAGGTCCTCTCCATTTCCCTGAGGCACTGATGTTCATATTAAGTATAGTTTCTTCTGTAGTAATTGGTTCATTAAAACTTTCACAATTATTATGAATTGTGACTTTGATTTCTGAATCACCCCTTGCAGTAACTTCAATATCATCAGCAAATAGATTTCTAAAATAATCGAAGCACTGAGATCCAGTAATAAGATAAATTTTTCTCGGTTTGTTATTATATGTTTCAAAGCTCATACCAAATAACGACGGAAATTGTATTTCATTCAGAAAATAGTTCATAGTCAATATATTTATAACAATGGCAACGAAATATTTGTCAAAAGACCAGTTAAATGTATGGTCAACATTTGGTTTATGTGCCAATGTTCGGAGCACCTGGCTAAATGAAACATTTTGGTGACATTAAACCCACGTCATGAAGAACGTAAGCATACTCATACGAGGATGTGGATGGTTTCAACACGTTTGATGATTAAGATACTTAGTTTAAGTAAACGTTAATTTTAAGCCCGAGTGATTTAAACATATGAAATAATGATTACCAATGTGTACAAGATGTAATTTTTCATATCAAATTGACCACAATCTGTGACCTTCACGACTACTACGTCAAGAAATCAAATCAAACACACCTCTCAGATATAGATGATAGGATAAGAAATGACGGAGAGGATAATGCGTCGATACCCAAATCCTTCATAATGTACATTTACAACCTCAGTGGTTGGGTAAAAACTTTAGATAGGGCAGTAAGGAACACATTAGATGGTTAGAGGCAAATCTTTGTTTTTGGCAGAGCAAGCAATGAATGTCTTTGGTTTATCGCCCAGTTTTGTTTGTAGAAACAAAATCTGCTCTAAATACCAGACGTTAGTAACACAATGTGGGTTTGAGTTATGGATGTGCAGATACCAACGCATCTGTACTGCCGTTTTAACGACAAAGCTTTAAGATCGGAAAAACTTGCATCAGAGAAAATTATATATCTCTATTGCAAAATGATAAATGATTGCAAGGGTATGAGGTTCACTCTACTGTATTACATAAATTGAGGAACAAAGATAAATGTGTGATATAATAGAGGAACTTGAAGAGTAACTGCAAGTTTAGCTAAAGCCATTACTGAACTAAATAACCGTTTGAGACAAATGTTTTTGGCTATTTTAAAATAACATTCTCTAATCAGAAGAACAATTTAGTGTTCGTAAACCAAATGGAAAAATTCTGAAAGAGGGCAAGAGTAATGAAAATAAAGTTTTCCGGTGCATGAAGATATATCATGTGCCATGAGTACAGTTATTGACGATGACTTTGCGCTACCCAGACTCAACAACAAAAAGATCAAACATAACCAAACCTATTTTTGCGGTAGAATTAATTAATTTCATGAGTTGGAAATGTTCTACAATACTTAACATCACATGCCCGGTATTTCAATGTGAATGTGTAAGCTGACATAACAGCAGATATAGGATCCGCCAAACGTTCGTGCACAGTGTTATGTTCTTATCTCCCATCATCGAACAAGTTCTCTGCTTTTATTCCCCTTGATGTATCTCCAGTTACGTTGAAGTGGAAT
Source organism: Sinohyriopsis cumingii (assembly GCA_028554795.2). NCBI lineage: Eukaryota > Metazoa > Mollusca > Bivalvia > Unionida > Unionidae > Sinohyriopsis > Sinohyriopsis cumingii. Next base: position 50,544,517 of record CM068825.1, read on the forward strand.
GTTTTATAAGTGTTGAACGTTATATGTTGTTATTTGACTTGAATGCTTCATCGTTAGCTCATGGTATCCAATACATCATGTGTTTATAGCTTTAACTAACTCTGGAACAGAATGTGTCCTGTCGCTAGCAAACCTTTCCTCCAGACATTGAAGAGTACCTTATACATTACCTGAAACATATTGATATATCAGATGCCAGTAGAAATTCTTACAACCATCTGTTTTTATTCAATCTACCCTAATTTAGGTGCTTCTGCAAGGATCTCATGTCACGTTGTGAACGGCATCTTTTCAAAGAGGTATCAGCAGAAATTAATAAAATGAAGTTGTTAAAAGTGTTCATAGATCTACATGTGAAAATGTGAAAAAGTAGGTTCAGTGTTGGTTTTTTATCAAGCGAGTTAACAAATTCAGTACAGCCATCCGAGTTGCACGATGACCCTACAGTGCTGCACTGTTTTTACTTTTTGAATCACAAGTCGACTATCTACACAATATTAGTACTTCCGTTATGAAGATTTTATCAAACTTGCATTTATTGCGAAAATATACAGATCGTCAGTTTACTATTTTGCACACTTACCTGCAGTTCTTTGTTAATTTGTTACTATAATTCTTTCATTTCCTCCATTTTTGTAGTACTAAAATGGTCGTTTGTTTTACGAAATCTCCTTCTCTCTGCTTTTAGTGTTTTTGTTGTGTTTTTTTTTTTATTGTGGTACTCCAGAGGTACAAAAAATTGTGTCAGTTTATTTAAGCATTTCAGTTTCAATTACCACCGGATGTCGTCGAGATCTAGATCTTCAAACTCATATCCGCACACTGGTTTTTACTTAACCAGCCTGTACAAAATTCTTCCCAAATCAACTGAGTTGGGATGCTTGTTGTGCTATTTATTGGTCACAAAAGGTTTTTTAAATGCCTTAACATTGAATATAGTTAAGATTTTAATCAGGAAAAACTGCATGGCTGATTGAAAAGTTGCTGTTTGTGTTTACCATACATTTTTTAAATGAATGTTAAAAAATGTCTGATATCCTGATGATTGTATTAACGTCAATGCGAGTTTCAGTACCTTTTATCCTGTTTACAATCTCGACAATCAGTTGCCACTGCGGATTTTATACTGATTGTCTGAAATCAGCGTCATATTCTTGAAATTTTATTCTTTTTATTTCTTTTCTGGTGTAATGTATTGCTTTGTTAGGACATTACCTACAATTGAGCTGCATTGTGACTTTTTTGCAATATTGTTCTTTTTAACTGCTATTCATTTCTACACAGTTTCTTTCCTTTTTTCTGGGTTCATAACTAACAATAGCATATTTACATAATATGCCAATGAATATTTACATAATATGCTAATGCATATTTACATGATATGCTAATGCATATTTACATAATATGCTAATTCATATTTACATAATATGCTAATGCATATTTACATAATATGCTAATTGATATTTACATAATATGCTAATTCATATTTACATAATATGTTAATGCATATTTACATAATATGCATGTCTTAATTTTCGTATGCACGGTTTTAACAAATGCTTTCAACTTACATCAATTGTTTTTTCTTTGAAAATCTCGAAACACTCGGTCCTCCTAGATACTGCGATCTATGCATTGTGATTCCACCATTGATTTTAACTGAATAGTTTATTCTTCCTGGCTTTTGACTGTTAGGCGATCTATCATATCCCCTTGAAAGAGACATAACGTTTGCCTTTATTTCTCATGGTATTCAACATATTAGCATACAGAGGTTGCTTGTAAAACGTGCCCTCCATTTCTTTCCATTCATGTCTTCCGGTTTGCAGACATCCGGATTATCTAGTTTTACTTACAAAACTACTGGAACCAACCCAGCTTGAACTTGTTTGATCAAGTAATTAATAAAGGTAAATTTAATCTTTAAAAAATGTTTTCAGAATACAAAGGAAGCACTTCATTACGGCGTTAAAGGTTAATCTCGCCTGTTCTTTAAAATGTGAAATTGCGTGCCCGCAAACGTGTGTACATTTCAACATTTTAGACACTTACCGGTATTTTTCAGCTAGTCAACTGAAAGGTTCTTTAAGCAATAAGTACAGAATATTTATGGCTTATATAATATGTTTGACAAGTTGTAAATACACCTGGTATTCTAATAATAATAATAAAGAAGCTCTAAGCGCTTTACAACATTAGACAACACATATAAGATAAAAAACATATATAATGACATGATTACAAAAACAAACAACATAAAATTAGAAAACACAAAAAACATGCTGAGAATATTTAAAGTAGGAAACATTATTAGGTCTTTAAGTTTATTCTTGCAGTCGAAATAAGTGAGTTTTGAGAGCACTCTTGAATGGGATCACTATGTCTTTATGTCTAAATTCAGTGGGCAATTCATTCCACTTTGCTGGGCCTTGGTATGCAAAAGAACGCTGTCCAAACGACTTCGTTTTCATAGTGGGAATAATGAGTATACGATTGTCAGAAGGGGAGCGTAAGTATCTTGCTGGTGTATACACATGGGTGAGGTTGGATAGGTATGTTGGACTAGAGTCCGTCAGTGAAAAGTAGCACAGAGAAAAGAAAATTGTGTTTGATTCTGGATCGAATGGATAGCCAGTGTAGGGTACAGAGCAGCGGGGAGGTGTGCTCTGATCGTGGTACTCTAAGTATGATCCGAGCAGCTGAGTTTTGAACTTTTTGAAGTTTCTGGAGTAGATATTGAGATGAACCAGACATAATTGAGTTACAATAGTCCAGTCTTGAAAGTACTAATGAACACACAAGTGTTTTAGCGGCATCAACTGAAAGATATTTGCGAATTAAGCTGATGCGTCTCAGCTCAAGGTATGCAGCCTTTCATATGTTCATGACATGTTGGTGCAATGTGAGAGTACTGTCCAGAGTAACACCTAGGCTTTGTACTGATTGTGTGAATTTAATGTTGGTGTTGCTGATATTTATTGTTTGAGGTAAAAGATGTGAATGAGAAATGCATTGTGTTGTGATCAGAATAGCCTCAGTTTTATCATCATTCATCTGATGCGTGTTGCATGTCATCGATGATTTCACATCAGAAATGCACCTCTCTACAACTTGGATGATAGCATCAACTTCAGTTGGGTGGCTAGATTTGTATATTTGGGTGTCACCAGCGTATCATTGGTGAGACACTGGATGATGATCTATGACACTTGAGAGCGGTCGAGTGTATTTAATGAAGAGAACAGGTCCAAGAAGAGACCCTGTGGAACACCACAACATAGATCAACTGGGCTGGAGTGTAATCCTTTTGCAGACACAATTTGTGTCCTGTTGACCAATTAGGACTTGAACCACAGTAAGGCTGTATCAAGAATGCAAAATACATGCTGGAGACTGTAAAGTAATATATCATGGTTTATTGTGTCAAATACTGCAGACAAATTAAAGAGGGTGAGGACTGTGATCTTTCCGCTATCCAAAGCAGAGAGAATGTCATTAACTACTTTTAGAAGAGTAGTTTCAGTACTGTGGCAAGGGCGATATGCAGATTGTACAATTCTAAAAAGACTGTTTGAATTCAGATGAGATACAAACTGGGATAGAACAACCTTTTCTAAGATTTTTGATATAATTGGGAGATTAGAACCTGGGCGGTAGTTCTTTAAATCGTTATGGTGTAATGTTGGTTTCTTCAGCAGAGGCTTTACAATGGCAGTTTTTGAAAAATGATCAGTTAGTGAAGGCAATACTGGATCTAAGCACTCAAGCAGCAGTGATGTTGGAATTGGATCAAGTTCACATGACTTTGGTGCACTCTTCATCACGATTGTACGTACGAAATTCATAGAGACAGGTTCAAATGCTTCTAATGCTTGCCGCTCAAATTCTGTATTCCAACTGTATGGTGACGACGAATCACTTGAAATTGTGGTGTCAAGCTTATCTCTAATGGTTTGTACTTTGTCACGGAAGAAATTTGCAAACTTGTCCGGAAGGTCAACTGGAGCAGTGCCGTCTTAAGGCATGGGCACACTGGGCAGTTGCCAGGGCCTCACGCTTCTATGGGCATGATGCTGCCAACATTGTTAATGAATATTGGCCGGGGCCCCAGTGCATTGCTTTGCCCAGAGCCTACAATGTTGTTAAGACGGTCTTGAATTGGAGAGTAGATAGTTGGAAGTGGTATAGATTTGTTCCTTCACATTAGCTTGTTAGTAATCTCGAAGAGCTCTTTGCAGCTGGAACTTTCCATGATCTTTGTAGTGTAGTGGGCTTATTTCGCTGCATGGACTATATTTGTGACATTCTTCTTATATATATGTATTTATATATACGGATTATATCCTATATTTGACAAGTTGTAAATTCATATATACTCGGAATGGGCTTCATAAATGTGAAATATACTTCCAATTTCCGATACTAACTGTACCTACGAGCCCCTTCCCTCCTTCATGTTATCATTTTTAGGCTTAAAAATAACTAATCCAGTTCAGAACTTGAAAATAGAAAAAGAAACAAGGAGACACACACTTTCTTGAAAATATTCTTTTTATGTTTACATTGTTAAAAATAACATGCAGACATAATGCAGCAATTTAAAATACGTTGAGGATGCTGACATTGTGTACCAGCCCAAGTTTTGAAATTTTGCCTTTCGAAAAGACAGAGAACGCATTCGACTAGCCACCAACATAGAAACAAATATACATATTCCCATGCGTCTAATGCGATAAATATATATTGTGCTAGACAAACAATATCCCTGAACAAAATTATTTTGGGACTAATTTATTTACCTACGTGTTATCAAAACGTGCAACTTACTTGGAAAAGTAACACGATTACATAGAACCTACAATGGACTAGTGGTCGCCAGTCCAGGAATCAACCCGTAATTGTTAATTCATTGTCTATCAGATAATAGTATTGGTCTATTTTCCATGACGAAGAATTCCGTGATTATAGAAATAAATGGCCACGACAGTCTTGGAGATCAGTCATTACTGTCAACGCAGTATTGTATATATATGTTTATATAACTGATTTTAATTTTCTATCCATCTGTCCCATCTTCATATCTCTCTTTCTATGATTGTATTTACGACTGTATCATCCTAAAAAGAACAATCTGAATCAGTACAACGATATTACCAATGCACACAGATAAGCTACTTTAGAATGAAAGGATAAAGCTGAATACAGTTTAGTTAAAATACAATCTTTAATACAGGGATGTGACTTATTTAGTTTAGAGGTGTTGTTAAATTACATGCGTTTCTACGCCTGATGTCGAGAAATGAATTGTAAACAGAAGGTAGATTTAATCTAGAGTTGAAATATATGCACCTCGGATCAATGCTGGAGAGAGAGAGAGAGGGGGGGGGGGGTAACAAAGCACTATGAAGCAAGATGTTGTTGCTTTATGTTTGATGCCATGTGTCAGTACATCATAAGCAATATATGGCGGCCAGTTTCCGTTGTTTTCAAGTGACGTCACAAAACGTTTGTATTTCCATATCCGCCATTTTAAGTCCCTAGCCCAGCAAACCGGCTCCTAATATTATTGTTCTTCCCGCATAATTACGAAGGCAGGTCTCATTTTGTGCGTATAAATATAATAATACATTACATTCTGTTGTGCATATCAACCGCATGAGACCGAATGCATTATTTTTCTACTTGTTTTCTTCAAGTAAAACATTTAAATTTCGACCATCTTTGTTATTCTTTCATAAACACATAGATCGATCAAGAAACATACACATAAACAAATGGATACACAAACAAGTAGAAACTTGTAATGATTTTCAATTTTCGTGGGCTAAAATCAATCATTTGGTTATTGTTCAAGCTAAAAGGATAATTGTTAATATATAATTTCCTATTTCTAAAAGCATTTCAGGAATACTTCGTTTTGACATTCGACACAAAGTCATGTTCCGTTAATCTCGTGTTTCGTTTGAATACACTGAAGATGAAACTTCTTTGAACGGTTATCGCTTTCATTCATTATCATCCTACGTCCATCATCTCCACCACAAATACAATATTTGATCATACTAACTAAATTGGTTTGTCAACTGTCTTTGGCACAAATACCAGTTGTCACGAAAAGTAATTATACATAAAAGTTCTGGCATAAAACACACGCTATGAAATTTTAATTCGTAACTGATATTGTATCCCGAAAATCATTGTCCGGAAATACTCTTTCAAGATGACAAGCTTTATGATGTGATACGAAACACTATTTAAAAATGTCAATATTGTCTGTTTGTAAAAATAAAATAACTGCATTTCTATTTGATAGCAATATGCACAATTACAGTTCAACTTCACTCTTCTGTCTTTCGATATAAGCAAGGAACTTCCAGCTTTATTTTATTTTCTATAGGGGCACTTAATTTCAAGTATAATCTATGTATCGTTTCAATAAAGTTGTTGTTGTGGGATTTAACTCCATTTTGCATCACACGATAGGCTATGCATGGCGGCCAGTATTAATGGTGGAAGAAGAACCAGGGAAAACCCCGGGAAGAACCACTGACCCACTTTTGATGAAGTAAATGTCCTTATCGACAGAGACGTCATGGGGGGGGGGGCATTACCCCCTTGAATTTATTTGCATGTGCTGTAAAATGTAAAATTGCTGTTGCCTATATACGAAAATTAACAAGCCCGTCAAGTTTTGCCGCCGCCCCCCCCCCCGAAAAAAGTTGAAATGACGTCCTTCTTATCGACTGTTAAATCAGATTATTATCATGAATATACAAAGGTTTGTTAGGGACTCAAAATGGCGGTGCAAAGTGCGCGCACGAAGCTTTGTGGGTATTTGCGTACTCAATCGTGACGTCTGTGAAAACAACCCGGTTGGCGGAAGAACACGGGAAAACCAGAATGAAGAAACACCGAAAAAAATGGAATTTACTGGCATACTTTCTCACATATTCACGTTGGCCGAACCCAAAACTCGAACTCACGCTGGCAGATGTGAAGCCTTACTGATCCACAAAGGCGAGCACCTTAGACCACTCGGCTCCCACGAAGCCCCCGATGCAGCTAGAAACTGGTTAAGCGCGTTCGAGATCCATGTACCCTCTTTTACACTGAAGTGGTCACAAATCACATGTGCTCTTCAAATAGAACGCGTTGCATATTAGTATAAGTTTGTTGAGTGCTTATTCAGAATTCTTGGACAGAGAAATTTCATTAATTCATACACCGAATTATTTCTTGTGTTTCTACAAGGATAGAGCATACGTCATCTTCTTCCATCCTGGATTCTTCGTTGGGACTCAAACTTGAATTCATTAGAACATATTTTTATTAGGACTTCTAAAATTTTATTCGTGGAATATTCTTGGATTATTTTTGGATTTGATTCTTAAAACCGTAAGTTCTTATTTTTTTCATTTTTAACAGTATTTTTCCAAGGAAAAAAATTATTTGTTAAATTTTTAATGCTTGTTGTTTTCACTGTTTCCTTTGTTGCTGTTTATTCTAGCCTAAAGATGTAATATAGAAAAAGACATAACTGCCGTGATTTCTGAATAAAATAGTAGTTTAAATACTTATTTTATAAAATTGATGCGACGGTCATGGCCATAGTTGGGATTTAAAAAAATAAAAACAAATAAAGAGTGGGGGGGGGGGGGGTAGCGTGGAAACTAACTCTACTGCCACTATTTTTTTCAACTTCATGATACACATAAAGCATAAATAGTAAGGATTCAATATATTGCAAAATATAATCGTAGGTAAAATGTATTTTTATTAAAACTCACTAATTCTCATAATTATGACATTTCCTTTTTCCTTTTCTCTAAACGTCCGTCAGCAAACGTATATATATATATATATATATATATATATATATATATATATATATATATATATATATATATATATATATATATAACTCTTTAAAAAAAATTATTATGAAACAAATACAACTTTAATTTTGAGAGAAAATTTATTTAGATATTGTGTATAAATTATTTCTGTCCTTGCAAAATAAGTAAACAGGTGTGATTGCACCTTTGATTTTAGCTTAAATAAAGTTTAAATCAGTCTTTTTTTTAAATTTTCATTCTTTTGGGGAAAACTAACTTTTAGCACAAGCACTTTGGCTTACTTTTGGAATTTGTACCCATACAGATATGAAATTAAAATTTATTTGTAGCAATAAATATTCAGGTGCTCGACTGCAATTCATGTAAATGTTATTGTTACTGTTTGGCCAAAATGAACACGCGATTTCAAACTTCTAATTTTCTTGTATCTTTTATTAAATTTATGCTAATGCATGTTGTATTCTGATCAGCTAGATAATCAAGTGAAAGGACAGTTTCTGACAGGTTTCGAAGTCAAATCATTTAACTGAAAAAAACCAAAACGCTACTTCATGTTGCAGCAAATTATACTTGTCATAATAAACCTTTTGTTTTCGTCGAAAAATAAATCACTTTTTTGTGTAAAAATAATACTGATAAGGTAGCAACAAGTATAGTGGAAGATTTGTTCTTTGTCTGACTAACGAAATATACACATATTGTCTTGTTACCTCTGAAGGTGATTCGAACAGTATACACTTCACTGATCATGTCAGATCACGTGACCAGTCATGAGACCACTGGACGAGGGGCACATTCGCACTGAATCTGACCTGTTAGTCCATCTGTTCTTGTCTTCGTCCCTATTTAATTATTCATCGATGCAACCACCAAACTTTTTCGTGATTTAATATTGAATAAACAAAGCTATGTCGTAGAGCCTAAAACAAGCAAATAGATGGGAGCATAGTTGGAAATACAACCAAGCCATTATTAAATCTATGAAGTCGCTAAGAAGAAAGTCACAAATATAGTCCATGCAGCGAAATCAGCTTACTACACTACTAAGATCATGGAAAGTTCCAGCTGCAAAGAGCTCTTCGAGATTACTAACAAGATAATGTCAAGGAACAAATCAACACCACTTCCAACTACCTTCTCTCTAGTCGACCTTCCGGACATGTTTGCAAATTTCTTCCGTGACAAAGTACAAACCATTAGAGATAAGCATGACACCACTATCTCAATTGACTCGTCGTCACCATACAGTTGGGATACAGAATTTGAGCGGCAAGCATTAGCAGCATTTGAACCTGTCTCTATGAATTTCGTACGTACAATCGTGATGAAGAATGCACCAAAGTCATGTGAACTTGATCCAATTCCAACATCACTGCTGCTTGAATGCTTAGATCCAGTATTGCCTTCACTAACTGATGTTATTAATACCTCTCTCTCATCAGGAGAATTCCCTTCATTTTTCAAAAACTGCCATTGTAAAGCCTCTGCTGAAGAAACCAACACTAGACCATAACGATTTAAAGAACTACCGCCCAGTTTCTAATCTCCCATTCATATCAAAAATCTTAGAAAAGGTTGTTCCATCCCAGCTTGTATCTCATCTAAATTCAAACAGTCTTTTTAGAATTTTACAATCTGCATATCGCCCTTGCCACAGTACTGAAACTACTCTTCTAAAAGTAGTTAATGGCATTTTCTCTGCGTTGGATAGCGGAAAGATTACAGTCCTCACCCTCTTTAATTTGTCTGCAGTATTTGACACAATAGACCATGATATATTACTTCACAGTCTCCAGCATGTATTTTGCATTCATGATACAGCCTTACTGTGGTTCAAGTCCTAATTGGTCAACAGGACACAAATTGTGTCTGCAAAAGGATTACACTCCAAGCCCAGTTGATCTATGTTGTGGTGTTCCACAGGGGTCTGTTCTTGGACCTGTTCTCTTCATTACATACACTCGACCGCTCTCAAGTGTCATAGATCATCATCCAGTGTCTCACCAATGATACGATGATGACACCCAAATATATAAATCTAGCCACCCAACTGAAGTTGATGCTACCATCCAAGTTGTATAGAGGTGCATTTCTGATGTGAAATCATGGATGACTTGTAACAAGCTGCAGATGAATGATGATAAAACTGAGGCCATTCTGATCACAACACAAAGACTTTCTCATTCACATCTTTTACCTCAAACAATAAATATCAGCAACACCAACATTAAATTCACACAATCAGTACGAAACCTAGGTGTTACTCTGGACAGTACTCTCACATTGCACCAACATGTCATGAACATATGAAAGGCTGCATACCTTGAGCTGAGACGCATCAGCTCAGTTCGCAAATATCTTTCAGTTGATGCCACTAAAACACTTGTGTGTTCATTAGTACTTTCAAGACTGGACTATTGTAACTCAATTATGTCTGGTTCATCTCAATATCTACTCCAGAAACTTCAAAAAGTTCAAAACACAGCTGCTCGGATCATACTTAGAGTACCACGATCAGAGCACACCTCCCCTCTGCTCTGTACCCTACACTGGCTATCCATTCGATCCAGAATCAAACACAAAATTTGTTCTATGTGCTACATTTCACTGTCGGACTCCAGTCCAACATACCTATCTGACCTCACCGATGTGTACACACCAGCAAGATACTTACGCTCCTCGTCTGACAATCGTGTACTCATTATTCCCACAATGAAAACAAAGTCATATGGACAGCGTTCTTTTTCATACCAGGGCCCAGCAACGTGGAATGAATTGCCCACTGAACTTAGACACAAAGACACAGTGATCCCATTCAAGAGTGCTCTCAAAACTCACTTATTTCGACTGCAAGAACAAACTTAAAGACCTAATAATGTTTCCTACCTGAAATATTCTCAGCATGTTTTTTTATTTTTTAATGTTTTTCTAATTTCATGTTGTTTGTTTTTGTAATAATATTATTATGTTTCTTATCTTATAGGTGTTGTCTAATGTTGTAAAGCGCTTAAAGCTTTTAAAGATTAGGCGCTATACAAAGGCCTCATTATTATTATTATTATTATTATTATTATTTGCACACATTCAAGTCAGGCCCATCATGCACGAAAGGTCTTTATAAACTAAATAAGGCCCGAAACTATATATTGATATCGTTATATCGGCTGATATTAACGTCATCTGGTGGAGTATTGTTGATTGTTAAACCTCTCGATGCCGGGACTGCAGAAGTTGCATCACAAAAGTGGCTATCACGATAGAGCGAAGAAGGCTGTGTGACAAATAGGTAAAAATTTTGCACTGCTTACATTTAAAGGATTGCAGGGTGTCTTCGTAACACCTAGGATTGCAGGGTGTTTTCGTAACACCTAGCAATAAGCTCTTTCATTGTTTTTTTTAAAATTCAGTTATATTATTTTTCTTTTCTTTTCTTTTTTGGATCTGTTTTCTAATTATTGAATTTTTTTCTTCTTTCAATTTTGCATCTTGAATTTTGTCTAATTCGATTTACTTTGTCATTTGACATTATTTTTATAACCTACTGTTTGAATTTTTTAAATCTACATAGCCAGTCAAATTTACAGTGGTTTAGAACTATCAACGTGAACACTACTCTCTCAAAACCATTTTCAAGTTTATGACATCTTGTTATACAATCAACATGACTCAGGTGACGCAGCCATCTGGAACAAAGCTGAAAGCCTTTTTCAGGACACAATAGAGGGGAATGGTGCAAGCCAAAAATTACTAGCATACCACCCACCAGGCTGCCAACTAATTGACTTTGATGATGCAGCACAATGACTCAGACACTCGGGTATTCTCATGACCTTGAAGACACGGGGAATATATATACAGGGTATAGATGGACTACAAAACGGAGGGTATACTAAATACATCATCTACCATTAAGACCTGGAAACACAAATCTTAAAGACCCAAGAATTGGAAGTCAAGGTTGTAAGGGCAAGGATTACAATTGCTCCTCCCATAATTAGAGAGGTAGAAGCCAGATCAACAGACATGCTTGCCTCGCCGCTCCCTCTGGAGATATACAGTAGGGAAATCACACACAAAAATGAGACCAAATTAAAGATGCAAGTCAGACAAAGTAAAATGGCCACGGTATGGTGATTTCAAAATGTTAAAACGGGGGTTAGGATGATAATAGTCTTGAAAGAAGAGGCGAAGAAAATCCCAGCCTACGTCTATGTCATGCGATTTCTTCTTAAGACATGGTACATGGGCTGTGAGATGGACAGATGGACGTACTCTGCCCTCGTTGCAAGCAGGTTGGCCATGGACCAATAGATTGTACAAATCAACCTGTGATAGCAATTTGCAGCTAAGGCCGCCAATAAAATTACAAACCTAAACGAAGAAGAAAGTGAAGATTTTCAAAAAGAAAATGTAATAGAAATATAAAAAAGGCATACCCCATCAAGTAACAGTGAAGAAAAAGATAAAGAAATGGACAGACAAGACAAGACAAGACAAACAAGACACAAATGTAACGACAGAAAACACAGTGAATGATGATGACAACATCCTAACTCAAGTGCGGATTACGTGACAACGATGGGAGAAAAAGACACACCACGGAAGGAACTGGAATGGGAAAATTTCCTTAGCCCAAATAAAACGGGGAGAGCCCAAAACTCAATAAGGGAACAAAAAGGGGAAAGCATACTAGAAAAAAAATACCTTTCTACATCCTCCAGTTGGGAGAAGAGGATAGCTCCTCAGGAGAACCCCCCCCCCCCCCGGCAGAATAAGGCCCGGTAGACCTAATAGGCATAATGCCCTTGACGTTCACACCGGTGCCAAAGCTGAGAAACAAGAGAAAGAAAGCAATTTCTACATCTTGTCCCTCCTTTGGAGAGGAATTTTCGTCATCGAGAGAAAACTAAATCCCCCAAATTACAATTACGTCATAGGAAACACCAGCCCTGGGCGTGAAAAAGAAAACAAAGAGAAAAGAATCCGAGAAAAATAAACAAAAAAATAGAAACGGACACAGTGACGGACACGGACACGGAGGACGATGAGACGGACAGTGAAATGGAACAAGGAAAAGAAATAGATAGTGAAATAGGAATAGAAATAGTCTCTGAGACAGAAAACGCTAATGATGATCAAAACAGACTGGATACATCAAAGGGCCAATGCCTCCCCCCCCCCCCCAATCTAGGAAAATATTAAATATAAAACTGTACTTTTTAATAATAACAAAACTAGACTGTTAGATAAAAAGAGGTGCGGCAACCTGGCTAGATAAGGAAATTGGAAGAATTAAACTTCTGTATAGCCTCAGTAAATACAAATGGAACTGACAAAGAAAAGGTAAATCAATAAATCAAAATGAATATGACTTAATTTTCAGACTAGAAACACATAATAATATGACTAAGGAACTCCAATATATGATTGAAAGTAGCCTGAACGCGATAGTGATAACAAATAATTATGTACAAGATGATATGGGGGGTGGGGGGAGGAGTGGCGATAATAATTAACAATAAAAAGAACATAACATGGGAAAGAATTGATGAAGGAATATTTTTTAAAGGTAGGATGATACACGCAACAATTGAAAAGTCATTTTATAAACGTGTACGTCCCAGCAAACAGAAGAAAAAAAAAAGATTTCATAAAGAACCTTCAAACATATTTAAATAATTGTTCAATGGATACTTTAACTATAGGAGGTGATTTTATCTGGGTGGGGGAAGACATTGAAAGAACGGGAGATTTAACACCAGAATACAAAATTTTTAAACAGGAAATAGAAATTATTTAATAAAAAAATAATAATTTAATGGACGTCTATCGAAGACAAAATCTTTTGAGAAAAGAGTGTACATATGAATACAAGGATAAAGCTAGTAGACTTGATACATTTTATGTTACAAATTATGAAACTAATGTAAACAAAAATGCAGAAATATCAAAGCTAAAAATCTCAGATCATAAATTAATAAAACTAGACGTGTGTGTGTGTGTGTGTGTGTGTATATATATATATATATATATATATATATATATATATATATATATATATATCACACATAAGACATAAGAGACATCTGGCTAAGGTCACTGAACGAAAAGGGTGTAGGGGATTCAGAATAGGAATAAAACCTAGATCGGAGGACCCACCCTTTCGATAACACTAGGGCAAAAATACCCCATCAAAAATTATTTAAATAATTTTTTGAGCGAAATTCTTTAATAAAAGAATACAAACATACACACTTTGGGGGATACAAACACGCATAAAACACTTTTATTTGTTCTGGAAAAGTAGAGTGGGAGCATCTGTCTGGTGCCCCCTAAAAAGAAACAGTCACACGATAGTTGGTTTTTCTTAATTCTGTGCATTATTTTTATTTCGTGGCGGAAAAGAAGGGGCAATGTTTCCTTCCGTCATCGAAAAGTCCACGCACAAATAAACACCGCCAGTTCTCTGCGGCAGCAGGGACCGAATAATAGATTGTATATGAATGCACAGTTCAAGGGCTTGTCTAAATATTCATCTATTATTCGTAGCACAAAAGATTGGGCTGCATACTCTGAACGAAATGCATACTATCCGGGACTGAAATACAATGCTTTGACTGAAAAAAATTTGGGATTAATATTAATATTAATATTACACAGAGCGAATCGACTCCTTGTAAGGTGATTAACGGGTCTGAGAATTGCACGCCTACGTCGCAGATCCGAAATAATTTTACAAGGTTGAGGCACAGAATGCTTTTACAAACATGTGTACATAGAAGTTCTTTATGCGCAAGTCTGAAACGATGGTAAATTTAAAGTAATAGGTTTTACTGAGCCACTGCTTATCGTGTATTCACTATGGTTTAAGCGAGATTCTTTTTGTAATGCATCTAAAAGTTTATATACAGCGTATTCAGTGCAAAAAGTATAGTTTGGTCAACATGTTTTCCAAAGTATTTTCAAATGTCATTAAGAATATATGCTCTTTTATATCTCAAACGATTGAAACGTCCAGTAGAACGCTGTAAAGATAATAAATTTTGATATTCCATATATGCCTGTAAAAACTCATCGAAATATTACGAGAAAAAAAAAACAAGAAAGCAGGAAAGAAGCAAGTGAGAATTAATTTAGTTCAAGTTAAGTAATAAAATGAATTTTAGGAATGAATTGCAAACAAATAATTATTTTTTTCTTCATAAAACTAGTCATTCGTCCATTAATATATAAATATGCACATAAAATTCAATAATGAAATAACTTACTTACATACAAAAGGCACTTGGAATGAATTTAACTCAGATAGATAGATAGATAGTGGACGAAGTTTTTCTAGTCTTTACGGTAATTGATGAAAAACCCTATAATGTACGTCGTATAAGATCAGCACGATTACTACCCAAAGCACAAGTTTATTTAATAGGGTACATTTTTCAGATAGGAAGAAAGAATAAAAATGGTCGCCAGAACTGTCAGCTGATTACACTCGATGTGTGTATACATGTACGTGTGACCTACTGACGCTTTCGATGGACGCATTTGCAAGTTTGATATAATAAGGAGAAGTTTTATAAATTGAAGGTGATTGCGTAGATCACATTACGAGAAAAGTTCTATTATATATCGAATCTTATAGAAAATAATGGGCTTCATTTGATCCATGACTGCGAGTAGCATTCATTTGTCACTGCCATTGCTGTTTATAGTTCACTGAACAACCCCGAGACAGGTTCTCTATAGTACACCTGTACGAAGGGTTGTTGTTGTTGTAGAGTTTAACGCCATTTTTCAGCACACGATAGGCTATATATGGTGGCCAGTATTAATGGTGGAGGAAGAACCCGGGAAAACCCCGGAAAGAACCACCGACCCACGAGAAGCTACTGGCAAGCTTTCTCACATATCCACATTAGCCGAATTCGACACTCGAACCCACGCAGACAGAGGTGAGATGGCAGTGATCCGTAACGGAGAGCGCTTTAGACCACTCGGCCACTCGGGGGTCCCCGTACGGACGGAAATACGAGTTGACAAATCACGGTTCAGCAACAAAGCTTCGATAAATTTCAATAACATATTTTCCGCTGATGATAATGTTACCAAAAATATATTTTTAGTTGTTAATAATTGTCCACCCTTTTCTTCTCATAATATTTATATTCTCAAGACGAATTCGGGTTTGCCAACAATTTTCCAAGTTCTCCAACATTCAACACTTTTCCAACAGTCATCCATTTTCCTGCGGTTTTCCAGCTAAATTCCACTATACGGTGTTTAAGGCCCGGGAAATTTTGGATGGGTAGCTAGCAAGGCGGTGCACAGCAACGAGACAACAGAGCGTCCGAAGCTCAGATTTCTGCGTATGTATATCAGCACGTAACATTATATTTTGCGAGTCAATATAGCAAGACACGGGTGACTGCTTTCATTTTAGATTTCAGGTACTTCTACAATTTATTTGACACTTATTTTGGAATTATTTTTATCGCATTAAAATTTTCACTACCTAACAATAGTTAACTAATTTAATTTATTCCTTTACTCTAGATTTCATCTACAATACATATTCATGAGTTTTTAAGTATTTATATATTCAACATTTAGTTTTTGTCCTCTGAGAAGATTTGTTAGCAACACACAGTTGCATCAATTAAAAGAGTTCGCCTTGACGTTGGGATACATTCCAGTTATACTCATTAGTTTGTGTGATCATTGGTGGCGTTTTCTCACCACATTTTGCCTCGTTCGTATTAATTTGTATGTATTAATTTGTATGTGATCATTGGTGGCGTTTTCTCACCACATTTTGCCTCGTTTGTATGTGATCATTGGTGGCGTTTTCTCACCACATTTTGCCTCGTTCGTATTAATTTGTATCTGATCATTGAATGAATCTGTTTTCTCTTCACTTACCACGTTTTTACTAACATTAATTGTCTATGGTCATTGAATGAGACCATTTTCTCTTCACACTTCTAATTGTATAGATGTTTAATCATTGGATTGAAATACGTATCTCATTATATCACTCCTATTCAATTATATCAATGTATATTACACTATCCTAAGCTGAAACTCTCAGTCTGATGAACGTAAGTGCGTTCGTCAGGATGACATAATTTTCCTCCAGATACAACACCAAACTTCACGTACAAGTCGAATAGGACGCCGTTCAAGGGAGAGAACTCTTCTTGATACTGAAAACAGTCACATGAAAAGTTTTCCCTCTAATCTGTTGCAGTCCTATTAACACCATTTAACATTATCTGCAAGAATTTTAAGTGATCAAGTCGTTTTCTGCCCAAGATGGCTAAAAATTGTCAATTATACGAATCAAGATAATCTTTTCGGTAATATCAAACCACCCCAACCACATATTCATTAAGGACTGATAAAGTAAGTCGTACAGACACCGAAAGATGGTGATAATTTTCCCCGCACATCAATTACTGCAGGAAAGTCTAAAAAAACAAAACAACAACCGTACAAGAAAATACCATGTCAGACCCGAAATAAAAGTTCACATCTCTACCCCCGTCAATATTTCGATGAACCTTGGTGGTTGTTGATTATTCGATTTATTGCTGTATACTTTATTTTAATTTTGTATCTTGACTAATTGTGACTAGTGTGCATACAATGTTTAACTCTGTCATACTTTTAATCCAGTTTATTGCATAATGTGTCTTTCATAAATAAAGTGTCAGCAGTGTCAAGGTTGGTTGTAGTAAAAGGTGTCAGAGAAATAAGATGCCACATGGTCAAACACAGTTACACACACACACACACACACACACACACACACACACACACACACACATATATATATATATATATATATATATATATATATATATATATATATATATATATATATATATATAGAGAGAGAGAGAGAGAGAGAGAGAGAGAGAGAGAGTTAAAAAACTTAACTGACGGGGAAATATGTAAACGGTTATAAAAAGAAGAAAGAAAATATTGCATAGTTTTTGAATGAGTAGATGAGCTCAAGAAGTTTATGAATACGGATACACGATTCCTAAGAGTATTTATTGGCCAAGTCAGTAAGATCTTTTTTGTATTTAGGATAGGCATGCTAGAAACCTTGCGTTGGCGTAGAATGCTGAATGCACAAAAAGCTAACAAAACGATCGAGGAAGAACTAGAAATACGGTTTAAACATCCAGTGCTAAAAAATAATCGATAATGTAGAATCAATGCGCTACACTAAATGACTAGAACTATATTGTTCCTTCTGGTTTCGCGAGAGTCAGACTAACTTTAGTTGAAACAGAGTTTATTGCCACAGATGCATACAAGGCAAAAGGATCGTAAACATCTCTGTCAATTTTCAAGTTCTACTCCATTATAAATTTATTTAATAAATTACGAGCAATGCAGGCAAGGGTTCTGGAGAAAGTAAAGATAGGTGACTCACGTTTATATTATGAAATGAGCGGGAAAGAGAAGAGTTTGGGGGATAGTGTTTAGTGAGTTTCGGCTGGAAAAACTTTAAATGTAGACGTAAGGGAACCACAGAAAAGTCTCATGTTTGTGAATCTTGTTGTCGTAATTATCATTGTCTGCATTACCTTTCATAAAAAGTTGTGTTCCTACGTGTAATATTTGTTGCCAAATAAAAGTTATCCAAAATTCATTTGGCTTCTGTTTTATGACTAATTCAGATACTTTTTCACCTACTAATTTAGTATCTACAGCATGTTTGCAAGTCTGTAATTGTATTCATTTAAAATATATTGTCCAATACTCATTTTTTAAAATCGGATAATCAAGGTCGATCTGATATTGCATATTTGGTGAATTCTCCAGCACTCAAAGAGAGACAATTTAGTGCCTTTTTCATACAGAAGGTCTGTGTGTGAGTGTGTGTGCAATTTGGATTTTTACATAGCTGTACCAGTATTTTAGTCGTATCGCTACGATATCTGCAGTGTGGCAGTTTATAATGATGTCTAGCACTGGAGCATCATGCCGCAGACATGTAGCATGATGTCTTATCCAGACACATTATCATGACACCAGGCCGACCAGTCCTTACACTAACTCCTAATGGTGAGCGCCTAGTGAGGCAGCTGTTAGTGCCATTTTTTATAAATCTTTGGTATGACTCGGCCGGGGTTCGGACCCTTGACCTCCCGCATCAGAGGCAGACGTTCTAACCACTAGACAACAAGAGATGCCCATAAAGAAGGTGCATGAAGTTACAACAAATATGTCCATCTCCCAAAACTCGAACACAAAAAGACATTTGATGCACACATTATTGTGTGTGCAGCGCATTTCTTATCTGTAAAATGTTTCACGTTACAAGAGTTATTTATGACATGAAATGCCCTCACAGTTTAGACTGGTTTTGTTTCAAAATTTTTCAAGTACACTTTATGAAAGGTGTTTCAAACGTCATCAACTTTTTCAAAACCCTTGTACAATACAAATGTAGATAACTGATATTAACAAAGTTTCACTTATGATTCGTAAAACTGCAAAATACTTTCCCATTATACTTAACGTCCAGAAGTCATCATGGTTTCCTGTTGAAATGTGTATATAAACATCAAAATATAACATGCGTGTGTAATGCAGGAGAATCCAGCAGAAATAGCATGGGTTATTATATTCAACTGCATTTATTTAGCCTTGCTTGTTATCACATACCACTTCTGTAACGATTCAGAAAGCACAGCTGCCAGTGAATGTCGTGGCTTTTGAGTGGATGGAAAGCTGACTAGATTAACTGCATATGTCGTTTTTTGCTGTTTTCTTTTTTCTTTTCTTTTGTTAAATACCTTAAAACTTATAGTCGATATTTTCTAAAATTGTATATAAACCACATTCTTACTCAAGTTATCATTTGAAAAATTAGAGGTTAGTTGATATGCAGATAGAAAAAGCTACATTAAAGGTTTTGTTAGCATAAAAGTTTTCTTTCACATAAAGACGCCATCTTTTATTACCAGACACGTAATAATTTAATTGCGGTTTAAAGATTAAAAACGACACAGAAATACATAAAAGTTGATAGCAAAACTTTCACATATCACTTTCAAAATTTTCCTTAAAAACAGTTTGAAGTTCATACTTCAAGCGATGTCTGTAAAGATGGCTTAGTGTTAAAACATTCGTGTGCAACTGTAAACATACAGAAATTTTGTGTAGGTGTCTACCTGCAAATTAATGATTCACTTCAATAATTTTCTCATTCACGTGTCCTCTCCTACTCAGAACAAATCTTCTTTTTTTTATGAACCACAAACATATTGCAAATCTTAGCACACCCATCTTGTAATTATGTGGTTTTACACATGCAACATTTATTTAAAAACTCAACATGATCGGATTTTCCCCCCGTGTTTTTGTTGTTGTTGTTGTTGTGGATTTTTTTTCTTTCTTCTTTTCTGTTTTTACTTTTATCGATTCTTTTGTGTTTGGAATGGTTGCTCTGACAACAGGCTGACCCTTGACCAAAGTAGTTATTAAAACAGCTCTATTTAAAGATATCTTTCAAAAGTTTTTGGCTATATCACAGATAGAGAGATAAAGGAAACTAAACGCCTTTCTGTATGGAACATGCATAAGGTGCCGACCCACGCTGACCTGGGCGGGTATTGAACCTGCGACCCATCGATTACGAGTCTGAAGCTCCACCACTTGAATTATCACAGTTCCATTCCTCGTCATTAATTGGCATTTGAAATAATTATGCAAAACAATAACAAGTGTAATTGAAACTGTACGCATTATTTGACACCTGCTCCGTTCTTTTTATACTGATCACGTTCCTATCACAGGATGGATCACATTACGATTCATCTGCTCCTTACGTCATAGACTTGATAGAGGATATTTTGGAAATTAGTTTTATAAATCGTTGATGATGATTTAGCGCTTTTGGAGACTCACTAAACTTCACGTGACCATTTGCCCACATTCATCGTACAACCCAACCTCAGTCAAGATAACGTTTTCAGTCCAAGGAAACCTTCAGTCTCGACTGCCATCTGTCTGTCATCCATCATATAACAGAGACTGCAACGCACCACTGACCAATTTATAAATTTCAGAAAGGCGCAAATCACTATGTCATTTAATGGGCAGAGCAGAACTTGCCGGACTATAAACGTCGCCATCATCATCATCATGGAGCAGGAACAAGATTAGACCCCATCAAAAGTGCATTATCAGCAATCGACCTCACCATAGTCACTCCGAAATTGGCCCAAATCTCAGATTGGGAAGTTGATCAAAGCAGCACCCTTAGAAGCTATCACTTCCCTATCCTACTCACCCTCACTATAATGACATAAACATACCCAACTAATGACATACCAAGGTGGAGGTGTGACAAAGCCGACTGGGATAAATTTAAAATCGCCCTCTCTATAATAACTCTGGCAGATCTTTATAATGATAACATCGATCAATACAATCTAAATGTAATGAACGCCCTAACTGAGGCGGCTAAAATAAGTATACCGAGAACAGGAGGACAACAACTTAAACCCACTGTCTCATGGTGGAACGAAGAATGTAAAGTAGGTAAAAAAAACTATTTAAAAAAAGGCCCTTAATCGATTTAAAAACACAAGAAACTCGACTTTAGGATTTACAAAAATATGGGAAAAGAAATGAAAACAATAATCCAAAATGCAAAAGACAAAATCCTGGCAAGCCTTTTGCTCTAAGATAAACTTCAAAACCAACGCAAAACAGGTATGGGACAAAATAAAAGCAATAAAAGCAAGCAACCAGCTCCCAAATTGACTGGAAATCTACCCAACAAAGAAAAGGCAAACTGCTTTGCATCACACTTTGCAAGCATGACCAGCAACTCCAACCATACCCAAAAATTCCAAGAGCACCGCCAAAATGAAGAACAAAAGTTATCCAAAACTCTTCTCCGACCTAGGATCCAAACAATCTAAATTAAACGAGGACTTCACAGTAGCAGAATTGATAGCCGCACTTGTTAAGAAAAAGGCAACCTCACCTAGAGAAGACTCAACTTGGCTATGAAATATACAAACACATCACGGAAAACATAACCGAAATCATACTAGATCTACTTAATAATAGCTGGCGGAAAGGCCAACTACCCAAACGTTGGAAAAAAGCTGTCGTCGTTCCAATACCCAAACCTGGCAAAACCCTAAATGACATCAATGCATATAGACCCATATCTCTAACTGATAACATATGCAAAATAATGGAAACAATGATTAATGACAGACTAAAATACCATCTAGAAAGCAACAACTACATTACAGAAACACAAAGCGGCTTTCACAACAAAAGATCCATCCTTGACCAATTGTTCAGACTCGAAGCAAGCATCAAGCTAGCATTTAATACAAAACGGAAATGCAATAGACATCTAATCGCAGTATTTCTCGATCTAGAAAAAGCATTCGATTTGGTCTGGACAAAAGGTCTTATTGCGAAACTTAATCTATACGAAATAACTGGCCGCATACATAACTGGATAGCAGACTTCCTAACAGATCATAATATACTGACAAAAGTAGGGGATACATATTCAGATATAAATAACCTAGAAAACGGTATGCCACAAAGTAGCGTGCTTAGCCCCACTTTATTCAACATCATGGTAAACTACCTTGACACTATAATTAATAAAATTAAGGTAGATCTATCCCAGTTTGCTGATGATAGTGGGATTTGGAAAGCGGGCAATCCAAACAGCAAAACAATCATAGGGCAAATACAAGATAGTCTTACCCAAATGGGTCGGTGGGCAGATAAATGGGGGTTTAAAATATCCAACCCTAAATCAGAAGCCATTATGTTCTCGCCACACAATATAAATAACACAGAATACCCTAAACTGCACATACAAGGGAAATAATAAAATTTGTCAAAATAGCAAAATTCCTAGGAATATTTCTTGACGAAAACCTAGCATGGAAACACCACATTAAAGAGCTCACTAAAAATGTAAAGCTGAGTTAAGTGTCTTAAACAAACCTCAAGGGAACTACATAGGGGGTCAACCGAAAAACGTTTTTAACAGTATATAAGGCACTTATAAGAGCAAAAATAGATTACGGATGCCAAGTCTATGCATCAGCAAACCAAACATCACTTAATAAACTAGATTCCATACAACATAAGGCACTAATCATTTGCACTGGAGCACTAAACTCAACCTCCATAGAAGAGCTCCAGATACTGACAGGAGAACTACCACTGCAACTAAGAAGAAACGAAAGAATATTAAGATATGCCGCACGAGTTTCAATCCACAAAACAAGCCACCCCACCAGGAAAATTATCCAACAAAGGAATATCCCTTTCAATAAAAAACTGAAACCACAACCACCCGGTGCAAAACAAATTCATAAACTAACTAAAGATCTTATCCTACCCACTCTACAAGCTGAACAATGCAGTTACCCCGACCCAACACCATGGACGGGCGATAACTCTAACGGTAACACAATAGCCCTTACTTATGGCAACAAACAAGACCAGGTACATGATATAAGGACAAAATATTAGCCGAGCTAGAAGAAAAGTACATAGGGTACACCAAGATATACACCGATGGCTCAAAAATTACAAAACCGTACAAAACTGCTGCGGCAAAAGTAATCCCTAAAAACAACACAGAATTCGGAGCTAAATTACCAGACACCACCTGCTTCATTTACACAGCCGAATTCCGGGCCATTATTGAAGCTCTAAAATGGATCCAACTAACAAATACTAGACATGCAGTTATCATTAGCGACTCCCTTAGCGTCATCAACTCGATTAAATCAAACCACTCTATCACAAGAAGCAACTTCCTGAAGGAAACCAACCACTTAAATAAACAACTGCTAAATAACAAACATATGTGGGTGCCCTCCCATATCGGACTAGCAGGTAATGATAAAGCAGACCAAGTAGCTAAACAATATCTCCATGAACCTGACTCCACAGCATTATACTACAGCGTCCAAGAATTGTATAGCATCATGAAAATTAAAATCGACAAAAAGTGGCTACAACAATGGGATAGCAGCAGAAAGGGACGCAAGCTATACTCCATACTAAATAAGGTCGCAAGACATACTAACCCACCACAACTAGAAGTCAGGATAAAAAACTTATCAACAGGATACTAATAGGCAAAACTAAATTACCCAGCAGCTTTGGGAAATATTTGACAATCAGCATAAATTCAAATGGCAAATGCCCACACTGTCCACTCCAAGAAGATTTAGAACATGTTTTTAACACCTGCCATAAGCATGGAACCCAAAGAACTAGGTTTAGGTCTAAACAACATAAAATAGGGTCCTCACCGATGTGTCCAGATTTCCTCAAAGAACAAAACTTAAATAATAATAATAATAATGAGGACTTTGTATAGCGCATAATCTTTAGAAGCTCTAAGCGCTTTACAACATTAGACAACACCTATAAGATAAAAAAAGCATATAATGATATGATTAGAAAAACAAACAACATGAAATTAGAAACATAAAAATAACATGCTGAGAACATTTAAGGTAGGAAACATTATTAGGTCTTTATGTTTGTTCTTGCAGTCGAAATAAGTGAGTTTTGAGAGCACTCTTGAAAGGGATCACTGTGTTTTTGTGTTTAAGTTCAGTGGACAATTCAATCCACGTTGCTGAGACCTGGTATGCAAAAGAACGCTGTCGATATGACTTTGTTTTCATAGTGGGAATAATGAGTATACGATTGTCAGAAGGGGAGCGTAAGTATCTTGCAGGTGTGTACACATGGGTGAGGTTGGATAGGTATGTTGGACTAGAGTCCGACAGTGAAACGTAGCACAGAGAACAAATTTTGTGTTTGATTCTGGATCGAATGGATAGCCAGTTTAGGGTACAGAGCAGAGGGGAGGTGTGCTCTGATCGTGGTACTCATATTATGATCCAAACAACTGTTTTTTTTAAAACTTTTTGAAGTTTCTGGAGCAGATATTGATAAGAACCAGACATAATTGAGTTACAATAGTCCAGTCTTGAAAGTACTAATGAACACACAAGTGTTTTAGTGGCATCAGATGAAAGATATATGCGAATGAAGCTGATGCGTCTCAGCTCAAGATATACAGCCTTTCATATGTTCATGACATGTTGGTGCAATGTGAGAGTACTGTCCAGAGTAACACCTAGGTTTCGTACTGATTGTGTGAATTTAATGTTGGTGTTGCTGATATTTATTGTTTGAGGTAAAGGATGTGAATGAGAAATTCATTGTGTTGTGATCAGAATAGCCTCAGTTTTATCATCATTCATCTGCAGCGTGTTACATGTCATCCATGATTTCACATCAAAAATGCACCTCTCTACACCTTGGATGGTAGCATCAACTTCATTTGGGTGGCTAGATTTGTATATTTGGGTGTCATCAGCGTACAATTGGTGAGACACTGGATGATGATATATGATACTTGAGAGCAACTGAGTGTATAGAATGAAGAGAACGGGTCCAAGAAGAGACCCCTGTGGAACACCACAACATAAATCAATTGGGCTGGAGTGTATTCTATTTGCAGATACAATTTGTGTATTGTTGACCAACTAGGACTTGAACCACAGTAAGGATGTATCATGAATGCCAAATACATTCTGGAGACCGTGAAGTAATATATCATGGTCTATTGTGTCAAATGCTGCAGACAAAGCAAGGAGGGTGAGGACTGTAATCTTTCCGCTATCCAACGCAGAGAGAATGTCATTAACTACTTTTAGAAGAGTAGTTTCAGTACTATGGCAAGGGCGATATGCAGATTGTACATTACTAAAAAGACTGTTTGAATTCAGATGAGATAGAAGCTGGGATAGAACAACCTTTTCTAAGATTTTTTTTTTATATGAATGGGAGATTAGAAACTGGGCGGTAGTTCTTTAAATCGTTATGGTCTAGTGTTGGTTTCTTCAGCAGAGGCTTTACACGGCAGTTTTTGAAAAATGAAGGGAATTCCCCAGATGGGAGAGAGAGGTATTAATAACATCAGTTAGTGAAGGCAATACTGGATCTAAGCACTCAAGCAGCAGTGATGTTGGAATTGGATCAAGTTCACATGACTTTGGTGCACTCTTCATCAGGATTGTACGTACGAAATCCATAGAGACAGGTTCAAATGCTGCTAATAGTTGCCACTCAAATTCTGTATCCCAGCTGTATGGTGACGACGAGTCAATTGAAATTGTGGTGTCATGCTTATCTCTAATGGTTTGTACTTTGTCACGGAAGAAATTTGCAAACATGTCCGGAAGGTCGACTATAAGGACATTACTTACAAAAATATTATAAACTTCCTAACCGACATTGGGAAAAAAGGGGGGGGGGGGGCATTTACACAAAACTGTATGACCCGCTAGACAATAAATGAATACCATTCAATTAATTACAACTAGGGGACAGGCTAACAAACTAAATGTAAGGAACAATAAGACCAGATGTCTTTGACATGTCTTAGCAACCCGAGTATTCGGCAAAGATATCTGTCTTATCAAATTAGATTTAGCCTGAAAATAACATCATATAGATAAATATATCCACAAGCTAGGATCATAATAAAAACAAAATAAGTCCAAGCCTACAAAAACTAGTAGGCAGGCTAACAAACAAAACAAATTAGGGAATAAATAAGAACAGGTGTCTTTGACAAGTCTTAGCGACCCGAGTATTCGGCAAAGATATCTGTCTTATCAAAATAGATTTAACCTGAAAATAAAAAAAACATCACATAAATAATACAAAATAGGAACAATTATCATAACTAGCAGACAGGCTAATAAACTTAAAATTAGGGAATAAATAAGAACAGATGTCTTGACATGTCTTAGCAAACCGAGCATTCGGCAAAGATATGTCTTAATCAAATAGACTTAGCCTGCAAATAAAATAAAAATCTAGGAAAATAAATCAAACAGAAAGATAGATTAGCAAGTACTTAGCCCAACCAAAAATTTTATTTAAAAAAATTAATTAATTATTTTTCTAAGGCACCACAATGATACAACATGAAACTAAGGACACTAACATATTTTCCTACCGCAAGGTGACCGCAGATCATCTGTAGTACAACAAACGCAACTGCACTAAGGCACAGCCTCTCATCGAGGCACTAATAACAATTAGAACACCTAGATAAGACCCAATACACTAGAATATATAAGGTGGTCTAAAAAGCCCAAGACCATCAGACCCCGCTGCACAAGGCGGCAAAGTCTATTAAGATAGGAAAACTTACTATAGTCCCAAAATGAATACATATAAGGTGGTCCAAACCCCAAGGATCACCAGGCCCGATTGGACAATGCGGCAGCCAAATACCTAGCGAAACTAGTTAGGACCCTAAACTTAAGAATATATGAGGTGGTCCAAACCCCAAGGACCACCAGGCCCAGCTGCACAAAGCGGCGCATCATCAAGCCTAGGAAAGTTTAAATAACCATACACAAAAGGGTGAACCAAAACCAAAAACCACCCCATCCAAATCAGGCTCAATAGATAAAGTTTGAATAACCCTACAGAATATCACTAAGCGATCACTGGTGCAGTACTATCATTTAAAAATAACCGGTACAGAATATATCTCCAAAAATCCGTCAAGACGACAATTAACTGACCTTTTGGCAAGGGAGTCAACAAATTTATACCCTGGATAAACCAATGTGCCTTCCTAGTGAGCAGGCTCCTCCCTGACCGAACCTTCCTCCTCGCCACCGCCAGACATTAAATTAATAACCGTGCATAGCACATATTAAATACATGAAGGGAGAGGCACTTTTTCCTATCTTCATGAACAATTAATTAAACCTCCACATGGGAATAAAAGCCTAGGTGTCTCGATGTGACCTGATAATGGCGATGAATCGCTACGGGCGTCACATACTGCTTGGATGACACCTAGCGCAGCTAATGCAGACTGAATTGCTACCTTTAACTCGAGTGTGTGCTGGGTCTATCCCCACTCGAATATAGTCTTACATTCAAGTCGCTAGGGTCTATGAAGCCAGTCATATTGACCCAAGACCTGACGGCTCAATTAAATAGTGCCTTTTATGCACAGTAATGCCTAGGGGATGATGCTCCCCCGGGATCAATTAAATAGTCCTCTTATGGACATTAACCAGACGTACATGCCCGTATGGTCGAAAACGTCAGTAATTTAAATGATGATGATCATCCGTTATATTAATAGCAGGGAGCATACGAAACATGGAGTCAGACTACTATCCGATGCTACCACCAATTATTCGATAGCAATTGGCGTTGACTGTACACCCAACAGTATACAATATGTTTCACATAACAGTAAGTTTCTTCTTTTGTTTAGGCGCGAATCACTATGTTATTTAATTCGCAGAGAAGAACTTGCAAGACTATAAACTTCGCCATCATCATTATCATCATCACTGTCGTCTTCGTCTTTATATTCTCACTTTGAGATCATTAGAAATTAAATGCTATTATTTTTATGTTACATAAATATGCACAACGTACCACTGAATCTTGGGGAGACGCTGTGGCTCAGTGGTTAGCGTGCTGAACTTGCGTTCAAAAGGGTGTGGTTTCGAATGCAACCGTTGGAAAGCCTGTGTCAGCCACCGTGGAGTGTTCTTGAGCAAGATACTCTACTCCGATTGCCTCGGCACTAAATAACCTACTTGTGTTGCTGTGTTGTAAAGCACCAAACCATAATCTATGAGTCTTCTTGCTATCATCTTTGACATTTTGTCAAAAGAGCAACAACGGCTTAAAAATATAACGATAAAGCAGATCATATTTTGGTTTAACCGAAGGATCAATTGATCACCTATCTGGCTCACGCGAGAGCGGCTAAGATTAGGGTCCAAAATACAATCCAGTGATAAGCAACATCAAACTTAGTTTGGACAAGGAACAACGTTAAGCTGCAATAATATGTTTTCTTTGAGCCACAATGACCTTGCCCTTTGATCTTTTGACCCCAAATAAGTATGCTTCCTCAATACGATTAGATCTGGCCGTCCACATTTTTTGGTCAATGTCAGTTGTCTAATAAAGTTATTTTGTAAA
This sequence comes from Sinohyriopsis cumingii, assembly GCA_028554795.2. Taxonomy (NCBI): domain Eukaryota; kingdom Metazoa; phylum Mollusca; class Bivalvia; order Unionida; family Unionidae; genus Sinohyriopsis; species Sinohyriopsis cumingii. The sequence continues at coordinate 50,573,445 of CM068825.1, forward strand.
GAAATGTTTTTCTTCTTTCAGATGCAGTGATTTGACGTTTGACCATTTTTATCAAAATCAAAATTTTCCTCATTATTTCAAGCACAATGCATTCACATTGTTTTGGTCTAGGTATGTGTTATAGAACTATCGTCTTTTTTGCAGAAATCATTTGTTTCTATTTCCGTCACACTGACTTTGACCTTTTACGTTTAAACCGCCAATCTAAACGTTTCTACGCTATCTCAAATGCATGGCCTCCGTTGTTGATTTCTATATGTTATGAAGAACTCCGTATGAAACCATCATTTCCCCTTCAGTGAATTTCACTTTTGACATTTAGACCCAAGTTTCGACAGGCTCATTACTTACCACAATGACAAGCAGCCTATAAGTCCATAACGCTTAGTCCACGTACATGATGCAAAACTAATTTTATTGTGCGGACCCCACTTTACTTATTTTTGGCACAGTGACCTCTAAGACTGACCATTCGACTCCCACTTCGATAGCTGTCTTTTTTCCCCCAAAGCAAAGCATCCACAACGTTTGATGATCGTAGATGGTAGATAACTCGAGTTACTGTAGGAAACCAAATTGCTACAAGACAGACGGATGGAATGACAGATGGAAGTACGGACAATATTATAACAAATTACATTTCGACCTTTCATAAACGTGTAAAATTGAAGAAAACATACACAAGGAACTCATACATGTTGCAGTGTCTTCATTAATATTTAAAGGAAAATCTCATGGTTAACAAATTATTGATATTTACGAATGTCAGATGCATTCATTACTAATTATAATGCTCATAAAATTGAAGAAGTAAATTGTTAGCTAAGGACCTCGGTGCTTTCAAGGACATCACGTTCCATTTCGCAGTTGGGAAACATCAGGTTTTCATAGCAGTTCTGTTTACAAATGTACCTACATTACACAATAGTTTGTCACATGGTTGTATAGCTTTAAATTTATTTGAAACTTCATTTGGAAGCCTAAACAACCTGATTGCACCGTTCGTTCTTTCGGGAAAAGCTTGTGCATGCACATAAGTGAATGACCATCCCATCGATGACGTTAAAAAATGCTTCACTGTAGTTTTTCGAAACAAAACTTTTACCGTGTTTTGACCTTGATAACCTCGAAGCTGTCCGTTGAAGCAACTTGGCCGAATTCCACAGATGCAATTCATTGGGTGCCACCGATAATAAAAGAACCTCACTATATGTCTCCAGAAAGGTCATGTAAATGTCGTGCAGCTCCTTAAGGAGTTGGATACATCTGAATTTTGACGAGGCTGCTAAAGACGACCACGTGGACGTTATGCGGATCTGCATAGGAAAGGATAGACACGCATGAGGAAAGAAGTCTAAGAACCCAAAATAGGAACTAGTCATGGAAATGGCCGCTTTAAGCGGACACGCGAACGCCGTGAAAGGTTACAAAAACAAATAGGTTATTACTACGACTATACTGTGGCAATGACTGCTTCAGATGGTCACACTTATATCGTGCAACTCTGCAAGGATTGTAGCAGTATCAAATACGACTGGGTACCGGAAAAGACCATTGAAATAGGTAATCGGGAAATCATGTAATGATTAGAAGAGAGGAAAACTATACCGGTAATAGTTACGAGAATGTGCGAAGTCGGCTGGAGCTCCAGGTTCCCTTCCCGTTGGTTTAGGATGCCCTGGGTGGCTCCAGTATCCGATGTTTATCTGCTTTGTATCCTCGTTCCACCCCAATCTGAACAGGTACGTCGCAACCCCAGAGAGACGCAGATACTCTCCAGTGGTTTGCATTCCTTGTCGATGTTGTGAATATTTTGTGGGATCTGCAGTACTTTGTATTTCCTGTCAATCGCAGGATTGGTAGGCGGCACCAATGATTTATGTTCCTTCTCTAAATCTGGTGGCTCCCCCATAACTTATTTGCAATTAGTTTTGCGCTGGTTCTAATTAAAGAGGGTGAAAATAGTCAGAGTGGCTGAAATTCCCGGCGCTTGTGTGTTGATGTTGAGGCCCGCACACCACATGATGTCTCCACCGGCAATGATAAACACGTTATTTAGTGAATGATCATTTTCTGTGGACACATGAGACTCCGTTTACAAAGATTGAATGTGTTCTCCACGTTTCATTAACACATTTAATAAAGTAAAATCTTAAATATTCTGGGGCTGTATTAAACGGGAGCTATAACCAAGATGTGCTTGCAGCGCGGTTAATAAATAGACCAAGACCACGTCGACTAATAGTGTGCTATCACTGTTTTAATCTGAGAGTACTGGTATTTTTGTTTTAAATGTGTATGAAGAGCTCAAGAATGCTGCTTTCCTGTGGTCTACGCCAGTGTGGTTTTCCATAGGATACAATACGTGACACCCGGTAGGACTCACTGCCAGCAGGATAAACCGCTCCGGTGGCCTAGTGGTTAGAGCGTCCGCCTCAGATGCGGAAGGTCATGGGTTAGATTCCCGGCCGAGTCATACCAAAGACTTACAAAAATGGTACTAGCAGCTGCCTCGCTTGGCGCTCAACATTAAAAGGTTAGTGTTAGGACTGGTCTGTCTGGTGTCAGGATAATGTGACTGGGTCGGGCATTATGCTACATGTCTGCGGCATGATGTCCCAGTGCTATACATCACTATAAACTGACACACTGTAGACATCGTAGCGATATGACAGATTTTTCTTAAAGCTACGTTAAAAAGTCCAAATTACACACACACACAAACACACACACCAACATGATTTAATACACTCAGGGGTGAAAGTGCATGCCGGCATATTAAAGGGGATGGTCTTTCGTCTAAGATGCGTATTTAGAGCATGTAGATGCGGCCACAGGTGCTCGACGCGAGCTTGATAATAAGAAAAAAAAAACAATCATCTAAAGGAAAAAAATCATACAGAGTGACAAAAATACCTGAGATTACCCGGATGACCCGTTCTGACATAGGACCCTCTCTATCATAATATATAAGAGAGAAGGTACGGAACTTCCAAATACTTCGCTCGACCCATGACCCTCGATTTCCTTCTGCTATTTCCGTCTTTAAAGGCACGCGACCATACTATATGGCTTGTTTTACTTCTGAGATATTTTTCTATCCATCAAGCCATCATTGACTTTTCTGCGTTGTACCAAACGGAAGTTACGGGCTCCGAAACGTGCGATTTTCGCTAAGTTTTCCTTTGTGGACACTTCCGTGCTCAGCTGAAAACCGGTGACAAGAGCGATATGGACAATGTTTTCAACTCTATGGTGCATCCCTTCTTGAATTACAGAACAGCGGTAGATGCAAAAGTAAGTTTTTTACTAACCATTAACTCGATTCAGCTTTAGGAATCCTGTTCCATGCAAGTATTATACAGTGTCTTCTTCACTGCACAACACATCGTATACATCCATCTCTATTTTCAAAATAGGCGGCACTAACGTCAACGCCGAAATATGATTGGCTCAAAAGATTATTCTTATTATCATAGAAGCACGGAAGTGACCACAAAGGAAAACTTCGCGAAAATCGCACGTTTCGGAGCCCGTAACTTCAGTTTGGTTTCAACGCAGAAAAGTCAATGATGGCTTGATGGATAGAAAAATGTCTCAGAAGTAAAACAAGCCATAAAGTATGGTCGCATGCTTTTAAAGACGGAAATAGCAGAAGGAAATCGAGGATCATGGGTGGAGCGAAGTATTTGGAAGTTCCGTACCTTCTATCTTATATATTATGATAGAGAGAGTCCTATGTCAGAACGGGTCATCGGGGTAATTTGAGGTATTTTTGTCACTCTGTATGATTTTTTTCCTTTAGATGATTGTTTTTTTTCTTAACATCAAGCTTGCGTCGAGCACCTGTGGATGCGGCAGATAGTTGTTTAGCCTTGTAGAGGTTACGCGAATCCCCAATGGACTTACCATCAACAGGAATGGTCTGTATCAGGGTGCTGGATTTTTTTAATATAAATTTCTTTTACCAAGAATACTCCCAGTTGTGTTTACGTTATCGAGATGGACATAGAACCGTGGAATCTAGATGAACGCTGGGGCATTGAGTTCTGTGTTTGTGCAAGCTCCGTAAAACTATGGAAATTTGAACCCAACGATGAGTGCTGGCGAATTGAGATAGAGCTGATAGTTTGGGTCAGTTGGCGTGATGTTTATTCAACCGAGTAGTTCAAAAAGATATTGTGTGCGTTACACCATGGATAATCTCAAATCTTCATAACTCAAAAACCTTTCCGTTTAGTTTTGATGTAATCGTCCTAAATTATTTATATGTATTCTGTCAATGAACATTTTTAGTACAGCATTTTCCTGAAATCGGAGAAATCAGTGATTTCAAAGTTTATTTTGTTGTGCTATCGTGTTAAGGCATATCCAGTCTTTGGCATAATAAACGTGATAATGTAATTGCGTGGTCAAGCCATGAAAGAAAACGTGATAATGTCATTGCGTGGTCAAGCCATGAAAGAAAATGTGATAATGTCATTGCGTGGTCAAGCCATGAAAGAAAATGTGATAATGTCATTGCGTGGTCAAGCCATGAAAGAAAACGTGATAATGTCATTGCGTGGTCAAGCCATGAAAGAAAATGTGATAATGTCATTGCGTGGTCAAGCCATGAAAGAAAATGTGATAATGTCATTGCGTGGTCAAGCCATGAAAGAAAATGTGATAATGTCATTGCGTGGTCAAGCCATGAAAGAAAATGTGATAATGTCATTGCGTGGTCAAGCCATGAAAGAAAATGTGATAATGTCATTGCGTGGTCAAGCCATGAAAGAAAATGTGATAATGTCATTGCGTGGTCAAGCCATGAAAGAAAATGTGATAATGTAATTGCGTGGTCAAGCAATGAAAGAAAACGTGATAATGTCATTGCGTGGTCAAGCCATGAAAGAAAATGTGATAATGTAATTGCGTGGTCAAGCCATGAAAGAAAATGTGATAATGTAATTGCGTGGTCAAGCCATGAAAGAAAATGTGATAATGTAATTGCGTGGTCAAGCAATGAAAGAAAACGTGATAATGTCATTGCGTGTTCAAGCCATGAAAGAAAATGTGATAATGTCATTGCGTGGTCAAGCCATGAAAGAAAATGTGATAATGTAATTGCGTGGTCAAGCAATGAAAGAAAATGTGATAATGTCATTGCGTGGTCAAGCCATGAAAGAAAATGTGATAATGTCATTGCGTGGTCAAGCCATGAAAGAAAACGTGATAATGTCATTGCGTGGTCAAGCCATGAAAGAAAATGTGATAATGTAATTGCGTGGTCAAGCCATGAAAGAAAGTGTGATGTTTTTGCTGCACATTAAGACAAAAATATAATTGTTAAAATAAATAGTTTGCACCTATGTATGTATGTATGTATGTGTGTGTGTGTGTGTGTGTGTGTGTGTATTTGATCTTTATTCTTAATCAATTTAAATTTGTAAAGGTAGACTAGTCTTGCAAACCTTGACCTTAACTAAAAATGTTTCTAGATACTTATGATAAATATTTAATTTCTTGCGAAAACAGTAAGGCTGGGATGAACTTGTCTATTGCATTAAGTTTATGTCCAAATAGTGGTATGAATACTTAATTTGTTGGCACTTCTTAATGATTACATATTATGTACATCTATATTATGTACTTGACTTTCTCCAAAAAGAATGTGAAGGTGTATATGACGAGTAACAATCATTTTGTAAACAACAAAATACATAGCTAATCTTTTCGTATGAGTGGGGATTAAAATGTTCAGATCATTATTAGTGGTAAACATGTTTATTTGAATCTTAGTTTAGGACATTAAGTTTTTCACCTGGAAATTCCTAAATATTTTGACAAATTTTATTGTTTTATAATCGAGACAATTAGTCCCCCACTGACTGTCGTTCTTGTTTACCTTTTACAAAATACTCATTCGTGCCTTAATATCTGAAGCAGAATTAATCTTTTTGTGTGTTCAGCTTTTTTAAATTTGGGTGGATTTTTAAAATTCAAATTATTATTCACAGGTATTACAAAATGCTCAATACTATTCTTGGACTAAAACATCAACTTCGAATTATAGTGAATTGAAGCAGGAATAATTTTGCTTATAAAGTTTGTGATACATCAAAAGACGGTTAAACATTATCACATTATCACACTCCAGGTTAATGGCACGTTTGGACGTTCGAGACTACAGGAAAATCAACACGTTCAATATAGGAATTGTTTTGGAATACCACTGAAAATCAATCAGAACATCGTACATTTGGACTTGTGACGGAACCTTTAGACTATTTGGGATTTAATTCATAATACGGTAAGTTACTTTTCAATTTCACTTTGTATTCTAAGGACATAAACTATTTATTGAATTTCACAAAGCTTGTTTGGGTTTCGCTCTTTTCTGCTACTTAGATTAAGACCATTGAGTCATAACAGTATACATTCGAATACATCATAGTCTAGGGATGAGCTGCGACCATTTGACATTGTTAACAAGTCTGCTGTAGGGGACAGAAACTTTGTTGGGAACAAGATTGTGGTGAGTCAAACGCCTTCAGAAATAAATGTACTTCCATAGCATTTCATAAGACCGGCATTGAATGGGGGACTAATCTGCTAGATAATTGTTTTCTTTCGACAGGAGTTATTTACCGTATACATTTTGTACGTCATAACATTGGATTTCAGGAAGGAGATAATTTTAAAACATTTTCACAGATGTATATGGTATTAAAAATATTTTGACGAAACGTGCACACTCAAAATTGATCCACTTTATCATTTGATACAGAAAAGGTATTGTTTATATTAGGCTGCAGAAATAAAACAAATCACGCAAGGAAAGGCTGTTTGTCACACATTTGTATTCAAACAATATTAACAAATACATAGATTAATTAATGTATGAATCAATCAATTTATACATACATTTACCACGAGCTGTTTCATAACCGAGTACGATTGGGTAGAACTTCTCATGCATCCTAAGTCTATATTAAATTAAAGAGATAATTTGGGTCTGAAGTACGAGTTTCCCTTTGTTCCACTCAGTCTTTCAAGATAAGGACTACCGTCTTACATGTGTAAAAATAAAAAGTAGTAGTTCATGTTCTCTTAGCAGTTAGGTAAAAACTATTTTGATCGACTTCAGTTTGAAATGATTTGATCATATGTATGTATTCTGGAACAGGGATTAATTCTTTAAAAAAACCCTGTGAACAAGATGTTGAATGCGGCCTGTAGTGGTAAGATCAATGCTATACTGAGGTGGTTCGGAGGGGAACGGCTGAGAAAGATCCGGAACGTTTCCTAGAGTAGACTTTCTTTAGTTATATAGTTAAAATTATGCAATGGAAACATTTAAAAAGTTGGAGTTTCTTTGGGCTTCGCTTATATGACCCACGGGAGTTCCATCCAAATTATCCCTTATCCACCTGTTTAAGCTTCCTTTAAACAATATTACTTGAAACACCCCAGTTTTGGGACACTATTGAAATTCCATCGCAAAAGTTCGTTTCATACGAACTCTGTTTTTTTTTTTTAAATAAAGGGTCATCGTTTTTGGTTATTCTAGATGTTTCCATCAAAGGAACAATATTTTGCTATGGTGCTGGAAATCTCAAAAATACATCCGTAAATAATTAAAATTATATGTGCAATGAGGTTTTCCATATTAGAAATTATATATTTCGGAGTGAATTTCCGATTATTTTTATATACTACAAATCATATGTCTAAAAGAGTTACAAAGTTTATTTTTCTCCAAAGATTAGGCTGGCTGATGACGGTAAACAAAGATATCTGTATGACGGGAGATTAAATTGCCAGAGAATTGACAAGGTATCACGGAATTGTATATATCTATCGTTTATTTGTTATTTAGATAAAATACGTGTTCTCGGGTTTTATTTCGGTGTTCAGCGTCACCCGAGGGTGGTTTGTGTATATCGTATATTATTTCGAATGGTGAGTTCAGTTCATTCCAAACGAGCAAAGTGCTTACGATGGGAAAACCGATACACATTGAACACACAGGCAGCCTGTGTATAAATTACCTCATCGTACAGTAAAGCATCACATTACGAAGAGTCTTGCCAGTGAGCAGTCTACTTTATGACGCGCAATCTCCAGTTGTAGAGCTGACTGATTGGTGATTGATTGATCGAAAACCGCTGATTGGTGAATGCTGAGTGTAGTGCTGAAAGAGTGAAAGAGGAACGGAGTGATACTTATGATGTATTTCCGTATATGCACCGTATTGTAGGTGTTGTTTAGCAGTGGTGCTAATTTTGGTTGTGTTATACCCAGTATGCTGCTGTCGGAGTTGATAGTGGCCTGGAAGAAGATAAAGGTCATCACTTAGTGAAGAAACAAGGCTTCTGGACCAACGGGTCTGTAGAGAACAAGAGATTGTATGGATCTTTAGGCAGACCAGGAGGTGCAAACCGTTCGTGGTGGCTCCTCGATCATTCGATAGAACGTTGGGGATGAGAAGACCTTTGGGATTTGTGGTCGATTCCGCAAGATATATGTCCATGTTTCATATCATATTTCACTATTTTAGTGAAAACTCGTCATATTTCACTATTTGCGAGAAAACGTGTCATATTTCATTATTTGAGTGAACTATATCATTTTCGTGCGGAAATTGTCAATGTTTACGTGAATCATTTTTCCATTGTTTGTGTGGAATCACTTTGAATCATTAATCATTTTATCTTTTTACTATTTAAGTTTTTTTTTCTTGCATATCAGTTCAAAGTTCATTTTAATCGCAATACATTATCAGGTTCGTGCATATTTTGTTAAATATCCAATATTTGGATTTTGTCAGCGCACGAATCAAATAGTATTTTCCATTGAATCATTCATCAATAAACATTGTATTTTGTCACCATCAACAGTGTTCTGTGTTATAATCCGACCCTAACCCGGTTATCTTGTTATATAAGGGAATACAAACAGCGAGAGTGGCTGTATGGCGGGATAATTCAGTGGTGGTTAAATCAGTTCTGGGCAATTTGTTAGCAATAAGCGAGTGGAATGATAACGAGTGTAGACTCTGTCTCTGTCTCCCTCTACCCCCCCCTCTCTCTCTCTCTCTCTCTCTCTCTCTCTCTCTCTCTCTATATATATATATATATATATATATATATATATATATATATATATAATGAAATATAGAGACTTATTGGAGAAATACTTTTCATATTTGTTTCACATGTGAAAATATAAGATTTATCATCATGCCATACTAGACTTGATTGTGTGTACCTACAAAAGTTGTACTTGCAACAACAAAAAACGAGCACTTTGCGAGCTACAGCAATTAAATAGAATCTACCTTACATTTCAGACATGACAACTAATATTTTATAAAGTAATCTAACCAGACGCCTTTCGCGTATATCTTAATTATTTCCCCATCTTCCTTGACAACAACGACAAACCTGCAGTGTTGCATTGCTGAGTCAGACTTCCGCTGTTTTCAGATAGGGTCAAATAGTTTTAAAAGTGACAAAAAGATAATATACTGCGACAGATAAGGTCAACCCAATCCTACCGCTTACTTAAGTCAGTAATATTTATATGATCGGGCTATGAAAGTTTGAATTTATGAAAAGAGGGTGGAGGTTAGCGTGCAGTGCCGAATAGTGAATTTAATCTTCTAAATCCCGATCCTATAGCAAGTTTGGTATATAATAAAAAGAAAATTTTCTTTTCCTACGTTAATACCTGATATATTCCATATTGTGGTAGTTACCTTTCTGAGAGTGTTAGCTGTGAATTAACTGGACTAATAGAGTATAAGAGTTACGACTAGCAGTCAGCATTTCAGGTGAAGTAATTAAGCTTTGAGCGTAAATTTTCCACAGGTAAAAGCACATGTATCAGCAAGTTATCCATTTAAACCCAAATGCGCTCTCAAATATCTGTAAATTAGTCATGCGGTACATTAGCAGTGTTAGAGACCTTTCCTCCAGCTGTGACAGGATGAGACACTTTAAATTGAATCTGATTTCAATATTTTGCATACGAGTTGAAATGTCCACTAATTTTAAGTGTCAAGTATACGAACATAAAGAAGAGTAACTATGTGGGTTGTTTTACTTCACAACCATTCTTTTAAAAGTTTTTACTTGTGGGCGAATTAATTTGGGGGTGGGTGTATCAGTGTTAGTATGATCGATGCCAATATACATTCATCGATCTATGGTTATTAAGAAGTTTAGGATAACCAGGGTTTTGTATACATGTAAGTCACTACAACATACTTGATAAATTAAAAATGATAATGAAGAACAAACAACGTACATGTCATTATGAAATGACGAGTATCTCTGTTTAATATTCCTGATATTTTTGATCACTGTAAATCAACAGATGATATGATACCTTCCTCTTACCTACCCCTCTCCGACCGCTCAGGTGGTCTGGTGGTTAGAGCTTCCGCATCGGACGCAGGAGGTCGAGGGTTCGAACCCCGACCATGTCATACCAAAGACGTATAAAGATGGTAATAACAACAGCCTCGCCATGCGCTCAGCATTGAGAGGCTAGTGTTCGGACTGGTTGGTCTGGTGTCAGGATAATTTGACAGGGTGGGACATGATGCTACATATCTGCGGCATGATGCCCCAGTGCTAGACGTCACTATAAATTGCCATACTGCAGACATCGTAACGATATGGACTGAATTTTTTTTTAAAGATAGGTTTAAAATCCAAACCACATAAACATCACCAACCCCTTCCGCCCATCTTCCTCAAGACTGACTACAAGCTTGACCCGTATGTGTTTTTTCTGGTTACTTATCCGAAATTCCAAAACAGTTATGTGACATTACAAATGTCCATCCTTTCAGTTCAGCTACTCAGACTTTTCCACTGATTCAGGACCGCCGGCAACTCAGTTGGTAGAACATCAGACTCGAAATCCAAGGATCGCATGTTCAATACATATCCAAAGTAGCCCGGGTCGGCTGCCTCCGTGTGTCCGTTGGGAAATACACGAAGTTCTCATTCGCTCGGCATGATATAGCCAACGATGTCTTCAATGTGTCCTTAAAAGGAACAAAAACAAAGATACTGTATTGGATAATCAGAAGAACTAATTCTCATATTTTCGTATACGGAGCAACTATTAAAAAAAAATTGAATCCATCATTACATACGCCACAAACCGCAAAAGGCAACTTACAGTCTGCCTGAGCACGAGTGAGTGAGTGCATGTATGTATGTATGTATGTACTTACGTACGTATGCACGTACGTATGTATGTATGTATGTATGTACGTACGTATGTATGTATGTGTATGTATACTATGGTTAATCATACATGCTTTTAAGTTTACATGTAGTCATATATTTTACCATCATTAGGGGTCGTCCATTAATTATGTCAACAAAATGGGGGGAGGGGGTTTGAAGAAGTTTGACAATTGTTGCATGGGAGGGGGGAGTTCAAGATAAATTGACGTCAACAATGTTATTTTTTAGAAAAAATCAGCCACTCTGCCCATTATAACAATTGAGGAACATTTGGCTTCCCTATGGGAAGATGAAAGAAGCTAGAATATAAACCCTCGATTTTTTCATGAATTCAAAGTGTTATAGTCAATTTGAAATCTGTTAAACAAGTAAAAAAAATGTATTAAAATTTATTTGTAGACCTTTTAATTTCCATAATTCTATTTTAGCATATTTTTAGCATAAAAGCCAACCGTATAAAATATTGTTAGTTTGTGGGGGGGGGTAAAATTTTTTTAGGGGGGTCTTTGAAAGTTTGACAGTTGTTGACAAGGGGGGGGGGAGGGGGTAAAAAATTGCCATAAATTGTTGACATAATAATGGAAGGCCCCTTAGATAAGATCAAGATCTCAATATTTTACATTCTCAGCACTATCAAGTCCAGGTGAAAGTGTGTTGGTGTAATTTTATGTACGTGCCTTGGCGCATGACTCATTTATCCATGGTTTCATCAAGGTTATGCGATCTATCTACCTTAAAATTTAAGTTCGTGTATGATGCCTGTTGATCTAGTTTCTATGGTTCATAAATCATTGTCGATAAAAACAGGTATTCGATAGCATTATAAATTATAATTATAAATCACAGTGAAATAGTAGTATGAAGTCTATCCAGTCTGGAACACTGCGGTATTTTTGAATGATACAATGTTAACTTTAGATTTCACAATTTTGCTTCTACCTTGTTGAACTAATTTTTAACAGTTTGCAAGCTAAAGCCAAAGTATAGCAGAAACTCTTAGAGTCCATAGCAAAAACAATTCCAACAATCTACCTAATTGACTGCTGATCGACTATACACTGATTTATTAAATATTTTTGTACTGAACATTTAAAAATTAAACATTTAGTTTTGTCCTCTCTTTCAAAGTCCATAATTATAAGACCTATGCAGTTTCATTTCGTGAAATGTTCATTATGATTAACAAACAATCCGTGCACATGTAAAAAATTTTATCAGCTGTTTCTTTAACCTGTTCAGAATCAGTCCAAAAGAAATAGAGGTTATGCATCACAAACATTTCTAGTTGTATCATTTATTTATAACCTCCAATCATATTTTTGTTTATTTGTGGTCTGGTGAACATGTTGACCTTGCGTAATCATTAGTGCCTTATGATTCAATATGTTCTATCATGTCACTGTGAACGTTGTCAGTTTAGTCAGAAGAAAGTTTATTCTGTCACCATATTTGTTATTCAGTTTTTTTGCAGTAGAAAGGTTTATTCTGTCACCTTATTTGTTATTCAGTTTTTTTTTGCAGTAGAAAGGTTTATTCTGTCACCTTATTTGTTATTCAGTTTTTTTGCAGTAGAAAGGTTTATTCTGTCACCATATTTGTTATTCAGTTTTTTGCAGTAGAAAGGTTTATTCTGTCACCTTATTTGTTATTCAGTTTTTTTGCAGTATAAAGGTTTATTCTGTCACCATATTTGTTATTCAGTTTTTTTGCGGTAGAAAGGTTTATTCTGTCACCATATTTGTTATTCAGTTTTTTGCAGTAGGAAGGTTTATTCTGTCACATATTTGTTGTTCAGTTTTTTGCAGTAGATCGTTTGCATCAACCACATTCAGCGCTCCTACACTGCGAAATCACAATAAACAGGTTTTGGTAGTTTTTATTTCTTTCCTACAACGAAACCCAAATTCCCATCTAATATTTCACTCCAGGAAAACGATATCACGTTTTGCAGTTTCTAAAACTTCTTTTGCTACGACTCATTGATCTTATATTAAGTAACAGGACAGAGCAAAATTCAACAAAAACATTATTACAAAAGAATACAAAACGAAAATGTAAGAAAGAACATTCAGTATTGTGAACTAAATCACAAATTAGCACAAAAGTTCTATAATAAGTTCAAAGTATTCTGAATGAATGAAAGTGATGTTCTAAATGAATTCCAGTTATGAATGCATTGATGTACCAATAGTCTAGAACGTTGTTATTGTGCTGACAGTCTGTTTATCACAATGATATAGGCCAAAAGGTCTCTAAACGAATATACAATAATCCCAAATTAGTGATTTAGTTCTAAAGTCCAAGAGCTCTTTTTAATTCCAATGATTATTTTCAGTCAATAAATCCACTTAAATTAAAACTGAACACAACAAAGAGACATATTCCACTAACCAGATGTTAAAGCATAAATGAGTTATTTTGTTATAAACAACCCTAATGTCATAAACTAAGACTCATTTAGAGGACCAGGATGAGGAAATATTTTGAACGAAATTGTTTTCGTTAATGTTCCTTTTCTTTCAATTTAAAAAAAAAATGTGTCCTATTTTTTTACTTTCGACTTGGTTTACGTTGTTTTCTACTACTTTGCTTTCTCAGCCCACACTTTTGATGTTTTTCACTTCATCGGCATTTCGTGGTCATCAAGATTCTTTCACATTCGACGTTTCTGATGCACAATTATGTATCTTTGTTCGACCCCATTCATGGAGTCAGTTCGTTTAAGTCTTCGATGCTGTACCATGCTTTTCTACCTTTGCTGCCAAACCTTTTTAGCTGTATCTGATTTTGGGCTTTACTCATTCACTATCATGAATCCATTTAGCACAATTCATAAAACATGATAATAGAAATATCTTTCCGAAATAACTTGAAGATACATGATTAACTGTTTTCCCATGTATAAGTTCATCAGCTTACATTTTCCATAGTACAGATGTTATTTATATCTACACAGGATCAATGCGTGTACCATCCAATAATTGACATCACTGCAACTAAAGGACTTTCAGAACTTTAACCGTATCTCTGTTAAATACTCCGATAAAGTTAAACTTTCTTCATTACTGGCGCGACAAATCTCTTTCAATTTGTAGCCTTTATCAATTGGTGGAACGTTCTCTTCTCTTGATTTATATAGTAAAAATTTCTTCACTATATCTAACGAACAAGCTCTTCGCAATATTTAAACATCCTTTCCATTACTAAACGATCGTATGACTTATATTGCGAATTTGTCTTTCAGTATTGACAAGAAAGAACTTATGAACCTATTGGTGTTTTTTTTCAACTGTACATATATGTATGTATTCATTTTCTCAGCGATTATTTAATTGCCCAGTGTTAATTTCAAATTACTTCTAATCGAATAAATTCAGGTTTCTTCGACATTTGTACCGAACGGTTGTATTTTTTCTTTTTGTCATTACACTTCATTCCCATTTAACCCTTGTATATTTGCATATCATTTATCCATCTTCCTTCTGAAGATTTATCTGCAAATTTGTCTTAAAAACATTGCCTACCAGACAATTTGTTTATTCTACACAATGGTATTAATCGTTGCAACATCTGAAATCTATATTTGTTTCTCCAACTATTTCGAGATGTAAATCTTTAACAAATTTCTTAAATATTCATTAAACTGGTAGCTGAAAGTGATGCCTTTCATCACTTCTAGGGACAGATGGTTTAATGACATATAGTCAAACATTTGAATGAATTGTGTTACTGTATTAACTCCCATATGAGTCAACATGCCTAAATTGCACATATGTTCTACCAATCTGCAGTTTCCTAGATTCCATCATAAAACTAAACAGTAATTTAACAAAAACATTTTGATGAAAATGAAGTGATTGATTCTTTGATTCTCATCGCAAAGTTTATACGCATTTTGAAAACATTATTTCTTAAACAATTGTGACATTGTTGTTCGCATTAAATAAATCTTATCGTTTTAACTATTATAAATTTGTTGCACTTTGGCCATCAACTTTCGAAAAAACCTGGACGGCTTTAATTATTTTGCGTAGACGGTGATATAGTAAATATAAAAATACCGTAATTTTACTAATGCTATTAAGAATCTATTAAGTGCACACATTTTAAAAACAACAACCGAAGTTTAGATTAATACATCGTTAGCCTCTTTATGTTTCTCATGAAAATTCGATTCTATGGTTACATTAAACACCTGTGTGTTGCACCTTGCTTTGAAATGCTAGAATTATAGGGGATGTAAAATTTAGCTTTTATTTCTGTTTTACCCACATAATTTTTCTAAGTATTCTTCAGGCCCCGCATTTTAGGCGAATCAGATTGTATTCCTTCCAGCCTCATCAATTATCTTCAGGTGATATGTCTGATCATCATGTACGTGGCTCCAAACAAAGACGACTAGGAAATAGACATTCCTTTTATGCTTGCCTAACATAGAGACTGCAGGTGGTCATTGTTGGGACAATTCATTCTCTTCATGATTAACCTGGCTATGAAAGTGATATGAGAAGCTAAAGCTACTTATTTCCGACTAAAACATAAAGAAACAGTTTCTGCATTTGACATCACATCTACCAAACGATCACATTGTATGGGTTATTCTAAATGTCTGATTACAGTTTGACAAGTAAATTTTGCGACAGAATATAAGTGGTTTCCCAATTTGTCTTAATGGGATAACTGCCACCACCCACCCACACCTTGAAATTACCACATGTACAGAATTTAAGAAGTATTTTCCAAGCATTTGTATGGTTAGGGCTGTAAAACTGACTGGAAGCATTGCATCTAGGGATTCAATGGTAGTGTTTGTTCTGTCCTTATGATTTCTATTTGGTTTGAGAGAAGTATGCTCTCGCATTATTGTTATATCTGGCAACATATCTGAGCTGTAGTACAAATGCGTCAAGATATACCCTTCTAGTGAAGAGTAACATTGTTTCCCGGAAATGTTACCGTACAAAGAATTGTTGTGAAGTGGTAAAACCTGTTAAGAAACATCAGTATAGTGGCATAATTTCTCTGATGTCAGCTTGCTTCTGGTTAAAATGAATTCAGATGATAAATGAACAACAATTCAAGCAACATAAGGATTACGGAGCTTTATTTGTTTGTTACGTCACAGGAACAAAAGAACACGATTGTTTTATTGTCATGTGTTAATGTCTTATTTCCAATTCACTACCAAATTTATACCACCGGTGGAAACTAATCATTACATTTGCCAACGACCTGAGGCAGTGTCTAAATGAACTAATAAGTTAGTGTTTGAATATTGCAATGATTTTGATTGAAATAAGTCTCTCTCCCAGTAATTTACTTTTGTATACGAATATTCCTCAAGGATCTCGAACCTTTCCAAACTCTGCTGTTAGCCGTAATTATTCGATTCTGGCAATTATTTACCTACATTGAAGTGTTGCTTCTTCATAATGATTTCTTTAATCAATTGGTTGTGAGCAGCCAATGCAAGAGTTAGATAACTGGTACCAGCTGGTTATTTTTATGGCACGGTCACTCTAATATAAATTGCTTAACATACATTTTTCATGTAAACCCGCAGATCGTCAGCACACACTTGAGGTGATTCGCTTTTTTCTCCAGTCTTGTATTCGGTTACATGGTGCATTCTTTATGGAGTTATTATATTAACTGAGAAATAAAAGATGTCAAGTCAACAACTATGAAATGCTTGAACTGCTATTAGAACCATCTTACGCCTATCTCATTCGCGTCCTTGTATGAAGAAGCAAAGAGCACTTCATGATCGGCCATGATATTAAACCATTTTCACATCTCTTACACCAGCTGGAGTGTAATTGGATGGATATAATGACAAGTCTCGTGATAAACTCAAAACGAAAAAGGTTGGTTCAACATATTTCTGAACAACGAATACAACGAATGAAAACAACGGGCCAAAGTTAAACGGCAGAGTAGAACAACAAAGAAGGCGCAGCATATGCTATCATTAGAGTGAAGAAAATCAGTTCGTACTAGATTCTTGCAACAGAGACAATGAAGACAAAGGGAATTTCAAAGTTAAGGGAAAGAACAGGAAAGTGAAGAGTGTCAATGTTAGTGCAAGACATGAAAACAAACTCTTCATAGACAAATACGCTGCAACGACTATGGCATAACAATACTAGTAGAACATCCATGAACGTTTGAAAGGAAAGCATCATTTGGCAAAATAAACACTCAATGCAAATGTTATGGTGTCAGTGACTATTAACTCAACTTATTCTTTAGTCAGACGCAGCCACATGCGAGGACAATTACTGACAAAAGTTAAGAGGGTTTGATTCGTACTGGTCATTAGGCTAAGAAGCATTGAAAGAAAGAAAATTACTAAACTGAACCATGCTTGTCATTTCAACTCCATAATGAACTAAAAGGATTTAAGACAGGAATTATAACTTAGCTGTTTACAGAGGTATTGACTGCACTGAGATGTTTTACGATACATTAGGTAAATTCGCAAAACTATTGTATCTTCACTTAAAGTCAAAGAATGCAATGCATGTGGTGTTTACTGTTGAAGATGAAAAAAATTTCAAATCAATCAATGTGTGCTATATCTGAGAAAGAAATTGTTAGCTATTACGTTAGAGAACGAGAGAATTTAACGAGGTACATAAGTATAACTCATAACGATTGCAATTCAAAATTCAAATATTCGATATTCATAAAAATTGCCATTCGTAATTTTACAGGTTATAACAACCACTATTTTAGTAAAAAAGTTAGTTAAAAGCCCAATAAAGAGTTATAAATATTACCAACCAACGCTGAGAAATTCATTTCATTTCGTAAAGATTTCATTGGTTCGTTAAAGAGAGAGAAAAATCACTAGTTAAAAGGAATGAAGAAATTTGTATGGCTTTGGACTTATTAGCCAATCTTTAGAAAAGTTTGCAAAGACTTTAGAAATGACAAGTTAACAGAAACTAGTAGATGTTTTAATATGTACAAATTATATATATATATATATATATATATATATATATATATATATATATATATATATATATATATATATATATATATATATATATATATATATATATATTAACGCTTGGATATCTTTGAATTAATTAAATGTTCATTCCTCAGATATCAAAGTTTAACTCGACACTATTAAACTTAAGCCTATCAAATTGAAGATTTACCAGTGTGTACAAGGTGTCACGGAACATTCCAGTTTCAAAAGGCTGAAAATGAATAATCTTCACGAGTATCGTCGTGTTGAAGGAGACTCTAATGTTCTGTGATATTTAAAGACTTTAAAATGTATGTACGAAACACAAATATATGAGCCCGCTCATTATGTCAGTGCACCAGATCTAGCTTGCAATATATGATTAAAGCACACCGGTGCAGAACTCGCACTGCTGACAGAATCTGTCATGTTCCAGATGACAGAGAGCATGATAATAGGATTAATAGGATTGCATAACTGTTTTAAGGATTATCCTCTTGCACCAGGAAAGATGGCAGTAACTCTATTACAAATGTTAGGACTTCAAAAAAATTCTTTAGAGAGAGGAAAGTAATGAAACCGACGCAACAAAAATTGCTATTCACATGGAAACAATATATGGAGGAAATTTCCTTTTCCTACGTTCATACTGGATATATTTCAACGTGTGGTACACCCCCCTCCCAAATCACCTCACACCATGAAAAGAACAAAATGAAACAAAACTACAGCAACAATAAAACTAATATTTTAATGTGTGGCGAGGCCACGAGTTAAAATATATTGCCTTGCCACAATATTAAATATAACCGGTGTTAACGTAGGAAAAAAGAAATTCTTGTTATTATATAATTGACTTGCTTATAAATCGAAGTTTGGAAGATTAAAATCACTCGACCATGCATCTCACCACCCATTTTTTGTAATGTCACCTCAATCTTACTTGCATTTATTGGCTGATCATAAAAGATGTAAGCTATCTGAGATAACGATTTAATTGGGATTTAACAAATCTGTTGAAATAAGTTAAATGTTTGAATTATGTAGTCTATTGTATCCTATCTGATCACAAATGCATGTCCGATGCAACATATCTGGTTTTTCACATTGCCGAGGCAAAGAATTAAAAGGAACATAACTTAGTACAGAACCAAACGGTGACGAAACAAATATCTTCAGCAAAAAGAATTTCCGTGCTCAAAAGGTATTAATTCTTTTTCCGTTTGGTAATCATGATCACAAAGACTCCTTTTTCTTTCTGCAGATACTTCAAATGGCGCACACAGTCAAGCGTCGCATGGCATGATGGGAAAAAGTTTACTTTTAGATGTGAAAATATAATCATATACTTTTCACATGTTGAAATATAGAAATTTAGAAAAAATATTTCAACAATAATTTTTTTTTATTTCACAATTAAAAAAATAATAAAGAAAACTACACCATTCTCTACATAAATCTACAATTATATACGCAAATAGGATAACAGCGACAAAAATATAGAGGATTGTCATATTTTAACAAACATCGTGGTCAAAACAGTATATGAAGTAGAATACAACCTGAAGACCCAGAGAAACTAACGACTTCTAGAAGGACTCTTCAAACTGATGCTTATAAGTGCACCTAGCATTCATATGGAAAAGGTCAAGAAAATAATAACTGCGAATGTGTCCAAAGAAAACAAAATTTCAAAATGGTAAAGTCTTTCGTTTTCAAGCATAAACATTGTTGATGAAGATTTCATTGAGGCTAGCATCAGGAAATATATAGAATGATCAAACTTACTAACACTATTCATGGTGACTTCACATTATTAGTGCTATCAAAATGGTTAGTGTACGAAATTGGTAAAACGATAGAATTGAAATCCTAACGGTGATACAACTAATTTATGCATTCATAATTAAATTGGCATAAAATACAAGATCAAATTTTACTACACAATTGATTACTCGAAGGACAACGTTTTTAACATAACGCAAGTTGGCGTTATTCTGCAAGGGTGAACTAAACGGCGTACAAGTAAAGGAGTTTTGAAGACTAAGGTCTAAACTTGATAAACATAGGACTGACCATGAAAAGAAAAATGTGTGCATGGGAATCACATATTGCTTGATTTATCATGATCGGAAATTCATTATGTACAAATATTCGGTCATAATAAAAATTATCAGGAAGAAATTTGCTCGGGTCATTTAATTATGAGATATCCACCATATTGTTCAACAAGGCAGCCGTGTCAATCATCACGATAACATAATTTTGGTCAACATCATAAACACACAGTAACTGAACGTGATGTATTCAATGAATCGGTTAAAATTCAAAACAACACATATAAATGCTACAAGTTAAATAATTATGTTGTAATGACTTGTGCTAGAATGGCATTACTACTATCAAGAACTTCAAAGACGTTACCAAAAATTACAAACTATCGCTAATTGATAACGTTTTAATGAAACGAGAATAGCGTTGTCCAAATGGTACATATTAGAACATTATGAGGGAATTTAATATATTACCACCCTTTATCTAACCCCCAAAATGAAAATTAAATTTCTAACGTTGCTATGCAACCCACAAGCTCTGCCTCTCATAGGTAGCGGGGTGTTTGAGTGGGGGGGGGGGGACCAGTTACCGAAGGTAATACAAAGAAACGGCTCTGCCTCTCATAGGTGGCGGGGTGTTTGGGGGGAGGGGAACAGTTACCGAAGGTAATACAAAGAAACGAAAAGAATACGAATTATTAAAAAGTTGATTCTAAAGAACGAATATAACGTAGAAACATTAAAATAGCAACCAGTGGTTATAAATTGCACTTTTAAAGAAAGAAAAAAAAAACAAATTTTGCAAAACAGTTTCGTGAAATTCACGGAAATGATACAAAGTATTGCTAATGAAATGTGATGCTAAAATTAACAGTCTTTCCTACAAAATTTCCAGCATAGTACGTGAATGAAATTGTGAAACATTTGCCTGATATTGGTTTACTTCACATTTTGTAAGAAAAGGGCTAGAACAGTGTTTTCTGTATACAGCTTCTATATGCCTTGTGCACTATTAGAAACTTAACCTCTGATGGCAACTAAGCCTTCATCTTATTAATGTCTACGTTAAACTCTTCTTCACTCAATCACTGAGGAGGAAACAGAGTTATGAATACAGCAACTTCCAATTATCAAATAATTCGACTAAACAGTGATGAAAAGGCAAAGGAATCGTTTAATGGTTTAATGCAGCATCAAGTCAATAAAATGAATAAAAAGAAATGGCTTTAGAACAAAATCTACTTGGCTACGTAAAACAATACATAGCAGGGAATAAATCTCTATGAAGTAGATGAGACCTTTATATATATATATATATATATATATATATATATATATATATATATAGAGAGAGAGAGAGAGAGAGAGAGAGAGAGAGAGAGAGAGGGAGAGAGAGAGAGAGACACACACACACACACACAGAGAATGATAGCATATATCATATAAGTTTCTGGCACACTGAAATTATTTTTCTGGAATAAAAATTAAGACAAATCCATATAAGAAAGAGTTGCTAACAAGTGCGATTTCGATACGTAAAAATATATCATTGTGTGCCAGAGTTATTACGTTGCATACTACTACAGTCCAAGCCACAAAAATTGAAATTGGGTAAGAAAGCATTATATATATATATATATATATATATATATATATATATATATATATATATATATATATATATATATATATATATATATATACACATACATACATACATACATATATATATATATATATATATATATATATATATATATATATATATATATATATATATATATATATATATATATATATATATATATATATATATATATATACATACATATATATATATATATTTACATACATACATATATATACATATATATAAATATATATATCTACATATATATATATATATATATATATATATATATATATATATATATATATATATATATATATATATATATATATATATATATATATATATATATATATATATATATATATATATATATATATTGGAACGATCGGTCTATCCATTATCTGTATTTATATTAGTTCTTTTATTTTTCCACGCCCGGTCACCATCGGCCCAGCTCATGAGAAAGAATTTTATCGAATAATCAAGCTCTGAAGATGAAACGGCGCGGAAAAAACCTTGGATCAAAGGCCGTGTTTAAAACACTCTTAATAGCGTTGGTATTTTGAACAGAATGAAATACAGGGAAACTGACTCAAATCGTACCTTTTGACCTATATTTATTAATGGCTAGCAATTCAAGCAAACTAAGACCAAGAATAATAAATTATCTTCCGCAAGAAATTCTCATGCAACCATAAGTCCGATATGCACATCGGCGGAAGAAAATACCGACAACAAGGCGGACGAAAACTATTTGTTCCAGGAAGTTTGCTGACTCTGACAATGTGCGCCACATCACATTTTATTTGAAATAAATGTGATATTGGACGCGCGTATGCAAACATACATACATACATACATACATACATACAGTTAAGACGACAAGCATGGCAG
The DNA here is from genome assembly GCA_028554795.2 of Sinohyriopsis cumingii. NCBI lineage: Eukaryota > Metazoa > Mollusca > Bivalvia > Unionida > Unionidae > Sinohyriopsis > Sinohyriopsis cumingii. The sequence continues at coordinate 50,596,257 of CM068825.1, forward strand.
GTTTTTTACATTTACTGTTTTAAACAGAAATGTATAAATGCAAGCATCAGGAAATGACACTTAGATGATGTTACGGGTTATGAAGTATTACTATCAGTCGTACGCTGCTGTAAATGAATCAGACATGAAAAATGATGGAATGTGTGTGGGTGGCAGGGATGGGGCGAAGTTTGTTTCACGTGTCTCCTGCTAAAATTTTCACTGAAAGAAAACCACGAAATGCAGTTGGAAAGTAGGGGCACTGGGATGGCGCCATCAAATACTTTGACCAGTGAGTTCTTCAGTCAGTCGTCTTAACTATCAATAAATCCGCGTAACCGACTCATTTTAATAATAACATTTTGACTAGATGCTATTAATAAACTTTACAGAAACAAAAACATCATTTCCCTGGCTCACAGTCAGTGAGCAGCCGGTCTGAGTCGATGTTAGACCAGTGTTCATATGCTGCTGTGGTGTTTGCCCGAGAAGAAATCATTCCACTCATTGCCTTAGTACTTAATAGTTTAGCATATGTCAATGTGCCCTTAGTGAACTGTATGCATTATCTAAGCACATGCTTCAATGTTGCACCCATATGCTACAGCGAACCACGGTGGCTCAGGGATTAGCGTACCGGACTCACGACCAAAAGGGTGCGGTTTCAAATCCTACCATCGGACCATTGAGTCAGCTACAGCTAGGTGTTAAATATACCCCACAGTACTGGGGGATTGTTTATCGATCAAGCATAAAACACCCCAATGGGCAAAGCATGTCTGGACACCAATCGAAATACGTACAATCAATTCCAACTCTTCTTATCGTAATATCCATTCAGAGCACGCATTGCTGGAGGGAACGTGCTGTGGATTCATATTGCGAATGCGCTTTTATTAACTCGATTAGCCCATTCGTTTCAATGTTGATGTCATGTGGGTATGCAAATAAGCAAAGCAAATATGACTTTTAGCATGAAAACCTCTTAACATTTACATATACCTAAATCTTTAAAATAAACTGTCCCACATCAAAGTTAATCTCTCCATCAAACCGCGAGCGAATGGTATAGGAGGACACGCCCATGCTCAACAAATCCACTCATAGTTATATGCATATGCTGTGTCAACATCTCACGGCATAAATATATAATACCAGGTGAGGCCGAAGTTGTTGTCGCTCTTCTGTTCAACCTCAAAGCATCCGCTCGTGACCCTGAGACGTGGTTTGATTGTTGTTTATAAAGACAAAGACAGAAGATGTCTACGCACAACAAGCCGGTAAGTTTCCAGTTTTTATCTTGCGTGATTTTGTACGTACTGTTCATGAATATTTGACTTTATTTCAACTTGAAGAAACATTAGTTATTTTCATTATGATGTAATTGTTAAAGGAATATTATAGTAACATTAATGAATACACAGCACACCAAACACGTAAATATATTTCACAAAACTACAATGATCGTCATTACAACTGCGCATTAAGATGATATTTGCTGCCTCAGTTTATTTCATCTTCATATTCAGTATGGAATAGACGCACAATGCAAGAATACGTGTCTGATCTTCATATTCAATATGGAATAGACGCGCAATGCAAGAATACGTGTCCCATCTTCATATTCAGTATGGAATAGACGCGCAATGCAAGAATACTTGTATCATCTTTAAAACAAAGCTTTCGTTTAGAACATCCAACAATTTAAATACAAATATGCGGCACACCATATAGTTAATATAATCACATATTTGATTTTAAATATAATCTTTATCAACTTGTAATGGATGTTAATTATGAAGCTATTATATACATTAAATAAATATTAAGCCTACAAGGCTGTATGAATTTCAAAGTGTGCATGTATGTGTGCTTATATAGATGTGTGTATGTAAGCATGTATTTGTGTAATTAAGTCATTACGTAAGCAATTAGACGGGCAACTTGTAGAATAATACCCAATAAATTAAAATACTTGAGAAAAAATATACATATAGAATCACATGAGAGATTAAACTCACCGGAAAGGATAATATTAAAAGGAACAACGATAAAGAATATCATACTAAAAAAATGCAATCTACTTGGAAAAATTGGATTTGTTTACTTTTGAATAGTTTGTGTGACATGAATTATCATATCAGTTCTTCCTTGCATCACTGGGAACAGTTGTAAATAACATTCATAATTATTCAAGACTTAATCAAATCTACAAGCATATTGCCGCGGGAGGTCGAGTGGTCGAAAGCGCTCACCTTTACCGATGACTGCCATTTCAGCTCTGTCCACGTGGGTTCGAGTCTCGGGCTCGGCCAGTGTGGTTATGTGAGATAGCTTGCCAGTAGCTTCCCGTGGGTCCGTGGTCCTTACTGTTTTTTTTTTTCCTGGGCTCTTCCTCCACGATTAATACTGACAGCCATGTATATCCTATCTTGCGCTAAAAAGTGGCATTTAAACCAAAACAACTACATCGTTAATGCCAACCCTTCTTCCTTCTTATAAATGAGATCATGCATAAAAGAAAGTTTTTCACTCTCTTACCCAACAGGATGTGACATAGACTATCGTCAAACATAAATTCCACTGCGTCTCTACTATTTCTGTTGGGTCTATTATTTCTCCAACATTTTTTAAGTTTCCAGACACGAGTGGATGAAGATCAGTATGGACACGTGCATAATGTACAAGGTCTGGTTTCGAATCCGGTTTTGGGGTGGGGAATGGAGCAGGTGCCCTTTTGTGAGGGCGCCCATGATACAATATGCCTTAAGTATAAAACAAATGACGTTTATCAGATTCTATAACCAAACACTCCATTGTAGATAGGTTGCGTACACATTGCCCTTAATCACTCATACCATTTCCTGGCTGAAACAAACTTGGGCCAAATCCCTGTTGAAAGGTTTTGTCAAGTAGGGTTTCCTAATCATTAACTCGAACGGTGTGTGTTTATTGTTTAGCATTTGACCACCTTTCTATATTCAGATATTTCTTACCTTCACTCCTCGATTGTAAGCATATCTGTATATTGATTGATTTAGCTCCTCTGGACCGTAGTCCGCCTTAATTCGAGATAACAACAATTTTATTTTTGGACTCTTTTTCACTCCACTGCATGCAATATCTCTGATTTGTACATGGACTGGTTATAATGCATTATTTGCATGGTTCATTGCTTGTTTTGTGACGGGGGTATATCAAGCAGCCGATTGCTGACCTTCATTTTCTGTATTATTTTTGCATGTCTGTCTTATTTTCACCTGTGTTGCTTTTTCTTGCTGTCGGTATCACACGATGTGATGTAGTGATACGGTCTTTCATTCTGAACTAAGATTTTCTACTGTGGGACGAAGTTGGCTAAACCGGCATTGCTGTTATCTTGCTCGTCGTAGAAAAATCTTTTACGAGGCTCTTGATGTTCGTTATCAAATACAGTTTAGTTCGGTGTTGTATTAGGTGTAGTCATTGGTATTCAAGAAAAACTGATAATGAAACTGTATGAAATTTATAAACTGAAGTTGAGATGAACGAATATGCTCACTTACGGTTTCAGTTTGTTCTTCCCAAAATCGTTTGATGGAAAAGTGCCCTTCGACTGATCCATATCACTAGATTGTCCAATTTGTTGCAGTCTTTTTACACAGTTCATACTGTCGTTTTTACTCGTTTTTAACAAACCTAGGTATACATACCCTCATGTCAGTAGTTTTACCATCGCGTTATCGAAATATTAAATACCGCATCGTCTGCTTAACTTTACTTCATTGAGCACTATCGGAACGCGATGTCATCTCACAGTTTTTCATGTATGTATGTAGGTAGGTAGGTAGGTAGGTAGGCCGGCAGGCAGGTAGGTAGGTAGGTAGGAATGTACGTACAGACGGACTTTGGCATGGGTGGATATATGGATAAAGAAATGTATGTATATATTCGATGTACATAAGAAAATTGCACCGTGTGATTCACTACTGGATAAGAAAGTTATTTTCAAAATCGATAGCAGTGATTAAATATATAAAATTATCTGAAACTCTAAAACATTCTGTACAAATGTAACGTCCTTTCTACCCCAGCAAATTGAAATAAAGGAACTTACTACGAATACTTTAGAAATAGTAGAACAACTCATTGTTTTTCTGGCAAAGTGCAGGTCCGAAGAAAAACATCATACCTGTTAAACCGTTTGCAAGTATTAATATGACGAAATATGCAATCAGTGGTGAAATTTACTTGACCTAAACAAAAAAGACTAGTCTTCACACAGATCAAATGGAACTGTATTCCACCAAGGTCACAAGCATTGACGGACTAGAATTAAGATATTGAAACTATCAGCTGAATTAATGTCCTTAAATCAATATTGACATTTCCCAAGGGAAAAATTTCCTATATATATGCCCTGGTCTAGATTTTATCCTACTAAATATCGACTTTAAGTCTCCATTTAGTACACTTTCTAAAGTTGTAAACTACAAAGGGAAGTGCACACTTCCTTATTTAAATAAAAATGATAAAGACAATGCGAGCACATACACGTTTTGCAGCCTAGATTCTGTGAAAAACGATCGTGCCAAACAACTTTTGTTGCACATATTATTTAGTGGCTTACAAGTTTCAACAAAGACATAATTTGGGCAATCTGCCTTTTCAAAAAGAGCTTTTGACCTGGTTAACTAAACTTGATGTCGTCCTTGCGGCAATATATCTATCCAAACAGGATGCATTCTTTTCGATGGGCGACCTAATGTCATTTTGGCGAAGATTCACTTACCTGCAACTTATCTGCCCCTGAATAGCTAAGGCAAGAGACAGAACGGACTGGCAGCCAGTCTATTAGTTAATCGTTAAATTCTCCTTCAAAAAAAAGAAAAAGAAAATAGAAACAATCAACATATGTACATATATTGTCATTTTCTGTTGCGCCTGATTTGTCTGTCTTCTCCATTGCAAAAGTTAGAGGATAGTTATTAGCAACGCTATTTCCAGTTAAGCTCCTTTATCACCCGTAGCTGCCAGCGAGAAGATTTTTTCGTTTATCTTGAGTATTCATACACCAAAAATACGTTATCAGCAATACATTGTGCAAGTCTCCTACACATCGATGAATGTGCATCTTTTATTGATTAATAAGTGATTGTTTGGAAGAGAAACTTTGATTGTCTCATTAAATCAAGGTTGCAAGGCCAAGCTGAGTCACCATTGCGAGAAAATGTTATTGGCGCACGTAGTGATTGTTTAAGCCGATATATATATATATATATATATATATATATATATATATATATATATATATATATAACAAGAGAAACTAGCGGATTGTCTCCCATGTCTTCCGACGATGCTATTAGGGCAGTCTAACTCATGGATCTATTTCGGATCATAATGTGTGTGTGTGTATGTGTGTGTGTGTGTGTGTGTGTGTGTTTCATTAATGATTCGCCTTTTTATTCGAAAACTGATACTAACCCTTTTTGCTGATGACACAAAAATGTATACGGCTAGATCAAACATCTATGTGATCAAGGGAAATTTTAGACAGACATACTTAATGCTGACTGGCAACCTGTGTGAAAAGTTACAAAAGAAATGATCAGCAAATCTAATTCTTCACGTATGACAGTAGTGGTTAGTGAAAACCCTGATAGAAATAGAGACTTTTCGTACGGATTAGCAATGAAACGCTTATGATTATAACAGAACCTCTTGGGCGTTTACATACAAAACACTTTTGCAGTGGAATCATTATATCGATCACTTTTGCATGATGACTTTTTGAAAAATAAATCTACGTATATTCGTTCAAAATGACAAACTTTTAAATTATAAATTATATATATATCTTGTATTCACACGTTTATAACATGCGTTGCTTTGTTTAATTAAACCTCACATTACAAGCAAATGACAGTATAGTATAGTGTATATATATATATATATATATATATATATATATATATATATATATATATATATATATATGTAAATGGCTTTGCATTAACCTTGGGTGTAGGTGTTATTCCGAGATGAATAAAACACCACCTTGACCTTTCGTTTACAAGATCCAACTTTGCAGGCGTAAACACGCGTTATTGAACCCAGTTGGGAAGGTTCAATATCAGCTCACTTGCTGCTTGTAAATTTTGTGTGGGAAGTTTTATTACAAAGTAACCAAGATGAGAGCAGGATAAACCGAAGTGTTTTTCCCATGTTTGTTACTCTTGCCACGCTTCAAATGACATGCATTTAGTAGATTGAATGTACCTGGATTCAAATGGCTCCCCGCTTCATACTACTTGCGAATCATCAAAGTGTTCGCCGGATCAGTCATTTTCACAACGTGATTCACACTTTTGCCAGCTTTGTTTCTAGCATTGAAAAACAAATCCCAATAGCAAACAAATCCAAACAAATAAAACTTAAATGCAAACGCAGTCTGATTAAAATCAATATTTTCGACACAGCTAAGATTTGTTAGGCACCGATACAAGTTGGTGTCCTCGTAACTTTCAAACTCTTGGTTGAGTTCATTTCGGTAGCCTTGCAGATAATGACTTGAATTTAGTGTTGGGAAAAGATATTGTTTTTGCAAAATAATACGCTTTAAATCTCGTTTTTCACTTTGAGCAATACGAAGTCTGTAATTTGAATGGCGAATATAAAGGTAAACCCAATGCGAACTCGTACATATACCTATTACATCAACTCAACAAAAAGCAGACGTCGATTTTCCTCAGATCGAAATATGACTCATGATGAGGAAACACTATAGATCTCATTCAAGCGTGATTAAAATGTAACTCATGATTAGGAAACATAACTGATCTCATATAAGCTTGATTGAATCGTGACTCGTGATGAGAAAACACAACGGATCTTGTTCAAGCTTGATTGAAATATGACTCACGACGAGAAAACACAACGGATCTCATTCAAGCTTGACTGAAATGTGACTCATGATGAGAAAATACAACGGATCTTGTTCAAGCTTGATTGAAATGTGACTCATGATGAGAAAATACAACGGATCTCATTCAAGCTTGATTGAAATGTGACCATGATGAGAAAACACAACAGATTCCTTGAAAATGTGAAACGCATAAGAATATGTTATCACTATTTATACTCATTAGCAATAATTATATATATATATAATCATTTTAGCATCCGATGTCTATGTTTATTGGTTATCGTCGTGGAAGTTATGATGTCATCGAGTTAAATTAGTTAAACTCGTCGATCATATAATTGTGCAACAAAGTCTTAAAAACATTTGAAATCGTGTTTTTCAGAGCAAAATTTTTCAAAATAAATAAATAAATATAGGAGCTCCGGATGGCCGATGGGTGTAAAGGGTTCCCTTTACCGATGACTGCAATCTTATATATGTCCCAGTAGGCTCGAGCCCCTGGCTTGGTTGTTGTTGTTGTTGTTGTGGGGTTTAACGCCATTTTTCAGCACGATAGGCTATACATGGCGGCCAGTATTAATGGTGGAGGAAGAACCCGGAAAACCCCGGAAAGAACCACCGACCCACGAGAAGCTACTGGCAAGCTTTCTCACCCCTGGCTTGATCAATGTATGTATGTATGTATGTATGTATGTATGTATGTATGTATGTATGTATGTGTGTGTGTGTGTGTGGGGGGGGTATTCCCAAGACACTTAACTCATATGTAGATCACATAGACCTACTTACTATTCACGAATTAATTTAGTCATTAAAATTCATTGCAGACCACTCCGTGGGCACTAACTAACCAAACCATACCATTGATATTACACGTCCTATCTCAATGAAATTATGGATTATGTTTTGTGTCTCTCACTATTCTTGTACGGCTAGGCTAAATACAAAATGTCCGATTTCTTAACATTTCTACTGCGAACTGTAAGTTTTTTGTTTGTTGCTTGTTTGGTGGTGTTTTCTGAAAAATTATTATAGTAAAAACTCATTCTAAATGTTTCAAATCCATGGCTTGCATATGTTCAAATTGTTTTGTTGATTTTTAAAACTTGATATAAATGACATTGTAAAATAAATTCTGTCGAATTGATAAGATGTGCCTTATGATTTGATCATTTGATTCTCATACTAATAATCATGTCCTTACAATTTTACAGTTTTATTATTCATATGAGAAATACTAAAAAGAATCATTGTTTGTAATAAATTTGGCTTGAAACGGTCAGTTTAAATTCTATGTTTCTGCATGTCATTTTTATGATCTGGTATAAACTGTTCATATTGGTTATTATTTCTATAACTTGATCATTAGTACTTTTCAATCCGCTCAATCATTCACTCCTTGTAAGACCTAATGTCATCAAGCAAGTCATTCACTATTATCGGCTTGAATTTCATTTGATTAACAACGCTTGGACGAATCGGCTGTTGCCTTGCAGTCAAAATGAAACTCTTTTTCTCCCGTCCCGCAATATATATATATATATATATATATATATATATATATATATATATATATATATATATAGAGAGAGAGAGAGAGAGAGAGAGAGAGAGAGAGAGAGAGAGAGAGAGAGATTGCAAGCTGACTTATTTTTAGTTCTCAGGGTGGAGTCTTTTGAAAGTTAAATATTTAGATATATTTAGGAAGAGAAGTCAATTAATCCTACGCCTGGTGGATAAAGATAAATTCCCTTGCCTGAGGGTAGTAGACAGATATATGTCTCAGATACAGTGTGAAGAAGCTACTAATTTATAAACGCTCGAAACATCCATCCATCCACACACAAATATTCACATACGCACACGTACGTACGTGCATGCATACATACATACATACATACATACATACATACACACCATTCCGGTGGCCTAGTGGTTAGAGCGTCCGCCTCGGATGTGGGAGGTCGTGGGTTCGATCCCCGACTGAGTCACACCAAAGACTTACAAAAATGGTACTAACAGCTGCCTCGCTTGGCGCTCATCATTAAGAGGTTAGTGTTAGGACTGTTTGGCCTGGTGTCAGAATAATGTGACTGGGTGGGACATCATGCTCCATGTCTGCGGCATGATGTCCCAGTGCTAGACATCACTGTAAAACTAGCACATTGCAGACATCGTAGCGATATGGCTGAAAAACTGTTAAAGCTACGTTAAAAGTACAAATCACATCACATCACATACAGACATATACACATACATGCATACCCAGATACACACATACATATATACATATACACACATACATACATACATATACACACATACATACATACACACATACACACATACACACACACACACACACATACATACATACATACATACATACATACATACATACATACATACATACATACATACATACTCTTGTTTTAACATTTGGCCATGAAGAAAGGTAAGAAAATGTGTGTCTACTTATGACTAAATATGTTTTAGCAGCAGGGGGGGCGAATCGGACATTTTGTCCAATCGTTATTTTGCTTAATTATTACTTTCTGCACTCAGCGGATCCGGTGTCGTCAGCGCCTGGTAAAAAAAAAACGACGTCGGTCCATCCTACACGATGGTGACGTCATTTGGTTTAATTAACACCTTCTGCGCGCCGATCCCCAGCGTCGTCAGCGTCCGGTAAGCACATCGACGACCGCGTCGATGTCATCGCCCCCCCTGCTGCTAAGAAGTTATTTACAATGAAAATTATTTACAACTAACCGAATATTTGGTCAAGTCCGATACGATATCGTGTGCGAGGATCATGTAAATTTATCGTTACGAATCCATGTGGGGTCGACTGAGCATGACTAAAAAAGTTTCGAAAACCATTAAAGTCCATGTCACCGCCGCACCATGTCTGCCAAATATTTCGTAGCGTGTGTGTATCAACGCCGTTGAATACAGCAAGAATATTACAGTTGTCTCTGATTACTTTTGGAATCTGAGTATACCGTTGAGTGACATATATCACGTCAGTGTTTTTATGCCTGCCTCTGGAAAATATCCTAGCTGGGTTTTTTTGATTGTCTAACATAACATCATCGTACACGACTAGATTGTTAACGTCGCCATCAATATCATCAATACCCGGTGCATCATTGATATCTGTAATAAACTCGATGACATTTTTTTTAGCGATCGCTGATGCATTCTCGTTGAAATCTTTCAACACCTCGTAGCATCGTTGATCATCTACGCTAGGAGCAACCAAATACAACTTATCCCACTTCATCCATCTCATTATTAAATTGAGTAACAATTGCGTCTTGCCGGATCCAGATGGTCCGATGATAATCATCCGGATCGAGTTTGGTAACGCTGCAACATGCTTAACTGGTTCTCTTGTTTTAGTCGCCGAAAAATCAATTATATTCATATCTCTATACATAAATTATGGATCTATATTGTGTGAAGTGTAGAGTACGTACTGGCACAAATGATATGACAACCGCTACAACAAGAAATAACAGATCGGCCCTTACTGGTAAGTGTGCACAATGCGGTACAAAGAAATTTAGATTTATTTCTATTAAACCCGGGGATGTTTTAAAAAAAAGCGAGGAGGTGACATCGCAGCCAGGTTATCAAAACTCCCCGGAACACCGTGGGCAAAGTATCCAGGAGAAAAGCACCTCCCAGGATATAGCTACTGTGGCCCCGGAACACGATTAGATATCAGACTCGATGATCAAAATCAGCCCAAACCCGGTGAGTATCCAATAAACGCTATCGATAAGGCGTGTCATGTTCATGATGTTGCTTACAAAAGTAGCGATCTGCAACAGCGTCATATCGCGGATGTAAAATTAATTCACGCATTAAATGCTATTCCTGATAAATCCGTCAAAGAAAAATTAGCCTCATGGTTGGTAAAATCGGCTATGAAAGGTAAATTAATGATTGGAAGCGGAGCTTCTCGCGCTGGTAATTGAATACGCTAGCGTTTATAATAACAACATGGAATCCATCTATTATTCTCCGAGAGGATACTGGAAGGGGAAGGCCGCAATTGGTAAGCTTGCAAGCGCTGCAAAGGTAACAAAGACCACTGCGGCTAATTGGTTATCCAAACAGGCTATATGGCAAATCTATCTACCACCGCCTAAACAAATCAACTTCTCGCGCTTTGATGTCAGCGTACCTAATGAAGTTCATCAGGCTGATATACTATTTTTGCCGCATGACAACGGTTACAAATACGCGCTAACCGTAGTTGATGTTGCGAGTCGATACAAACAAGCGGAGCCGTTAAAAACAAAGTCAGCAACTGAAGTAGCCGCTGCGTTTGAAAGAATTTATCGAAGAGGCCCTCTGCGCTGGCCAAATCTATTACAAGTTGATCCCGGTAGTGAATTTCGCGGCGCTGTTTTATCAACGCTGAAACATCATAGCGTCGCGATACGACGAGGTCATACTGCGCTACATCGTGATCAGGCAATTGTTGAACGATTCAATCGGACTCTTGCTGAACGGTTATTTGGATATCAATACGCGAAGGAATTCATCCAAGAAAAACGATCTCGTGAATGGGTCAAAAGGTTGCCAGGCGTAATTGCAGCGTTAAATAACGAGATTACCCGAGCAATCAACATGAAGCCCAGCGACGCGATTAAATACGAGTATATACCCGGAAAATCAAAAATAAATAGCGTTTCCAAGCCGATTCTCGGCGATGTTACCGTGAGATATCTGTATGAACCAGGAGAGCTTGAAGGCGGTAAAAAAAGGGCTACCGATCCTATTTGGAGTGTTACCACACATAACATATCAACGATAACACGATCAACTTGTAGACCACCGATCTATAGACTGGATTCAACTGCTCCTCAGCGCGGATTTACACGCGAGCAACTACAAGTGATACCTAACGATACTCAATTGCCCCCACGTGGTCTTAACTAGCGCCGTTGCGTCTATTGCACTCAAGACAGGTCAACCTCACATTGTTTTTGACATGACCGAGACTGTTATCGATCCTATCCACGGTAAATTGGCGAGTGTCTTTATCCGAATAACGCCAACTCATTATACAATTGCAACTCGCGCAGTGATTATTCTGTTGTTGTCGTAGCGAGATTATTAATTCGGCATCAATATCAAAACGCCGCTGTTTTTTATCCTGTTGGCGGTAACCCGAGAGTTTTCTATTAATGACGCTTGCATCGATAATGTCGTTGTCGTCACTGACCTTGTCAGCGACTCCGTCACTGACTCCGTCAATAACAATTCTTCGAAGCTGATTTATTCTCCGTACTCGGGACACTGCAAGATAGACTAGATTCGACCATTCGATGCGATTATCAACTATCCAAACAACTGTGTCCGTGATGGTTAGTCCCTGCGAGGAATGTATTGTCGTTGCGTATCCTAGCGTCCACGGGGATTTATCAGCACGTAGCGCGTCCTCGACGACGCTGATATCAACGAGCACGATATCATTCAGCACGAGAATTTGTTTTTTTGTCCACGACGCTGTCGGGGCTGGAATTTCAACTTCAATGTTCTGCCGCCGTGTGTCCGCGGGTCTATAACATAACGGCACTGGACGCGTTGGAAACTTTTCCTTATGCAACGTAAACAACTTCCGCTGAAGTGTGTCTCTGACTATCTTTCTACTCGCTACAATCAAATCGTTTGGTTTCCATGTTTCCCAGAATTCATTCAACGGCGTTTCCGGAATCACCTCGCGGATTATTTCACACTGAACTCTATCCGGCTGTAATCTGATTAGTTTTTTAACCTCGCGCAGTTGTTCATCAAGTGCTCGGTAATCAGTATCGGTTTCTTCATAATAGTCCACAAAACCCCTTAACCAATCATGTGGACCCTCGCCGACAAATGGTGGTGGTTGGCCATGGTCCCCACACATGATTACCGCTGTATTCGCGCGCAGCAACCACTCAAGAAACATTTGTAAAGTATCTAACGAAACAGTACATATCTCATCCCAGATGATAACTTCAGGAATAAATTTTTCACCCATTCGATCAGGAGTCCACTCACCGCCGCTGTATCGAAAAAAGCTGTGATAAGTAACGGCGTCAACATTTCGTTGTTTTATCTCTCGCGCTAGTCTATGGGTCGGTGTAAGCACGATTATACTTGCCCGCGTTCGAAATAATTCAATTGCCCGAGTCGTCTTTCCTGACCCGCCACAGCCGCTTAAATAAACCGTCTTGTGTCTACAAATTGGATCAGAACACGATGGTGCATTAGACCATTCTGACAATTTATCACCGCGTAAGTAGTTGTTCTCAACGGTGACATCTGCTGACGGGGAATAATCGCGTCGTATTTCATTTTTAATTCTCCATGTACCCCAACTCTCGTCCGGACTAGTAAACTCGGCTACGTTTCCCTTATACGCTACGTCAATATAAAACGAATCAACTGCTACTCTAACCGCGGTATCGGGGAATCTATTTATCATCGAGAATAAATTGATAGCGGCATAACCCAGCATAGACGCCCTCAAATGCGGGTATGCTGGGCTGTCTCCATCGCTGTAGGTAACAACTGTACCCAACCTCGTTCCATTGGACAAGAAAGCTGTTTTGCAGTTCACGTATCTATTTTTTGCCACTGCGTCCTTGATTACGAAATCATATTCTGCGTCATCTATAATCAGCCGACTGACAATCAACGAAACTAGCATGCTACAATCAATCATATACCGTAGCAGCGCTATTGGCAGCCACTTCTTTTCAGCCATGTGTCTACCGATCCAAATATAGCAACAGCGATGGAGTCCTGCCGCGAATTCAAATGATACTATGCGAGCGAATCCGGTTAAATCAAAATCAGGCAGTGGTCCATTAATAGCAACACGAGTCATTTCATGACTGGGGTGTCCAAATCGTCTAAAGTACTCGGCGGCGGATCCATACCCGAGAAAACTCGCTGGATAACAGGCAACCATATCAACCGAGATCATAGCGTCGCGGTTGTATTCAGTGTTCCATAATCCACCGTGATAATACTCCAAACAACTGGATTGTACATCCGGCAGAAATTCCTTGCGCGTTGGTCTCCACGCATTTTTCCTTGCTGCAACATGAGCCGCAACCGATGGAATCGTAAAACAATTTGTTAGCAGTTGTTCATCATGCTCCTCAAATTCTATGGCGGTTTTTTTCATCCTGTTGTGAAATGCTTCAGTGCGATATAATTCACCGTTTGGCCTTACAAACTGATCAAAGGTATCCGCATCGTTTTCAGCGCTGCGAAGTAACCACACTGATACAGGGTCGTTTTTACACAAGTAGGCAATAGCATCAAATAGTTTCCTCTCCGCGAGAAAACCGTCCTTGGAGAATTGTTCTCCCAGGAATTCTTCGGGTATATACTTTACTGTTCTATTCCGTGGAAATATTGTGATCACGGGCGTCCATGCGTGTTCGTTATGATCGATAATTTTGATTGGGGCTCCCTTTGATTTGTACTTTGATTCGTGTAATACTTCACCGGTTATCGTTGTAACGGTTATTGGAAATCTCAGCGATGTTTCTAATCTCGCTATGTCGCTGATGGTCGCTCCACGCTCTTTTACGGTTAGTTCCCACTGGTTGATTTTGCTACGTCGTAAATCAGTCAATTTGTTTCCTCGACATGCATTTGTAAAATGCTCTATTATTCGTTCTGCTACACAATTTATCCCCGTTGACTGTTTCATCGGTTTCAGTTTTCCGATATCAGGTTTCTTATTTAACGGGTATATTCCATAAACAACTGCTGTTTCAGGATACGCTCGTTCATAGTATGGTTTGTCAATTCCGGTTAACAACCCCGGCTTGGAGTCGCGGCTGACAGTGACTGTTTTCTTGTCGCTGAAAACTGGTTCAAATTTATCACGTATGATCCAATCGCCTGATTCCACCCGGACAATGAATTTTACTCTGAAGAAATACCTTTTACTGTCAAGTTGTGATATTATCATTGCTGCGCGGTTGTCGTTCATGGTAGCATCAACAACACCATCAATTCGAAATGTTGACCAACTATGAGATGCACCATCACGTTTGAATTCATTGATACAATCGCGTATTTTATTCAACAGGGTTTTATCGTTTATTAACGCTTTTGGTGTGTCCTTGAGGACTCTATCGAGATTGAACTTAATATTTTTCCAGGGCTTAATTACTGCTAATCTCTCAAACTCATCCATATAATTAAAACAAGTATTTAAATGAAAGAATATAGTATAATGAATCACTGCAAATGGTTGATGATTGGGTCGACAACCCCGTGCAATAAATCATGTAGAGGTGAATTCTGCGGGTATCATTTACAAAGCGTTCGTAATGGTTCTCTTGGCCCCCTCCCGTGCTTGGTTTGTCACGTCGGTGTAAGAGGAAAATCGCAGTTGTGTATTAATTGTGGCGGAAAGCGATACAGGGAACTAAAACGCTATTATGACAAGCGAATTAAAAACGCCGTCATTGACCCCACCGCCGATTTCGTCATTAAAACCCCCCAAGACTACGTTGAAAGATTCATAATTAAACCAAATAATAAATTAGACAAGTAGTATTATTATACAAATGGACCAAGAATTTCAGCCGCATCCCCTGGTCGTCAATTACGAGGCATCTCGCGACGGCATTGTTAGAAATCGTAGACTGAAGAAGCCGGTTGGATGGAAAAATAATCAGGGGTATTTGATGTTTGGTGCCGGAAAAAAGAAGTATTATGTTCACAGGATTGTATTTGAAGCATTCAACGGATTAATCGAAAATGGGCTTGTGATTGATCATATTAATAATAATAAGACTGATAATTCTCTTACAAACTTGCAAGCTATCTCGCAAAGTCAGAATACCAAAAAAGGCCAAACCGGTAAATACCCAAAGAAAGCAAAACCCGTAAAGTCATTTGATACAACAACTCACGAGGAAAAAATATTTCAGTCGATGAATGAGGCAGGAAAATATTTTGACATTTATATCGCCTCAATACGATTTGTTGCAGAAGGAATACAGAATTCAGCGATCTCAAAAAAGACCGGGCATAGAATTCGATTTTCATATATAACAGAAATCAGCGAGTGATGAAGTCACCGGCGCCTATGGCGCTGACGAGGTCACGTCTAACGAATTATTAAACACCTTCGGAATTGATACACGGGGTTTCATTTTTCTTTTTATTTAAAAACAAGATGTTTTATAAGAATAATGAATATCGAAGACATCAATAATATATTAGCCGAGATTTCAAAATTAAAAAATCAAGGAATTGAATTATCTGATGGTCTCGACAGTGAAAAAATATTATCCGATTATGAGATTATTAACGAACAGTCGAAACGGGGGCGTTTTACCCTGGCCCGCGAGTATTTTTTTATAAAACGATTACAACATACGATTAATGAGAACCTGTACCACAATGACGCAAATGCATTCATTGGACTATTCACTGCCGTTGAAATAATACGAAAAAAACTCGGACGTGTTTATGAACGACGCCGGGAGATTTCTAGTAAGATCAAAAACATTAGAAGGATTATAGACGAAAACTCCGTGGAGCCCCCGATGGTACACTCGGCGGAAAATTAGAAAATTGCGGATCAATTTACAATAATGGTAGGTGAATCACTTACTACTCGGCTAGCCAGAGAGCGGCTAGCAGCGCTTAGAAAGTTTATACCGTTACGAGACAGAGTGAGAGAGAAACTTCAAACGCGACAACAAATGCAAACTGATTTTGCTGTTGGAAGTGAACAGTTATTTGCCCCGGTAACTAAAGCGACTAAGGATGTTACGGCGGTAACTGTACCCGTTCTTGGTGCGCTTGAAAAGATAGCGGCAGAGACAAAACAAACAAAAAGGTCTTTAGAAACACTCCCTGCAAAAATAGCGGCTGCTACAACACGGAGGCCACCACCACTCGCTATAACCGAACCACAAGAACCTTATGTTACAATGGCCGACGAGGAAGAATTAGGTGCTACTGCGAAAGAACCAGAAGAAGAAATACCCGAAGAAACACCAGAAGAAGAAATACCGGAAGAAAAAGAGGGGAATATACCCCGTATTGTACTCAAGAAGAGCACAATAGATGAAATTAGAGGCTTCAGCAACAGGGAAGAATTAATTAATTTTGCTGCCAACAATTTTGCTAAGAGCATACGAGATAAGAAGCATATCAATAGCGGTTACGAGAAAAATATAAAGTCGTTAAAGGACTGGGCAAGAATAGTGTATTTAGCGAGTAAACATAAAGATGCATTACCACATCGTAGTAAATCCGATTACGACGCATTCCACAAGGAAGTTAAGAGTATAACACCAAAAAAAGGAAAAGGATACTCTGTTGGTAAAGAATCCTACGGCGTTACCTGTCCTAATAGTGTTCTCAGTGATATATCACGGCTGGAAGTACTAATCGGAGGAAAACGAGCCGGAAATAACTCTCCGGAAATAATCAATGAGGCCGCTGATATTTGCAAGCGGTTATTTGCAGGCGGTATTATGGACATTAATGCATATCGAACGCTCATAGACGAACTCGTGGATGATTAATTGGAAAACTGGTGTTTTTAATAAGGATGATCATACACTACAACCATGATAAACCAGTACTCGTCTACGTGGTAAACTCGCGATTGCCTATTTACCGCGCGTACTATGGAGATGGTCTCGGTAGCACCATTGCGGGGTTATTTACAAGAATGGCTCCAAAAGTAGCGCCGTTAGCCAAACAATTAGGAATGAAGGCTATTGATGTTATTCGTGATAAGGGTATTAGTGCCATTGGAGATGTTGCCGGAAGGGCGTTTTCTGCCGCACGAGACAAACTAATGTCGTTGGTGAAATCCAAGAGATTTTCAAAAAGAAAACAGAAACCACCGGTAATGCCATCAACGACAGTGATGCCTGCAAATGTCAGTAAAGTAATAAATAACGCCGTGGAAGAAAAACTAGAGTCGTTGGCGACGACTCAGTCGTTGGCGACTTCGCCATCCGCCGATGCGGCAACCAACGCGCTCATGAACGCGATAGCGGGGAGTGGTTTAAATTCAAAGAATTTACGACGAAAACGACGTTGATGGATTTCAATTGAAAACATCAACATGATAAATAATAGAATGTTTGCGCGAACCGCTGATCCCGCGTTTGATATGGACGCCCCAGTGCGCAGGGATGATTCTGTCCGTGATTATCAATTTTATTCTTATTATGCAGCGCAACCCGACCTACGATCGCGAATTGAACTTCAAGTCCAAGATACCAGTAAATATTTTTTGCCGTGTGAAGCGTTTATCGAAATCGAGGGAGAACTCGTGACAAATGCCGCCGATAATGCACCATACGCAGATGACCATCGTGTTCGAGTTGGCTTCGTCAACAACGGTATCATGGCGTTATTTGAGAGCGCCAGATATCTTATTGACGGGCGAGAAATTGAATCAATAGAACGCGAGGTTGATGTTGCAACAACGATAATTGGGTTGGCGAGATACTCGGATGATTATACAAGATCGGCGGGCCCATCTATGATGTTTTCGAAGGACACCACCAATAACGCTGACCATCTTCAGTACGTTAACGTGCTGGCGGAAAGAGATACCGCAGTTGACCCACAGGCTGAAGCAGCCAATCCAGACCGCAGAGCAAGACCAGGCGCTAATTTCAATATTATAAAAAGCACCAACAATGATTACAATCTAGGATTCGCAGCACGAGTAGGAATGTTGCAAGGACCACGCCGACAGTTTTCATGCGCGATTCCACTCCATCACATATTTGGATTCTGCAGAAATGTCAGAAAAGTTGTCTATGGGGCTAAGCATACAATCGCGCTGACGCGAAGGGGCGATGATAACAATGCAATATGGCGTGCTGCTGGCGTCGCTGCCGGTAAAGTCGTTTTAACTAAAATGGCATTGTGGATGCCGGTGCTGACTCCATCAGTTACCACGGAAGCACGATTGTTAGCATTTATGGAACAGGGAGGGAAATCGTTGTTGAGTTGGCTAGCGGTAACAACTGATGCTAAAGAGGATAACGTCGCCGATACGTTTACATGGCACCTGGCGTCAAAACAGGGTGTTTCAGCCCCGCGTCATATATTCATAGCGCTGCAGAATAGGGAACGATTGGGTAGTCAAGAACGCAGCCATATGATATTTGATCAATTAGGAGTCAGGGATGTTTCGCTGAGAATAAACGGACAACAGGAACCATCCGAGGATATACAGCTTAATTACGGCGACAACCATATCGCACGTGTGTATCATCGATTGCTGTCGTATATGGGTCGTGATCAAAACGTCGACACTGGTTTGCAAATATCACAACTTGATTTTAAAAACCTGTATCCGATTTATTATTTTTCGCTGGAACATCTTGATTTAACGAGACAATCCGTCGTTGATATACACTTCCGAGCTCGTATAGCCCCGGGTGGTGTTAATTATAGAGCGGTTGCTGTCATTCTCAGCGATAAATCAATGCTGCTAGAAGGCGTTGGTGGACGAATGAGAATCGTTGATGCGCCAGTGGAAAACATGTAATTGAAAGCACAAAACGCGTTTACAATAAATGTCGTATAGTGTCGTCAGTGTAGAGTTGACTGATGGTCAAGTCAAGAAATTACGATCAAAGTCGGCTAAACAATGCGGAACCACAATAACGCTGAAGCCGTCACAGATGGCAGGTGGTAATCATAAGATATCGTTGACGGCGCGTCAAATAAAACATTTCAATGATGCGATGAAGAATAAAAAGGGTGTTCAAATAGATTTTTCAGCCGCAGCAATTAAAAACATGGAAAGGACCGGTGGGATATTTCCACTGTTAGCTGCGATTCCAGCGTTGATTGCCGCGGCCGCACCAGCAGTGGCTAAGGCGGCGGCGTTAGGAGCCGTTGGTACCGCGGCGGGGATGGCATTGAAGAAGGCAACCGGGAAAGGTTACAAAAAAAAACGACCCGTGGCCGGAAAGGGTCTAAGACTACCGGGAACCCCGTATTCATGGTACTCGGGAAAGGGTCTAAGACTACCAGGAACCGTTTATTGACTCGGGAGTCAATGACTCCCATGTCTAATTTTGATTTAATAGGCGCCGCAAACGCGCTAGCGATAAAAAACTTCAGAGGTGTTTTTATGAGGGATCAATTACCGGCGGCCCCAAGGAATACTGAAACAGGCATAATTAACCTCGATGGGTCCTCCGGAGCGGGAACTCATTGGGTTGCGTACGCGATTGATCCGCGTGCAATCGTCTATTTTGATTCATACGGGTTAGCCCCGCCGAAAGAGTTCATGCGGTATGTCCGGGCGTGTTCAGCCCGGGCGTGTTCAGCCCGGGTTTTTTATTCCACGCTGCCAACACAGCGATTAAGTGACCCACCGATATGTGGCCGTGAGGTATTGAACGTACTCGCGGCGATTTCATCATCGCGGAAACCACCTCATGTGGTTGTAAACGAATACACTAGTGGGGTTGTAGAAGCTCAACGGATTTTAGAGAATAACATTTACAATAATAATGATTGATATCTGGGGGCGACCGGTTTCGGCGCTGAAACAATCCGCGGAAACGACCGCCGCCGACATAAAAAAACTAATTGAGGATGAAATCGCTGATATGTTGAATCTAACAAGTGTTGACCCGGGCGAAATAGTTGTATTTCAAGACCGCCAGGGTAAATTGAAATCCGGTAATATGTCACTGAATGACGTTTTAATACGACAGCGTGATGCCGCCGAGAACGCTATCGCGCTGTATACCAGCGACGGACGACTCAGACCAGGTAAACATATAGTGGAGATAGAGAGAATAATAGAATTAATCCGAGACGGTACTATAAGGTTGAATGAATCCGTGATCGAACTTGACGCGCATGTGAAAAAATCTGCCACCGAGGTGAAAAAATCTGTCACCGATATACAACTCACTACCGCTAGTTTTTTTGGAACCCCGACGGTAACCGAACCGAATCTTGCAACAATAAAAAATACTATTTTGGAGTTTACGACGCTGTCGGGCCAATTTACATCGTTACGAAAAAATGTTAACAGGATCGATGACAACTTTGATAAATTCCTTGGTAAAAAAAATGCCAAACCGGATGAAATCACAATAACTATAAATGATATCACTGCGTATGGACAGGAAATAGAAACAATCAAAACTGATGTTACAACGATCATAAATAATATGGACACGCATGAACGGGAAATAGAAATAATCGGCGCTAATGTTGCAACGATCATAAATAATGTAGACTCGCATGGACGGAAAATAGAAACAATCAAAACTGATGTTACAACGATCATAAATAATATGGACACGCATACACAGGAAATAGGAACAATCAAAACTGATATTGAAGCGAACAAAAAAAATGTAGACGCATATTGGCGGGGAATAGGATTAATTAAAACTGATGTTGCAGCGAACAAAAAAGGCATAGACGTGCATACATATGAAATAGAAACAATCAAACTTGATGTTGCAGCGAACAAAAAAAGTATAACCGAGAATACACGGGAAATAGAAACAATCAAAACTAATGTTGCAGCGAACAAAAAAGATGTGGACACGCATATACAGGAAATAGGAACGATTAAAACTGATGTTGAAGCGATTAAAGACGGACTACCGAGAGTAGCAGAGCAATTCGAAAAAATAAAAATCCCTCATGAGAACATCATCAACACAGTATACACAATTCGGCATGGATCATTCGATTGGACTCCTACACAGAATACAGTAAATATCACCGCAACTGTTAAGGGCATTTATCGATTGACACTGGTTTCAATGATGCAGTTTAATATATTATCGTCGAGTTCATCCGGGTTTAACAATACAATATCAACAATTATAGACAAGAACGCAACTGAACAGTTTACAATTTATGCCGTTGATAGAAATCTAGCCCGGGCAAACATTACATGGTATGTGGAATTTGCAGCGAATCTAAGTAATTAAAAACACTAGCTCTTTTAAAATAAAAATGACCACCAAGGAAGTTGAATCAGAGGTATCACCGACGTCACATCAATATCGATTCGATACCGCAAAAGAATTTTCCGCGAACTTGAAAACGCTTTCCGAACAATACCGTGTAAAAATAAAAAAATACCGTCGTAAAATAACCGCCATCGACGCGGTCGTGTACTCGGTGTCGGGTATAGTAGCTGGCGCCGGTGTTATTTTATCCACGGTGACCACGATAACCCCGATCGCTGTTCCAATCGCTGTCTCCGCAATGACAACAGTTGCTGGAGTTGCCAACGCAATCACTAGGAAGATATCATCGTGTTTTCAGAAAAAACTCAACGAGTATACAGTAAAACATCAAATAGTATCCGACGCATACTCGAAATTATCCGGGTTGATCTCGTTATCGATTGATAATTTGTTCGTATCCGATGTTGAATTCTCCACGATGGTCCAGTTATATAGCTCCGCGATGTCAAAAATCGAGGATTTTCAACTGGAAGCCGAAACCACCTGGTTGTTAAAATTAGACACTAAAAACAACGAATAATAATAATGTCGCTGAACCCCGAAGGGTCTCAATTACTTCAGCGGATCGCGGAGAACACCACTCCGGTACAAACAAGTATGATATCGATAACATCAACAAAACCCGAATTCAGTGTGAACTTCCCATCACCGGTTCCAGTAAAGGAAATAGCGCTGGCAAAATTGCGAGTATATCACAGTTGGCCTAATATCCGAGCGGACGCATTTAACGGACAACAACCTAATAACTCGCTGGTTTTTGCACGGACAAATAAACCCGATGGGACCCCAAACTGGGAGGAGGTTACAATACCAACTGGGTCATACCAAATAGAGCAAATCAATAAAGAATTTCAACGCAGGATAAAATCGATCACAGGAAAGGAATCAAAAATCGCTATTACGGTTCATGAACCGACGTTATCGTCGACGATTGAAATAAGCACACCGGGGTATATGGTTGATATTTATAACAGTTCAATAAGAACCATACTAGGATGGCCTGAGAATCCACCCGCGGAGACCCCCCCATCAACTATCCTCAGACACGATAACGGAGATGGTGGTAGGCATATTGCTCCATACAACGTAAATATCGCATCAGTGATAGCGATCAATCTAGTGTGTGATGTTATCGAAGGGAGTTATCAGGTGGATACCAAGCAATCAAATCAAGCTCAACAGGGGTATATCCTTTATTCGTTTTCACCAACAGCCCCTCCGGGATTTTTGATCATTGAGAGTCCGATTAATCCGGTCTATATGCGATGCCATGATCGGTTTTTAACGAGAATTAATTTCAGACTTACCGATCAGTCAAATAACCTAATTGATCTGCAAGAGGAGGAGTTAGTGATCACTCTGTTTGTAAGATCATTGTAAATAACTTCTTAGCAGCAGGGGGGGCGATGACATCGACGCGTTCGTCGATGTGCTTACCGGACGCTGACTACGCTGGGGATCGGCGCGCAGAAGGTGTTAATTAAACCAAATGACGTCACCATCGTGTAGGATGGACCGACGTCGTTTTTTTTTTACCAGGCGCTGACGACACCGGATCCGCTGAGTGCAGAAAGTAATAATTAAGCAAAATAACGATTGGACAAAATGTCCGATTCGCCCCCCCTGCTGCTGGGGGGGCGATGACATCGACGCGGTCGTCGATGTGCTTACCGGACGCTGACGATTCGCCCCCCCTGCTGCTGTTTTGCCTATTCAGACATCCATCCATTTTCTTATGCAGGCAGTTCCGTTTCACAAGAGTGTATCTCTGAGGGGAATCGACAATATCGTTATCAAGGGCAAAGTACCCCATGGAGCCCAAAGGTAAGAACGTAGAAGACATTTGAAGCCGTTTGCAGATGCTGTTCATCTTTTCGTCTATTTCGAATTCAGCTCGTTTTCGTCAAGCTTTACTCATGTATGGTTTTCAATACACTTGGATCTAATTACACTTGGATCTATTAAGTGAGATACTAGTTTACAGCTTTTACTTTTAGAAACATGTAATGATCAGCTATTAAGTTTTTCGAATGTAGGCTAAAATACGTTTAGATGTGAAATCCGGGGGTGCGTGTCGGCCCCCTCCCCCTTTGCTCTTTAGTATCGGCCCCCATGAATATGAGTAATTAATGCTATACAAATCTCGTTTGAAAAACCAAACGGCTTAAAACGTTGTGAAACACATTGTCTTAATCTCTTAAATTTTATCATCAATAACACTGAATAATATATTGATAGCCTTGCTCATGTTATTTTATTGATAATGGTTTTTAAAAAGTTTCCTTTTAAATTTAACTGGTAATATTGTAATTGGAGTGACTCAACGCGTAGATAGGAAGCAATTACATATACACTATACATAGCTTGATACTGCATTGCTCTATTAGAATATTCCGTCACTGGGCTATGTTCAAAGCCTGCATACTGTTTCATATTAGAAATTTCCATCATTCAGCTATATTCAAAGCTTGCATACTCTTTTCTTCGTTAGAATTTTCCGTCATTGGACTGTATTCGAAGCCTGCATATTGTTTGCTCTGTTAGAAATTTCCATCATTCGGCTATATTCAAAGCTTGCACAGTGTTTGCTCTTTTAGAATTTTCCGTCATTGGGATATATTTAAAGCATGTATACTGTTAGCTTCGTTAGAATTTTCCGTCATTAAAGCTACATTTAAAGCCTACATATTGTTTGCTCTGTGCAGCGCGTGGTTTAAGATCAACCAGCGCATGGGTCATTCGCTGACTTTTGTGCGGAATGCGTGAAGAGTTATAATGATATAGTTATGTACATTTTGTCTTGAATTTACAGCAGACCAAATGAGAATAAGTTTGCTCTTTCTTTCTTTTTTTTCTTTCTTTTTTCTTCTTCGAATGATAATAATAATAATAATAATAATAATAATAATAATAATAATAATTATTATTATTATTATTATTATTTCTTTTTTGTATCTTGCAGATTCAACGTTTGGTTACAAAGAGGAGGTGGGGCAGATCCGGAGCATGTGGCACTGGTAATTGATGCCCGTTTTAACTTTGGCTCGGACAAAAATATTATCGTCTGCAACGATCGAAAGGGCGGTAAATGGGGATCTGAAGAAAGAAACGCCAAGGCTTTCCCATTCGCTCATGGAGAAAAGTTCAAGATGAAGATTCAGCTTCACAAGGACGAATATAAGGTACTTGAAAGGCAGTTTGGTTTGTGTTTGTATTCATTCGCAAGTGCTTTGAAATTTAGAGATCTAAACCTGATGAAGGAAACACAGTAAACATTCGTTATTTTAAGCAATTGCAAAATGTAAACAGTTTTAAAGTCCATAGCATACAGGCACGTAACAGTGAACCTTTTACATGGCATACCAATTTCAACTTCTATATTACATGTTTTAGTGAAGACCTAGCTAATAGTGTATATCCAACGCAACTTCGTTCTCCGAGAGGAAGTATTGGTAAGCTCACATACGTTTGACTATACCACTATCGGAGGCAGAATTCTATCAGAGGTTGTTTTTTTCTACTGTTGTCTAATCACGGTTGATATCATCATTATTAAATAGCTGTCAAAATATTAAACAGATTATCATATCAACCGTTACATCCATATACTGGTTTTAATATGTCGTGTACCAATACCTGTAAAATATATTTTTTTTTTACAAATTTGTTAAAATCATTTTTGTTTCAGATTCAGATTGGCGAACATGATATCAAGGAATTTCACCATAGGATGCCCGTGCACGATGTGGATACTTTGAGAATTGATGGAAATGTGGAGCTTGACGAAGTTAAAATTGAATCAATATTGAACTAACCAAAGATTATCGAATAAGATCTTCGAAATAAGAAAACTGCACAATGAATCAGTACAAAAATGGAGAATAACCTTATGGCAATTAATTTCAGTTCCGAATCCCTCATCAAGTTGAAGTCTTTGGTTTTGTCACTGAACTGTAAAGATATAATTCGATTTTTTAAAAAATATTATGCTTACTATATGTTACACATATTATGCAAATTAGTACAAAATGCCATAATTTCCAACTATATATGTGATCGCGCATCAAAGCAATAAAAGTATACATATTAAATTCATGTATCGTGTGAATGTTATATATCGCCCAGCCCTGTGTGCCTCAGTCTTTCTTCAAAGTTCAAAGTTCACTGTTAATTCGGAACACACGGTGTCTGTCTATGAATTTAAGTGGCTAAGGCAAATGCTTTGCTTGAAACTAATAATAATTTGTACCGACATCTAAGCCATTTTTGCATTATCATTCGTTCATATCTAAGGTCCACAGAAAGCATTTGATTTTTTTTTAAAACTGTTTTTGAACAAAGGTATTGGTGATTAAATAAAATTATATTAATTATTTTCTGTTGCTTGGCAAGGTATATATGGCTGGGATACTACTCTTTTGAGTAATGTATGCAATCTGATTAAAATCGGATATCCGCTTCCCTCGTGAAGATCATACGACCTGGTGACCGTTGAATTAGCCAATGGAAATGCAGGTTTCAAAAATCTGAAAGTGAATAAAATAATTCGGTACACATGCATGGTCTTGATCCATACTGCTCAGTCTCTAAAGGCGAAGATATAAGACTTCATCTGACTGGTTGATAAAATTGGCGATTATGGTAATAACAATGGTTACAAGAACATGACCTCTAAGCGGTCGCTGTCAAATCTTCACGTATAACAGCAGAGATCTGATTTTTATCAGATTGGTAATAGATGGTGTATAAGACGTAAATAGTACGTGAAACAAGATATATATAAAGATTAAAAAAGTGATTTTAGAAACTGTAAATTGCGAAGCATCTTGAACATGTTTTCTACAACAAAAAAATACAATTTTTAGGTCATGGACAAATTTGACTTTTGAGATGCAAATATATTGTGTCCCGTTTGAGGAAGGTGGATCGATGGACGAAATGATCAGTTGGACGACGTACAACAAAATAAGATAATCAATGTTTAATGAGTTAGTACAGATGCTAATGAACTGTTTATATATGACTGACTAACTGAATATGTTTCCTCTTCAAGACAGGTTACATCAGGTTAATCAAATTCAGGAAAGTACACTATTTTAAAACACGGCCAAGATAAAAGGAGAAAAAGATGAAATACTACGTCAACTAACGCATGTATAAACTGAAACAGCTAAATAAATCTAAACGTATACATATGTCCATAGATTAATCAGTTTGCTAAATATCATTTATCCTAGTATGGAATTAGCCTTCTTTCAATATTTGCCTGATGCTGCTGATAATGCAGCGAATGCCTTGTACATCTCTTTCGTCGCTCTTTCATTTGGTGATTATTATCAATGTAAAGAATGATCGCCCACGGTGTTATAGCCCGGATTGAGCGAATATTCATTAAATATGAAATTTATGTTTATTTATGTATGGAATAAATGGGGATCGTAGCAGAGATACAAAATAGAAAAACACGAGCACCCTGTTTACATAATATAACAACGAAATTAATTAGATCAACAAATGAAAATTATACAGGACCATGGCAGGATGTACCTCTGCTAGAAAACTAAATTAACTTAAAGTTCTAAGATGCAATTGCAGTTACGGTTTTATATAACAGGTTGCTGGGCAATATAGAATCTTCAAATTCTTGTCGGCTGGAGTTGTCTTGCACTGGAACATTCTCGGGTACCTTCTGGTCTATTTACGCGTCACAAATATTTTAGTGGTCTCTCTCTCTCTCTCTCTCTCTCTCTCTCTCTCTCTCTCATCCAGTTTCTTACACTGTTCGGTCGCGCCAATATTAAGTAAGGGAAGCGATTTCCCTGATAAATTAAAATATTAAAATAAATGCAGCCTAATCTTGAATGCTTCCTTATATCCCGAACTGAACTGACCATATATCCTACTCTACGTATATTCAGAATAGCCTGTACCACATTTAACAACAGGTCATAACCTTGCATCCAATACAATAATGGCGTATTTGTCTACATACACTAGACTGTCTCTCTTTCCATGGACAAATAACATAGTATAGTAAATTAACATATTTCTGCAACAGAACTATTTATCATTACTAATTAATCGATAACATAGTTTATTCTCGCTTAATAACAATTAAGCTCCTGCAGTGTGAACTATTAATCACTATCTCGAACTAAATGTCAGACACATGCACACAAATGTATAATTACCGTATAACCCACCACGGTGTTCCTATGTTAATGCAACCAATTCATAGGTTTAAAAGAATTCACGTCTTAGATACACAAATAAGACAAGCGAAATCACTTCTTTGCTTGACTACACTATTGCTAACTAAAAATTCCTCGGTAGGAAACATCCTACAGACCTAATAGTGATCAATTCTTAGTATGCATGATTCATATATCATTCAAACACGTATCTTAAGACTCATATCAAGAAACATTATACATGAAATTGAGACACAGTACTTTTTAGCATTGAGGCTCGCCCTATTCCCCCTTTATCAAAAAGGTTTTCTTACCCTCCTTGTTACGTATCTCTCATACACTCTCGTCTATGTGTCCCTTGGACAATCTTTACGAGGGTCTTGACCACTCTCTGAGTCAAGATCTTTCGCCTCGCGCAAAAAAACTGGATTGAATGACTTTGCGGTGTAATACATTTTTATAACACGAAACTTAGATTGACAAAAAAAATAAGAAAGTAAAAAAGAGTCCTGATTAAGTTTTGTGACAGCCCAAAAGAATGAAAAATTCAAGACCGGAAATGTACTTATCTGCCAAGAAGCATGCTGTTTTCAAGAAGGCGTTGCCCAGAACTCATTTGAATAATTTGTAGTAGTTCCGGAATAATATTATAATCAAAATAATGAGCACTTTTTGTATCCACTGAACAGTCCAAACAAACGTGTTTATTCTCGAATAATATCCATTTACAACATAAAACACATCTGCAGACTTTCAACATGAGCACAAAAAATGAGAATGACTAAAAAATTGGAATGAATCTGATTGCTCAGTTATTTCGTTATCTACACCTTATATTACGACTATATTTCACAATATACACCACGTGATGGATCTCACTACTCAATTTATCACGAACGTTCCTATTCATTTAACCTAGCCAGTAGTAAATGGGGGCACCCTAGCGACAATGGGAATTAGCATTACAAGACCCCTTGGGCAACTCTAGCGACAATGGAAAATTAACATGGAGAAAAATCGTGGGACAATCTGGCGACAAGGGAAATTAACATGGAGAAAAATCGTGGGTCACTCTAGCGACAAGGGGAATTTGACATGGAACTATAGTGTGGGTCTGTCTAGCGACAAGGGGAAATTAACATGGGAATAGAGTTTGGGTCTGTCTAGGGACAAGGGGAATTGAACATATGGAAATTGAACATGGTGGGTCTGTATAGCGTCAAGGGGAATTGAACATGGTGGGATTGTCTAGGGACAATGATGGTAGAGGGTCAAACACAACAGAGACAGAAACATACATACACTAGTACAAGCGTGAGATTTATATATAAAGCATTACCAAGACCTGAAATCTTGCTGGGGTGTTCAAAAATTTGCATAATTGTAATGATGCTATAAATAGCTATAATCAAGGAAATGCTCAACGACAAAATGGATGTGACTTAAAGTAACGCTAAAATGACGAAATTGTCCCAGAATTTAAAGGAAAATAAATATATCCCCGAAAATTAAGTTACAATGGTTTAGACTAAAATGGATAAAATTAGTAACTACTTACAATATCAACTTCTGTGACGATCGTGAATAAATACCTATGTATCTATAATCAGCTGAAATTCCTATGAAATCCCACTATCTATTTATAGCTCCAACTTGTGGGTTTTTCCTTTGGAAAATCCCACTATCTTTTTATAGCCTCAGCTTGAGTGACGTTCCTGTTTATGAATTCTAGTATATATGTATAGCTACAAAATGTGGAAATCCCCAAGTCGATATTTATAGTCTCAAAATTTCCAGCGTCAGTGACGTCACTGTACTGAACACTAGGGGATAAATGTCAACAGTGTTGCAAGTGGCTGACCTGAATACACGCTACTGCAGGTAGATAGGTAGAGTGTATCTGATAGGGATAAAGTGAGTTTTTATAGGGACAAACAGAGACCAATACAAACACACACACACACACACACACACACACACAACGTACGCGCGCAGACATACGCACACACACACACACACACAGAGAGGGAAGAGGAAAAAACAAACCCCAAATATACTATCAATACAGAAGGGAGATAACACAAACCCCAAATAAACTATCAACACAAACGTACGCGAACGCATTCAAACCCCAAATATACTATTCACACAACGTCGCTAACGCATACAAACCCCAAATATGCTATCCACACTCGGGAGGAAGAAGAAAAAACAACCAAATATACGATCTACACAACGTACGCGAACACACACACACACACACACACACACACACACACACACACACACACACACACACACACACACACACACACACACTCACACAGAGGGAAGAGGAAAAAACAAACCCCAAATATACTATCAACACAGAAGGGAGATAATACAAACCCCAAATAAACTATCCACACAAACGTACGCGAACGCATACAAACCCCAAATATGCTATCCACACTCGGGAGGAAGAAGAAAAAAACAACCAAATATACGATCTACACAACGTACGCGAACAAACACACACACACACATACACATACACAGAGGGAAGAGTCAAAAACAAACCCCAAATATACTATCAATACAGAAGGGAGATAATACAAACCCCAAATAAACTATCAACACAAACGTACGCGAACGCATACAAACCCCAAATATACTATTCACACAACGTCGCTAACGCATACAAACCCCAAATATGCTATCCACACTCGGGAGGAAGAAGAAAAAACAACCAAATATACGATCTACACAACGTACGCGAACACACACACACACACACACACACACACACACACACACACACAGAGGGAAGAGGAAAAAACAAACCCCAAATATACTATCAACACAGAAGGGAGATAATACAAACCCCAAATAAACTATCCACACAAACGTACGCGAACGCATACAAACCCCAAATATACTATCAACACAGAAGGGAGATAATACAAACCCCAAATAAACTATCCACACAAGCGTACGCGAACGCATACAAACCCCAAATATGCTATCCACACTCGGGAGGAAGAAGAGAAAAACAACCAAATATACGATCTACACAACGTTCGCGAACAAACACACACACACACACATACACACACACACAGAGGGAAGAGTCAAAAACAAACCCCAAATATACTATCAACACAGAAGGGAGATGATACAAACCCCAAATAAACTATCCACACAAACGTACGCGAACGCATACAAACCCCAAATATACTATTCACACAAGGTCGCTAACGCATACAAACCCCAAATATGCTATCCACACTCGGGAGGAAGAAGAAAAAAACAACCAAATATACGATCTACACAACGTACGCGAACAAACACACACACACACATACACACACACAGAGGGAAGAGGCAAAAACAAACCCCAAATATACTATCAACACAGAAGGGAGATAATACAAACCCCAAATAAACTATCCACACAAACGTACGCGAACGCATACAAACCCCAAATATACTATCAACACAGAGTGAAGAAGAAAAAGTTTTTTGAAAGCACCTAAACCCTCACCTGCAATGACCAACTCTGCCAAACACCTACACCCCACCCCCACTCCCAACACTACAAAACCCATTTAACCCGTTATTTTATGGCATCAGTGTGTGATTTAGGAAACATCAAGACACAAAATGATGGATGAATAGACTGACTATTGTTTACCGACTTGCATGCGAGCGCCATAGCTTCAAGTTCCCCCAAAAAATTTTAGGGCTACCCCATACTCTCGAAAAGAAATAACGTTCCATTGCCTATGATATGTTAGTCAGTTAGAAGAAAAAATACAGAAGTGAGTCTATCAGCACATGATTTCTTTATCTTGGTTAGAAAGTGTGACTCTAAGTTGTTCGTTTCCGTCGCTTATCAAAATTTTAAAAATAGTAATGTTCTGTAAAAAGTGAGTGAGTGTTTCTTTTAGGTCTGTGCGTTTTTCTTTTTTGTTTTTTTTTTGTTGGTGATAATATGGATAATGTAAGTTCGGGTACAACGAAATTTAAAGAATTAGGCCCAGAACTCGGTGTGGAGGGAAGAAATATACGCAACAGCAGCGGGAGCAAGAAATGCAGACCTAGCCAGTTAGCACTGAGGCATTCTGCGTTTGACAATGCCTTTGATGTCGTACACGTCGTCTTTTTTGGTGACACGACTTGATTTGAAATAAGTACGGGCTAGCGTTTTGGTGAGTACTTAACATCCATGGCTGTCTTGCTGAGCACCTTTTTCCTCCTTTACCACGCTCGGACAGAAAAATGAGTGTGTGGTGAGACAATTCCCACTCATGTTTAAAGCCTTTCAGTCAGGTTGTTAAGGACTAGTTAGTCCTACACCTGATTGGCTAAATTTAAAAGTAGTCTGTGAGTACATAAAAGCCTGGGGGGATGAGGCTCTCTTTCCTTCCCCAGGAGTAATTAAAAATCACGCGGTGCGTTATTAAACCAGTGATACATGCTCCATTAGAGCGAAAATCACTTTAATTCAAGTAAGCAAGCAAGCAAGTTCGGGTACCGTCTCTAGCACTCTTTATGACACCAACTGTCTGGGTTATTTTCTTTCTTGCAAGCCCCTATGTTCCACTTCTGTTTGTGATGATAACTTGTGATACTTCACATTTTCTAAAGTGGAAATCTTTACAAGCCGTACAAAATACAAAACTTATATGACTTTGGCTTTTGACACTTGCACAGACTCTTCACTTTATAAGTGTCACGAGAAAATTGTATATCCCATTTTTACCATTTTCAAAAACACGCACACACTTGCAGCTTGACCAGAAATATGTACATCTTGTTTTGTGGATAAGTCACAGACAAGTCCAAGCATATATAGGTGGTTATGAACGTTAGGAATATCCCCTCATTTTTTCAGAAATATCAAAGCTTGTATGTGCATTTTCCCTTTTCCACTCTATATTAGTGCTTAGATTTGTTCCAAAAAAAAGAAAAAAGAAACGAAACAATTTTGAAGAAAAAGAAACAACTGAATTTTGAATTCAGGTTTCTCTCTGTTTATAATTTTTTTCAAGTTGATGGTGCATGACAGAGTACATTCGCCTACCTTTCCAAAGTGAGAGGCATTTCTTCACATGTCATTGCCTTTGTTAAATTCGGTTTCATTGGTTAGTTATCGTTAACCTTTAATTTTTTTCATGCATTTCTTTTTGATAGAAGATTTAAGGCTTTCTATTGTTGTAACGGTATTTATGTTGTTTAGTCTGTTGATGAAATTATCTACAGCAAAGTGCTTAAGATTTTTCAGTTTCTTTTATTATTTCAAGCCCTACAAAAGGAGACCAAGTTTGTCTTCAAAGACGATTGAAACTCTAAATTACACGGGCGTGAAGGAAAACATCGTTGTGTTTGATCTAATCATGTTTGCCGTATCTCTTTGTGTTTTAGAGGTCATATTTCTTCTTAAGTAAATACACGCATCAATAGACAGACAGATTGGGTCATCATCCTTGAGTTTCACTGTACTTTCGGTTCTTTACTTCATACAAGCCCCAAATGTATTAGTTTGAAAACGAAAAGATAACATGCCCCTCAATACTGTAACACGTCTGTTCTGACTCTACCGATGTGAGTGTGAGTGTTTATGTCGAAATGTTTAAGTGAGATATAAAAAAAATGGTCAGTTTGAAAACGCGAACCAATACTGTGACGCTCAGTATTTTGATGTGGTAAGAGGAAATGGTACAACACACACAAAGAGGGCTTGTAAGTTCACATTTCAGTCTGTCTGCACTGTAATGGTAACAACGCAAGAACATAGGGATTATTATGCCATACAGTCCTAGAACAAAACAATGCATCACCCGTTGTAAGCCATTTCATTGGCTATACTTATTTTCTTACCGCGTTCGCTTCGAATTGACTTGAGTAGCTATTCAGACAGTGACGAGAATGGCCATGCTTTACTGGGTCTATCCTATAGGCGATTTATATAAAAAAATATTTTTAAAAATTAAACTAATGCACGAACATTCGTACCATGGGCGATCCCATGGAAATTGTGTCCGTCTTATTGCAAAATACATCAACATTTAATTTAACCGTGCAGATCGCTAGAACAAACCTCTGATAATATACATTTTGAAAAGTGTTGTGTGACACGGATCGCCATTGTCGCTTGGTGTCTGCTTTCTTGTTCGAAAAGAGATCGTTTCGTCTTGACTATAAAAATTTAATTTGACTAAGTTTTACGCACTACTTGAACTCATACATTTACGTTGTAGGTGTAAGCCGTCTTTCTCAGTTTTCTGGAAGTTCCTTTTTGCGTTTCTCAGATATGATACTATTTCTTATGGACCGAACGAAATTTCTTTTGGCGTGAATCAGGACTCGTGGTTTTGTGGCATAATTGGAGAGCATTGATTAAAGCTCAGTTATGTCGTCTTCGAAATCGCTGACACGGATTTGAACTAACACTTCAGGTTTTGTGTGAGGCGATACGGTACATCATTGCTTTTTACTTCCTCAATGAAATCGTTTCATCTTATTGCAAAATTACATTTGACTAG
Source organism: Sinohyriopsis cumingii (assembly GCA_028554795.2). NCBI lineage: Eukaryota > Metazoa > Mollusca > Bivalvia > Unionida > Unionidae > Sinohyriopsis > Sinohyriopsis cumingii. The sequence goes on from CM068825.1 coordinate 50,630,893, forward strand.
GTTTCATACGCAGCAGGTCCCTGTATATAAGGAGAGTGTCTTAGCGTCAGAGTATTCATTCCGCTCTCAAACGATCACGAAGATGGAAGAGTCAGCACAGATCGACCTGCTGGTCAAATATTTGCTAAAAGTCATACGAAAGCATAATTCACATGCGAAAGTGGCAACAAAACTTACTCTTTTGATCGTTGATTTGATCAGAGTCATACGAAAGTGTGTAAGTGCTAATGAAGTTTGCTATATCTGCAAAGGTAAATGGGTATTTGTCTCCAGAATACCTGCTTCGTCTAAGAAAGAGAGACAAAAGTCAAGATACCTAATATCGTTGTCAGGAGAAAGGACACTGGAATTCAGAGTGCCCTACGAGAAAAGAGAAGAAACAAAAACAAGACGAAACAGAGAAGAGGGATTCAGAAGAAGAAGAAATTGAAGATGATGAAGAACTTGTGCCAGTAAAGACATGGAAATGGAAAAATTGACAATGTGAGCCGATGCGTTGGCCCTGATGTGAAATTTCATACTACCTTCTAAAAGAGAATAGACCAGAAAGAAAACGTAAGTGTCTCTTGGTCTTGACATTGTATAATAAGGATGGCGTGTTTTGTTTTTACTCACACTTTATGAAATTGTGCTCTTTCACCTCTCTCTATCCCTCTGGATCATGTTTTAGTTAGAATTGAAATGGAAGGATGTTTTCCTTCACGCACGCTCTTTAGGCATGCAAGTCGGTAAGCAATAGTCAGTCTATTCATCCATCATTTTGTGTCTTGATGTTTCCTAAATCACACACTGATGCCATAAAATAACGGGTTAAATGGGTTTTGTAGTGCTGGGAGTGGGGGTGGGGTGTAGGTGTTTGGCAGAGTTGGTCATTGCAGGTGAGGGTTTAGGTGCTTTCAAAAAACTTTTTCTTCTTCACTCTGTGTTGATAGTATATTTGGGGTTTGTATGCGTTCGCGTACGTTTGTGTGGATAGTTTATTTGGGGTTTGTATTATCTCCCTTCTGTGTTGATAGTATATTTGGGGTTTGTTTTTGCCTCTTCCCTCTGTGTGTGTGTATGTGTGTGTGTGTGTTTGTTCGCGTACGTTGTGTAGATCGTATATTTGGTTGTTTTTTTCTTCTTCCTCCCGAGTGTGGATAGCATATTTGGGGTTTGTATGCGTTAGCGACCTTGTGTGAATAGTATATTTGGGGTTTGTATGCGTTCGCGTACGTTTGTGTGGATAGTTTATTTGGGGTTTGTATCATCTCCCTTCTGTGTTGATAGTATATTTGGGGTTTGTTTTTGACTCTTCCCTCTGTGTGTGTGTGTATGTGTGTGTGTGTGTGTTTGTTCGCGAACGTTGTGTAGATCGTATATTTGGTTGTTTTTCTCTTCTTCCTCCCGAGTGTGGATAGCATATTTGGGGTTTGTATGCGTTCGCGTACGTTTGTGTGGATAGTTTATTTGGGGTTTGTATTATCTCCCTTCTGTGTTGATAGTATATTTGGGGTTTGTATGCGTTCGCGTACGTTTGTGTGGATAGTTTATTTGGGGTTTGTATTATCTCCCTTCTGTGTTGATAGTATATTTGTGGTTTGTATGCGTTCGCGTACGTTTGTGTGGATAGTTTATTTGGGGTTTGTATTATCTCCCTTCTGTGTTGATAGTATATTTGGGGTTTGTTTTTTCCTCTTCCCTCTGTGTGTGAGTGTGTGTGTGTGTGTGTGTGTGTGTGTGTGTGTGTGTGTGTGTTCGCGTACATTGTGTAGATCGTATATTTGGTTGTTTTTTCTTCTTCCTCCCGAGTGTGGATAGCATATTTGGGGTTTGTATGCGTTAGCGACGTTGTGTGAATAGTATATTTGGGGTTTGTATGCGTTCGCGTACGTTTGTGTGATAGTTTATTTGGGGTTTGTGTTATCTCCCTTCTGTATTGATAGTATATTTGGGGTTTGTTTTTTCCTCTTCCCTCTGTGTGTGTGTGTGTGTGTGTGTGTGTGTGTGTGTGTGTGTGTGTGCGTATGTCTGCGCGCGTACGTTGTGTGTGTGTGTGTGTGTGTGTGTATTGGTCTCTGTTTGTCCCTATAAAAACTCACTTTATCCCTATCAGATACACTCTACCTACCTACCTGCAGTAGCGTGTATTCAGGTCAGCCACTTGCAACACTGTTGACATTTATCCCCTAGTGTTCAGTACAGTGACGTCACTGACGCTGGAAATTTTGAGACTATAAATATCGACTTGGGGATTTCCACATTTTGTAGCTATACATATATACTAGAATTCATAAACAGGAACGTCACTCAAGCTGAGGCTATAAAAAGATAGTGGGATTTTCCAAAGGAAAAACCCACAAGTTGGAGCTATAAATAGATAGTGGGATTTCATAGGAATTTCAGCTGATTATAGATACATAGGTATTTATTCACGATCGTCACAGAAGTTGATATTGTAAGTAGTTACTAATTTTATCCATTTTATTCTAAACCATTGTAACTTAATTTTCGGGGATATGTTTATTTTCCTTTAAATTCTGGGACAATTTCGTCATTTTAGCGTTACTTTTAGTCACATCCATTTTGTCGCTGAGCATTTCCTTGATTATAGCTATTTATAGCATCATTACAATTATGCAAATTTTTGAACATCCCAGCAAGATTTCAGGTCTTGGTAATGCTTTATATATAAATCTCACGCTTGTACTAGTGTATGTATGTTTCTGTCTCTGTTGTGTTTGACCCTCTACCATCATTGTCCCTAGACAATCCCACCATGTTCAATTCCCCTTGACGCTATACAGACCCACCATGTTCAATTTCCATATGTTCAATTCCCCTTGTCCCTAGACAGACCCAAACTCTATTCCCATGTTAATTTCCCCTTGTCGCTAGACAGACCCACACTATAGTTCCATGTTAAATTCCCCTTGTCGCTAGAGTGACCCACGATTTTTCTCCATGTTAATTTCCCTTATCGCCAGATTGTCCCACGATTTTTCTCCATGTTAATTTTCCATTGTCGCTAGAGTTGCCCAAGGGGTCTTGTAATGCTAATTCCCATTGTCGCTAGGGTGCCCCCATTTACTACTCTAGCCCAACCAATGTGAAGTTACTGAATTCTTCTATAACCGTCCAAACCCCATCAGCCAATGAGAAATTAACCAAAAGTTGTCGTTAAATCTTATTATTAATATTATTAATAGTAATTGTCAACATATACGTAAACATCTATTTATAGATCCTATGCAATTTTATGCTCATAACAGACACGGGTCACGTAGACAAAATCTAACTTAGATATGCTATGAATAGAAATTACAAAAATTAGATAGAAATCATGTACTAAGATTTACAAAATATATAGATATACATAAAAACGCTAACTTTGTAATTGTAATGACAAGGATTGCTATGCGTGTTTTGGAATATGTTTGGGATTACTGCTATAATCATTCCTAAAGCGGACGAATTATGCGTTAAGGCATTTATACCAGTGGCAACAACACGAGTCTTTCTAACTACATGATACATATATGTATGTATGTATGTATGTATGTGTGTGTGTGTGTGTGTGTGTGTATGCATGCATGGATGGATGTATGGATGGATGGATGGATGCATGCATGCACGACTGGCTGTCTGACTTGATTTCCTCTTCAACAGAAACAGTGTCAGGTTTATTATTTTCAGTATAAACATGATACCAAAACACAGCATAGAACAACATTACAATCTAAAAAGAGGAATGCTGCGTCGACTAACCTATTTACAACGTGGAATATCATGAGTATTTATGACCAAAAATATACCTTTACATATATTAGAACTATTTTTACCTATCTTAGTATAACATTGGCCATTCTATAAACATTTACCTGATGCTATTGAGGACACACAAATCGTATGCAAAAGTGGTATATGTTGCTAAAACGATGAATATTTCCTATTGTAATAGTAAAAACAATTACTGCATTTAATATGTTACGGTTATATTTGAAATTATACTTAATTCTTGCACTGAAATATTTTGAATTTTTTTTAGAAAAACAACTGAATGGAAAAGGTATACATAAAGTATGAAAACTCTTTTAATGAATAATACATATTGTGTAACATGTATATAATTCTCAGGACAATAATGCCTGTAATAATAAAGGGAGACTATAGTAATCGGAAACTTTCCTTCTATGCCATGGTGTATGTATTAAAGGATGATTTACAAATATATTTTGTACTATAAACCAGGACAAAATTAATAAGACAACAAAATGCTAATCAAGATAAGCGTTAAAAAGGATCAAGCAACGTATAAACCAAGGAAAAAGAGGCGAAAATTTGTGGTAATAACTATTGGATATAAACTAAAGGATATTACATCTCCGTGGGTTGCTATGCAACAAAATTCATGGACTTTTGTAAATAATATTTGAAAAGATCTGATTTACTTAAACGATAACATACTACGTTTTTACCCTGCACTGCTGGGACATGTTTACTGTAGATAAGGCGTGCATTTTGCTGTATATACCACCCGCCGTCACCAGCATTAATCTGCTCCATGTATCAACATCGATGGACGGAAAAAATAAACCTTTCTTCCAAGAAGCCTCTTTTTATGAAAAAATATTATTTCGTATTGAATAAATCAATTCTGTCTCCCACCTTTAGAATGTCAATCACACTTTCAAAGAAATAGCTTTGTTCTGCAAGTGGCTTAGCGCAACCTAAAATAAGACGGTTCGCTCTGTCGTCAACCTAATTTCCCCAGAGTTAACATATCATAGATTTAACAACAGGCAGGATATAGCGTTTCACTATTTCAGATGGAAATTATAACCTAGACGGAAATTCAGGTCCAACAAACCACACGTTGTTTAGTTTTAAATCCCAATATATATGTCTGAACTGAATTAAGTCATTCCTTAGTTCCAGATTTGCTCTCCAAGTAGTTTTTTCTTGACTTTGAATATCATAACTAATGTTTACAACCATAATTAATAACTAATAGCATGACTAATGTTTACAGCCATAATTAATAACTAGCTAATATCATGACTAATGTTTACAACCATAATTAATAACTAGCTAATATCATAACTAATGTTTACAACCATAATTAATAACTAGCTAATATCATAACTAATGTTTACAACCATAATTAATAACTAATAGCATGACTAATGTTTACAGCCATAATTAATAACTAGCTAATATCATAACTAATGTTTACAACCATAATTAATAACTAGCTAATATCATAACTAATGTTTACAACCATAATTAATAACAAATAGCATGACTAATGTTTGCAACCATAATTAATATCAAATAGCATGACTAATGTTTACAACCATAATTAATAACTAACTAATAGCATAACTAATGTTTACAACCATAATTAATAAATAACTATTAGCATAACTAATGTTTACCAAATAATTAAGAACTAATAGCATAACAAATGTTTATAACCATAATTAATAACTAACCAATAGCATAACTAATGTTTACAAACATAATTAATAACTAATAGCATAACTAATGTTTACAACCATAATTAATAACAAATAGCATGACTAATGTTTACAACCATAATTAATAAATAACTTTTAGCATAACTAATGTTTACCAAATAATTAAGAACTGATAGCATAACAAATGTTTACAACCATAATTAATAACTAATAGCATGACTAATGTTTACAACTATAATTAATAAATAACTGTTAGCATAACTAATGTTTCCCAAATAATTAAGAACTAATAGCATAACAAATGTTTATAACCATAATTAATAACTAACCAATAGCATAACTAATGTTTGCAAACATAATAACTAACTAATAGCATAACTAATGTTTACAACCATAAATAATAACTAACTAAAAACATAACTAATGTTTCTATTCCAAACCATTTTGTCTTCTGTCTTGACTTTTGCTGCATTGTCAATAGAACGCTTCTCGTACCATATTTCTATGTAATTCTATATGATTTGAAGATGGTGTCCAATACTGACATAAAAGTAAAGTGAATATCTATTTCCAGATATAAGACGCAATTTGTGAGTTAGCTATAAAAGTGGTGTCGTGTCGTCTGCTAATACGAAGCAAGACATGTGAAGAACGCGCGTGGTTCGATTCAATTCGGTCATAAGGTCGTCTATCATTATGAGAAAAACCAAGCGTAAAAGGTGCGATCCTGACGTTAGCCATGCTTAATAACGAATCGTTTATATTGTTTTCCCGCAAAGAGAATAGTACATGTCACGTCCTCGAACGAATTTTTCAGGACGCGTCAGGTCTTTCCCTAGATTTCAAGTCTTTGCATTTTGTAAAACAACCCACAAGGCCAAACTGTATTGAATGCTTTAGGGTTATCTGGAAATGTAGCGTAGAAGTGTCTCTCTCCATGTGTTAAGTTATCGCTTTCTTGATGTAGAAAGATGCGGCTGTCCTACCACATTTGTTTCTGAAATTTCTGAAACCATTTTGTAGCATCCTGGGAAAAAGATCTATTCAGAAAAAAGTCCATTGTATATAATTTCTTCAAATACTTTCTGATACACTCGAACTATAGTTATATCCCGAGAAGTAATTTGTTGTACCACCCAAAGTGTGCTACTCCCACGCTTTGTTTAAAGTGGAAGGGGTTCGTCTCAGTCCAGTACACTTTTGTGAGTATAATGTTAAGAAATCGTACACTGTTTGATAATGTAATAAAAATATTGCAAATCTATGTAACTGCCATGCACCTTAGTAGTTATATGAGTATAGTTGGGGGTCTAACGGGAATTATTATTAGCCCACAGGATTACATTACGCAGCACGTGGCGGTCATACCGGAAATCCTATTTTACAGTTTGTCAGTAGGTTTAATATGGGATTGTCTCATGTGGTCAATCGTTTTAACGGGTCAAAAGGTTTATAAGATCAACAATTTTATGGCACAAAGGGTGGATGTTTAAAGATACAGAGGGTCGATTGTTTATGGCGGCAAACTGGAATGAAAATTTTAAATTTGTTATCTACTATCCAACAAACACACCAATCCAGTAACGCTTTTTGATTTCAATCCGTCAAACATGATATAATCCAGTAATCACATTTCATGTTCAATCCATTATACACCCCTAACGAAAGGGTAAAAGTGTTTATTCACACAAGTAAAATTACATACATACAAACATAATACCACACTGATATGTAGGACGTAAAACAAAGGAGATAAAATAGACACATACTCTCACTCGAATATGTTATATTATCACACAAGGATATGAAGTGTTTATAGGCACACTACAATACTCTCACACGTAAAACACGACATAGGATGTACGGGGTTTTAAGGTTTCGTTTTTGTAGAAGACATAGATATACATAAAAACATATATAAACATAAACATAGACATCTGGGTGGCCAGGAAAATGGCATTTGGGCGTTGCCAAAGAAAGAAAAAGGGTTATCATATACTGCACCCATTCGCCGTTCTTCTTCTTAACAAGCGTCTCATCAAAGCGGTTCCAAACACCTACAATTTCCAGAGGCACTGTCTCTAAACATTATTCTCTCCTTTTCCAGATATCAGTGTCTGTGATTTTGGTGATGACCCGAGATGCCACCACACATACTAGATAAAAAGTGTGAACAGTATGTTGGGAAGGATGGTTGGTGATATGGTTATAACTACATATTGTCAGCCTGTTTTGAGAAAAGGTAAATCATGAGAAAATGTGCCTGTAGCATAAGTCAGTTCGCGTGTTTCGTCTTTCGTCCAATCAGACGACATTGCATTCGTGACGTTATTTTCAGTATATATTCGCATGTGCGTTCCTAGGATTTACCATGGCAAAACACTTCAAATACAATAATCATGAATGATCAAACGAAGACAATGTATTTGGATCCGCCTACTTTGGATACATTATATACTCGGAATGATATTACGATGCTTACTATTAGTGCAGCTGTAGCCAATATTATTCTTCCATAACAAGATGACTTGAACTTAGTTTATCTGATTTCGTATCGTCTCCGCAAGTATTTTTCACTGCGACGGTAATGCTACCTGCACAGCCAAGATGATTACCAGCGATGGGTGATTTCAGCAAGAAATATGATGAAGATTTGGATAGTTTTTGTATACGAAAGAAGAAGAAGCATTGTTCAACAACAATAAGAAAAGGAAAAAAAGAAAGCGACAAGAACAGGACAATTTTGAATTGTGAACGGAAGAAAAAAGGGGTAAAAACGAACTGGTGAGTTTGCTACAAGACACTTGTATCTGAGAGAACTGTATCAGACGTCTTTAGCTGAACACAAGACAAAGAAAGCTCCACTATCCAAGACTTGTGACCCTTCTATGACTACATACAGTCTCACCGCCACTGAGACGCCAGCTGCAGCAGCTGTCATTACAAAAACTATGAAGCAGCAACAACAGCACGAGAAGTAGGACTTGTCCATAGAAAAGAAATAAAAAAGTTCAAACTCATGATGTCAAGTTAATTGGTAAGTTGCTTTAGTATTCAAGAAAATCGCTAAGGATCATTTTCAGAGCCACTTCTATCTCTTAGAAAAGAAATGTTACTCAATGATTGCCAAATCAAAAAAAAAAACAAAAAAACAAACTTAAAACCCTACATGATTAAAATGTGTGCGTGTGTGGGTGTGCTTGAGTATCCTAAAAAAGCAAAGCTAAACATCAAGACAAACAGACAAGTATTTTAGCACGTTTACGTTCTCTTGGTATTTTTCTTTGAACAAGAATCAAACTGAAATTTCAAAAAGCACCATAACAGGCCATTTTAGTCTTCTTTGTTTCGTTAACGGTTTGTTTCTTTTAAAAATTTCTTCACTGGTATGGGTTTATTCTCTTTAGTTTTTTTTTTAAATGGTCCTGACTTCCTGAATTTCCTGACGGGTATGAGCTCTTCTCATGTTTCCTCTCCTGAAGAACACTCCCTTTCGTCGTTATCATTGTTCTCACTATTTTTGAGACAACCTGAAGACAATGCCTTTGTCTTGAAACTTATAATAGGTATCTTTATTATTGCATTTCTTTTATCATGTCCTTCTGTTTCTTTGACGTTGTGGACATGCTTTGACTTGAAATCATAACACGCATACACGCCCAATTTAGTAGTCCGTAGTCTTGTTGGAAGTGGTGTACTGTCGAATGGATCTCTGTACAATTTGGAGTAGAAGTGATATCAGTTTTTTTTTACTCTTCTACCTTTTTCACAGGCTGAAAACTGGATAAATATCATATCTTTGGGTGGGAATATCTCTGTGTCTCTGTCTCTCTCTCTCTCTCTGTATGACTGTATGTCTGTCTGTCTCTTTCTCTCTCTCTCTCTCTCTATCTATCTATCTATCTATTTATGTGTGTGTGTGTGTGTGTGTATGTGTGTGTGTGAGAGCAGCATTAGGGTTACAACATTTGTCATCCTAATATTTGCTATCATTGTGTTTATTGTTTTCTGACTGATTCACATAGAGTTTCATACAGGTATTATATATTACTGAATACTTACAAAGTTTAATGCAAGATATGCTCGTGCTTATTAGATATTGTTATTCAAAAATGTAACTGAGCGTTAAGCTTGTGTTTTCTCTGTCAGCGAGTAATCATTAAGGTGACATTTCCAAAATGCTTCCTTTTTTCCAAAGTTAATAAATATTTTAAGGCAATGTATCCTAAACACGTGGTACGAGTACCAACTGTGGTACGCGAAAGGGTTTCAATAGGTACGTGACAGAAAATAAATCACTAAAAAATCGTACTAAACATATAACACTACGGCACTGGGAGAAGGGGTATGCCGATAAGACCTATGTCCCAAAAGATGTGCGCGAATTTTATAAGTCTGAGAAACTTTTTTACGGTGATATACATAATTGATCTGAAATAGTAATACACACCTTTTTATTACTTTTTTCTCAGATCAAATTCCTTGTCATAAGAGAATACGAGCGAAACGGAATAGAAGACACTGACCTGTACTTAATAATAGTCAGTGTTCTCTTAAAGTTAGATTTTGTTCAGAATGCATAAACTAAACAAACTTAATAAATAATTCAAAAAATAAAACATAAAAAGACCTTACAGAAGCGTATATAAACTGTTTATATATCTATGAGTCAATATCTGATAAGTTTTATTAAACTGTAGCAAATAGGATATATCTGTTTAATTTCCTTCTGAACTTCTATAATTGCCCGTTTATCTCTTTCCGTAAAATGTGCGTCCGTTTACATCCATGCCTTAGAAAGTATCAAGGACATTTTTCAGGGAATGCTGGTCATGGTTCATGGTAAGCATCGCTATAAATCTTTATAAACGTAATTGCCCGTCCTACGATGAGTCATAAAAGACAGTTTTAACATAAAAACAAAAGAGCAAAAAATGTGATGCTCGAGTTTAAAAGTAGGTTATAAAAGGAACTTTCATCCTGTGTCTGTAATTCATAAACTGTAATATATTTTCATCTTCATGTGGCATTGATGTTCGCTGTACATTATAACAACATTGGAGATGACGATCTAATACCAGCTGCGACTTACAGCTATGCAAGCATCTGAGGCAGAAAAATTTCTTTTCTTTGTGTTTGTTGTACTGCCCACCGACAAACCCGTTAGATTTTTTGACCCATACGTAGTGATTTTTGTAGAACAGCAAGTTTAGTGTTGTTTTTGGCTCGATCGCTGATATATATTCGATAAATCTTTCGTGTATGGTCATCTACTTAAAACACATCGATACCATCTGGTAAAAGTAAAATGTTTTGTTTCTCAAATTTTAGAGTTTGATACTCAGAAAGAGAAAACTATTCCGAAAACGTTTTATATCGTTGGAATGACTAATGTATTTTGATACTCTGTCGGCGTGCTCATCTATCTGGAAGATAATAATAGCGCCCATGCATAACACTTGTCGTGGCTGTTCTTGACATTGATACGACATTTCGGGCTTTTATTTTTAGTTGGCAGATCGACATAAGAATTACCTCAAAGAGTATTGTGTGTCACAGCGTGAAATAAAATTTCTGTTATATTATTGAATCTCCAACCCGATCCAGATGCTGTATATTCTTCTATTTCTTCTGTATCTCTTGAAATACATCATCTGACAATGACATCAAATTATTTCCAATCAAAAATCGGTGGGATAGCGATGTAATGTAAGGATCAGCAAGTTCTTCTAATTGCTGTTAACATGACTGCATCTGATCAGATTGCCGATTTGATGATATACTCAGCTGTGAAAAACAAACATGAAATTGTAGAATAATCTTCAGGCCCTTGTGCTTTGCCAGTTCAGATTTTACTGTCGGTTGAACTAAATAAAACAGATCTGTAGATGAGAAATTTGTTTGGAAATGTTGATTATCAAATCTCCAACTGTTATCGAATCCGGCAGAAGCTGTTGCAATATTTTGGGCTGATATTTTGTCACGAATAAACTTCGTTTCGCGATATCTTCAAGTTTCAACATCATGTAATATTATATTTTATATTTCTCTAAAAGTACGATTCAAAGTTGCCAATTAGGCATTTGACAAACGTATAGTATATGATGGCAAATTTATTCCAACGACCTTTCATCGTAAATGATCTTGCGAGATGCCAGGTAATATTATGGTGTCATCCAAAATATAACTTGTTTGCTGGTAATGAACTGGCGTTGTTATAAATTTCAAAGCGACAAATGCGACTGGAGTATTAAAATCGGAAGGTTAGAGGATAACAGTAAAAGCGGAAGATAATATCGAATATACAAAATGTTTTTACATGATTTTATTTCCACGCTATTCAATGACGATATTCCTGTTGCAATGAAAGTTTATCATATCAATAATCCGGTTACCGACAAGAACATTGGAAATTTGTTTTTGAGAGATGAATTCAAATCACGTCCGATATACGATTTGTATGAGGTTAGCAGAGGAATTCTCTGGAACATTAGAACAAAAAAGTGTTGGAAGTATCTGTAATACAGGATATTTAAAGGTGATGAGCAGAGGAAAAAATACTAACTTTATTCACCATTCCACACATCGTTTCGTTTTTGAGGTATTTCATGGACCTATTCAAGAAGGTCTTATCATCGACCACATCAACGGTATTCGAGATGTAACCTTGACATGGTTACACCAGAGGAATATTCGAGACATGGACGAGGAGTTGGTATTGATTTTGAAAATCCTAAAAGATCTGTTATATCAACAAACTCTATAATAGGTGAAGAAATATCATTTTCATCAATCTCATCAAATTAAACTTTAAAGGGGACAAACATGCAAAATTGAAATTCGCTCAAACTTCATATATAATTTGCTATATGTATAAGGATCATTTTATGAAAATTTTACCTTTTATTCTTACTCGTTACGAAGAAATTTATGTAAAACCGATCATCTCTCCAGATCCATCTTGAATAGAACAACACGCTTCCCAATGGAGGATGTGACGTCATTGGAGACGCTGTACACACTGGCATTGTTGATAATGAGTTATTGAGAACTCGCCCTGGGAGAACTCATCCCAGGTGTTAGAAGTCGCCCCATAGTGGTCGGAGAAGTCGCCCCTCTGCACATGGAGAAGTCGCCCGAAGGATCATATATACTAATTCTGAGATGTCGTCACGTGGTTGTTAAGGCTTTATTTATTGTTGTTTTTCTTCAACTTAATAACTTATTAAATCTATAAAATTTGAAACTTTTCAATTTTTCCATTTGATCAACTCCGCTTCTGAACTTAACGAAAAAGAAGTGGTATTTGTCCCATTTGCTCTGCAATTCAAACCATTCAATGCATTTTAATTGAAAAAATAGAGCGGGTGTAAGCATGATGTGACGTCTGCAGTTTTATACATGAAAGGGCTCCAACATAATAACGTACTGTGATGACTTTATGGTTTGGACCTCTATAACCCGAAATCGACTGAATTGGTGGTGACCGTCAATAATCCAAAGGGTTATAGTATCATCTCTCTAACTGAACAATTTAATCTGATTTTTCATTGAGATTTGCTAACCATTGATGAATTACACTCGAACTCGATAAAAAGCATCACTGACACCTACTCAGGAAATCCGGTCGCTACTGAGTTCAACATCATTTAGTTTATTTCTTCTTTTTTGTCAGTGCTCGTAATTTTATTATTTCTCAATAAAACAAGCTATTTAAAGTTGAACGAGAAGATTAAAAAATATTTCACTACTAAATTACCGATACACAATAAACATGATTATGTTATTTTATTATATATAACAACACCATGATCACGCGTCCTAACGGGATTTTGTTACCTTAAATGCATATTTGAACTGGTCGACGTACTTGGGACATAATGAGAAGATCATTTTTAAAAACAAATTTAAATGTCACATTTAAATCTTGGACTAAACTGAATAACATTTCACATGGTCCGAATCCGCTTGGAGTTTGGAGAATCAACCAGTTATATGGGCCGAATCAGTTAGCGATTTTTACCGAATCAGCCTGGTCCGAGTTTGAGAGTAAATACCACATTAATGAATAATTTTAGTATAATAGATTTATCATAATTACCACATTAATGAATAATGTTAGTATAATAGGTTTACCAATCAAGAAAGTTAACAGTGAGATTTGTTTAAAAAATTGGATTGATCAATCAAGAAAGATAACAGTGACATTTGTTTAAAAAATTGTATCGTGGTGTTCCGGTGTGTGTTGTTATAAGAAATCTAACGAGTTTATATGAACACACAGACTTTCAATTATAAGTGATTTATTTTTCTATTATCGACATTACACAAACAAGAAGAATGCAGAATGGGAAGGAGGGGTTTATTATACAACGAGTAGAAAACAGTCATGAACGCAAGTGTGGAAGCATATTCATCCGATACAGTTACATACAAAATCAAACGTGCATAATAAATTGATGTTGGAAACATTGAATGAAAAAGCGTAAAACATTTCTTTAATGTAGATAATTTCTTACTTTTCAAAGATGGAGAAGAAAAAAAAAGAATAAAATAATTGTGGATTGTTATAGTTGTTAATATAATTGTACAATATGAATATCAGAGTTCAGCAACAATATAAAGTAAGCATTTCAAAACGAATACTTTTTTCTACCAATATTGAGTTTTGCCGCCTAACTGTCAGAGATGAGCACTGATGGAAAACAACGGCAATATTTCCCATAGTATTCAGTACGAAGCATATGATCGTCTAAGATGATGAAGGAAATAAATATATTCGGATACGCGCTGAACGTATTCAATCAAGGAAAATTTATTCAACTATATATTTGACAATCTGAACCCTCTACAAAAATGACTGTGACTACGTAATAGAATGTTTGATAAAATAATTACTACTATTTGAACATAAATGAATATAAATAAGTTGCGCACAGCACTTAGATTTTGTCAAAATCGGTTAAGAACAAAAATGCCTATATCCGAGTTAAAAGCAATGACGGCTCGTGCTTTTTGCATTTTTAAACAAGTATTTCTGTTGTTTTAGTAGATGTCCGATGAAAAGTAGGATCTCAGCAAATTTGACAATGATTTTGATATCATTGCATATATCTATGAACTTACCAAAATTTACCAAATGACCAAAAAGGAATATACACTTGGTCATGATGATATTTGCACATTTACGTTGGAATGACAAACATAATAAATTAGAATTAGGATACAGGTGCAACATATAATCTAGAACATTTATTCAACAATGGACTGACACTTAGTTCTTTGCTTTGAACATGTATGACAAGTGAAAAATTCTTCCTTGTTTTTCTTTTGTTTTCCGGGTCTGACTTCGTTTTCAGATTCCCTTCTGAAACCCTCTGGAGTTGCACAAGTATGGAGTATGCTTCCTTGTACAGGAGAGTCAATACCAGATAATATGATGAGTCATTCGTATATTCAAATAATGCAGTAACCACCATTTTGCGATATCTTTGTTGCTAACAGTATTGTTCTAAGGTACACATTTCTATCTTTTAAATAATTTATTTATTTCAAAGATAAATATTAAATAGGTTTTCTGGATGACAAGTTTTGGGGTGACTTCTCCAACCTTTCGGGGTGACGTCTCCAACCACTCTGGGGCGATTTCTCCAGATACGTTGGGGCACGTTCTCCCAGGGCGAGTACTCAATGAGGCGAGTTCTACCAGGGCGAGTTTTCCGTATACTGTTGATACTGCAGTCAAGCGTTCTATGAATTAGCTGCGCTTGAATGTTTAAATGATGGCGACCGTCAGTGATGACAGTGATGTGGATGACATTCCCGATGTAAAACATTCCATTAAAATACAACCTTACATGTATGAACCGGAGATAGATTCGTGTGACAAAGATGAACAGGCCTCGTCAGATTCTGACAATGGCGATGATCCCGGGTCTTTTGAGAAACATTCAGGCTCGAAATGTCTCTGGCACAACCTGGTGTGTTGAGTTAGCATAAAGCCTTCTGTCTTTAATCTGATCGCCCATACAGATCTCCCTTTATGGTCCTATGGAAATATGAAAAACACTAATCTTCTGTCCGGAACTGCTATTATTCATACAATTTAGAGCTGCGCATTGAACCATCTTGTTTCTACTTGACACTTCGCTGAACAAATTGAATACAACTCTTATACGTTAATCGTCTCAAATGACGTCACATCCTGTTTATATGGAAGGGAGCTAACAAATTCGGGGCAGGTTCTTTCTCTTTGATCTCGGTATACAGGACAATATTTTGTAAGAAATGTTTGTGCAAATACAATAGATGCAAAGAAAAAAATAGTCGGAATAAATTATATACACAAACTACTAAATACCTTCTATTTACAATAAAATTGTGCAGGTTGAGTTTTTTGTCCCTTTTAAGAAATCATTGTGTTTAGATCCGCTATCGGATACAGATAATTGTTAGATAAACATAACGCAAAAGTAACCACAAGCTGAAGTTCCAACTCGATGAAGCTTTTTTGAGTTATAGTTTATTTTTCCATACTTTTTTAAGATGTAGTGTTTGATAACATCACTCGGAGGGAGACGAAAAGAGTCAAAGTAGTTGTCGTTGTAAGTGCTATCCATTGTATTCCACATCCGTCGTTGAAATCTTGTATATTGATGACCCAGTTTTGATTAGTTTCTATGGATCTATTTGCAAGTTCGTCTTTGGAAAATGCTCCAAACAATCCGTTTATATCTTTAATTTTCTCATATTTATTCAACGTGGACGATTTCACCATTGAGTTCCCTGTAGCATCAGTCCTCGACCATGAGTCCGTCTTCTCATAGGGTGTAATTGTAGTCCGCGTCCTATTCCAAGCAGATTTGGTAATAAATAAACTTCCGCATATGAACCCGCCTTTGACCGCGTTGCTGTTTGTTCTTGTGGTTCTTCTTTTTTGTCATAGTAGTTTTACGTGCTCGTGTTATCGGCATTGTTTCTAATTACTGATCAGATAAAATTGAACTGCAATCCATTTATAGGTTGAATTTGCCACTGCAATTTGATGAACCTTATGCTGTTTGAAGTATATCTTTCTGTTGATAACATTGTTTCCAGTTCTATCAGTTTTGTAACAGACACTACAACTCGTGGCATCCATAATTCTAAACGTGAAATTATAAATTTGCAATCAGATACCACGAACTCAAATCAAACAATCGTTCTGATCAGCTCTGTAAAGTATAAGCATATGTTTGATACCACAAAATACTTTGTTGTAGTCACGGAAATTCCCATATATTGTACTTAACGGAAACATCGTAAAGTATTTTGATAGTTCTGCAAAGGCATTTCGTTTAGCATATTGCTCGTTAGAATTTGGTAGCCTAACATTACCGATTGCAATTCGTATTGCCGCTGCAACAACGACTCCACCACCCGCATCTTCTGTAATTTCTTATACCGCATGTTGTGTGCTGCATTAGCACCACCTGATGTTAGAATAGGTACATTTTGTGCTGCATCATCAGGTTTTAAACTCGTTTGAAATAGCTTATCCGGTTCCAGTATCTTTTAACCATAGCATATTTGTTGCAATAGATCTCGAGTAATCATCGCTGAACGACACAATGTTACGAATAATGCCTACTATCGGCAGATACACATAAATATCTTCTACTATTTGATTAGCGAATTGATATTTAGCTCTTTTAAATAAACTTCATCAGTTATTCACTTCTGTCTGAGGCAGCGAGCTCAAGCTGGTAGGGTAGAGGGTTTGCCCATTTGATGTGCGTCTTGAGATTGTCTTTGTACCTCTTACGAGGGCGGCCTTGGTTTTGCTTGCCCTGGGCTAGTTGGCCAAGGAAAACTGCTTTGGGATTCTGTTTTGATCCTGAATTAGTTTGGATTCCATGCTTGTTGTGTTGGCCCTATCAAGGACTTCCTAGTTGGGGTTTTGGTCCTGCCACTTGATCCGCATGATAGATCTCAGGGAGAGCTGGTGGAATCGTTCTAACTGACTTATATGCCTTCGGTAGACAGTCCACGTTTCACGGCCTTTAAGAGATACGCGACGACAACCGCACTGTACACCATATCTGTTGACAAGCGTATGTTCTAGTGCTGCAAGACCAAGTCATCCGAATGCTTGACTGGCTTTTTGGATCCTCGCAGGGATTTGTTTTGTCCAGGAAGCCATCACTGGATATTGTGCTGCCTAGATATTTGAAACTGTCCACATTGTTTAGCTGCGTGTCGGCTATGCTAATGTAGGGTTGTGAAGGGAAATTGTTTGGGGCGGGCGGGAAGAGGATTTCTGTCTTTCCTAGGCTAATTGTCCAAATAAATTGGAGGCTCCATAAAACTTGTCCACGACTGCTTGTACGTGGCTCTCATCATGGGCCATGAGGCACAACCATCTGCAAAGTGTGTTACAGCGAAGAGTCTTTCTAGCGTCTTGGTTTTTCAGCTAGGAAACGGAGATCAAACACCGATCCATCCAGGCGATACCTAATGTAGACAACAAGGTCAAGGTCACGGATAGCATGGAGCAGTACCAGTGTGAAAAGTGATTGAAGAGTACCGGAGCGAGTACACATCCCTGTTTGACACCGTTAGATATGGGGAATTTGTCAGAGGGTTCACCGTCTGAGAGAATCTCTCCAATCCAGTCATTGTGAAAGAGCCGCATGAGGTTGATAAACTTTAGAGGACAACCAAGGTTCTTGAGTACTACTCACAACGTGTCTCTGTTGACTGTATCAAACGCGTTTGTCAGATCTACGAAGGCGGCATACATATTCTGCTCAAGGCACTTTTCTTGGACTTATCTCACTGCAAAGAGCATGTCAGCGGTGCTGAAGTCTGGGCGAAAACCACACTGAGCCTCAAAGAGGTTATCTTCTGACAATTCCGCAAAAAGCCTGTTAAGAATGATGCCAGTAAATATTTTTTCAGCTATGGAGAGCAAAGGGATGCCTCTGTAGTTACTGCAGTCCGCACGTGTGCCTTGTTTTGTATAAAGGGTCACTATTGATGCGTCGCGAAGGTCATCTGGCATCTCCTCTTCCGTCCAGATGCTGCTTAGTACACGTGGAGTGCTTCCAGAGTCGGTTCACTGAGAGTCTTGCACACCTCAGTTGGGATACAGTCCTTTCCTGGTGCCCTGCTACATTTAATTTGTTTAATGGCCGTCCTCAACTCCTCTATCGTTAGCGGACCATCCAGTTGGTCGTTTGTTATCTCTTGGGGCATTTGGTCAAGAACAGATTGGCTGACCGATGAGGGAAGGTATATTAGCTGTATAAAGCTTTCTTTCTATCTGTCCTTAATGCCAGCCTTGTCCTTTCTTATTGTACTGCAATCTTCATCAAGCAAGGGTGTAGATCTAGACTTTGTAGGGCCGAATATTGATTTGATGTGTTGTAGAACTGTTTGGTGTTGTTAGTGTCGGCATAGCGTTGCACTTCATAAGCTTTCCTTTCCCACTACTGGTCAAGCATCTTGTGGATTTCTCTCTGAGCATCAACTTGATAGGATTTTATGCGGTCTTTTTTGGAGATGGAGTTTGGGTCATTCTGCTAGATAATGAATTATTTTGTTCTTTCTGGCAAGCAGATCTTTGACAGAACCGTTGTTCTCGTTGAACCAGTCTTGATGGGTTCGCCTCTTGGGGACCAGAGTCGACATACCTGTTTCTCTTATGATGTCCCTGAGCTTGTTCTATTTCTCGGAGGCATTTCCACGTATATGTCCGTTGGTGGACAGCTTGTCAAGTAGTCTCTTCTGGAAATTGAACTGGGTGGAAGGCTGCTGCAGTTTGACAATATTGAAGGCTGTGAGCCCAAGCGTATGACGCCTTGGTTGATGTGGGGCAATAAGTAAGTAGCTTTAGGGTAGTTTGGATAAGTATGTATTCGCAATTTCATTAGCTTCTCACTGATAACAGCAGGCAGGTCTGGAAGCTGCTTCAGGAGACTTGATTTGATAGCCAGGCCGACTTCGTGGATCCTCTCATCGTTTTGGGCCTTTCCGTTCCAGAAAAAGGTGTAGCCGCTTGCTAGCACAGTCAGAGAACCCTCCTCTGCGAACCTGGTTTCAATCAAGGCTGCACTGTCGATATTATAGCGTGAAAGCTCCTTAGGAACTAGGGCCGTTCTCCTGTCAGGTCTATCTACGTTCTCTTTGACTATGAGAGCACATATGTTCCATGCTCCAATAAGACTTTTTTCTTTCTTTTATGGTTTCGACCGCAGATATGGATGATCTTGCCATCCGCGGAAAGCTGGCCAGATTTTGAAAGGCATGCTATTTTTAGGCCACCTTTTCTATGCCCCTTCCTATGAAGGGTGAGCAGCGCTGTCCTGAAAAGGTCTGCACTGTCGCCCTGGATGCTGCCGAACTGCTCCGCTGCCCTGGGTACAGTTGGAGAGACCTTAGGCTGCTCTATTGGTGAATTTATTTTTGTTACATATGTGTTTTCTTTTATTTTGTAACAACTCCGACTGGCACAGCTGGAGACAACAAGGGTTTCTTCTTTCGAGAAGTAGATTCAAGCGGGAGAATATCATGACTGAAACGACCTGACTAAGACAACCAGAATGAGATAAGAAAAGTAGGGTTGGCAAAACAGCTAGGTTTCTCTGTCGCATGGATGAGAAAAAAAGAACCAAATTGCAGAGGCTACCAACGGGACGAGGCTTCATTGGGAAATGACAACTTGTCGACACGTGAAAAGGACTATATTGGATAAAGGTCAATTTCTGCCCCCACCCCACCCCCTTCCAAATATCTTCGCATAATGGATGTTAAAAGTATGAGATGGCTTGATTTAGTATCTGTATTCACTTGCGTGTTGTCATGGAAACTGCGTTAAGAAAATATCAAAGAAGATATACACGTCTTTTCTTCTTTCCAATGTATTTGTCATTGCTGTTGTTTCTTCATAAACTATTCAGTAAATTTAAGATTATTTATTTTGATTCTTTTACTGATATATAGTTGCACTAAACAAGGTTTCTGCATGCTAAAAAAAGACAAGAAATAAACACAAGTAACATATGGTGTATGAATAAAAAAAGTCAACATGCAATTATGTTCACTTTCATTGTAAAAATTAGACAGTCATTGAAAACATCAAAAACCGTGTCCTCTTGGAACTTTGTATATTATTGATAGCTGATATGATTTGTTACGAGACATAAAGGATTCTGAAGTCTCTTATTCGCCGAAGATATGTGTTCGTCCTCTACTTTGAAATTAAATATATTAATTCCTTAATTTCGTGGCAACACACACACACACACACACACACACACACACACACAACCTACGCATTTGAGCAATTCAAAACCGGGTATCTACACCTGCATAGTTTTAAAGTCTGTATCATGAAAATACCTATTTATTGATTTACTAATATGCATGCCTTGTTCATGAAGCAATGTTATCTCTTACTGAAGATGTGTGCAACGCAAATCGTTTCTTGTTTATAACGGTGCTCGCACAATAAAAATGAAAGAAAAAGAAAGAAGAAATGATTTTACCTTAAATGTTGTTTGTATATTTAATTGTGAATGCAAATGGTCACAATAACTTATAATGTTATAAATTGCACCTCAAGAAGCTTTATTTAGTGGAACAGTAGAATATTCCACATATTAATCTATAGAACTAGAAGAGAAAACAGCAACCACCTATACGACTCAGCCGTGATTTAGTTTCAGATAGAGCATTGAAATGAATTTTTTGGTTTGTACTTGTACTTACAACTGCCAATTTAGCGTTACAGTAAGAAAGTATCAAACATAGTTAAATGATTTGTGTCGGAATAATATGATGTGATTGATCAACAAACTGTGAGTCAATTTTATAACCTTTTGAATTGAAAATGTTAGAGATTTCTCTAATACTATCTTGCTAACGGATGATTGCAGGTACCGCCATGTCGGCCAATTCTGCGCGTCGGGTAATTCTGCGCAACGATACGTCATTTCTGTAAACATTGGATCATATGCTATTTTGGGTCAAAAATCCATTTTGTATCCAGAAAGAACAATCGTACATTAATTAAGAAAAGTGATATTCATAAAGTGTACATAAATATCCCACATTTAGACTCGAAATGCACATAAAAATGTGATTTCTAAATGGCAACGTGAAGACCCACTCCATGACCTTCTTGAACTTGTAATCCAGAAAATTCAATTTACTATGCATCTTTTAGAATCATACAAATAAATCCATTATATAAAAGATGGAAATGTGTACCTTAAAACAAAACTGTATTTTAATCCAAGTTTCCAATTTTGCAAGACGTTGTCCCACACGTACATAATCGTCTGCTACCCAGCGTGTCTACTAGCCGCTAGAACATAAATTATCAACAAATTCCGAGGCGTATAGTCTGAGTAGTAAATGGGGATACCCTAGCGACAATGGGAATTAGCATTACAAACACCCCTGGGACAATCTGGCGACAAGGGAAAATTAACATGGAGAAAAATCGTGGGACAATCTGGCGACAAGGGAAATTAACATGGGAATAAATCGTGGGTCACTCTAGCGACAAGGGGAATTTAACATGGAACTATAGTGTGGGTCTGTCTAGCGACAATGGGAAATTAACATGGGAATAGAGTTTGGGTTTGTCTAGGGACAAGGGGAATTGAATATGGGATTTTTTTTTAAATTTAAATTTAAAAAAGGGGTAGGCAATGGAAAGGCTATCTCTTTTCGAGAAATATGGCTGGCCCTGAAAAGGGCCTTTGGGTTTTCTTCTTCTTGTGCTTCTAATTTCTTCTTTTTCTCCACCAAGTTCTTATTTTATCTCCAACACTCTTTCTCTTCTTCTCTTTCTTTTTCTCCTGCTCTTCTTTCTTCTTCTTCTCTTCCTCCTCTTCTTTCTTCCTCTTCTCATTTTCTTCTTCTTTTTCAATCTTTTCGTTCCATTTGCTTATTCTTATTCTTTCCTCTTCATCCTCCTTCTCCTCCTTTATCTCTTTCATGACACCACTAATCTTGTCCTTTACCTTTTTTAAGTTATTAATTTCCATCTTTACACAATGGGGACTATAGGAATAATGGTCTTCAACCAGTCTTATTAACATCTGCTCCATCATTCCTAAGTTGTCTAAAACGTCTTGTAATGTTTGTATTTTGTCCATTTGGTTAGAAGCCATCTTCTTTTTTTATTCTTTGCAGAATGGTTTGAACGACGAATACTGTAGGTTCTTATACTTAAAGCGCGTACGTGAAGGAAAACATCCCCCTAAAACGTAAAATTGATCTTACCTAGATCATGACCAAACAACGCGCGAACGTGAAGGAAAACATCCCCCTACTTTTTCATTTCATATAATAAAACCCAAACTATACTTTCTCATTTCATATAATAAAAACCCAAACTATACTCTCCACATACGCTAAGAAACAATAAACAAAATCCATAATCTACTATCCACACAATCTTACGTGAGCGCTTACAAAACCCAAACTATACTCTTCACATACGCTAAGAACAATAAACAAATCCATAATCTACTATTCACACAATCGTACGTGAGCGGGTACAAACACAAACACACAAACACAAACACACAAACACAAACACACAAACACATACGCTAAGAAACAATAAACAAATCCATAATCTACTATCCACACAATCGTACGTGAGCGGTTACAAAACCCAAACTATACTCTCCACATACGCTAAGAACAATAAACAAATCCATAATCTACTATTCACACAATCGTACGTGAGCGGGTACAAACACAAACACACAAACACAAACACACAAACACATACGCTAAGAAACAATAAACAAATCCATAATCTACTATCCACACAATCGTACGTGAGCGGTTACAAAACCCAAACTATACTCTCCACATACGCTAAGAACAATAAACTAATCCATAATCTACTATTCACACAATCGTACGTAAGCGGGTACAAACACAAACACACAAACACAAACACACAAACACATACGCTAAGAAACAATAAACAAATCCATAATCTACTATCCACACAATCGTACGTGAGCGGTTACAAAACCCAAACTATACTCTCCACATACGCTAAGAACAATAAATTAATCCATAATCTACTATCCACACAATCGTACGTGAGCGCTTACAGAACCCTAACTATACTCTTCACCTACGCTAAGAAACAATAAAGAAACCCATAATCTACTATTCCCACAAACATACCTTAGCTCTTACAAGCACCAACACACAAACACATACCCTCACACTATCTTAAAAAAGAGTTAGTGTTTATAATCACACTACTCTACCTACACACATTGGCAAATCGATCGTTATTTCTTTTCTAGAGTATTGGGTAGCCCTGAAAAGGGCTGTTTTCTTTGGAACTTCATGGACACCTGGTTAATGGTGGCACATTCCAGGCCTGGCGCCACATACACATCTTGTCCCCCAGTTACTTTTTACCTTTTTGGGGGAGAGAGCAGAGGCAGGATATGTCGCTTCAGAATCCCAATTTTCGCTCTCTGGGATTCTGAAATTTATTCTTCTTCTCTCCTTTTCCTCCTCCTCCTCTTCTTTGTATCTTCTCTCATCCTCTTTGTATCTTCTTTCCTCTTCTTCTTTATATCTTCTCTCCTCCTCTTCTTTGTTTCTTCTTTCCTCCTCCTCTCTTAACCTTCCCTCCTCCACAATGGCTTCCGCGGCCAGTTCATTTAATATGCGCCTGGCATATTCCAGATGCACATGAAGTTCCAACAGTTTCTCCAGTCTCGTGTTCAATCAACAAGGGTAGCTGGACTGCCGAACGAGTTTCAATTTATAGTGAAAGCGCGGACGTGAAGGAAAACATCCCCTAAAAACATAAAATTGATCTTACCTACATCATGACCAAAAAACAACAACGCGCGGACCTAAAAGAAACACTCACTCACTTTTTATGCTACCCATCACTATTTTAAAATTTTTTATAAATCACTTCAATAGACTATCCACATACGCAAAGCAATCCAATCTAACCCCAAATTTACACCTCAAACACCAAAAAAAGACATCATTTTAATCTACTATCCATACCAACTTACTTAACCATTTACAAACACAAACACACAAACACATACACTCTCACTATCAATAAAGAGTTAGTGTTTATTTTCACACTACTCTACCTACACACATTGGCAAATCGATTGTTATTTCTTTTCTAGAGTATTTGGGTAGCCCTGAAAAGGGCTGTTTTTTTTTTGTTTGCTATGGCATTCTTTTTAGTTTCTAAGAATGCGATGTCCTCTGAGGATAGACTTTCTGGCGATAGGTCTGCTTCTTCGGAAAGAGAAGAAGAACTCTTTGGTGTCGATACGACAATCGACAAAGCCTCTGTCAGCTTCAGGTTGCTGCTGCTGCTCTTGTTGTTGTTGTTGCTACTGTCTCTGAAGTCTGTACTTCTCTGTCCATTCTTCTTTTTCCCTGTTCATTTCTTCTCTGAAGAGCTCTTCTATCAGGTCTTCAGTGATTTTTAACATTCTCACATTCTCTATTTCTTCTGGCTTCGGTATCAGACTGTGTCTGACCCTATGCAAATTCACGTAGGCTTCGTTGAGTTTAGCTAGTTTGGAGCACATCTTCTTAGGACGATGAGTCGACAATGGATGGTTAGACTGGAAACAACCAGGTTCTTAAAGTCAAAGCGCGGACGTGAAGGAAAACATCCCCCACACGGTTTTTGAGTCGCAACGTTTAGTGAGTGTCATGAGAGGGATAGTAAGAAATGAAAGAGCATCAATCCAACATTCTTCTAGGTAAACAAAAGACAAAGGCATTTTTTTCAAAACACAACATTTTTTATTCAAAAATCACTTAACACTAAACAACAACTCTAACATTTTTAACAATAATCCAACAATATAACATCAAACAATTTTTTCAAAACACAACATTTTTTATTCAAAAATCACTTAACACTAAACAACAACTCTAACATTTTTTTAACAACAATGCAACACTAAAAGTTTCTCCACTAGGTAAAGAGGGATAACAGTCTTCCATGGTTTCTAGTAATCTAGGATGACTTCTCTCAAACTGTTGATTTCTATGGTATTATCGAATTCTGCATACAGGATGACGTTCACCGTTTCATCAGGGTCTCGGTCTTTAAACTGAATTTCCACACGAATCTGGCCGGATTTTATAGGGTGGAAATGTCCCTCGTCGCTGCCTTGGTCTGGAGTGAAATCGAAAGCCCACAAAGCGTAGCCTCCTGCATAATCCTCGTACGTAATACCGTGACTGGTATTGGTTCCTACCTGTCCGGTGGCTTCGTACAAGGACAATTACGATCTCAAGTAATTCTTCTTTTTAAAGTCAGGTTCGAAAGGTCGGGTACACAAGGTCTTGCCATCGCGACTGACTTCGATTTTGGACACGCCAAAGTGTTGAAAGTAGAACGGATTTTTTTCGGCAGCTCCGTTGAAGGCTGTATTCTCGACGATACCAACGATCAAACGTTTGGGTAACTGTGCTTGGAACAGATGATCTTCGATCATGGATCGCTGTCCCTTGGGAATGGTGAAGGTTTTCACTTCCACGCGTCGTATGGGATACTTGGCGGTCGTTCTGCTCAACGTCTGACTGATGTCGTTTCCCACTTTGGGTAACACTTCCACACGGCGTACGTAGAGTCTGGCTTCTAGGATTTTGGTTTTGTAACCGTCACTATCAGCCATCAAATGGAAAGCGGCACTGCTACGATTCAGTCTCAGGCGGACATCCACCCCGTTCAGCAAATACTTTTCTTGCAACCACATGTCCAAATGCAAACAATCCATCAGTTCTAAACTTGTGTCGGCTCCCGTGATTCTCTTTCTTCGTTCTACAAATCCATCATTGTTGTCTTTCTTTTCATCAGTTTCCAATATTTCAAACTTGGTAGGTTCGTCAGCTTCCCATACCACACAGGCATTGAGATGAGCGTTCTTGGCATCTATTCCGTACGTCAAGAGATTTTCCAGGTAGGCACGATAAGGGTAAGTATCCATGCTGCTACTGACCAGTTTGTTATTCAAGTACAAGTCCACTCCACTGAACAAGGAATGCATGAAATTGTTGACGGGAGCTACTGCTTCATCGTCTATAGCACCTCCAGTCTCATCTAGAATTTTGACTTTCAGGTACAAGTAACTGCTATTCAGATCGATGTAATCTTCGGGCTGTCCTTTGATTTCAAACTCGATGGGAGCGGAATCGGTCAGTGAGGAGACGGGGTGAAATTCCACCCACTGGGATTCTTGCATCGTCATCATCGTCGGGGGCATGGCAAACAGATCCAGTTCCGTCTTGGAACAAGCGCAAGATTCTCGGTGCATCATTTTTTTGTCTCTTTTCTCAATAATCGAAAACGTCTAAGTCTCGAACGGTTCTTCTTTTCTTGGCCTTTCTCGCTTGAAGTCTGGTGAAAGGGTGTTTTCTTCGTCGTCTCTTTCTGCCTTGTCCTTGCTGAATGCCTGACTCGGTAGCGTGCAGGGCATTTATAGGTGTTTCTCGGTGACCCAAAATGTCTTTGCCCGTTTGCAGCAAGACATTTTTGCCTGCCCTCATGAAGGCTTCTTTAGGGTTTTGTTTGTCGATGATGACATTTTGGAGAAATTCTTTGCCTTGCGTCAGTGCCGCATCTTTCAAGGCGTGCAATCCGCGTGTCACCATCGGTTTCAACACCGGGGCCACCGAACGAAAGGCCGATTTTAACATATCTCCTAAACCGTGTCCTCGCTGTCGAGCAACCCCTCGGTACACTGGATACATGACTTACGAATCGTGAGAAAACCGTTTTCGAAAATGGAGTTTCACCGTGACTTTTCCTTTGGTGAATGGAATATTTTGTCCCAAATCTCCTTTTATAGTAATGTTGACCGTGTCCAAATACGACTTACTGACAGGCAAATAGTGAGGATGTACAAATTCGCGGTGGACGTGGTAAGTGTTTCCACCTTCCTTGTCAGTGTTCGTGGCAGAATCCACTTTGAAAGGAATGATACGCAGTAACGGTACGGAGGTGTGTCCCACCACGTTATACTCCACCACATCGGAGTACACAAACATCAAATTCAGTCCTTGGTTCAGTTCTACCGGGGCACGAAATAACTTGCTAAAAGACTCGTTGTCGTAAACGATGGGTAATTCGCTTTTCTTCACCATGCTCATTCTCAGGTTCATTTCTCCGCCCAACATGTCATACAATTCAGGACAAAATAAAATGGACAGGATTTTACTCCGTTCAAATTTCATCAAGAAGCGACGAGCTGTTTTGTGGTACTCCATGGTGACACTTTTGTTAACATGCTCCAAAGCTTTCAGAAACACGACATTAAACCTGGAGGCTATTGTGCTGACCAAATGTTGACCACTAAAATAATAGCCTGGGGAAATGAAGAAGTGATAGGTGGTGTACTTTTGTGTACGGGTTTTCTTGTCATATTTGACATTGCTATCCATCCACTGTTGCAATTGTTCGTCATGAACTTCCACATCAAAAAAATTTTGATTGGGAAGGACATTGAGGACTTGGGTCGGGTGAATCATTTCTACTAAATCCACTTCCCAATGGGCTTCGTGATCTAACTGGATGGCTTGAGGTAATTTGGCCGTGTAACAGCACAACGTGTTCTTGGGAAACACCTCCATGGAACTGTCACTGGGTAAGGTTAAGTAAAATTGGTTTTGGTGACTCATAATTCCAGAGTTCTGTGGCTCTCCGAGGGGTTAGTGGACGTCAGAGGCGTGTCTCCGCCCAAAATGGGGTTCTGGTTGTGGTTGGAGTGGTGACTGGCACTGGCACTGGACACAAGGTTCCCGTGGTTCCCGTTCGAGGTGAATTTCAGGGAGGGATTAGGAAGCAGGTAACCGATGCAGCTGCTCAATAAAATGGTCCACAATTGTTTGTCTCCTTGTTGCAAACTCAAATTGGCGATGGCTGCCCCGATGACACAATACACCACGAAGATTTGGCAGAAAAAGACGATTTGCGTTTTAGGCACACGTTCTCCACACCACACCCACAAGGGTTGTTTTTGTAAATCTTGCACAGAAGAACTAGGTGAAGGAGGAGTGGTCGACGTAGCTGCGTCTGCTGTGTGAAAGGGCATGATGGTCACTTCTTTTTATAGTCGATGACTTGCGAAGCGTCGATCCAAGAATCAAAACTGGGTGGATATCCTTTCCAACGTACTTTGACTTCTTTGACACGTCGTTTGCCCACTTTACGGGTTCTGCGTTCGAGAATGCTTTCGATGTCGTACACGTCGTCTTCTTTTTTGGTGACACGTTGTAACTCGGACAAATAAAACGTTCCTTTGAGCACTTCTCCGTTCATGTCTTCCAATTTATAGACGGCAGGATGACGGCCATGCACTCGTCCAGTGACGCGAAACAATTCGGTCGTCCAGTTAGGTAAGTAACCTTTGTCGAAAGTGCGTTTGGTTTTGCCAATGCGCACCCAATCTCCTACGGCCAACTCTCCACTTTTCTCGGGGACAGCCCTCGTCGGGGACGTACCAAACAGGCGCTCAAACACCAACACTTCGTTCTCGGGAGTCACGTCTTGCGGGGCACGTCCGATGCTTCGATGGTAAGATTGGTTGTACGCTTGCACCAGGTGCGGTAAGATGTCGATGTACTTCAGAGTGTGGTGATGCGTAAAATATTTCCACATGCGTTCTTTCAAAGTGCGTTGAAAACGTTCCACGATGCTGGCTTTGGTTTCGGGATTCTCGGTGGTAAAATAATGAATGTCACGTTTCTTTAATTCTTTTTGGAAAGCTTGGTTCAGAAATTCGGTGCCTTCGTCCGTTTGCCATCGAAGAGGGTGACGACCGCTTTGTTTCAACACCCGTTGCAGGGCTCGCACTAACTCGCTGCTCGATTTGGAAGTCAAGGGTACGACCCAAGCAAATTTGGAAAAGACGTCGATGACACAAAACAAATATTTGTAGCCACGATTGTAGCTGGCCAAATGAGAGACATCGGCTAAATCGGCTTGCCATTGATGATCGATGCCTTCCACTCGGGTGCGACTTCTGGCAAACTTGCGTCGAATGGGTTTGTGTAAAGTGTAGGTAGCTTGTTCTTGTAACCATCGTTGCACTTGAGGTAAATGGAGACTTTTCAGTCGCGTTTTGGCAGCACGATACAATTTTTGAACTCCTGCGTAACCTGCAGGATGGGAGGGATCGTAGTAAATGCTGGCTAAGACTTTTTCCATTTTTTTTGTGTTGGTTGGTGTGTTAATAAGACACCCACTCTTGGAGGATACTACTCTTTTTCTCTTGGGGTACTTTCTTGGATTGCAATGCTTTGCGTGTGCGGCCGGCAATAGGTGTCGAAGAGGAGGAGGATGTCTGAGAGGGGGATATCGGTTCTTGTTTCACATCTGTCTTCACTTCTGTCTTCACTTTCTTTTTCTCTTGTGATGAAGAAGGGGTGGCCATCATCTTTTTAATCCATCCAATTCTGGAGGTAGGTGGTGTTGTTAACTTGCGTACTTTTTCTGGTGGAGTTTGAAACCCTTCCTCTTCTTCTTCTCCTTTTTCTGTCTTGGTCACTGGTACTGGTGGTACTGGTACTGGTACTGGTACTGGTGATGGTGCTGGACTTTTCATCAAGGTCTTAAAATCTTTCAGAGTGGGTAGAGCTGTTTCGTCTAAAGCTTTCTGGTGAAAGAGTTGCAGTCGTTGCAAGAGTTGACCGTACTTTTGCGATTTTTCTGTTTCGGACAAATCTTGGCGATCCATCAAGGACTGCAATTCGTGTTGTAACTGGGACATCTCGCTCAAATGGGGATTGGGAGGTAAATGCGGGGTGCGTTGTTCTTGCCACCGATGGTATTCCATCCATCGTTTGTAAGGCACTAAAGCTAGTTTTCGTCCTTCCATGGGGTTGTCAGGGGTCGATTCTGAGATCTTGGGACTTCCGAGGGCCTTTTTATCTTGCTCCCACCAGTCCTCCCAACATGGTTCCCAAGACTCCTTTCTGTATGGGGCCTAACAAGAGAGGTAAAATACCTCCACGTTGCACTAACATCTTCTTTTTTTGACGAATGGGAATTTTCTTTTGAACCATTTGGCGAAGAACGTGACGATGTTTGCCTAAGCATTGTTTCTGGTGTTTGGACAAAGGGATCGTGCCTTTCAAAACGTTCAAACAACAATCGCACACGGTATCGATGACCTCTTTGGAGGCTGTTTGAATGAGTTTTTTTCGTAGGGGTGGAGAAGCTTTGGACAGGACAGATAACATGTCCCCATGTTTGGCTAAACGTGGTGGCAGTCCTTTCCTTTTCTTTCCTTGGGGTTTTCTGGAGGGTGACATCTTTGAGTCTTCAGGAGCACCAAAAAACACTGATACCCGACTTGGTCACAGGCCTTTTTTATACTGGAACGCGTCGCCACTGATTGTCTTGACGTCGTATTAGTTTGAGGACAGGCATGACACGTCGTGCAGGGGTACGTAACGGACTAAATCGAGCCAGTTCTTGCTTGGACAAATCCAGCAAACTTTGTAACATGCCCGATCTTTCTTGAACTTTGATTTTGGGAGAAGGTACTTTGTGAGCAGCAGCCACTGCCACTAAATTGGAAGGTCCTGCCACTGGGGAAGTTCTTTTGGGGGTCATCAACGGAGAAGTTCTTGGTGTGATCAACGTCTCCAAGTACTCTTCAGTTCTGGGTGTCATTAACGGAGAAGTGGACAAACGTGAAGCTGCCGGAGACGCAGTCACCGCCGTGGCAGGTCGTGGTTTGCGAGTGTAAGGTTGCGTCCTGGCCGAAGTGCCTCTCTTGCGACTAGTTTTCTGTGGACTTTTCTTTTTCTGGGGGCTTCTTTTCTTTTTCCGGGGTGGTGGTGGTGTCTGGTCAAAGGAGGGTCCTGCCACTGGAGAAGTTCTCCTTGGGGACCTGGTCTTTTTCTTCTTGGGGCTTCGTTGGACTTTTGTCTTGGGGATAACTTTGGGGGCATTAGGATCCCATCTTAAGAGTGAGCGAATGATGACCCCTCCTAGAGTACCGCTCCCTCCAGGTTTCAAAATGATTTGTTTTTTGGTTTGAGTGTCGATGCGGGGATCGGCCAGTTGGACCAAAGCGACTTTGTTTCGATCGAAAAAGCGTTTGGTTTGATGAGGAATCTGAATGATTCCTTGGAGTAATTGACGTGCCGTCACCGTGAACCATCGTAAGACTTCTTTGAGACTAGCTTCTAAGACACGAGCTCGTGTTTGTGGATCTTTTTCTCGACTGATGCCATACAAGGCACGAATCAATGTGACGGGAAGATGCGACTGAAGGGACGTCATGCTCGCACTGAGAGTGAGACAGACGAAAAAGGGTCTGAGGTTTTTATAGATTTTTTTATGGGGAGTGAAATGAAGTCGAGGACGGAGACGTGTACAGGACAGGCCCTCCGTCTTGGCACCAGTGGTGAAACAAGTGGGTACGAAATCGCAAATCCTCGGGAGTCGTAGGTTTCAAATCGACGAGTAAATAGGCGTGTGCCGTTTGAGTGGCATCGTCGTACGCCTGAGTCAACCAAGGCGTTCCTAACTGTTTGGCTAAGACTTGCATTTGCGATTTATCTCGAGGGCTTGTAAACAAGACCACGTAATGCTCATTGAGACTGATGGTGCGATGGGCTTTACTTTGTTGAAACAAATTTTGGGTGATGTAAACGACACTGGCATTACGGTGTTGCCATTTGCGCGTGAACCACAGATTAATTTCTTCTTCGTCTTCTCCTAACATGTCGTCGAAAATGACCAAATGGGTTTGACGGGAGTCAGAGACGATGCCATCGTCTTCTTTAGGAATGCCTTCCACAAACACGATGGAATCGCCTTGACTTTCTCGCAAGAGGCTGTACGCCGATTGCCACTCTTTGTAACACCACACGATTCGTTGAGGGGGTCGATCGATCAAATGATGTTTATGTTCGATCAAACGTTTGACGAATTCGGTTTTGCCTGAACCGCTAGGTCCAGCAATGAGCATGTTAAAGGGATGGCGAAGATACAAAGCCTCCCAACTGGCACGATCTAAGTGTTCGTCGATGACTTTGACAGTAGAGGAATAGAGAGCAGAGGGAGACAGCAGAGGTAGCCATGGTGTGAGAAATGTCACTTGTGACACGAAAAACAAACAAGACAAGAGTTTATATACTTTTTCAGAACACGTTTATTGAATGTTTTTTTCAAACATGAATACGAAAGACAAAAATACATAAAAGCCAAAGGCTTAAGTACAAGAATAAAAGGCACATGATAACCATGAACGTGGAATAAACACAAGTGTCTGTACAACATGTTTTGGGTAAAGTTCTAACCAGTTCTATAGTAGGGGTAAGGTCACACAAGTGTCCTCCCGAAAGGGTCTTTCAGGCCTGTCCACGACAGTCCTGTCCTGGGTGACGGGTTCTTCTGGCACCGTCACTAACACAGGTTGAAAAGTAACTTTTTTCCTTGAATAACTCTCGTGCATACTGGGCCA
Source organism: Sinohyriopsis cumingii (assembly GCA_028554795.2). Classification (NCBI taxonomy): domain Eukaryota; kingdom Metazoa; phylum Mollusca; class Bivalvia; order Unionida; family Unionidae; genus Sinohyriopsis; species Sinohyriopsis cumingii. The sequence goes on from CM068825.1 coordinate 50,663,852, forward strand.
CCTCTTGTGTCCAAGCCTCAAAACCCTGGTCTCGGTGATGTCCAACATTTGACTCCTAACCAATCTGGTTTCTTCTTCGTCAACGACATGGTAAGTTACTTCAATGAACAATGAACTATCGATCTTGCCTAGGGTTCCTTTTTATATACAGACCAATACCGACGTGACCGTACGGTAAGGTGAAGTGATTGGGAAGTCGCACTCGCTTCTGGTATACAATTTGATAGACTTTTTCCAAGGGTCGACTGACGATGTGGTGAGTGGGTCAACGTACAATCTTGTTCGGTTGATAGGTGGTCACTTTAAAGTTTCCATCCTCTCCCGATTGCAAGGCTTCTTTCAATACCCCAAAGTTGACCACTCGACTGGTACGATGATTCAGAGTCAGTCCTTTCACTTTGCACGTCGTGTGCACTTCTCCTTGTTTGTCCCGGTATTCGTAGCCGTAATTTTTGGGACCACCACTGACGAAACTTAGAATCTTGTCGTCGGGATGCTCGTCTGTCCATGCTCCTAAACGGTCTCCTTCGATGTCAGGGTGCTGTTGAATCGGGTGATGGATGTAAATGCAACTGTCCGTGTCAAAGTACAGGACGCGTTCTTCTAACAGTTCTAAAGCTTCGTAGAATTTTAAGCGAGCATGAGCTGTCACGTAAGCCGCAATGATGACATTTCCAAAAGGGTCGTCTTGTACAAAGTCCAGATCTTCTTCGTAATTGACCAAGATCAAATCCTCTCGAACGACGTCCACGTGTTTCATGTATTTGGTTTTGTCGTGAATCATCTGGAAGTAGCGGGAAGGTTCTGTCAAATATTCCGTCTTGGGTAAACACGGTCGTTGTGCCATTTTACCCCACAAGCAATTTAACATCACTTTGGCAAACGATCGCATGCCTTCGTTTTTTTCGATGTGGTCTAAAGAGATGCCTTCTTGTGCGTAGTATTTCTCTTTGAATTGTATTTGGTCTTCGGGAGTGTGACACCAGGAAGGATAGCCGCTGGCTTCTTGTTTCAGTTTCAAAAAGGCATCCACGTAGTCGGCGAAAATGCCTTTCTGAGTAGTGTCACCCTTGTGGTACTGTTGTGTCTTGGGAAAGTGGCAAATTTCGTACACTTCTAACAGTTGGTATCCCATGTCCAGAGCTTTGAACAATTCCACGCTGACCCAGGTTCCCGTCAAGGCACGTTCTTCCTGGTTGTGATGGCAAGGTTGGTCCTGGTTGCACGTTTCGGCACAAGTACGGCACAAGGGAAACATCCGTTTGCCTTGACAATGGTGAGGTAAGACGGGATGGTATAGGTTCGTGAGAGGCAAAACTTTACACTTGATCAAGCCTTCGTATTGTCGAATGTTTTTCAGGTCGATGTGTTCCGTGAACAATTGCGGGTGCCCTACAGGAAAGCGACAATATTTGCACACGTAGGGATACAGCGAACACACGTCCAAGTATTTGATTTCTTCTCCTTTCTCTTCGTCGGCTTGGTACAGCAAACAGGTGGCATTGGTCCTTCCTCCGTACAAACTATCCCTCGGGTTCAGCGGGTCCATGAACTGGTAACTTTCCACGAGGCGTTTAAACTCGGGATCGGTTTTCATACGGTGATCGTACTCGTGTTCCCACATTTCCACCACTTGGTATCCTTGCTGTTCTAACTTTAGGCGTCGCTGACAAGTGTCCTGGTACAAGTCTTCCATGGTTCGTTGCAAAAACTGATTTTTAGTGTCAGGGTCAGGGTAACAGATGGGACATCCGTGAAATAAGCAACCGTTAAACTCGTACACGATCTTGGGGTTTTCTAAGTCCCAGCCATCGACCGAATACGTTCCGATGGTCTTTTCGCCTCCTCCGTTGCGGGCATGCTGAATCCATTTGTCTTCCTTGTCGCACAAGTAATGTAACCAACGTAGGGCTTTGACCGAGTATTGACGCTTGACATAGTGGGTCGTTTGAGGACTGATGACAGCCACGGTGTTTTCAGGCATGAATCGTTGGCGGTACACTAAGGAACACGCTTTGGCAATGGTGCAAGCTTCTTTCAAAGGATCGACCCCTCCGTGTTCCATGAACAGTTCTCGAAATTTTCCACAGCAACGTCGTAAAATGTCCACGTCGGAACGACAATACTTTAACATTTCTTCCTGAAAGTCGAAGGGGTCAGCGGCATGAGCCTGGTACCAAGCGTAGAAAGCTTCTCGTTGTTCGGTACGCATGTTGTCGGGGTCGTAATAGTGAGCCTCAGGTAAATGGGGTAGAACGGCATGTTGATTGGCTTCCGTATTGAAAAAGTGTGGAAAGTACCCTTTAGCCATTTCTGTCATTCCAAACGTTTTAGGCATTCGACTCAAAGGCATGGCCAAGTAACTCATCGAATCTTTAAACTGTACTTGTCCCACTTGCATGAAAATGATTTTGGCTCCGTTCAAAGTGACTTTAGGATGTTCGGTGCCTTGTTCCGTATAGTATCTGAGAAGAAACTGTCCATCGTATCCGGAGAAATTGTGAGCCATCACCGTGGCATGACGATGACAATCTCCGTAACGTTCGATGTCCTCTTGGCTTCACGTCTTGTCGATGGGGTCTAAGACCCATTGGGCAAAATCGGCTAATGTGTTTGGTCCTCGAAAGATTTTTTCACGTCCTCCAGGAATCTTGCTGCAGTGAGGGCAATGACTGAAGATAGGTTCTTGAATGCACTTCTCGCACGCTCGATGAGCCACGCAGAAATTAGGAATGTGAATGCCGGTCTCTTGCATGCATTCGAAATCGAAAAAGATGAAATTGCCTTTCTTCTTGTGACCGTCCTCTTCCTCTGGTGGGGGTTGGTATTTTTGCACGTAACATTCGTGTTCCAAGTCCACGATGTGGTGACAAATGTGACATTTTTTCTTTCCTCGACATAGTGTGCCTTGGTACTATTGGTACGTATGCCTTGTCCACACGTAGGGCACAATCTCAGGAGTTGACAAGCACATTTCTTCTGTGAACCTTGTGTTTTCAAATGTTGCTGGTAACAGGTAGGGCTGACAAACGTGCGCAGACAAGTTGAACAAGGCACTGGTTCTTCGCTCAGACAGGGTGGAGAGGCCAAACATCCTGGGCATTTCCATCCACAAGACTTGTGTTGCTCTCGATTGTTATAACCATAATCACATTTCTCACAATAATAACCGTATCCCAGGAATCCAGTGATACTGGTAATGGTATCGAAATGTTCGTGATAATAGACATGAATGTATTTTCCGTCCTTAAAATCTTGGCCTCGAAACAACAGAGTTCCACGCATTTCTTGAGGGTGCACTTTCAAGGTGTAGCGTGGAGCTAGGGCATCTTGCAATTTTTGCATCTCAGGAATGCCACAGGGTGTGTCTTTGGACAGTCCGGCTTGTTGTAACAGGAGTTCTGCTTCATTTCGTTGTTTGGCTCGATCGGATCGTTGAATAGTTTTCCAGGTTCTTTTCCATTCTACCGTGTCGTTCTTGTTGGCATAGGTTCGTCCCACCACGATGGCACGGGCTAAACACATCTGGTCTTGAGGGTTGTGAATTCGGACGAGACTTGTTTTGGTGTTGCGAAGGTTGTCCACCAATAACATCTTTTTGCGTCCTGTCCCTTGAGGAAGAGAGACGTGGGCCATTTTCAGTGTGGCTTTACCATCGGTGATGTCAAACTGGTCATTAGATTGTTGTACGTGTTGAATCTTGTCCATGATTTTGGAAGGGGTTAGTTCTGCGGGTCTGCTAAACTCGATCCAAACAGGGGATTTCAAACCGTCGTGATCTATGGATAGTGTCAAGCGATCGTCTTCTTTGGGTTGACATTGTCGCTTGAGTGCGGTGAGCAAAGAATCCCACATCTCGGTGATAAACCCTTCTGCTTTCTCCAATGGTACGTCGGCCTTGAAATCTTTAAACTTCACCGTGTAGGTGTAAGCCGTGGTTCTAAATTTTCTAGAGGAGCGCTTTTCCGTCTCTCGAATGGAATAGTACTTTTCAGGGTTGACTAAGGGTGGTGAACTTGGTTTAGAGGGTTCGGATTCTGGTTCACTCATGTCCTCTTCAAAATCACTGGCATGAATTTCAGCCCTGGTACGAGGCGATAGATCACGTTTCTGCCTCTTACTTTCTTCTTCTTCTTTCTTCTCGAATGAATAGGATCGTTTCATCTTGAGTGCAAAACGTCAAATGACTCAAGTTCAAACACCATAGACTAATTTATAGTCATGGCAAACCAGCGTATATAAAAAGGGTGTGTCTTGTCCTTTCACTATTCATTTCACTCTCAAACCCAGGAGAAGGATGGAAGAGACTAACCAAATCGAACGTTTCGTCAGAGCTTTGCGAGGGGTCATTAGAAAATTCTCTTCAGACCAGCCGACAGACTACTCTCCTTCCTTTCGAGATAAGAGTCAGGATACTTGCTATATCTGTCAGAAGAAAGGGCATTGGTCTTCAGAGTGTCCAGACCGTCAAAAAAGAAAACAAACAGGGGCTAAAAAAGACAAAAGTCAAGATACCTGTTATTATTGTAAAGAAATAGGACATTGGTCTCCAGATTGCCCATAAAAGAAACAAGAGGAGTCAGAAGAAAAGAAGGATTCTTCAGAAGAAGAGAGGGATTCTTCGGAAGAAGAGAGGGATTCTTCGAAAGAAGAGAGGGATTCTTCAGAGGAAGAAAGAAGACAATTCTATTTAAAAGAAGCAAAGAAACATGAGAAAAAAAGAAGAAGGGAAGAAAATGAGGAAAAAACGGTGAAGAAATTCAAACAACAGAGAGACTAGACAAGGAGAAAGAAGAAGTCAATGAACTTTTAATTAAAGTGTTGTGTTCTGAATTGGATTGTAAAAAATGGATAAAAGAATACATGAATGATATAAGGTAAGTGTCTTTGAGTTTTGATTTTAAAATAAGAAGCTACACTCACGCACTCATACATAGACACGTACTATAAGGGTAAAATGGGTGGGGTTTATTTTTGAGTTATTGGCAAATTGAAATTGTATTTCTTTTCGAGAAATGTGGGTGGCCCTGAAAAGGGCCTTTTTATTTTGGTGTAGGGGTGAGTTTAACCAATCAACTTTAACTGCCTTAAGCCTTTGCCACGGCCAAGGCCTACTTCCGATGATTGGGTTGAAATCACTAAGGGTGGTACGACAGGCTTAGTCACAGGGTTGGCGTGTTTAGCTCGGGAAGGTCGTATTCTCTTCGGTCGTGATAAAGAAGTCTGATACATTTGTTTCAGACTTCTTAACTCCGCTAAAATGTCCAACAGTACCGTAGCCGTTTGATTTTCACCCTCTTGTTTCTTTGCTGCTACTTCTTCTTGCTGTTGTTGCTGTTGTTTTTTTCTTACCTCTTCTTGTTGCTGTTGCTGTTGCTGTAGGAGAAAAGCTTGTTCCGCTTCCTTTTGTCGTTGCATAAATTTCTCCAATTCTTCTTTCTGTCTCTGTCTAAAATTCTCCACTTGCGGTAATGAAGAATGTAACGAAGGTTCCGGAACAAATTCTTGCGAGGTAAGAAAATCCACAAAATCCCAATGTACCTCTTCTGAAAGTAAGTCCGGGTTCCCTTGGGCAGTCTCCCCTGCTGGTGCACCCCAATGGATCGTTTTCTGAGTTTCCGTCATGTTGAATCACTGTCGCATAGATTGACTGCACACAAGCGCTAACGAATCTATATAGACCACGTGACGTCACAGACTGCTCTCTTCGGATTGGATGCGAGCTGACTGAATTTTGTAACGCGTGTTCGGATTGGTGAATGAATTCAATCCGTTTCAATCCTTCCTGTACCTATAAATAAGCGCAGTTCACTGCATTGATTCACCTATTCTCGTCGCTTCAAGATGTGGACCACAGTTGAGTCATCCACCCTTGTGTCTTCCATGATGTTTAGGACGGACATGCTCATGTATGTCAGGTCCAAGTGGACTGTTGTTGATAGGACAGATACTAGTCAATGGATGAGGAGATTTTACATAGAAAGACAAGGATGTCTCAAGAGGGTACTTGTGTATGGACCGGCAGTTAGAAGGAGTTTAAGAAGAAGAAGATGTGACAGATGCCATCTATGTTAATATTAATATTAACATAAACCCAAAGGCCCTTTTCAGGGCCAGACATATTTCTCGAAAAGAGATAGCCTTTCCATTGCCTACCCCTTTTTTTAAATTTAAATTTAAATTTAAATTTAAAAAAAAAATCCCATATTCAATTCCCCTTGTCCCTAGACAAACCCAAACTCTATTCCCATGTTAATTTCCCTTTGTCGCTAGACAGACCCACACTATAGTTCCATGTTAAATTCCCCTTGTCGCTAGAGTGACCCACGATTTATTCCCATGTTAATTTCCCTTGTCGCCAGATTGTCCCACGATTTTTCTCCATGTTAATTTTCCCTTGTCGCCAGATTGTCCCAGGGGTGTTTGTAATGCTAATTCCCATTGTCGCTAGGGTATCCCCATTTACTACTAGTCTGTTTCTAAATTCAGTAGTAATTTTCCCCATCAACAAGACGTTGTAATCACATTACATCCTACTCATTGTTGTTTCTCTTCCACGTAATAGCTTATTTTTCATAAAATGTTGAACTTTACTAACTTTTTTTACAAGACCGGTTTAGTTTGCTTAATATCTCTTACTGGCATTTTTAGGTTGAATTTTGTAAAACTAGCTATAAAAACCTGACCTAATTACTCGACTGAACTGCTGACAGAAACAGACCAAAGCAATATATTTCATTTCTTTAGCCCGATGGATAAATATTACATCTTTTCAAAGCTATGGGCAGAAAAATAGGCCGACATATCGCGAGTCAGGAAAACCGGTGGGTGGTATCCTCTGTGTCCAAAATTAATATTATTTTGAACAGAATATTCTGGTGAGAATTGCATCTTTTCAAATGGCAAGCATTGCTGTATTTTATTTTTGTCAATCGCTCGAATTCGGTATGCATTTTGCTTCAATATTGAAAACGAAAACCTTAGGTTCGCAGAAATGCCCGACAGCAGTGTATTGCATTACCCAAGTTCCTGGCTCCGTACTTGAAGTAAAAATCAAACTCAAACTCAAAATCAGAAGCATAACACGTATTATAGCTTTGATTAAAATTAGATTAAATAAATAAAATTTTCAGGATTCTATAGACTTCGATTCCTTTATTAGCCTGCTACATTTATATTTTCTGTGCGAATGTACACAAAAAACACAGCAACAACAACAACAACACACACACACACACGCACACAAGAACAAACAGCAGGACTTAAAACGGCAAACATATCATGATCGCGCATGATACAGTAAGAAACCTGATATTCCAGTCTGTAATACATATTGTTATCACTTTCTTTGAGCTTAATATAAACTAAATTTTGCTAGCTATAGCGAATAATGAATACAATTCGCTTAAGTATTTTCATCTACCCGTTATTCGCCCGTTTCAAGCAAATATCACATTCAGGCCACTTCAGTAAGGGGAATGGGAGAGTTCAAAATTTAATATATCTATTCATGGGTCCTAAATATACTGTGATTACACGCCTCCTGAAGGAGTTAAATAATTATTATGGCTTAAAACACAGAGAGCAGTTTCTGTCTTTCATCTACACGGCTCACTATGACACTTGAAAAAGTTCAACATACAGACTTTGCAAATCGATTTGCAGGCGTTTTAATGCAGTTTTAAAAGAGTATATATTTATGATTCTGAACTTCTTAAAATAATCTTTGATTTTCCTGTGGGTTTTGTTTTGGTATGGCTATAGCAGCCTTATAAACACTGTCACCTGAATGCTGTATTAGACTGAATATATGTGAAAATTCGGTCGCCATAAGGATGTTTTGACTGTCAAAAATTGTATACAAGCATAATTGCGACGCAAAATAAAGGCGACAAATGTGTTTTCGTTTTCAAACATGAAAATCTCAGCTTTATAATAAGAAATATAATTTATTTTGGTGAATTCATATACAAATATGTGCTACAGTTACACAACACAACATGGTGTCATTCTGTCATCTTAATGCTGCTCTGTGATATATGTCGCCCTAATGATGGTTACATACTCCTCTGTGTGTGTGTGTGTGTGTGTGTGTGTGTGTGTGTGTGTGTGTAGTATGTCAAACTAAGTCAAATTAAATTTTTGAATCACGATGAAACGAGCACGCTTTTCCGGCGATAAAGAAGAAGCCATTAGACAGCGGATAATTTAGGTGTCGCCTCATACCCTAAGCAAAAAGTTAACACAGGTGCATGCCAGCTATTTTGAAAATGACATGAGTGAACCTGAATCAGTGTTCTCTTCCTCTACCACAAGACCGTGAGAGTCAAGATCCACAAAGAAGAAAAGTGGGTCAGTAGCTTTTGAATGGTATTTTCACATTCCAGAGAAGCAAGACACAGACACAGAGATATTTTTCAAAGTTCGAGTCTCAAGTGCCACTAGAGACAGCAGCAGGTTTCATTACAGATGTACTGTATTCATTGTTAGAGTCACTGAAACAAAAATACAAAGCTAGAGATGGCAACCGTTTGAGACACTCCATTAATCATGACATTCTTAAGTTTTCAGTACACCGGTAGAATTAACACCATAAAAAGTCATTGAGAATGTTGAACTCGTGCAACAATCTAATGATGAGTATGACATGACCTATGGAAAAACCACCCCTCACATCACACAAGATTCACATGCTAGAGATAGCGGAACAGGTAGAAAGGTTTTTTTTTTGGTGGATGAAATTCACTTTTCCGAAAGCAGCATCGTCCAGACGAATAACCCTCAAGATGAGACGTACTTAGCCAACGAGTCATCTCGTGGGTCTAATTATGCCGAGAAGAATGATACAGCAAAATGGAAACGATAATGGGAGAGTATTCGACAATAGGACAGAGCCAGACAACAAAGCGAAGCTGGACTCCTTTTGCAGCAGGCAGGCTTTTGCAGGGAGACTGTGCGTAGAGGTCCTGAAATACACAAACTTCGAGACGTCTTGTCTCCTCCTTATACCTTAAAAGTATAACCCCAAGTGGCTGGCGGAGCTCTCGTGTTTTCAGGACCATACATTCATGTATATCATGATCAAGAACCTACCGATGCCATTACCAGTATCAACGGATTTTTTTCTTTGGGGGGAGAGAAATGTAACCAAGGATTTTACAGTTGGGACAGATACATTTATTGCGGGGAGAGATGTCATGAGTGTTCAGCTTCCAGACCTTGCATTCCCGAAGGAAAAAAGTGAATTTATTAATCTTCCTGGAAGCGAACCTTTACCAGTCCATCTTGTTAAGAACAATATCGCATAAGTTAAACAACAGAACAGTACTTGCAAATTACTGACAGTGTGCCCTATCTGTGGAAATCCTATTGGAACGAATAACCCAAAGGCACATGTTTATTCCTGAAAGAAAAGATTTATTTTTTGTGACCAAATTTTGTGGACTTCGAGCTTCAATGCTGCATTAAAAAATATGACAATGAACTCTATGAAGACCAGAACATAAACAAAAAGAAACAAGTGGAATTTGTCTTTGAATGTACACAATAGACGAGCATTCACATCCCACATTTACCAAAGTCATCGTTCTTGTGATACGTGTATGCAAGAACCTATTCACTGTTCCAATTGTAATATGATTGCAATAGGGCGAGGAAAGATCTTTCGCGGTTCACTGATTTTGCCGAATGGAAGTCAAACCCTACCGACCACACTTGGAGCGAAGACGACATACAGAGTTACGGGAACTGTCATCTATATGCTAAAGTAATATCATAGACATTTTTAGGATATGATGGACAAATTCTTTTGAAATATCATTCAGAACGTGGTACTCAATATCCAGTTCACAATGAATGGAGCTAAACTCATTTACTTGAAAGTGAGAAACATGCAGTTGAAAGATTCCTTGGGTTATTAGGTCTAAAACGTATGGATCTACAGAAATGGCACAAGGCTATTTTCCACACTTTATCGATACTGACACTAATCACAACGTTCTGCTCTCGCATTTGCTTGATGTTTGCCGCCACGAACACAACGGTATTCACAGAGAACACATAGAAGCCTTCTAAGCCGCCTGGTACCAAACGTACTCGTTAGATCCGTTTGACTTTTAACAAGAAATATTGCCTATCTGATGTGAACATTGTACGACGGTGTCGTCGAAAATTTCGACAATTATTTCAAGATCACGGAGGAATCGATTCCTTGAAGGAGGATTCTGCCATTGCTAAAGCGATTGGATTAGTCTATGGAAGAAGTTCATGCTCGAGAACAAACTATCATACTCAGCTCAATTTTATTTCTGTCAGCCGTCGAAAGTCCACAAAAGCTTTGCGCTGACTCCATTACTTGTGCGAAAGTGAAAACAAATCTATACAACTTTCTATAAACGGCGAAGAGAAAATTGGATACCTTTCTGTGGATGGTTGGGATTTAGAAAAACAAACACAACAGGAATGGACGAATTTCATGGATGTTTATTTCACGGATACACTATTGTTTTCCTCAATGAGACTTGCAAAGTCTAATCTCAGAGTTCACCATAGAAGAGTTGAAAAAGCAAGCGTACCAACGACGCCTAATCCACGCCACAAGACAATTTTTTTGGAGGACAAACCAATGCGACACGCTTGCTGTACGACGTAGACAAATCTCAAGGAAAGCAAGTCAAATACATTGAATATTTTGATATTTTATCAGGATAACACGATCTACTTTAGTCCAAGCTATATTATTTCTTTTCAGATACACTCTGAAGTCTTTTTTACAGGTAACTGTACGAGGGCAATTAAGTAGGGGGAGGTGGACAGATATCACGTGTTCTTTGTGATCTAACACAATATGCACACTCCATATGCTACCTATGAATTCATGTGAAAGTACAAAATGATTAATCAACCATCGATTGCCTCGCCTGTGGGAAGGCTTCTGGAAGCAACGGCATTCCACCTGAAATGACACGACAGGAGTGAGAGAAAACAGAACTTTTACTCAGCTACATCGTGCAGTAGTTAAAAAAGGTTGCAAGAAACAGATATTACCCTGTAATCCGTGACAGGTCCGCAAGTATGTTGATTACATTCAAAGTTACATTGACTTTTACGAAATTGTATAACTCATAATCGTTCCTATGAAACACAGAAACGAATCATACTATGATGCAATCATCACTTTATCGTCCTTTATAAGAACTATGGAACCATCAGCCATTAATGGTCTTATTCGTCACTAATAAAAAAAATTTGCTTCCCGGTCTCATGTTTTTATTGGCCTATTGTTATTTTAGTAAAATTTTGCGGGATCATTCTAAACAGAAAAATTCGTGATTTTAACATTTTGTTTATTGTTTATACATGACTGAAAAATGATTTTTATACAGTCATCAGATTAACACATGTATAAGTGAGTCTGTTCAATAAATTTCGTCAAATTATGTGATCTAACTACAAGGTGTCCAGATATAGACACATTATTAACATTATCATGATTTGTTTTAACAATAATTTCTCTGTAAATCGTGATGTACAAAACTCCATAATTGTACATAGTAGTTAAGGCACAGATTTAAACAGTATAAATATTGAATTTCAGGAAAATGTGTATATGTGTGTGTGTGTGTGTGTGTGTGTGTGTGTGTGTGTGCCTAACTATATGAACTAGTCCGTTTGCTTCCCTAATGTTTAGTCTGATGCAACTGATTGGCATTAGTTGGATCATTCGGTAGGTTTTGTTTATTTCCTGTTTTCTTACCTCCAGTTCCTAGTATGTGCATTCTCTGTTTGGACAATGTTGAAGATGTGGCCAGGTGATGATAAATGTTCCGCAACATCATTTCCTGTATCTGTTTCATATGCTTCCGATGCACTTCGAAAATTCATTTCCTTTTTGGATTCATGTATTTAATTAAAGTTCAACAAAATTGTAGCCACTATATTATTGCATTCATCAATCTACCAATGTGTGTATGTGCGTATATGTTTATATGCTCTGTCCGTGCATCCGTGTGTGTTTGTGACGTATTTTCAATTTCACAACGTCCAAACACCCATATTATGTTCTGAGCTGCTTATATAACCTTTTGAAAAAGAGTGGATCAGTTATGTAATGTGTTCCATAGAGACATTGCTAACTGAGCTACATTCATGTAGGGCTCAGTATGAAAAACGTATTGCTGAAATAATGCTTTAAACGGCAAACATTAGTATAACTATAAATGTTAAAAGTTGTCATGTTTCTCTTCGATTCCTAGCTTTCAAGATTAGATACCGTGGAACAAAACAAAAAAAATATATGCACTGTTTATTTTGAAATTTAAAATCAGAAAATCAGAAAATCGCTTATAGCTTGCTATTTCTTTTTTTTATTAAGGTCTCTTTCGAAAAAAAAAAGAATATCATTTGGGATCTGATCACATTAAATCCCTGAAGAACAAAACACTGAAACGACAAAACATTTAAGATAAAAAATATATACATCACGTTAAACGAGAACATCTAAAAACTGATTATGAACAGGAGCGACATAACATAAACGTTTTTGATGACATATGATTACCGACCCTTAGCCGATATTGCTAATGAACCATCGAGATCTATTTTTAAAGTCCGGGGGGCAACATTCAGGTGCCATAGGTACCTTAGGCTATTCCTGTTAGATAACCAGTTATCAACAGGGATCAGTCCTTTAGTAACTCTGACACAGATTCCATTCAGGGACGTCATTTCAACTTTTGTTTTGGGGCGGGGGCAAATCTTGATTGGGGGGACTTGACGGGCTCGTTAATTTTCATATATAGGCAGCAGCAATTTTACATTTTACAGCACATGCAAATTCGGGGGTATATGCCCCCATACCCCCCACCCCCAAATGACGTCCCTGATTCCATTGATATTATGTTAAAACAAACAATAGTTATTATTTTGCCTTTAATTTAGATGTTTACCTCTTTCTTTTTCTTTAAATGCATTTTGCAGAAGTTTTACATCTTGCCTTTTATTATTTAGGTTGTTGACCTTCGTTTTTTCAAGGGTTTATATTGCATAAAATTTTTATAAATTCTTCATTTTTAAATTTTGCCGAACTTTACTTATAGTTTGCAGCATATAAACAGGGGTATGCTATGTTTGTGAAAGGAAAACGATGCATAGAAATGTAGCGTCGTGGCTTTTGCTAATTCATGGCAAATACGCTCTTTAGAAACACTGAACATAACATCAAAAAACCGGTTTGACTGGTTGATATTTAAAATATCACTGGGGTCAGATACCGACCTTGAATTATGCGCCGGTGTCAATACATCATCATTCGACTTTGATGTGATCACTGTGTACATCCAACTCTTTAACAACAAAGTTCCATTTATTCTGGCCAAATGTCAGTTAGGTGGAAAAGGAAGAGATGAAATTATCTTTTGATAACCTCTCAATACTGTGTACTAGAATATGATTTTTAAAAACAAGAAACAAGCAATTTTAGTTTAATATTGAACTGTACTTCTTATTCGCCTGTTAAATACCACGAGTAGGTATTTAGAGGTAATCCTTTGCAATATTTCAAACCGACTCATTTTTTGCTACAATATTATGTCATTAAAACAACTTTATACATCGTAAACGTTTCCGAGATATACAACGACCTAGGCTTTAACATGTACTGGATTCCCAAGACGATAGAAGATACAAAAAAGGAATAAATACCAACAGTACAAATACTAAATACTGACACAACAGTTCAGAAACGGCGAGAAAAGAAAGCTTTCCTACGTTTTGACAAAGCTTTTTTGCTATGTTCCTATGTTATTCTCCCATGCTGATACTATATATGTCAACGAACGTTACAAAAATGTGATGTTTGAAAGAGAGGCGATATAGATTTTAAATCACAAGATGAATAATATCCCCTTTTGACTTGGAAAATACAGTTTTATTGTTATTATAAACCAAACTTATTCCTATGTGGAACCTGAGAAGATTAAACTCATCTTGATCACACTATTTCACCCCGCCTTGATTTCAATTATATGCAGTCAATTACATATGTTACGTCCTGTTAACTTTTACATCATCGAATCTGTAAGCAAGTCGTATTTTTTTAGATTACGGCTTTAAAAATAGTGTGAAGGTGATACAAGGGAAATAACTTCGTAGAGAAGCTAACGGTGTCCAGTCATCTTGCGTCGGTACAAATAATGTCCATGCATGATACGAAATGCAGTATACATTTATTTGTTAGAGCTCATAAACGTATGTAAGCACACACTCAAGTATCGCATAATTTTATTGCAAATTTTACATTTTCACTTGTGAAAACAGAATGATACATTTTTCATATTTGAACTTTTGAAGTTTGACAGATCAATAATGACAATCGTGTGATAGCGATTCTGGATAGCGAAGGCATGTGCTGCACGTTTCGCTTTGCCAACTCTAAATTAATCAGTTTATACTGTATGTATTTGTCGCAGGTGCAAAATGACTGTCACCAACATTTATTACTTACTTTTTTCTTTCTTTCTTACAGTGTCTGGCACGTTGTTAACATATGAAAGCAATAATAGACTAGAAAATAACTAATGGTGCAGAAAAGAGAATTTATGTAAAAAAATGCGATATATTTCTGCATCATAATTAACTACGTGCATACATGCATAGATACACAGACTGGGTGATGGATTAAATAATCACATGAGACAAATGTTATATTATTGTTACCTAAATGTTAAAATGAAACACGATTGCTTTATGGTTAAAATTACAGAGTTAAAATTGTTTTTATACATTTGTCGGATTTTGTATTCCAATTATCACAAGAGGCGAAAGTGTACTTTTGGTTGCCATTTCTGTGAGAATTAAATATGAATTTAAAATTATTTAAATAATTCTTTTATGACCAGATAATTAAAATAATGGGCCGCTTGCACAACTGCACTTGGTAAAATAAAATAAGGTTAGAGTAACATGGAACTGTTTTCAGCACGTTGTGCAGACATTCCTGTCCTATCGCATATATTTATTGTTAGTTTCCTTCACTACTAAAATAGCAATCTCTTACTGTTACTATAAGGATATGCGCATGAAAATATTTAAAACGTTACTCACAGTCAAGTCATGAAAGCTTTTAAGAGTTTTTCGATCAGAAATATTTTGATGTTTTGACAAGATATTTCGTCTCTTCATTGAAGTTTGCACCACAGTATAAATGATTAATCTCAAACTCTAATGTCTCCAACAGAGTACTAAGCAAGATGATTCGGTGATGACTCAATTGTTACAGGAGCAGTCCATCATCATCATCATCATCATCATCATCATCAATCCCTTAACCCAAGAGGTCGTTGGGACACCACGGTTAACTTTATAATCATTTCTCTCCATCTGTCCTTGTTCTCTACTGCCATTTGGGAATCTCCAAAATCCCATGAATGTCCATACCTTAATGTTGTCGTCCCACCTTTTTTCTGTTTGCCTCTTCTTCTGCACTTTCGCACTGTGCATTGCAAGATTGTTTTAGCCAGTCCAGATAATCTTGAGACATGACCGTACTAATTCAGTTTGCGCTTTTTAACATTGGTCTTCATATGATCCGATGGCTCGTTGGATCCTGATGTGAACTTCTTCATTGGTTACATGGTTAATGTATGAGATGCCCAAGATCTTGCGGTAGCGTCTCATTTCGAAGGTTTGAATCCTTCTTTGTAGATCTGTGTTTTACAAGCATACAGAAAGATGGATATGACAATCGAGCGCATCAGCATTTTCTTGGAACCAAAAGCAATGTTGGTATCTTTCCATATTAGTCTCAACCTACTTATTGCTGATGATGGTTTGGGCAATTCCGCAGTTCTGGATTAGAGCCCTCATCTGTGATAATTGATCCAAAGTGCTTTAAGTTTGTGACTCTTTCCAGCTTCTGTCCACTTTCCTTTATTTATGCAATGATGCCATTGGTGTTGTTTGTAATTAGTTTAGTTTTTCGGCCGCTAATCTCCATACCGTATGATGTGGAGGTTGTATCAAGGCGCTTAACCAAGTCAGCCAATTCTTTTTCATCTCCTGCTAAACCATCAATATCATCTGCGAAGCAAAGGCTGGTGATTGTTCTTCCTCCGATGCTGACAGTGCCCGTGTGGTTATGCAAGGTATCACCCATGATCCTTTCCAGGAAAATGCTGAAGAGTGTAGGTGACAGTATACATTCATCTCTGACTCCAACTGTTGTTCGAAACCAATCTCCTCTGCAACCATTGATGAAGACAACACTGGTGGCTTTGTCATATAGGTGCTCAACAACCTGTACCAGGCATGATCTGATGTTGTACTTCCTCATGTTGTCCATAAGGCCGCATGCCATACCCTATCAAATGCCTTTTTGAAATCTATAAAGACGTGCTATAGATTCTGCTGATGCTGAAGGTATTTCTCACAAACGAGTCTGAGATTGAAGATTTGTTCTGTTGTGCTCCTTCCTGCTCGGAAGCCTGTCTGCTCTTCAGCAATAATTTTCTCTGCTTGAGGCTTTAGTCTGATGAGAATTATCTTAGCATGACTTTGCTCGGATGACTGATCTGACTGATGATTATGTTGTTTTGTCATAGCTGTAGGTTTCCTTTATTGGGCAGCAGGATGACCAAGGATTGAGTCCATGTGGTGGGCCATTCTCCTGTCTGCCATATCTTGTTGCATATTGTTGTTCAGATTGTGAATATCTCTTCTCCTCCTGCCTGAATGAACTCTGCTGGTATGTTGTCAATGCCAGATGACTTTCCTTTCTTTAGTGATCTAACTGCAATATCTACTTCTTCACGAAGAATGGAGTTGTCATCAATTTCTTCCGCCTGAGGGCAATTTAATACTGCTTGATCTCCTTTGGTCTTATGATTGTACAATTCTGAGCAGTTGTCTTTCCATCGCGTGAGGATCTCTTGCTTGTGGTAGTTTTCCCTGGTTTATGGGTTGTGAGACCTTTCACCAGTTGATATGCCATTTTGCTATCATTTCTACTCAGACTGTCTTTGATTTTGTGCAGCATTGTCTTTCTGTCCAGGATTCCTTTGCCTTTTAATGCATTTCCTGATCATATTGTCTATCTGTCTGTATTTTCTAGCCCCTTCATGATCTTATTTTCCCCTTTTCAGTTCTCTTCTTTTGTTGCATAATTCAAGGACCCATGGTTTCTTTGTTCGACAATATTTGCCAATGATCTCGCTGTGCTAGTCACATCTGTGTTAAATGTGGTTGTTAAGGACTCTAGGTCGTGTTTTAGCTGTCCTGGGTTATCAAAGGTGCATATTTACCACCTGCCATTGCTTGGAAAGCTTCTGCGACCTTTGGATCTTTCAATTTTGCAAGGGCAAATCTGATTCTTGGATAGTTAGGCTTTTTGATCATTGTCAGGTGGAGGCGAAAAGTTGTCACTAATCAATCATGGTCACTACCCAATATATGCTCCTGGAAAAATCCGTGTTCTGGCGATATTAAGTCCTGTGCAGAACGGTTTTTTCACCAACATGTAGTCAATCTGGTTGTGATGTTGTCCATCTGGACTCTGCCAGGTCAATCTTCTAGATGTTATGTGATAGCCGAACGTGTTGGCTAGTACAAGATTGTTGTAGGCAGCAAACTCCAAGAGCCTGAGTACTCTTTCATTTGTTTCTGTATTGCAGAAGATTCCACGGGTGCTTTGCCAGTTTGTCTGTGAATGAACTCTCACCTTTACATTCAAGTCCCTTTGTACAAACAGAATGTCCTTCTTGGGTGAGTTCTCAATGACATCTTGCAGTTGGTTATAAAAATTCTTCAGTTCGTTGTCATCATAGTTTGATGTTGGTGTATATTCCTGTGTGATTGTGATGATGAATGGAGTCGCCCTCAGGCGGATGGTAATGAGCCTGCTTGAGACTGGGCAGCGACCCATAATAATGTTCACAATGCCCTTGTGGACAAGAAATCCAACACCATGACTGTGTTGGTCCCCTCTTCCGCTGAAGTAGAGCTTATGCCCTTGATCTGCTGTTATTTCGCCAAAGCTTTTCCAGCGCATTTCGCAGAGACCAATAATGTTCCATTTGTACCTCTACAACTCATGTGTAAGTTCTTTCAACTTTCACACAGCCCTCAGTGTTCTAACGTTCCATCTACCGATGATGATGTTGTCTCTCCCACGGATCTTGGTAGTGGTGGCACCAGTAGCATTTTTGTCAGCTCCGTCCTGGTGTGCAGCGGAAGGCGCGGTCATTGTTGACCCGGGCTGCGACCGATCCGATATGGAAGAATTGTTATTTATCTTCAGTTGATGTGTCAATGACAAGACACAGCCTGGCTGAGCCCATCCCTCTCCAGACTGGATTACCACAGCCTAAATCCATTGATATGGTGTGGCACGCCCTGGCCCTGATCACATGGTCGTTGAGTTCATCTTGGAGCCATTCCACCCTGGCCGTTGACTTCTTCGAAGACGATTTCCACCCAGTCATGCTGTGCGATCATCACACTATTTTTACCCATAGCTGGGAGACTCGTGGGGGGCGAAAGCGTCTTATTCCATCCCGTACGGATCCAATGGACCTGTACAAGCAGTGTGAACAACATGTTACGCAATGATGATTTAATTACTCGCCGCCGCTAACTATATGTTTCTAATTGTGCCTTCACTTAGAGCCTGTAATGTTAAAAAAAAACCTACTAAAATTAAAATTGATAATATACCTGTGATGCATTTAATGCCAACTGATATAGCTCTGTATTTTAATTTGATCTTTGCTTATCACTGATTTTAACATTTCTACGTGAGTAATTTTTTAAACGTTCGTATTCTGTTGCTTAATTTCTGTCTACAGGGCATTTCTTTGCACTGTCATAATGGTGATCATTGTGCTATTTCGGGGAAGGGAAAAACCCATGCTGGGAATTTATAAATGATACCCTATTAGTATATTTAATTAAAAGTGCATCGTTTTTATCAAACTGCTTTATCTTAGAGTTGAGATCGTTCAAAATCTCTTTATATACGGCATCATACAACGAATTTGGTAGTAATAAGAAGTATACATCACGTTTTCAATTTCAACGTGTTACTGAAATATGATCTTATAATCTGAATATTTTATGAATAATAATTTGTAAGCATGTGTTTCATATTGATTTTATCGACTTTCAGTACATGTCATCCATTTTGCTACTTCTGCATAATGTTAACAAAACCTCTTCGTTTTCGTACCCGGAGCATTGCATGCTAAAAAGGAGAAACGTAATTACATGTGATTCAGTTTTGAAAAGTCTGTTTCATATGACAGGTTAATTTTGAGTAAGGGTCACGATACAATTTGCAGTTAATTATCTTAGTTTTTTGACATTTTTTACATTAGGGTTAGAAGTAATTAAAGAAACCAATTAAGAAAACCAATTAAAAGACCTTCATCTACCACAAACAAACAAAACCCTGCAGGTCAAGGGGGGTCACGTGACTCCCCAAATCATACTATATATATATATATATATATATATATATATATATATATATATATATATAACGACACGTTTAATCATGCAAATGAAGCTGAAAATATGTCACGAGATTCTGTGCAGTTTAAACATATTATTGCCAAGAAGATAATACAAATACGTGTTCCAGGCAAAATAATCGGAATCGAGTTTTGCAACTTTCAGGTTACTCTCCTTTATAAACTTAACTAATTACTAATCATGCAGGTGATGTGATGTAATTTGGATTTTTAAAGTAGCTTTAACAATCTTTCAGTCATATCGCTACGATGTCTGCAATGTGGCAGTTTATAGTGATGTCTAGCGCTGGGGCATCATGCCGCAGACATGTAGCATGATGTCCCACCCAGTCACATTATCCTGACACCAGGTCGACCAGTCCTAACACTAACCTCTTGATGCTGAGCGCCACGCGAGGCAGCTGTGAGTACCATTTTTGTAAGTCTTTGATATGACTCGGCCGGGGATCGAACCCACGACCTCCTGCATCCGACGCGGACGCTCTAACCACTAGGCCACCGTAGCGGTCTAATCATGCAGGCAACAGCTATCTAAAAGGTCTTGATAGGCAGTAGACATAGAGGAAATGAGGAAATACATGGAGAATGAAAGAGAAGAGTATAAATTCTGGTGTTCTGAACTTATCTTACGTCAATGGTAAAATCCAAGACTATCCGAACGTTAACCGCAACTTCCGTTCCGCTATAATAAACTAAGAGTATCGATCAACGGGGGTGGGGGTGGGGTGGGGGTCCAAAACCGTAACAATAGGGACATAGAACACAATTAATTTTACTATATGTTCTCTACATTTGTTTCTCAATACTGACCTTTCCACTATGTGACAATCCATACAAATCATGTGTTAATCTAAAATACCTTCAAAGATGACTTCATGGTGAAGTTCTTGTCAAAGGTTGACCTGCATGTTTTTGAGAGGCTGGACTGTCAATAGAGCAGAATATAAACAAAACACAGATTTCACTTCCGGATCATCACCATGGCCTTATTACTCACTGTGCACTATCGCCGAAATACACACGGAAAACCACACCCTGAGCTCATATTCTCAAGAATAAACACTTACCTTTAAATCCATACCAAAAATGCATAAATATAACTCTTTTATCACCACCAAAATAAGAGAGGAAAAAATGTTCTCAAAATAGACTAGAACTACATTCGTGGGTACTGAACTGGAAGTACTAACTGTGACCCTATTCCATATAACACAAGGGAAGACGCGATTCCTCATCCCTCGGCATTTCCAACCCTGTGGTGTGGTCTGTTGGATAAAATTTGACTGCAGACATGAGGGAACAAATCTCCTACTTGCGAATCTCGTTAATTACAAATTAATATCATGCATTTGTAGTACGCTGTCTAGTTCTCCTGTGTAAAGTTGTTTTTCCTTGCAAATGTTGATTGTTCAGCGACTAATTTTGCTACTTCAATCAGAGTTACTACATGAAGATCATTTCAGATAAATATTCCAGAATTGCGCAGATGTACTTTAAATAACTTTTATTCAGGTTGTATCTTGAAAACACATATATAAACTTCTTCCGTTGTCGAATATGCGTAGTTGCAAAATGAATTATGGAATCGATATGATTGCTCCAAAAATCATTAGGCGATACAGTTTTCCCCAGATATGATAGAAAAAAATGAATTCTTCACCCGAATATTCAAAGTCTGGTATGTGTTCAAATTCTCTGTTGGTGAAAAGGACCTGCTGTTGTGAATGGATAAAGGTAACAAACCAGATATTTGCCATCTACTAAAATGTTTGAAGACTATCGTTTAAAACGCTCTGAATTAGAGCCCATTTCAAAGAGGAAGCATCTTTAAGTAATTTAAACATTTGACTGCATCATTAATATATGCCAGAAAAAATGGTCGGGGCAAAATACAACTGTAGTCAGTCGTCCAAGGTTTGAACATTGCCTTAACTCTGTGTGTCCTGTTAGCTAAGTAATCATTGATCCATGTCAACAGATTTCCGTTAATTCCATAACTTTTCACTTTAAGTATTAATTTAATATACCACACTCGATCAAAGGCTTGGGATACGTCACAAAATACAATACACAATTTTACTTCATTCAGTGTCACTGCATATGTTATGATACATATACATGACAGGTATAAGACCAGATTGATATTTATAAGGAAAATAATTTCGATAGAAATACTTGTATATCTAATATAAAAAAAACAAATTTTTAAAAATGTTCATAATATTACTAAAACGTAATATCTATCTGTAATGGACGGAACTGATCTTGAAAACTTGCACCAAATCAACTAAGAAATATTGGTAAATTGACGGACTTATTCATAAGTACTACTAACGGTTTGTTACTTGAATATTTCGTTTTATTTAAGTGAGAAGCTGCTGATATCGTCAGGACCAGAAGCTTTCTTTTTTGCATTGTGGTGTTTGTGTCTGTAGTTTCTTTTTCATTGAACTGGATTTGACTAGAGGTGTAAGGTTTTTATCTCAAAGAAAAGCATCTTTCGCTTGTGTTCGTCAATATAGAAAAGAAGCAAAAATAATTAAGTAAATCTGTCTTTTAAAATTTTGAATAAACGTATCCTGAAACATTAATATGGAGGAAAAGAACTGTTGACGATCTAATAATTCTTTCGTAATTAATTAGATTACAATAATATTTTGGATTAGATTTATTGTTTTTTGACGGACAAACGCACATTTCTTCGAAATCCTTAGATGGATTAAAAGGATTAATTCCATGCTAAATTATCAAGTAATATATTGAGTAGTTCGTAATTGGGTTTTCTGTGGACTTGACATTTCTCTTGAATGAATGGATTTTGAGATAGCCTAGTTTTATATGCACAAATATAACTTAATGATCACTAAAAATGTTTTACGACAGACAGTGTACCAGATTCAAATGTGTAATAGATACGACAATCAGGTCAAACAGGATCGCTGTCTGAGTGAGAAGTGAGTTTTGTGTATTTGGTATATTAATCTGATTGCCTTGACCTAAAAGATCGTGCATTTATTGTTCATTTGCCTAAAATGGTCGACATTCAGACCAATCGTTATAATTCACTCACAGAATCATTCAGTGCCGGATTAAACCCTATGGAGACCCATAGGCTCTTAGACAGACGAAATCTTGCCCCCCCTCCCCCCCTCAAATTATCACCTAATACGTATTATCAATATTATTTTGATCCGCTGTCGCGAGGCCCCTAGGCCGGTGCCTACTCTGTCTATTTGGTAATCCGGCACTGGAAACAACAGTGAACATAAAGGTATCCCAAAATTCAATAGCTGAGTTCGGCGTCATGCACACATTACGTAGAATACTTTCTTTTCTTCTAAGAATAGTTTGAACAAAATCATGTCACAGTCATTTTATTGAATGTCTTGTCTTCTTTCGCAGCGTATGGTCTCAATGACTACAATGGCTGATATTTTCCAAAACAAGTTTATATCATTGATAATTTTTGGAAGTCCTCCCATTCTAGTATTCTGTCCTCAACATCAAGGTGAGTTTCTGTTAAGGCATATTATCTTGAATTCGTCTAGATCAGATGGGAGTTCGATGTCTTTATTTTTAACGACTCTTCTGACATTGGGATGAAATATTTATAGTTCATTGTTTTCACATGTTGGACTAAGTGTTTTGTATCATTCGCAAACTTATACATGACCGAGAAAACAATACGACAAAAAACTACAAAAGTACTATGTTTAAGAGCAAAGCATATTAAGTCAACTGGGTTTAAAATGGAACATAATGCTATAAAAGACACGTTGCCAGTATGTTGGGAATGTTAGTTTGGTTGCAGAAATCTATGTAAAAAGTGATTTCATACTTTCTTCTCTCAAACAGTATGTCGATTATGTACTTCAAAGTAATAGAATTTTCACTATGAATGCTTGACAAACTTACTGCAATAAGATGTAATTCGCGAGCAAAATGGTTTCCGATCAAGCCGTTTTCAGATGCATGTAACCATCATAGTTCTTTTGGCAAAGTTTGCGGACTGCATTGTATAGCATGTACAAATTTCTAAGTGACCACTGACAAGTCCTATTTAGTTATTGCTAAGCATTACGTATTCATTGCGTGATACTACTAACAAAGTGCAAAGTAGGTTACAATCACACTTTCGTGTAAGTTAAGAAATTTGATGAGTGTGTTCACATTTGAAGTCACCAAAAGCATAATGGAGCAGCAGAGAAAGTGAATCCCACAAAGTATTTCGCTTAACAGAGCCTTCTATCGAGAACATTTTAGATAGAAAGATTATTTTTCACAAAATAAACCCTCTAGTCAGAAAAACATGACAAAATAGGCTTTCTCTGCTGACTTGAAGTGTTATCTCATGAAAATATCTACCTATACAACTATTTCTGTCCGCACAGGGGTATCTCGCGAAAACACTCGGTGGCGTCGTCACTTTCTCTGCTGCTGAAATGCTAGCATTTCAACACTAGTGTTTCTGTGAAAGTCCCTGGCAGAGTTTGCTAGTCGTCGCCGTTTCTGCTGCTGTGAATTAAAAATTTAAGTTAACAATAATGGCCAACATTGGAGAAGCACATTCTGCTAGACTAGCTCCAGAGCGACTAGAAGCAATAAAAAAATTTCTTCCTGTACGAGATAGTGTAAGACAAAAACTTCAAGAACGGCAGCAAGCACAAGTTGAATTTTCAACAGGTGCAGAAGAATTATTTAAACCCGTTACAACAGCTACTGAAAAAGCAGGCGTGGTGACTGAAAGAGATTTACTGGGAGATCCGGATGATATAACAAAACCAGGTATTCTTCCAGTGCTAAAACAAACCGCTACGCAGGCTGAAAAGATTGCAAAAAGAACCAAACAAACAAAAGATCTTTTACGAGATCTTCCAACTGATATAGCAGCAGCTCAACCTCCACCCACCGCTGAAGAAGGCACTGAAGTCGCCGAAACTGCTGCGCCCAAAGCAGTAAAAGAAATTGTTGAACTGACTGCAAAATTTGATCCGGGTTTTATTAAACTCCTTAAAAATACACCAGAAGAAAAATTACCTGAATTGATATTAGAGGGTTTATATAACAAAGATAAAATTTTAAGCGAGAAATATAAGTCCACGACTGATACCAATTTTGTTGAATGGGCGTATCGTGTATACTACGGCAAGAAAACGGTTAATATAAAGATTCAAAATACCCAACCCTTGTAAGCACAATGAAAAAACTTCACAAAAGTAGACGACGAGGACTTCCACCTCCTTATTCACCGCCATTGGAGGAGCGTCCAGATGAAAAAGATGATGATGTTCTCGATTTACTACTTGGTCCCAGTGCAACTGGCAGTGGTTTGGGAGGTGATTTTATTCCCTGCCCTAACAATATTATCAATGACGTATCGCGGTTAGAAGTTCTCTTAGGAGGAAGGCGTGCCGGAAATAACTCACCAGAAATAATTAATGAAGCAGCTGATATCTGTCAGCGATTATTTCGCGGCGGCATCATGGATGCTCACATCTACCGAGAACTTATTGATGAGCTCGCGGACGGTGACTACTACAGCGACTAGTTAAATAAATAACTAATTAAATAAAATGATCGTACACAATTCTCATCGTAGACCAGTCATGGTCAGAGTGGTAAATTCACGAGTACCCGTATATAGGATGACTTATGGAAACGGACTTGGCGATGTTGTTCGAGGTTTATTTGCGAGGATGGCACCTAAAGCAATACCGATCGCAAAACAATTATCGATGAAAGCTATTGATGTTATCAAAGATAAAGCTACTG
Source organism: Sinohyriopsis cumingii (assembly GCA_028554795.2). Classification (NCBI taxonomy): domain Eukaryota; kingdom Metazoa; phylum Mollusca; class Bivalvia; order Unionida; family Unionidae; genus Sinohyriopsis; species Sinohyriopsis cumingii. Next base: position 50,689,147 of record CM068825.1, read on the forward strand.
GCGCTGTTGGTAGCGCTGCCGGTAAAGCATTTTTGGCAATCAAGGACAGACTAGCACGATTAATACGCAAACCTCAAAGGGGTTCGCCACCAGTAAAATTACCAGCCACCGCAGACATGCCTGCAAATGTTAGTAAAGTAATAAATGAAGCTGCAAATCAAAAACTAACAGCCTTGATAAATCAAGGGGCTGAACAAATAAACACAAGTTTGATGGCGGGAAGTGGTCTTCGTTTTAGACGATAACTTTTATAATAATATGTTTAAACGGGAATCCGACCCAGCATTCGACATAGACGAACCGGTCCTTAAAAATGAATCAGTGCGTGATTATCAGTATTACTGTTATGACGCACGAGAACCAAATAAACGAGGACGAATTGAACTTCAGGTTCAAGATACAAGTAGATATTTCCTGCCCGCGGAAGCATTTATTGAAGTAGAAGGAGAAATTATAAAAACAGATGATACAGAATACGGACCCAATGTTAAAATCGGTTTTGTCAATAACGGAATTATGGCCTTGTTTGATAGTGCTATCTACATGATTGATGGAAAAAATATTGAATCGTTTCAGAAGGATGTCGATGTTGCTACAACAATAATTGGTCTAGCAAGATATTCTGATGATTATACAAGATCATTTGGTCCATCAATGATGTTTGCCAAGGATACTTCTAATTTTCCTAACAGTGATCAGTACGATATTAGACGACCAAGAAACTTTGCCAACGCAGCTGACGTTGATGTGAATCCGGTGGTTCACGGTGCTAATGCAGAATTTAATTTAGGTTTCGCTGCATGTAGACAAATGTTGAAAGGTAATCGTAGAAATTTTTCATGTGCCATTCCGCTGTCGCACATCTTTGGATTTTGCAGAGATGTCAGACATATTTTCGTTGCTCTTCAGGATGTTGCACGAGTGGGTAATGAAACACGTTCGCATATGATATTTGATCAACTTGGTATCACTGACGTTTCTCTGAGAATAAACGGACATCAAGAACCGTCTGAGAACATATTGTTAGATTTTGGTAATAATCATGTTGCACGTGCATATCAACGATTGACAAAGTATCTAGCGCGTGATCTAAATATCGATACTGGTTTGCAAATATCACAACTGGATTTTATATCTCATTATCCAATCTATTACTTCTCGTTAGAGCATCTTGATTTAACCAGACAGTCTGTCGTTGATATACACTTTCGGTCTACCGTGAATAGAGACGTAGGAGCTATAGCTAATTACAGAGCAATCGCGGTCATACTTTCCGACAAAGCAATGTTGCTTGAAGGTGCTGGCGGCCGAATGATATTCGCTGATGCACTAGTACAAAACATGTAAACAATTAGATCAATCTCGTATTAAATAAAATGTCATACAGTCATGTTAATGTCACTCTGACTTCTGGTCAGGCTAAGAAATTACAATCGAAAAACGCGAGCACATGTGGTACAACGATAACACTTAAAAATGATCAGATTACTGGCGGTCCAAACAAGTTATGTTGACTAAAACCCAACTAAAACATTTCAGTAAAGCAAAACAAGCAGCAACTGGAGTTCGACTTGATTTCTCTCCAGCCGCGGTCAAAGATATGGTTAAAACCGGTGGTATATTTCCACTTCTCGCAGCAATACCAGCGTTGATAGCTGCTGCTGCCCCTGCAGTCGCTAAAGCCGCTGCGTTAGGAGCTGTTGGAACCGCTGCTGGAATGGCACTAAAGAAAGCCACAGGAAAAGGATACAAAAAAAGGGACGAGGGCTAAGACTCCTAGGAACTCTGCCATCATGGTACCCAAAACGGTTCTAAGTGTTTTCACACCGATGTCAAATTTTGATTTGCTCGATGCTATTAAACAATTAAATATAAAAAATTTCAGAGGCGTCTTTATGAGAGAACAATTACCACAACAACCAAATAATCCAGAAACCGGAATTATTAATCTTGATAACAGTGATGGTCCAGGAACTCACTGGGTTGCTTACGCGATCGATCCACGTGGAATTATCTATTTCGATTCGTATGGGTTAGCACCGCCAGTTGAATTTCTCCGATATACTAAAAACATCCCCTTGACAGGGAAAGTTTGGTACTGAACGTTACCAACACAAACACTGACCGATCCTCCGATATGTGGCCGTGAAGTATTAAATGTTCTTGATGCGATCTCGAAATCAAAGATTTCTCCTCACAAAATCGTGCACGAGTATACCATGGGTCGATTTAAACAGTTTCCTATCAAATAATGGTTGATATTTACGGAAGATCTCTTCTCGAAACAAAGACAAAAAAAACGCGCCGATGTGGATTTATCAAAATATGCGACCAGAGATGAAATCGATAATCTTTTAAGTCTGACCGGGATAGGCCCGGAGGAGGTTGTTATTTTTCATTACCGACATGGAAAACTAAAAACCAGTGATATCAAATGACATGAAATAATTCGTAGGGTTATTGGAGCTACTCCGGGTAACATCCCTGTGTTCACTGATAGCGGAAAAATCAGAGATTCGCTGATATCAATCGCGGCGCTGCAAGATGACACACAAAAAGCTGCAGGCGAACATGTAGCGAAGACCGGTGATACAATGACAGGGGAACTCAGCATGAAAGGCAACAAAATAGTGGTTTTAAGAGATCCAACATCCCCGGAAGGTGCCGCAAACAAACAATATGTTGACGCAAGCGCTAGCGCCGTTGACGGTAAACTAACCACGTTGCGGGTAGAGTATGATGTTCATGTAAACGCGTTCACAAGACTTCGAAGAAACTTTCAAAAAACCGATGATGCCACGGATAAGTTCTTTGGGACTCCTCCCGTCATCGACATAAAACTTTCTGATATCAAGACCAACAGTGACACGATCAAACAAACACAGCAAAACATCGTAGCGGGGATTCCTGAGATCGTTAACAAAACCAGTTTGATTAAAGTCCCCACTGGAGTTACTCCCGGGCATATCACCAACATAGTATACACGGTATCATCGGGATTCGCAACATGGTCCAAACAAAATAATACTATCAAATATACAGCAACAGCCACTGGCGTGTATAGACTGTCTGTGTTCAGTGCCGCTAAATTTGAAATCTTCACAACATATCCCTGGAGACATTCCACTGATAAGTATTCCGGGGTTGTGACTATCATATTAAACAAGGAAACCGAAGAAACATTTATACTGGAAGCCGCCGACAAGAAATTAACCGCAACATCTTACTGGTGGTGTTTGGAATTTGTAGCTGAAACGCCTCAATTGGTTACCGCGTAAAATAATAAAATGGCATTGAAGTCAGCATCAACGACATTAGATGCGCAGCAATATAGATATGATCAAGTACGCGAATGGCATTCAGAGTTAAAAGATACTATTGACAAATGCACAACAAAGATAAAAAAATACAAACGGCGTGTAACTATGTTAGACACAATAGTGTATTCGGTATCCGTGGTAGTTGCATCTACTGGGGTGCTATTATCAGCGCTGACACCAGTGACAACTGCAATCGCGATTACAATCACAATTTCAACATCAGCGACGATTGCAGGAGTTGCTAATATCATTGCGAAAAAAATATCCTCGTGTGCGCTAACAAAATTCAGCAGCAGAGAAAGTGACGACGCCACCGAGTGTTTTCGCGAGATACCCCTGTGCGGACAGAAATAGTTGTATAGGTAGATATTTTCATGAGATAACACTTCAAGTCAGCAGAGAAAGCCTATTTTGTCATGTTTTTCTGACTAGAGGGTTTATTTTGTGAAAAATAATCTTTCTATCTAAAATGTTCTCGATAGAAGGCTCTGTTAAGCGAAATACTTTGTGGGATTCACTTTCTCTGCTGCTAATGGAACTGTAGGTCGATGAGACATACATGTACTTTTCATGTTCCGTCGAATTATTAGTTTGCATGTGTGTGTGTATGTGTATGTGTGTGTGTGTGTGTTCCATTAGTACAATCTGGCTTGTACTGCAATGACGTGCCACAAACGAAAAACTGATCGAGGAAGGTAATGCAGCCAGTAATGTAATTTAGGACGGTATCACGCTAAATTAATTCGGCGCTAAGTATATGGATTCTATTGAAGTATATAATAAACGGAAGAGATGTTTTTTTTTTTTTGTTGTGCACATGTATTACTTCCAAAACTATACGAAAAATATTCGAATTTGATATTTTCCCATTTTAACCCTTAAGAACATCAATAATTATTTGTTCATCTCCTCACTTTGGGATCCTAAAAGTGACGTTCCTTTATTAATAAACTTTTATGTTTGGATTCAGACATACTTTTGCTTTAATGTGGATATTTTAGGCAATACGAGTATAATACGTCTCTTTTGCAAAAATATTTAGGTGAGCTCAGCTATTTTAAATTATTCAACCTAACTTATGTTCGTTTATACGATTACGAATGTTCAAATACCTAAAGACCAGAATATCAATATACCTAAATAACCAGAATATCCATATACCTAAATAACAGAATATCGATATACCTAAACAACCAGAACATCCATATACCAAAATAGCCAGAATATTAATTTACCTAAATAACCCGAATATTCATATACCTAAATAACCAGAATATCCATATGCCTAAAAACAACAGAATATCCATACACCTAAATAACCAGCCGTAAACAGATAGCTAAACGCAATTAATTTATCGATCGTGATATTTAATAAATATTGCAATGGGCAGCATATGGTTTCCATAGTTATATATTTGTATAATTTAATTAATTGTTGAAATCAACATGCAATCTGTCTTCCAATTGGCAACATATGGTTTCCATTGTTAAAGCATTATGTAAATCAATTTGACTTTTAAAGTTTAATTTTGAATGACAAAAGAAGAATGTTGTCCTTGAACCAAAATAAACGTGCTGATTAGATTGACAACTTCGCTATAATAGCAGGTGGGGGAAAGTAACCAGAGCATTGTTAAGTAAGCAAAATATACTTCAAGATTGAATACACCTAGCTCATGTTCATTTCTAATTAAATTTGATAAGTATCTAGCATGTGCACGATTCTCTTTAACATTTTGTCGTCCTCGGCTTTGTCCATCGAGCGTTAAATTAGTCATTGTACATTCTTTGTTTATTTTTCCTCCGTTCGTTTTTGCTTTTGTAAATTACTCTTTTGATTCTTAAGCACATTTATCAATACTCTCGTTGATGAACATTCCTAAAATCCTCCCAACGTCCTATTACTTTTATTTATATCAAACACCTTATGTTGCTTCTGTACAAAGAGAGAAATTAAGAGCACACTTTACATTTCATGTAATTAGCGTCATATCGGCAGCTAAACACACCGTGAATCTCTGAACACTCGTCACATTATGAAATGATTAATTGCACCAAAATCGATGCAAAGTTTTAACCAAACTGATGAATTCGATAATCAAGAAATTCGGACCGTATGTTGCGGTTTATGGCACATATTTGTCTTCAAAGAGGCATTCAAATGTATTGTTTCAAGCAAATATGCATTCATATTTAATCTTCACAAAATTGTAGATTCAAGCATTGGTGCAGTTTAATCCTTTCTCGAGAGTTTTGATCCCCAAATTTCTTACAACCTAGCAAATTTCAAACGCTTGTGTTTTAAATTCATCAAATTATATCAAGCTCTTTCTTAAAATGGCCAAAAATCGCTTTCATGAGTACCTCGCTGTTTTAAGTAATGGTTCATGAGCGACCTGTAAGGGGCTTATTTATAAAATACTCCGGCAGTACCATTTTAGATTATAACAATTAAAATAAGTCTGACAAGACGCTAAGCGGAAGAGTCAACAACAAATCCTGGTTGTACGATAAATGTCTGTCTGACTAGATGTCAAATCTTGTATCCTGTATCATTTTACCTGCACCATGCTAAATGTACATAGTGGAAGCATGGAATCAACCAATTACATTAAAAACCAAACTATCTCCCTCTCTTGGTCCGTTATCAGAGATAGAGTTTATCTCCACTGACAAGGGAAGATGGTGGTGGTTTGCGGAGGTGGCTTCCGGGGAACACCCATAGCCCCCCCCCTCCATTTGTGGCTCTGTCTAATTATTGGAATTAATTTGGAACATGCTATATCTTTAGACAGAACATTTAGGATTATTTGGGATTTCCTCTTAAATTTTGACTTTATTATCAGTTACTTTGCTTTTATCTGAGTATTCTTCTAGTAAAAGTGTTTTTGTTCAGGAAGTAGAGTCCGGCCTTGTTAACGTTCCTCTCCATTGTGTCAATTTGTCGTCAGATTTAGTTTCAGGACCTTTGGCTTTCGGAGCAGTGTTTCTTCATTTATAGAAGATATTCATTTATTACTAGTCAATGGCCTAGCTGTATATAATGTCGTACTTTAACCACTTCTAATTAACAATCCTTGTTTAGACCAGAAAGTAGATCTTGTTGAGATTTAAATCCCTGATTTATATCCCGCTTGTACAGTTACCAGAGCTATGGCCAAAAAAGAGCTATTGAGAATGAAGTTGATCAGGAAATTATTCCTTTAGCTGGCTCATCTATTGGTCAGTCTATGATGAGGTCACTTTTGCTCCTGGTATTGATCAATCAAGAGGTATTGATCTCAGTTTCCCTCTTTTTATTAATTATTGTCTCTATTATAATCAGGGTGACACAAGATAATCATTCATTGTCGAACAGAAGCAAAGAAATCCTAAGACATCCTGTTTGTTTCAGAAGGCTATAAGCTAAAGTGAGGTCATGGGTATCTAAAACCTACGCGTTTTCCATTATACTACCGAAGCAGATCACTGTCGACCTTAAAAATGAAACAAAAAATGTCCACTCTAAGCGTATCACTGTGTTATTCGGTTTAGTATAGTTTTGATGTATGATAATTCTAATAACATACAATTATTTATCATTTTTATTTTGTAAAAATAGAAATTAACTATTACAGTTCATAACTTGCTCATACAAATAATGTTGCGTGGATATATTGATATATTTGTATATGTTAAACTATGTGAAACGCATATCAACCAAAAATTAAGCGTTTCTGCATATTTATCAAAGCTTTTAAGCAAGCTATTAAACAATGGACTAATGATCACCTGTCTGAAATAATTAACATGTCACTAATATAAACTGTAGATGTTATATCTAATATCACGTAAACATGGTAAATATTTTTATCATCCTTGAGCATGTATTCATACAGATTTTATCCCTAATTACAACTGCTTGGAATCATAAATAAATTCATTCAAAATACACTGGTCAACAGTGAAATCATTACTGACTTGAAAAGGCCCTAATCTGTAGTATTTTGGTGTGCCGAACACGAATATAACCGTGAAAATTTTTTATTGGCTCTCGTTTTGAAGATATTCATATACCTCATTTTCTATGTTTCACTGTGTAAATTTCTCCAGTAGGACTGCAGCAACATCCGGAATAATGATGTAACATTACATAATACCATCATGCTCACATCATCCACAGTTGATTGCATCATTTTCTGATGCAATGCAATACTAATGCCATGCGGCTGCTGAAGTAAGTTGACGTCAGCAGTGTACTATACATGTGTAGGCCTATTATACTAATGCCAGGCGGCTGCTGAAGCTGACGTAAGCAGTGTACTATATAAAGCCCAATCAGATAGGTTCAGCATTTAAAATATTTTAGACGTTGTGCGAGACAGTTCAAGCTACTGTTACATAAAACTTATTATTTTATCCATTTACGTACAATAAAGAACAGTAATGCCTCGAAAGTGTGTTAATACCGCGGACAATTTTTGCTATATTTGTGGGGAAGTGACATTTGCCAACCAGAAGAAAAGTATCAATTCTCAAGTGAAGAAGGCATATCATCTTTACTTCGGATGCAAGGTTGGTGACCAAGACAAGCCTTGGGCTCCGCATATATGCTGTGCTACATGTACAACACAGCTTTCACAGTGGTTGAATTGCAAAAGGTCATCAATGCCGTTTGCAGTCCCAATGGTGTGGAGAGAGCCAAGCAACCACCTAAATGACTGTTACTTCTGCTTGGTTCCTCCTCTTTCCGGCGGAATAACGAAGCGAAAGAAGTCGAGAATAGTCTACCCAAACATTCCGTCTGCATTGAGACCAGTTCCACATGGTGAGGGACTTCCTATTCCAGAACCTCCAGTAGAATATTCTCTTGATTCATCTGACGAAGACAAAGGTGAGTCGACCTGTTCTTCTCCTGGTCCATCAGCATGCAGTGATCCAGATTTTCACTGTGGTGCATCATCAACCCCACACAGAATAACACAGGAAGAACTAAATGACCTGATTCGTGATTTGGACTTATCAAAGAACAAGGCAGAATTGCTAGGATCAAGACTCCAACAATGGAATCTTCTAGAAGAAGATGTCACAATTACTGCATATCGAAAGCGCCACCAGCAATTGGAGCCTTTCTTCAGAAAGGAAAGTAATCTGATATTCTGTTCCGATATTGAGGGCCTCATGAATGCTTTAAAAATCACTCATGACCCACAAGAATGGAGACTATTTGTGGACTCTTCGAAACTGAGTCTCAAGGCTGTGCTTTTGCACAATGGAAACATTCTTCCATCTATTCCAGTAGCGTATGCTGTCCACATGAAAGAGACATACGATAACTTAAGGCAGCTACTGAATTCCATTGAGTATAACAAGTACAGCTGGCACCTCTGTGGTGATTTGAAGGTAGTTGCCCTTTTAATGGGACTGCAGCAAGGATATACAAAATACATGTGTTTCTTATGCGAGTGGGATAGCCGAGCAAGGGAAATGCACTACATGAGGAAGGAATGGACTCACAGGCAGAATGTAGCCATTGGAGAGAAGAATATCCAACACCCAGCTCTGGTTGAGGCTCAGAAAATCTTGCTACCACCCCTTCACATCAAACTAGGTTTGATGAAGAACTTCGTGAAAGCCATTGACCGGACTTTGCCAGCATTCCGATACCTGCATGAAAAATTCCCTCGACTCAGCGAAGCAAAGATTAAAGAGGGAGTTTTTGTGGGTCCTCAGATTCGAGAGCTTTTCAAAGATGACCGGTTCAACAACTTGCTGGAAGGTGACGCGAAACAAGCATGGAATGCTTTTCGCCTAGTTTCTACAAACTTCCTCGGAAATGTTAGGGCAGAAAACTATAAGGAACTAGTAGAAGACATGTTGATGAAGTATAAGAAACTTGGCTGCAATATGTCTCTAAAGATTCACTTCCTTCATTCCCATTTGGATTTCTTTCCTAGCAACTGTGGTATTGTTAGTGATGAACACGGCGAACGTTTTCATCAAGATATCGCAACAATGGAACAAAGATACCAGGGAAAATGGTCCACTACAATGCTGGCTGACTACTGCTGGACACTCCTCAGAGATGCTCCCGAACAGCTGTACAAGAGACAGGCGAAGAAATCTAAGATGTAGTCAATGACTTGATTTTTTATAGGTAGGCTATTACAGTTGACCTTTTACTATTGGAATGCATTTCGTTATGTAAACATTAATTTCTTGCAGATTACAAAAAAACTAGAGCCAATTTTGCAATTTGACTGTCATATTCGTGTTCAGCACATAAAAATTGATAAGAATTGACTAATTTTATTTCAGTAACATGACTTTTGTAAAAATTTGTTGTCCAGTGATATTTACGTTAGCGTAAATCCTACAAGGAACAACAATAAAAGACACTAAAAAAACGCATCCACAAAAAAATTAATTTAAGTAAAATGGAGTTTCAAAGTCTGTCTTTAAATTGTATATAAATATAAAGAGGACGTTTATTAGATCAATTTGTCTAATATACATATAAATTCCTGCAACACTGTACCATTGTACCTGTACAAATCCGGGTGTAACATTTTCTCTTGATTTTTATATCGCAGCTAAATCATCAACTCTTAAATTGATATTTCTTTTGGTTTCATTTGATATGTGTTAGTTATTTACTTTTAGTTTGTGGCGGGTCTGTAAACAAACTTTCGTAACGATAGAGTATGCGATGGTGAAACTATCATCCTGACAAGATTAAACGTCCACCATACCAGTTGATCAAGATGACACGGATATCTGCTGAAGAAAATGTTACCAACGTTTATGTGCACTGCATTTCAATTCATCTTAATAGGATGATTCATGTGGTTCATCTCCACAGCAATAATGCTGTTTAGAATTAAACGGTCTGAATACATTTTGGATGGTTATGTACTGAAACCTAGAATGTCTGTGCACATACATAAAATCTTGACTCATTCTGATTTTGTGAGGGAGCCAAGATGATAGGAGAGTATACTAATATACTAAATTTGTATTGAGTACATCGAAGCAGGCACAAGGACAGAGAGATTGATAGACGTACAACACGTACATAGATGCAGAGATTATTAACATATTCCAAACTGTTCAGCTTTGGGATCATCATATAGTTTGTCACTGACCAACATGTAGAACTCTGTCACTGTGTTTCTCATTAAAATATGTATGGCTCTCTATACATATGACTCTACATTTTGGGTTGTCAGTAAAACATTTTATGTTTAGTTTCTCTCAGTTTTCAAATAAAATCCACTTCTTGCCACTCATTGGATTATTGATACGTTTTAGAGGCCTTTTAGCTTGATTGTATTCAAACTTCATATTGATGCACACACCTTCAAGCCGTATCGACAAAAAGGTATGGATTCTTTTGTGTAAGTTATTCTTTCACGAACTTGCCGCTAAGTGTTACAGGATACTAGTTTGAAGTAAATGAGTCATAACTCCTCACACGTGTGTGTGTGTGTGTGTGTGTGTGTGTGTGTGTGTGTGTGTTTCATTTGCATTGTTTTATAGTTTTGATGTATTCATTTTTGATTTTTTAAAATGTATTTTGTAGCTGACCTTGTCTAAAATCAAGCTCATTGTCTACCGGAGCAGAATCGCTAATTTTGTTTAAATTCTGCAAACAACTAATACATAGTTTATATTTCTCTGTGAGTATAGTTTAAATATTAGGATTATTATCTTAGTCTGTGTCAAGGACATCATGTTATCACGTTCTTTAGAATAATTATAGTAACAGACCTTCTAATTATAACTTAGATTATTCTAGAAATGAATTTTTGACCCTCATCCGGGCTATTCTTTAGTATCTTTGTTTGTTTTATAATAAAATATTCTTTACTTAAAAAATATTTATTCGTGCTGCAAGATCTTGAAGCAGAATTTTTTGTTGTGTTCAGTATTTGGTTTAAGCTGTAATCATTAATTCAAATTATTATTTTCAGGAATAAAAACGTGCTCAATAATAATCTTGGACTGAAACAACGTTTTAACCTATAAACAAATATGATTGATATATGGATATAGCGCCATGGATTATCAATGCATAGGATATATACACGCAAATGAACAATGTATGCTTCTATCGCCAAGGGGATCAGAGTATAGGATTTATCCGCAAATATGAACAATATCTGATTCTACCATCACGGGTGAGCCAATTATAGAAGTACATAAAAATGTATAATGTGTGTTTCATCCACAAGAAAGGTGTATGTATTATTCATTTCCTCTCATATTGAATTATTAATATTGCTCATAGTGATATAAAACAACTCTGATCCCAAAATGGAACACATGTATCTCGTGGCGTCCAGTTGGCGATCACAGGGTATTTACGCTTCTACAGTTCTCATCGAATAGTCAATGAGCCAGAACTCATGGCCCGTCTCTACCAGTCTGTCGAAGGATGTCCCGTCCTCGGTGCCAACGTCACCATCGACAGCCGCATACGGGTTGCACGAATCCCCACATAGATCTAAGACTTCACGTCACAAAACAGCTGTACAGCTGACGATTTCTCCCGAAACGTAGACAGTTTCCTTATCGAAGTCGCTGTATTGTGATAAAACAACGACAGACGACTCTATAAGCACCTTGGTTGTGTTTGGAAATCCACAGTCAGAGAACTTGGGGTTATTTAGTTCCTCACTGCAAACACGTTGCCTTTGCAGCAGTGATTCAACCGAACTCAATATCTGAAACAGTTAAAGACGAAAATAAACCATTCTCTGGTGTGTATGTTTCACAGAACACTTGCAGTGGCACAGAAAACATTAATTTTTCCGAGTAGAGAAATAAACATGATATCTTGCCCTGATATAGCCTATCCACTCAACGCGATATAAATGTGACGTTCCATGTAAATGGGACTTTTCATAACCAGTGTGTATTTTTATTTGTCTTTCAATCGAAGTACTGTACAAAACTTGTACAATATCGCATATTGAAAAGCCAGACGCGTGGTATTTGCATCGTTCCATCTCTGCAAGACTCGCTGAAGTGGTTATGTCTTAACTGGTCTACGAAGTTGGCTTACTTATGAGACGTCATGCATAACTGACGTCGAACATAAGATGATCATGAGTGATGGCCGCCCCTGCAAACAATAATAATACAAATATGTCTAATTGGCATCTTCACTGCGATATTTTTTATATGGCATCTGCGAATTTCTGAGTTGTCTTTCATTTTTAAGAAATAATAGCGATTATGCCAATATTTTTGGTATCATCGTTCACCGAATCCAGCACTGTTTTAGGTCCTCCATTGTAACATGCAATACATATACTTAAGCCCTTCCCTTCTATTAGCCAAAGTCCGTTCATAACTTGAATTCAGTCCTTAGACAATTGACTCGGACTCGGGCATTAAGAACCACTGCAGATTCAGCTAACTTTGTGGCTTGGAAAAACATTAAATTTCATCGACTGAAACTACTGACCACTCATACTGGATCACCAGACCGTTTAGATGTATTATGCATCGAATCGAATTTCGGACGGATGGATTCTTGTTTGCAATAGTTTGCTTCTCTTTTTGTTGTTTTATTTTGTTTACTCTTTTGTTGCTTATGTCGTTGTTTTGTTGTTAATAAACCCGTACTTCAGTTTTAAGGAGTGGTTTTTGTGTGATATAGGTTAAATTGTCCGGTGAAGAATATGTGTACCAGATATATACGTTGCTAACAGGTTAACATCCAATATGCTCAGTTATGAATGATACATATATATAAGCAGAAATTCAGGTGTAGTATCAAGGGAAATACTTCTTGCAGGCTTGTCCATTCAGTTGGAGTTGCACTTCTTTAGCAATAGTATCTGTTTGGAGCGTCCTCTTGAATTTAAGATTTGAAGATTAATGTCGATTTCGCCGGTTGACGATGCTGTTCAAAGTGATTATTATCATCTTCAACAACATTTTTAAAGTACAGGATACATCGACGACTACGAGCAACGTCATGGAATAAAATTTTTTTATTAGTCTTCTTTTCTCTTTCGAATTCTTTAAGCAATGATGGCACTCAAAGTTAAATAATTCAGAAAAAAACCTTAATCGTCAGTAAAATATCAAAGCACATTATGATAATTAAACGTAAGCATCCTTCGTGATAAAGAATTAATGAATTAATTGAAAGTGTGCCAATGAAATTAGATAATCTCAAACTGTCTTTAATTTTCTCCCTCTCAACAATAAACAATGTTTATCAAGAACACCCATGTTTTTATTGACGGTGAGGAAACGACATAAGTTTATCTTAAAATTGATCTATTTCTTAAAATGAGAATACCCTTTTTATAGCGATAGTTAAAAAAATCTTTCACGAAGTGCTTAAGAACTTTTAGAAGAAAACGGCATGAAAATTATATGCATTTGTAATTATTTAAATTGATTATAAGCATACTGATGATGATTCTTTTGTAAGATTAATATTCTAATGGAATTTATGGTCAATCGTCTCTTCAAACTTTCAGAGCAAGTGTGACTATATCAAATATTAGTGACATATAGAAACGACTGTCTCTCCAACTTTTCTCTACGATGGTCATATATTTCGCGAGATGAATAGTAGAAGACGTTTTTACAACGTTCTATATAAATCATTGACATAAAGTGAAAATTGGTTATCTCAAAAAGAAAACATTGAAGATCATTCTTGAAAAAAGGAATAATTATAATTTTGATCACAAAGTTTCAGATTATAAAGATTATTTGCCTACTGGAAGAAATCTTTGCTAGACATCGGACCATTCTGACTTCCGATATAACCATAATGCAATAGTGAATTTTAGCACCACTTATTTCACACATATTCGGTTCGCCGGAATTCAATCAACAATCCGTATTCGTCGCTGGGTAAAGTAGTGTAAACAAATCTCAAGCTAGACTGGATCACGAGTCTGGCAAATTCTCTACCCACTGCAATATTTAATTATACATGCAAACAATAGTTGGAATCGGGTCACAATTATTACTTCCGGTTCAGTACCCGAATGTAGTCCTACTATCTTATAACAATTTTCACCTCTCCTTTTGTTGAATTTAGGCATTCTTAGTATTGATTGAAAGGTAATTGTTTATTATTTAGAATATGTGCATTATGGTGTGGTTGTCTGTGTGTATTTCCGAGAGAGTGAACGGTGAGTAATGAGGCATTGTTGATGACCCGGTAGTGAAATATGTGACCCAATGTACGACCCTATAGTCCAACCTCTCAAACAAATGTCTGGTAGCTTATGACAAGAACTTCACTGTGAGTTCATCTTTGAAAATATGTTAGAATAAGCTGTGATTTATTATCATTTGGACACAATCGAAAGATCATTACTGAGAAACAAATGTAGAGACTATACAGTAAAATGACTATGACCCTAGTCCAGATAGGAACTATTCACGAACCGCAAATCTCAACAGCTGTTGGTGTTGTTGTTGTAGGGTTTATTGCCATTTTTAGCACAAGATAGGCTATGCATGGCGGCCAGTATAAATGGTAGAGGAAGAACCCGGAAAAACCCCGGAAAGGAACACCGACCCACGAGAAGCTACTGGCATGCTTTCTCACATACCCACATAGGCCGAACCTGAGACTCGAACCAACGCTGGCAAAGGTGTGATGGCAATAATCCGTAACGGTGAGCGCTTTAGACCACTCGTCCACTCGGGGCTCCAAATCTCAACAGAGAATGTTGCTTAATTAAGAACGAGTTACCTTTCCTTAACATTTACCACACAACAAACTGTGTCCTACTCGAGATCAGTTTACTGTCTAATCACTTAGGTGGCGCTCACCAGATAATATGTACTTTTGAGAGAGTGACGTATGTAAGGTGAAGTAGTTCGCATTTAAAACATGCACAGTGGAGAGAATGTTTGCATACCTCTATGCTACATTAATGTACTGTGGATGATATTTCTTTTGGATATTGTACTTTTGGAAATTTTACATGATTTAAGCACACTGCTAACTAAAATGACTGCTCCCTTGTGTTAAAAAATCAGTCTGAATTAGTCTAAAGTACACTATACATAGCAGCTATTAAAATAGGGAAAATGAATTTTGCCAGACTAGACAATACCAGCTTCTGAAAGTGCAATGAATGAATTACCAAATATATAAAATGTAAAAAAAGTTATCGGCTCTTTTTTATACAATTGACCTCTGAAGTTCAGGAAGTGAAAATGACCAAGTAGAGCTAGCACTTTTTTGAAAGGTGCACATTTGAAGTAAGGCCAAGCTGTATACTCTATAACCCATAGTACACCCATCAATCATACACCAAAATAAAGGGAATTAAAGGTTCTTTGCATTATACCTAAGATATACAAGGTCTTTTTTAAATAGCCAGTATAACCAGTGAGGAAAGCCGGGGACATTCTTTTTCTTTAAATTCCTAACCCTATGCAAAATGCGAAACTGTATAGCGCCACCTTAAAGAAAATAAAAAAATGTTTGCAATTATTTTTTTTTATTTTCATATAATTATGTATGATGTTCTGAATAAAATGGTACATTCATATTGCATTTAAGCATGAAAATAAGCTAATTATGATCGTTTTTCTCTTGCTTACATAATTTGCCATGAGGTATGTTTGTGTGAGTAGTGACCTTAATTATGGGGAAATTAGAAGACTTAGAATATAGGAATAGAGTCAACTTAAATTTAAAACTGTTGCAATAAGTGACAGAAATATATGGTGAAAATGTTTCTTTTCATTTATTTGCAATGAAATAAAAAAATAAATGATGAGAAAGTGAATTCGCTTTTTCCATATTAAACAATAGGCAAATATTTTACACTTTGACCTTTGACCTTTATGAAGCTGATGAGTTACCTCCCTTTTCTAATTGTAAAATTCATTGCTGATATCTCAGAAATAATTCTGGCTAGTTTCATGTTCCTATCATTCAGCATAACATTGGTTGCTATGTTTACAAAATGTAATGTGCATTCTTAAAATAGCTCACTTTTATCATGGGGGGGGGGTAGGCTGGACTTGTTAGAGACTCTGACACTCATAAATACTGTTCTTTGGGGAAAAAGGCAGGAGAATTATTCATAAGGATTGTTTTGATGCTTGCGACTTAAATGTTTCAGCCATAAAAACATAATTAAATCATAAAAAAATAATACCTACATCTTCTTTATGGTGGCGCTCACCAGATAATATGTACTTTTGAGAGAGTGACGTATGTAAGGTGAAGTAGTTCGCATTTAAAACATGCACAGTGGAGAGAATGTTTGCATACCTCTATGCTACATTAATGTACTGTGGATGATATTTCTTTTGGATATTGTACTTTTGGAAATTTTACATGATTTAAGCACACTGCTAACTAAAATGACTGCTCCCTTGTGTTAAAAAATCAGTCTGAATTAGTCTAAAGTACACTATACATAGCAGCTATTAAAATAGGGAAAATGAATTTTGCCAGACTAGACAATACCAGCTTCTGAAAGTGCAATGAATGAATTACCAAATATATAAAATGTAAAAAAAGTTATCGGCTCTTTTTTATACAATTGACCTCTGAAGTTCAGGAAGTGAAAATGACCAAGTAGAGCTAGCACTTTTTTGAAAGGTGCACATTTGAAGTAAGGCCAAGCTGTATACTCTATAACCCATAGTACACCCATCAATCATACACCAAAATAAAGGGAATTAAAGGTTCTTTGCATTATACCTAAGATATACAAGGTCTTTTTTAAATAGCCAGTATAACCAGTGAGGAAAGCCGGGGACATTCTTTTTCTTTAAATTCCTAACCCTATGCAAAATGCGAAACTGTATAGCGCCACCTTACTGGATGGCAGGAGAGGATGTCATTTGTGCTATTGAAAGTAAAGTCCAGCTCACGATCAGTTTACCCTACTATCTTTGAAATATGTAATGTTGGCTATCGCATCCGATGAATCACACAATATCATGACAAAATAAAATATTTACTGTCCAGTCCATGGAACCTGTCTATTATAGGTTGAATGCATACACTAAATTTAACTTTTAAAGTAGAAAATGTTTTATTACTGGCCCGTCTTGTGGGCGTGTGTGTGTGTGTGTGTGTGTGTGACACAGAGAGAGAGAGAGACAGAGAGAGAGTTGGATTTTTAACCTAGCTTTAACAAATTTTCAGTCATATCGCTACGAGCTCTGCAGTGTGACAGTTTATAGTGATGTCTAGCACTGGGACATCATGCCACAGACATGTAGCACGATACCCAACCCAGTCACATTATCCTGGCACCAGGCCGACCAGTCCTAACACTAACATCTTAATGCCGAGCGCCTAGCGAGGCAGCTATTTGTACCATTTTTATAAGTCTGTGGTATGACTCGGCCGGGGATCGAACTCAATCTTCCGCATCCGAGGCGGACGCTGTAACCACTAGGCCACCAGAGCGGTCGCAAAGGTAACGCAGAAACAGGAATACTATACTGAAAGTGATAATTACTCGGCCATAACATGTAGCAAAAGGAAAGAAAACAACAAAATATGAATATCGTGTGATCATGATTGTGATGTGGATGTTAATGTTGTTGGTTTTTGTTTGTTTTTTCCGTTGTTATTTAAAGAAAATAGAAATCTGCACTTATAGATTAATGTTGCTTAGTTTCCTAATGTTTATTGTTGATTTAGAAAAATATGCCAAGACGTTCAAAACGTCTACCTTGCCGTATGCAAAACCATTACTTTCCAAGCCGTGAACGTGGGAAAACAGCTCCATAACACATCATGTTGGGCTACAATATGCCTAAGCCCAACACAGCAAACTCCCAGCATTTGCCACCGGGGGGGGGGGGACAACAATTTCGGAAGGGAAATAACTCTTCAATGCAGCACTACTCTTCGAGTTGCTTATCCTTAGCAGCACATTCGATACGGAGCGCGTATAATTTATAGCAGCAAAGAAGAAAGAAAAAATTTCATAGGTTTGGCGTGTGTGTGTGTGTGTGTGTGTGTGTGTGTGTGTGTGTCTGTTTTGGAGTTTTAACGTAGCTTTTAACAATTTTTCAATCATATCGCTACGATGTCTGCAGTGTGACAGTTTGTAGTGGTGTCCAGCACTGGGACATCATGCCGCAGACTAGGCCGATAAATCAGCCCTTACCCCCGTGATGATATTGAGTTTTGGTCTAGGGGTATATCTTATTCATTAAATGCTGCACAAATCTGCAGCAAATTTCGGCTGCACATAGCGGTGTACATTTTATACACTTACCGGTACTAGAGCTACCGTCGGCTGAAAGGTTCCTTTGGTAATATGTACATTATATTTCCGGAGCGAATCGTCTGTTTGGTGACTTGTAAATCCATGTGAAATAGCATAACCATCTGTCATGTTGCCATTTTGAATTTGAATTTCGCGCTAGATATGGATGTTGCCAATCACCTGTATGTGTCTAAAGTGTACGCAGCTTTGTACCGGAAAGATTTGCATGCAGAAAAGTTGCACATTTTAATGAACAGGTGACATCACACCCGCATATCGTCCATCAGTATCAACACAGATTTGAGGGGTTTGATATATCAGACTAGCCGCAGACATGTAACATTATGTCCCACCCAGCCACATTATCCTGACACCAGGCCAACCAGTCCTAACACTAATCTCTTAATGCCAAGCGCCTAGAGAGACAGCTGCAAGTGCCATTTTTACAAGTCTTTGGAATGACTCGGCTGGGGATCGAGGCGGACCCTCTAACCACTGTACGGTCCATAGATTTAATAAAATGTTTGAAAATTATTTGTTACAAATGTACTCACCCCTTCCTACCATTTTGTGCTCCTTTATGTTACTTTTAGTTTTATTTTATTATATTTATGTTTATAATAACTTCACCTGGCAGCGTACTGCTGGTGATTTTCTATATTGATTTACGTACAGCCTCTGCTGTTGGGGCGCCAGAAAATCACCAGCCTGTTTACTCTTTACTTTCTGACTTGCTTGTAAGGTAAGGTTAGACGATTCTATACAGATGGACTTCCTTATGGACAGTTTATGCTAAGTAATATTTCGCATATTTCGAAATATATGTATCAGTTCAGGCTACACCTGTGCTACTATGAGTAACAGTAGACGCTAACTGTTGATCCGAGTAGAGAGCAACGCTTGGCTCCCTCTGAATAGTCATCTAAAGTCGAAAGGCGGTTGAGCACCACTCCCACCCCCGGCGTTGGAGGCAGATGATAAGAGCTGTGTGGACAGCGTAGAGAATCACCTCAGGAACAGTGGGACTTGCCTCCATACGTTCCGACGCTGGTTTGCCACTGGATTTGGATATGACTGGACTGACGAGAAAGGGATGGTGAATCTAGCCAACGTTCCCTCAGTAAACTCCAGTTCATGCGCAAACCATGTCATTTACCACATCTCTTACCAGATACCTCCAAGTCCTGTGGCGACGAGTGAGCCTCAAAGTAGCAGGTGTGGATACACTGTGAGCTGTAGCTGTCGAGCTGTACAGTGACAGCTCAGAAAATAGGGTCACTTTTCACTACACAGCAGCAACAGTGAAACTCGCCATTCTCTTGGGAGTCTGAGCAATCCCAGTTAGGAGCACACTGCTCACTTTAGCATAAGGAAGGAGCTAGGAAAGATGCCCGAAACATTTCCTGTTTTACCATAACTCTGGTCAACATAACACGTCCAATGGAGATCCCACCTACCGCAGTCGCAGCCATACTTGAGTTACAAACTGTGAGGTGGGGGAAATTGCAGTCAGTGCAAAAGAAAAATCATCGTAACTCTCAGAGCTGGAGTAGATCCTCTATTGGTCATGAGCCTCAAGTGGCATCTCTTGTTTGTTGTACCACAGACAGTCAGAGCACAAATTTAAATGATTAGTCACTCGCGTGCTCACAGAAACTAAACTAATTAGTGACGTCACGGTCATCTATGAACTCGAACGATGAAAAACAAGCACCAACTATTTCGCACAGCAAATATAATACCAATAGATAACTATTGAAATTAACTAAATATGTCTTAGGACAGTGGTCAACATATTTCTAGTGTTCACACCAACAATTGTCGAGAAAGGGCATGTGATATCCAAGGCCCTTACTATAGCAATGACAATTTCAGTTGAACTAGTGGTATTTAATTTGTTGCTTTCATGTTGACATTGATTGTTGGGCCCGTCAATACAGAGTTTAGAAAGGGTCGACAGCGATTTATATGAAAATAAGTTATTTGGCCAACTGTTTACAGTGGGGTTTTTATGGGTTTTTTTGTCGTTTGTTTTTTCGGGGGGGGGGGGATGCATTTGATGTCTGCGTTAAAATATGCTAATTTTTTTAATCATATACCGTTACAGGTCTTTAATAAGACTTTATAACTTGGAATTTCTGTATGACAAATTATATACTGTTATAGCAGAGCTTCATGTTAATTTATAGACTTTCTCTCTTTGTATCTTTTCTCACTTCCTCTTTCCAGTTACATTTATTTTTACTTTAGAAAGATAATTTAGTTCCTCCAAATACCAGTGTAATTATAATTCTACGAGGTTATATTTTTTTTTTTTATCCCGATTGCTTTTGATTCATATTATTCTGTTCCATTTTCGCGGCGTGATCAGCAAGTTAGTTTCAATCATATATGCGTGTACATTCGGAGACACGGTCCGCACGAGAAAAATCCAGGTAACCAATTGTTTTCAAATGAACAGCATATTCAACGAATTTCTTTTTTTCAAAGAAAAATAAGATTAGATTGAAATGCTGAGAAATCACTGTGGTGTGCGATCCTGTCTAAGAGCCTATTCAGACCTTTTATTTATTTATAATGTAATGTGGTGTTTTATATCCGGCAAAAAAAATTCAACAAATCGACCTTGTTTGTTTTGTAGCAGTGACCTTGGCACCCTTAGTATGACCTTCAATGGACTCAGCTCTAGCTCGGGAGGGAACAACAGTAGTTTCTTTTCTTTTGTTCTTTCACTGATTCCAACCATTACTTCGATCGATTTTAGTGCGTTAATTTTTGGGTTTGGATACATGATTTTCATTCATGTCATTGATCTCATTAAAAGGAATGCGTATACTGTAGATCGCAAAAGTGCTCAGGCTGGGTAAAACTAGTCCTTTTAAGAACGTTCACTCTTAAATAGGGTAGGTAGATAGACCGATATATATATATATATATATATATATATATATATATATATATATATATATATATATATATATATATATATATATATATATATATTAACAAAAGATGAAGGGGCCTCGAGTGGCGGAGTGGTCTAAAGCGCTGTCCGTTACGGATCACTGCCATCTCACCTCTGTCTGCGTGGGTTCGAGTCTCGGATTCAGCCAATGTGGGTATGTGAGAAAGCTTGCCAGTAGCTTTTCGTGGGTCGGTGGTTCTTTCCGGGGTTTTCCTAGTTCTGCCTCCGCCATTAATACTGGCCGCCATGTATAACCTATCGTGTGCTGAAAAATGTCGTTAAACCCCACAACAACAACAACAACAAAAGATGCATGCACCTACTCTATATTTCTACTACTTTCTTCAGCGAATACATTTATTGCTGGACTTATATTCAATATGTACTATTGTATTTATTTATGTACAACGTCCATGATATCCTATTCCTTTTCTATCTCGTCTGTTCTGCTGCAATATATATATATATATATATATATATATATATATATATATATATATATATATATATATATATATATATATATATATATATATCAGTTAAATGCAAATAAACACTGAAAAAAATAGGTAAATGGCAGTTTATTGTCTTTTCTTTTTAATATTTATCGTCCAGTAAATTTGATTCAAGGCTTATATTGAATATCCATTTATTCCTTCACTTTAACATCATGAAGCTCAACGTGTCCATCGATTCTCAGGGTATCCACATCATGTATAGGCATCTTGTGATGAAATGTCGCGACATCATGACTGCCGACCTGAATCTGGAAGAAAAAAAATCATATGTTACGGAATGTCTTAATGAAATATTAAAAATCACACCAGGATGGTGAAGTTAGAATTCATTCGATAAATCTGTATGATCTTTGAACATCTCGTTTATTATTACGCGAGTTAAATTAGTGGACAGAATAATTACATGACAGAGTTCTGCCTTTAATAGCGGAAAAGTCTGGCATTTTTTTCCTTAAAACCATCTAATGGAGACTTCATTGCAACTAACAAAGTTCGGCGAGATATTACTTAACGTTGTTAATATTTCATTGACATAGATTGGAGTTAACTATATTGAGCATAATACATATTTCCTATTCATACAACAGCGACAGGTAAGCAGTCTGTAGGAAGGCCGCACCTGAAACAGGAAACATCTCACCAAAAGTATAACTCCTTTGTGACCGTCTGCTGGAGTCCAGAAGAAAACTGCCATTCACAATACGTCATGACCTAAAAGATGTGGCCGTTATGGCAGACTTCTCTGTATTTGTTCTTTAAGTTTAGTTCCGTGTGATTTCAAATAAGTTGCGAACATTGGGTAAAGCCAAAAGTGACCATTCTAACGTAAGAAGACCCTGCAGATCTTACCTATTGTTAAAATTACTTTGATTTCCCGTTTATTTTGCTGTCTGATTGATGGGTGTAATTTGGTTGAAGAGTACAAAACATGGCCTTACTAAAAACGTGCACGTCTCGAAAGACTGCTTGCTTCGCTTGGCTATTTTCATTTCCTGACCTTCAGAGGTATGTTTGAAGAAATGAACTAGTCGTTTACTTTTACTGGGTGTTTTTTATATTGAAAACTTAATGATATATTTAGAAGCTAGTAGTATCTACACCTCCAAAATTAAAAGCCCTTCACGTACCCGATAATGGTCGTGATGGACGTTAATCTTAATCTTGAACTTTTCTCCTTGAACGAACGGGAAAGAGTGGGCGTGCCTTTCCTCAGATCCCCAGCTTCCGCCATGTCGATTGTTGCAGACGATAGTATTTTGGTCCGATTCATAGTTGAAACGGGCATCAAATACAAATGCCGCATTCTCCGGTTCGGAAGCACCTCCCTTTTGCAACCAAATGTTGAATCTGGAGAAATAATAATAATAATAATAATAATAATAATAATAATAATAATAATAATAGTGCATATTTGATTTTATTATCTGATCTAATATATATTTATTTCAATTTAATTGTTTGTTTGTCGGTTTTAAATTATTTTTACTTTCCATTACATGCTACTGTAATGTAAATTTATTCACTGGAAATGATGCCTTTTCCAGAAAATAGTTTGACCTTGACTGTTCATTATATTAAACACCAGGTGTTGACCTAGATCCTGATCTTGATTCAAAATTTGTAAATAAGTTATATTTTTATTTTAAAATGATTGGATGTTGTCGAGGTCATGATGGTACTATTGATTTACGATGTAAAAACAAAATATTTCTTTCTCAGAGTAAAATGATTGGTTTTCGTCAGGGTCATGCTGAGTGTACATAATTTTTAACAAGTAAATAATTTTTACGAGGTTCTGGAACATGATCACGTGATTCTTTTTTTTTCGCGTTTTAGACTACGATATAACCTTTGTTTTGGAGAGATATTCTCAATAGTTGGGCTTTTTCTTTACACTGGAACGCGTGTGTTGTGCTGTTTAGAGTTATGTCAAATTACTTGGAATCAAAAGGATTAATTCTTTTTTTTTTTCCTGGAAAATACGTGTGCTCATCTGGAATTGTTGAACATGACAGCTTTTATAAAAATTTATTCAGATTTCCAAAACCGGAGTTATATTTCTTGTTTCTACAAGGAACTGTAGACTTCAACACTACAAGATTACAGCATACGTCATCGCCTTCCATCTTGGATTCTTCGTCGGGACTCAAACTTGAAATCATTAGAACATTTTGTTATTAGGACTTCAAAATTTTTATTCGTGGATTATTATTGGTTTATTTTTGGATCTGATTCTATAAAACCGTAAGTTCATATTTTTTCATTTTTGCAGAATTTTTCCAGGGAAATAAATTATTATATGTTTCAAAGCTTGTTGTTATCACTGTTTTTTGTGTTACTGTTTCTTCGAGTCTAAACACGTAACATAATAATAATAATAATAATAATAATAATAATAATAATAATAATAATTATTATTATTATTATTATTATTATTATTATTATTATTATTATTATTATCAAACTAACAACAACAAGAAAAATTACGGAAATAAAGACAAATTTTGACTGAAACGGACAAAATTTTAATATTTAAGAGAAATATTATCCTCAGCTCTTTGCTATCCAATAAATACGAACTGTTCTATACTTGTAAAATGCAACATCTTGCTTTCCCCAAGGAATAATCCAGTGAAGTAGCGACTTACCTGGACGCTGGTTTATCTCCCGTCAGTAAACACAAATATTAGACTTAAATTTTGTCTGCATTGGTCGACTGATACTAAATTCTGCTTTGCCCATAGAATATTGCCCTATTTTTGTCAGATTTCAACAATGATAGCGCCAAACCTATTAAATACTAGTATGTCCATGTCTGAAATCCGCCAAAATTTGACACCGCAAAAATAAAGCTCCATGTGTTAACATTATTACGTTCTTAAACAAGTCAGTTTTAAGTTTATTATCTGAAGCTCGACATAAATGAATTGAGTAGAACCAATCTGTTCTCAAACCACCTGATGTTGCATCTAGGATTTTAAAAGAAATGTGTGTTGTCATCTACACAGCGTCGACACGCATCATACCAAATATAATCGCCTACCGCGATCGTTGTACACTTAGGTTAAGTTTAAAACAAGAGTTCATATTGCCCCCACTCCCTATTCTCGCTCGATACATCCGCAGCCATGATCGAAACTATTCAGTGCAATCTATCTATTCATGCTTATAAAATATAATTCCAGATATAATCAGTTTCAATATGTATAGACGGCACAGCAGTGTTGGTATTGGTGAAACGATTCACAGAGGCACTGTAACACGAACATACATGTATATGCATGTCTCGCAAATTTGTTTCTCTGGCAGAACGAAGAATGACTTTATGTATACGATTTAGGAAACTTAACTTTGATCGTCTTGCTATCATTATTTCCAAGGACGTCCAAGTTGACAGTCAAAGAGACAATATCAGTGTGGGAGCAGCAGGGGGGGCGAATCCGACATTTTGTCCAATCGTTATTTTGCTTAATTATTACTTTCTGCACTCAGCGGATCCGGTGTAGTCAGCGCCTGGTAAAAAAAAAACGACGACGGTCCATCCTACACGACGGTGACGTCATTTGGTTCTGCGAGCCGATCCCAGTTTTGTCAGCGTCCGGTAAACACAGCGACGACCGCGTCGATGTCATTTCCCCCCCCCCCCCGCTGCTAAGAAGTTATTTACAATGATCTCACAAATAGAGTGATCACTAACTCCTCCTCTTGTAGATCAATTAGGTTATTTGACTGATCGGTAAGTCTAAAATTAATTCTCGTTAAAAACCGATTATGGCATCGCATATAGACCGGATTAATTGGGCTCTCAACGATTAAGAATCCTGGAGGGGCTGTTGGCGAAAATGAATAAACGATATACCCCTGTTGAGCTTGATTTGATTGCTTGGTATCTACCTGGTAACTCCCTTCGATAACATCACACACTAGATTGATTACTATCACCGATGCGATATTTACGTTGTATGGAGCAATATGCCTACCACCATCTCCGTTATCGTGTCTGAGGATAATTGATGGACCGAGAAAATCATTAAGAGACTTTCTTAGTTCTGGCGCGTTGTATTCTGGAAACTTGAAATCGGGTAAATCGGCTTCTGTGATATTATACTCGGTTAGGAATTTTTGTTTATTACCATCGCTGTTATCGGATATCATTTTAACGATTCGTTCATTGATATATTCCATGTCTGATATAAGTTGATTTAACACCTCAACGTGTTTTCGTGCTTTTGTTTTCCGTAGTTGTTCTAGTTGCAATTGGTAATTATGATTAATCTCGATAAAAGCATTAGTGATATCATTTAAAATAACTGTTAATATGACGATCGATTCAGGGTTTTTTTCATACTAAAAAACCACTGCATGATATTCCTGTTTTGAAATAAAAACCAACTGGGTAATAACGTGCTTTTTATAATAGACAAATTATCTCGATAACTGGGAATAATTTCATGATATGATTGCGCATTCGTGTGCAAATCCGCGGAAATTTCATTAGGTGGATTCTCGGGCCAACCTAGTATGGTTCTTATTGAACTGTTATAAATATCAACCATATACCCCGGTGTGCTTATTTCAATCGTCGATGATAACGTCGGTTCATGAACCGTAATATCGATTTTTGATTCTTTTCCTGTGATCGATTTTATCCTGCGTTGGAATTCTTTATTGATTTGTTCTACTTGGTATGACCCAGTTGGTATTGTAACCTCATTCCAGTCTGGGGTCCCATCGGGTTTATTTGTCCATGCAAAAACCAGCGAGTTATTCGGTTGTTGTCTGTTAAATGCTTCCGCTCGGATATTAGGCCAACTGTGATATACTCGCAATTTTGCCAGCGCTATTTCCTTCACTGGAATCGGAGAAGGGAAGTTTACACTGAATTCTGGCTTCGTTGATGTTATCGATATCATATTTGTTTGTACCGGAGTGGTGTTCTCCGCGATCCGTTGAAATAATTGCAACCATTCGGGGTTCAGCGACATTATTATTATTCGCTGTTTCTAGTGTTTAATTTCAACACCGAATATTAACAACCTGCTTGTTTTCAGGAGAATGTTTTAAGCCCATTGAAGTTGTTTCAGGAGAATGTTTTAAGCCCATTGAAGTTGTTTCAGCGACGTGGTTTCCAGCTTCCAGTTGAAAATCCTCGATTTTTGACATCGCGAAGTCATGCAACTGGACCATCGTGGAGAATTCAGCATCGGATATAAACGAATTATCTATCGCCAACGAGATAAACCCGGATAATTTCGAGTACGCGTCGGATACTATTTGATGTTTTACTGTATACTCGTTGAGTTTTTTCTGAGAACACGATGATATCTTTCTAGTGATTGCGTTGGCGACTCCAGCAATTGTTGTCGCCGCGGAGATAGCGATTGGAACAGCGATCGGGGCCATCATGGTCACCGTGGATAAAATAACACCGGTACCGGCTACTATACCTGACACCGAGTACACGACCGCGTCGATGGTGGTTATTTTTCGGCGGTATTTTTTTATTTTTACACGGTATTGTTCGGAAAGCGTTTTCAAATTCGCGGAGAATTCTTTTACGGTATTGAATCGATATTGATGTGACGTCGGTGATACCTCTGATTCAATTACCTTGGTGGTCATTTTTATTTTAAAAGAGCTAGTATTTTTAATTACTTAGATCCGTTACAAATTCCACATACCATGTAATGTTTGCCCCGGTTAAATGTCTATCGACGGCATAAATTGTAAACAGTTCAGCTGCGTCCTTGTCTATAATTGTTGATATTGTATTCTTAAACCCGGATGAACTCGACGATAATATATTAAACTGCATCATTGAAACCAGTGTCAATCGATAAATACCCTTAACAGTTGCGGTGATTTTTACTGTATTCTGTGTAGGAGTCCAAGCGAATGATCCATGATGAATCGTGTATACTGTGTTGATGGTGTTTTCATGAGGGATTTTTATTTTTGTCACCTCCGGTAGTCTGTCTTTAATCGCTGTAACATCAGTTTTGATTGTTTCTATTTCCTGTGTATGCGCGTCTACACTCCTTTTGTTCGCCGCAACATCTGTTTTGATTGTTACTATTTCCCCTGTATGCGCGTCTACATTATTTGTGATCGATGAAACACTAACGAAGATTGTTTCTATTATCCGTCCATGCGCGTCTATATTCCCTTTGTTCGCTGAAACATCAATTTTGATTGTTCTTATTTCCCCTCTATACGCGTCTACACTCCTTTTGTTCGCTTCAACATCAGTTTTGATTGTTCCTATTTCCTGTCCATACGCAGTGATATCATTTATAGTTATTGTAATTTCATCCGGTCTGGTATTTTTTTTACCAAAGAATTTATCAATGGTGTTATCAGCCCTGTTAAAATTTTTTCGTAACGTGTAAAATTGGCCCGACAGCGTTGTAAACTCCGAAATAGTATTTTTTATCCCCACAAGATTCGGTTCGGTTACCGTCGGGGTTCCAAAAAAACTAGCAGTAGTGAGTTGTATATCGGTGACAGGCTTTTGTATCCCCTCGAACTGATTTGCTTGCGCGTTAAATTTATCATACAAATTTTTTAACGAATCCGACACGGATATATAATTGTTGCCAAGTGTACTTATTTTTCCATTTATCGTCAAGATGGATTCACCTGATTTAAGTCGTCCGTCATCGGTATACAACACGATAGTGTTCTCGGCGGCATCACGCTGTCGTATTAAAACGTCATTCAGCGACACATTACTGGATTTCAGTTTACCCTGGCGGTCTTGAAATACAACTATTTCGCCCGGGTCAACACTGGTTAAATTTAACGTATCAGCGATTTCATCCTCGATTAGTTTTTTTATGTCATCGGTGGCGAGCGTTTCCGTGGATGCTTTCAGCGCCGAAACCGGTCGTCCCCAGATATCAATCATTATTATTGTAAAAAAAACCAGTGTTTTTAATTAACCCGCCGGGCCTCTACGACCCCACTAGTGTATTCGTTTACAACCACATGAGGTGGTTTCCGCGATGATGAAATCGCCGCGAGTACGTTCAATACCTCACGGCCGCATATCGGTGGGTCACTTAATTGCTGTGTTGGCAGCGTGGAATAAAAAACCGGGGCTGAACACGCCCGGATATACCGCATGAACTCGTTTGGCGGGGCTAACCCGTATGAATCAAAATAGACGATCGCACGCGGATCAATTGCGTACGCAACCCAATGAGTCCCCGCTCCGGAGGATTTATCGAGGTTAATTATACCGGTTTCAATATTCCTTGGTTTTGTCGGTAATTGATCCCTCATAAAAACACCTCTGAAGTTTTTTATCGCTAACGCGTTTGCGGCATCTATTAAATCAAAATTAGACATAGGAGTCATTAAACGGTTCCCGGTAGTCTTAGACCCTTCCCCGAGTACCATGAATACGGGGTTCCCGGTAGTCTTAGACCCTTTCCGGCTACGGGTCGTTTTTTTTTATAGCCTTTCCCGGTTGCCTTCTTCAATGCCATTCCCGCCGCGGTACCAACGGCTCCTAACGCCGCCGCCTTCGCCACTGCTGGGGCCGCCGCGGCAATCAACGCTGGAATCGCAGCTAACAGCGGAAATATCCCACCGGTCTTTTCCATGTTTTTAATCGCTGCGGCCGAAAAATCTATTTGAACACCCTTTTTATTCTTCATCGCATCATTGAAATGTTTTATTTGACGCGCCGTCAACGATATCTTATGATTACCACCTGCCATCTGTGACGGCTTTAACGTTATTGTGGTTCCACATTGTTTAGCCGACTTTGATCGTAATTTCTTGACTTGACCATCGGTCAACTCTACACCGACAACATTATACGACATTTTTATTGTAAACGCGTTTATGTTTTCAATTACATGTTTTCCACTGGCGCATCAACGATTCTCATTCGTCCACCAACACCTTCCAACAGCATTGATTTATCGCTGAGAATGACAGCAACCGCTCTATAATCGGTAATAACGCCGCG
Source organism: Sinohyriopsis cumingii (assembly GCA_028554795.2). Classification (NCBI taxonomy): domain Eukaryota; kingdom Metazoa; phylum Mollusca; class Bivalvia; order Unionida; family Unionidae; genus Sinohyriopsis; species Sinohyriopsis cumingii. The sequence goes on from CM068825.1 coordinate 50,719,146, forward strand.
AGTTACATTAGCTCGGAAGTGTATATCAACGACGGATTGTCTTGTTAAATCAAGATGTTCCAGCGAAAAGTAATAGATCGGATATAGTTCTTTGAAATCATGTTGTGATATTTGCAAACCAGTGTCGACGTTTTGATCACGACTCATATACGACAGCAACCGATGGTACACGCGTGCAATATGGTTTTGACCGTAATTAAGTTGTATATCCTCAGATGGTTCCTGCTGGCCGTTTATTCTCAGCGAGACGTCAGTAACGCCTAATCGATCAAATATCATATGGCTGGATAGTTGATTATCAACTCTCGTCATATCCTGCAACGCAACAAATATATGACGCGGAGCCGAAATGCCTTGTTGTGATGCCAGGTTCCATGTGAATATACCATTGATATTTGATTGCTTAGTATCTGTTGTTGTTGTTAGCCAACTTAGTAATGATTTTCCTCCCTGCTCCATAAAGGATAGCAATCGTGCCTCTGTGGTAATGGATGGAGTCATTACTGGCATCCACAATAATATTTTAGTTAAAACGACTTTACCAGAGTCATTATTTGGATTCGTAAGATCCGCTGCAATTCTCCAAATTGCATTTCTATCATCACCTTTTCGCACAAGCACCACGGTATGCTTTGCTCCGTAGATAACTTTTCGCACGTTCCTACAAAATCCAAATATATGATGCAGTGGAATCGCGGATGAGAAAGATCTACGCGGCCCTGTTAACATTGATATGCGTGTTGCAGCTCCGATGTTAAAATTAGGATCGCTGTTTATAATCATATTCTCAACATCAGCATCAGCGTTATTAGCATTATTTCTTGGTCGTCTTACCACAAATTGCGAGTTTCCAGCAGTGTTTCTAGTATCCTTTGCAAACATCATAGATGGACCCGCTGATCTTGTATAATCGTCGGAATATCTTGTTAGCCCGATTATTGTTGTAGCAACATCAACATCACGTTCTATTGATTCAATTTCTCGCCCGTCAATGAGATATTTTGCGCTCTCAAATAGCGCCATTACGCCGTTATTGACTAAGCCAACTTTGGTACCATCTGGATACGGTGCTGGTACAGCAGGAGTATCGGCCTCTGTTACAAGTTCTCCTTCGATTTCAATAAACGCTTCACACGGTAAAAAATATTTACTGGTATCATGGACTTGAAGTTCAATTCGCGATCGTATGTTGGGTTGTACTGCAAGATAGGAATAAAATTGATAATTACGGACAGAATCATCCTTGTGCACTGGTGCGTCCATATCAAACGCCGGGTCAGCTGTTCGTTTAAACATTTTATTTAATAATACGCTGATGCATCTAAATCATCGTCGTCGTTTTAAACCACTTCCCGCTATTATGTTTGCGATGTCATCTTGATTATTGTTTACCAACGACGCTAGTTTTTCTTCCACGGCGTTATTTATTACTTTACTGACATTTGCAGGCATCAATGTCGTTGATGGCATCACCGGTGGATTCTGTTTTCTTTTTCTCACCAACGACATTAGTTTGTCCTTTGCTGCAGAAAACGCCCTTCCGGCGACATCTCCAATAGCGCTGATTCCCTTATCACGAATAACATCAATAGCCTTCATTCCTAATTGTTTGGCTAACGGCGCCACTTTTGGAGCCATTCTTGTAAATAACCCCGCAATGGTGCTACCGAGACCGTCTCCGTACCACGCGCGGTATACGGGCAATCGTGAGTTTACCACGTAGACGCTGACTGGTTTATCATGGTTGTAGTGTATAATCATCTTTATTATAAAAAACGCCAGTGTTTTCCAATTAGTGGTTGATCACCCCCTTCCCACCACCGAATCATAAATTTTGTCAAAAACATCGATTTTCTCTAAATGATTTCCTGGGGTTTTCATCGGCGGTAAAAATCCGCGTTTTTTGTCAATTTTTGTCAATTTTTGTCGTTTTTTGTCAGTTTTTGGTCGTTTTTGGTCGGTTTTTGCCGGTTTTTGGTAAAAAATATCGATTTTCTCTAAATGATTTCCTGGGGTTTTCACCCGTAAAAACTAACCAAAAACTGACAAAAAACGACCAAAAACGACCAAAAAACGACCAAAAACTGACAAAAAACGACCAAAAACCGACAAAAAACGACAATTTTATAATTTTTTTAATCATCCACTAACTCGTCAATGAGCGTTCGATATGCATTAATGTCCATGATACCACCGGCAAATAACCGCCTGCAAATATCAGCGGCCTCATTGATTATTTCCGGAGAGTTATTTCCGGCTCGTTTTTCTCCGATTAGTATTTCTAGCCGTGATATATCACTGAGAACACTACCAGGACAAGTAACGTCTTTACCAACAGAGTATCCTTTTCCGTGTTTTGGTCTTTCACTTTTTACTTTATTGTAGAATATTATATAATTATTATCACGCGGTGGTAATTCATTTTTATGTTTATTTGCCAAATACACTATTCTTGTCCAATCCTTTAACGACCTTATATTTTTCTCGTAGCCGCTATTGATATGCTCATCTCGTGTGTCCTTATCAAAATTTGTAACAGTAAAATCAACTAATTCTTCATCGCTGGAGGCTCTGATTTGATCTATTGTGCTCTTTTTAAGAACATTACGGGGTATATTCCCCTCTTTCCGTATTTCTTCCGGTATTTCTTCCGGTATTTCCTCCGGTATTTCTTCTTCTGGTTCTCTTGCGGTGGCGCCTAGTTCTTCCTCGTCGGCCATTGTAACATATGGTTCTTGTGGGTCCGTTATAGCGAGTGGTGGCGGCCTCCGTGTTGTAGCAACCGCTATTTTCGCAGGGAGTGTTTCCAGAGACTTTTTTGTTTGCTCGGTCTGAGCCGCTATCTTTTCAAGCGCACCGAGGACGGGCACAGTTGCCGCCGTAACATCTTTGGTCGCTTTAGTTACCGGAGCAAAGAATTGTTCGCTTCCAACAGCAAAATCAGTTTGTAGTTGTTGCCGCGTTTGAAGTTGTTTTCGGACCCTGTCTCGTAATGGTATGAACTTTTTAAGCGCTACTAGCCGCTCTCTGGCTAGCCGAGTAGTAAGTGATTCGCCTACCATTATTGCAATTGCTCCGTAATTTCTAATTTCCCGCCGAGTGTGGCGGGGGGGGGGGGGATATGTCCCAGGGGCTCCAGGGAGTTTTCGTCTATAATCCTTCTAATGTTTTTAATTTTATTAGAGATTTCTCGACGTCGTTCAAAAGCCTGTCCGAGTTTTTTTCGTACTGTCTCAACGGCAGTAAATAGTCCAATAAATGCATTTACGTCATTGCCATACAAGTTTTCATTGATCGTATATTGTAATCGCTTTATAAAAGAATACTCGCGTGGCAAGGTATATCGACCTATCTTTGATTGCTCGTTAATAATTTCATAATCGGACAATATTTTTTGGTTATCAAGCTTATCAGATAATTCAATTCCTTGATTTTTTAATTTTAAAATCTCGGTTAATATATTATTGATGTCTTCGATATTCATATTCTTATAAACATCTTATTTCTAAATAAAAAAAAAAAATTATTTTACAAAATGAACCCTGCGTATCAATCCCGAGGTGTGTTAACATTCGATGAAACCGTAGGATAATTCGTTTTCTTCCGGTATTTCTTCCGGAAGAGACAATTTATTGTAGCGTTCGCACTGTCATGGCGACTTCGTCAGCGCCATAGGCGCCGGTGACTTCGTCACGGTGACCTTGTCACTCGCTGATTTCTGTTATATATGAAAATCGAATTCTGTGACCCGTCTTTTTTGAGATCGCTGAATTCTGTATTCCTTCTGCAACAAATCGTATTGAGGCGATATAAATGTCAAAATATTTTCCTGCCTCATTCATCGACTGAAATATTTTTTCCTCGTGAGTTGTTGTATCAAATGACTTTACGGGTTTTGCTTTCTTTGAAAACTTACCAGTTTGGCCTTTTTTGGTATTCTGACTTTGCGAGATAGCTTGCAAGTTTATAAGAGAATTATCAGTCTTATTATTATTAATATGATGAATCACAAGCCCATTTTCGATTAATCCGTTGAATGCTTCAAATACAATCCTGTGAACATAATAGTTTTTTCCTCCTGCAGTAAATTGCAAGTATCCCTGATTATTTACGGTACCAATCGGCTTCTTCAGTCTATAATTTCTAACAACGCCGTCGCGAGATGCCTCGTAATTAACGAGCACAGGATGCGGCTGAAATTCTTGGTTCATTTGTATAATAATACTACTTGTCTAATTCATTATTTGGTTTAATTATAAACCTTGCAATGTAGTCCTGAGGAGTTTTGATGACGAAGTCTGCGGTGGGGTCAATGACGGCATTTTTTATTCGCTTGTCATAATAGCGTTTTAACTCCCTGTATCGCTTTTCGCCACAATTGATACACAACTGCGATTTTCCTCTTACACCAACGTGACAAACCAAGCACGGTAGGGGGCCAAGAGAACCATTACGAACGCTTTGTAAATGATACCCGCAGAATTCACCTCTACATGATTTATTGCACGGGGTTGTCGACCCAATCATCAACCATTTGCAGTGATTCATTATACTATATTCTTTCATTTAAATACTTGTTTTAATTATATGGAAGAGTTTGAGAGATTAGCAGCAATTAAGCCCTGGAAAAATATTAAGTTCAATCTCGATAGAGTCCTCAAGGACGCACCAAAAGCGTTAATAAACGATAGAACCCTGTTGAATAAAATACGCGACTGTATCAATGAATTCAAGCGTGATGGTGCATCTCATAGTTGGTCAACATTTCGAATTGATGGTGTTGTTGATGCTACCATGAACGACAACCGCGCAGCAACGATAATATCACAACTTGCCTCCAGCAAGTATTTCTTCAGAGTAAAATTCATTGTCCGGGTGGAATCAGGTAATTGGATCATACGTGATAAATTTGAACCGGTTCTCAGCGACAAGAAAACAGTCATTGTTAGCCGCGACTCCAAGCCAGGGCTGTTAACCGGAGTTGACAGACCATACTATGAACGAGCGTATCCTGAAACAGCAGTTGTCTATGGAATATACCCGTTAAATAAGAAACCTGATATCGGAAAACTAGCGCCGATGAAACAGTCAACGGGGATAAATTGTGTAGCAGAACGAGTAATAGAGCATTTTACAAATGCGTGTCGAGGAAATAAACTGACCGATTTACGACGTAGCAAAATAAACCAATGGGAGAAGACAGTGCGCGAGCGAGGAGCAACCATCAGCGACATAGCGAGATTAGAAACGTCGCTGAGATTTCCAATAACCGTTACAACAATAACCGGTGAAGTATTATACGAATCAAAGTATAAATCAAATGGAGCCCCAATCAAAATTATTGATCATAACAAACACGCGTGGACGCCCGCGGTCACAATATTTCCACGGGATAGAACAGTAAAGTATATCCCGGGGAAATTCCTGGGAGAGGATGGTTTTCTCGCGGAGAGGAAACTATTTGATGCTATTGCCTGCTTGTGTAAAAACGACCCTGTATCAGTGTGGTTACTTCGCAGCGCTGAAAACGATGCGGATACCTTTGATCAGTTTGTAAGACCAAACGGTGAATTATATCGCACTGAAGCGTTTCACAACAAGATGAAAAAAACCGCCATGGAATTTGAAGAGCATGATGAACAACTGCTAACAAATTGTTTTACGATTCCATCGGTTGCGGCTCATGTTGCAGCAAGGAAAAATGCGTGGAGACCAACGCGCAAGGAGTTTCTACCGGATGTACAATCCAGTTGTTTGGAATATTATCACGGTGGACTATGGAACACTGAATACAACCGCGACGCTATGATCTCCGTTGATATGGTTGCCTGTTATCCAGCGAGTTTTCTCGGGTATGGATCCGCCGCTGAGTATTTCAAACGATTTGGACACCCCAGACATGAAATGACTCGTGTTGCTATTAATGGACCACTGCCTGATTTTGATTTAACCGGATTCGCTCGCATAGTATCATTTGAATTCGCGGCAGGACTTCATCGCTGTTGTTATATTTGGATCGGTAGACACATGGCTGAAAAGAAGTGGCTGCCAATAGCGCTGTTACGGTATATGATTGATTGTAGCATGCTTGTATCTTTGATTGTCAGTGACGCGATTATATCATACCGGGCGCAGACTGAAGTCTGGTTACCAGAACCAGAGCGTCTAGATAGCATAATTGACGAATCCAGAAAACACATTGATGCCGACGAGGAATATATCATCGAATGGTCCAAAAGGATATTCAACCAACGAAACCGCGAGGCAAAAGATCTCGGTAGAAGAATAATCGGTAAGTTCACACAAGGTGGAAAAAACTGCGACTACAAACGATATTGCTCACGGCTGATTATAGATGAGCAGAATATGATTTCGTAATCAAGGACGCAGTGGCAAAAAATAGATACGTGAACTGCAAAACAGCTTTCTTGTCCAATGGAACAAAGTTGGGTACAGTTGTTTCCTACAGCGATGGAGACAGCCCCGCGTATCCACATTTGAGGGCGTCTATGTTGGATTACGCCGCTATCAATTTATTCTCGATGATAAATAGATTTCCCGACACCGCGGTTAGAGTAGCCGTTGATTCATTTTATATAGACGTAAAGTACAAGGGAAACTTAGCCGAGTTTACTAGTCCGGACGAGAGTTGGGGTATATGGAGAATTAAAAATGAAATACGACGCGATTATTCCCCGTCAGCAAATGTCACCGTTGCAAACAATTACTTACGCGGTGATAATTTATCAGAATGGTCTAATGCACCACCGTGTTCTGATCCAATTTGTAGATATAAAACAGTTTATTTAAGCGGCTGTGGCGGGTCAGGAAAGACGACTCGGGCAATTGAATTATTTCGAACGCGGGCAAGTATAATCGTGCTTACACCGACCCATAGACTAGCGCGAGAGATAAAACAACGAAATGTTGACGCCGTTACTTATCACAGCTTTTTTCGATACAGCGGCGGTGAGTGGACTCCTGATCGAATGGGGGAAAAATTTATTCCTGAGGTTATCATCTGGGATGAGATATGTACTGTTTCGTTAGATACTTTACAAATGTTTCTTGAGTGGTTGCTGCGCGCGAATACAGCGGTAATCATGTGTGGCGACCATGGCCAACCACCACCATTTGTCGGCGAGGGTCCACATGATTGGCTAAAGAATTTTGTGGACTATTATGAAGAAACCGATACTGATTACCGAGCACTTGATGAACAACTGCCCGAGGTTAAAAAATTAATCAGATTACAGCCGGATAGAGTTCAATGTGAAATAATCCGCGAGGTGATTCCGGAAACGCCGTTAAATGAATTCTGGGAAACATGGAGACCAAACGATTTGATTGTAGCGAGTAGAAAGATAGTCAGAGACACACTTCAGCGGAAGTTGTTTACGTTGCATAAGGAAAAGTTTCCAACGCGTCCAGTGCCGTTGTGTTATAGACCCGCGGACACACGGCGGCAGAACATTGAAGTTGAAATCCCGGGCCCGACAGCGTCAGGGACAAAAAAACAAATTCTTGTGCTGAATGATATTGTGCTCGTTGATATCAGCGTCGTCGAGGGCGCGCTACGTGCTGATAAATCCCCGTGGACGCTAGGATACGCAACGACAATACATTCCTCGCAGGGATTAACCATCACGGACACAATTGTTTGGATAGTTGATAATCGCATCGAATGGTCAAATCTAGTCTATCTTGCAGTGTCCCGAGTACGGAGGATAAATCAGCTTCGAAGAATTGTTATTGACGAAGCCAGTGACAACGATGACATTATTGATGCTAGCGTCATTGATAGAAAACTCTCGGGTTACCGCCAACAGGATAAAAAAAAACAGCGGCGTTTTGATATTGATGCCGAATTAATAATTGCGTTACGACAACAACAGAATAATCACTGCGCGAGTTGCAATTGTGTAATGCGCTGGCGTTATTCGGATAAAGACGCTCGCCAATTTACCGTGGACAGGATCGATAACAGTCTCGGTCATGTCAAAAACAATGTGAGGTTGACCTGTCTTGAGTGCAATAGACGCAACGGCGCTAGTTAAGGCCACGTGGGGGCAATTGAGTATCGTCAGGTATCACTTGTAGTTGCTCGCGAGTAAACCCCCGCTGTGGGGCAGTTGAATCCAGTCTATAGATCGGTGGTCTACCAGTTGATCGTGTTATCGTTGATATGTTATGCGTGGTAACACTCCAAATAGGATCAGTAGCTCTTTTTTTACCGCCTTCAAGCTCTCCTGGTTCATACAGATATCTAACAGTGACATCGCCGAGAATCGGCTTGGAAACGCTATCTATTTTTGATCTTCCGGGTATGTACTCGTATTTAATCGCGTCGCTGGGCTTCATGTTGATTGCTCGGGTAATCTCGTTATTTAACGCTGCAATTACGCCTGGCAACCTTTTGACCCATTCACGAGATCGTTTTTCTTGGATGAATTCCTTCGCGTATTGATACCCAAATAACCGTTCAGCAAGAGTCCGATTGAATCGTTCAACAATTGCCTGATCACGATGTAGCGCAGTATGACCTCGTCGTATCGCGACGCTATGATGTTTCAGCGTTGATAAAACAGCGCCGCGAAATTCATTGCCAGGATCAACTTGTAATAGATTTGGCCAGCGCAGAGGACCCCTTCGGTAAATCCGCTCAAACGCATCGGCTACTTCAGTTGCTGACTTTGTTTTTAACGGCTCCGCTTGTTTGTATCGACTCGCAACATCAACTACGGTTAGCGCGTATTTGTAACCGTTGTCATGCGGTAGAAATAGTATATCAGCCTGATGAACTTCATTAGGTACGCTGACATCAAAGCGCGAAAAGTTGATTTGTTTAGGCGGTGGTAGATAAATTTGCCATATAGCCTGTTTGGATAACCAATTAGCCGCAGTGGCCTTTGTTACTTTTGCAGCGCTTGCGAGTTTACCAATTGCGGCCTTCCCCTTCCAGTATCCTCTCGGAGAATAATAGATGGATTCTATGTTGTTATTATAAACGCTAGCGTTTTCAATTACCAGCGCGAGAAGCTCCGCTTCCAATCATTAATTTACCTTTCATAGCCGATTTTACCAACCATGAAGCAATTTTTCTTTGAATGATTTATCAGGAATAGCATTTAACGCGTGAATTAATTTTACATCCGCGATATGACGCTGTTGCAGATCGCTACTTTTGTAGTAAGCAACATCATGAGCATGACACGCCTTATCGATAGCGTTTATTGGATACTCACCGGGTTTGGGCTGATTTTGATCATCGAGTCTGATATCTAATCGTGTTCCGGGGCCACAGTAGCTATATCCTGGGAGGTGCTTTTCTCCTGGATACTTTGCCCACGGGGTTCCGGGGAGTTTTGATAACTTGGCTGCAATATCACCTCCTCGCTTTTTTTTAAAGCATCCCCGGGTCTAATAGAAATAAATCTAAATTTCTTTGTACCGCATCGTGCACACTTACCAGTAAGCGCCGATCTGTTATTTCTCGTTGTAACGGTTGTCATATCATTTGTGCCAGTACGCACTCTACACTTCACACAATATAGATCCATAATTTATGTATAGAGATATGAATATAATTGATTTTTCGGCGACTAAAGCGAGAAAACCAGTTAAGCATGTTGCAGCGTTACCAAACTCGATCCGGATGATTATCATCGGACCATCTGGATCCGGCAAGACGCAATTGTTACTCAATTTAATAATGAGATGGATGAAGTGGGATAAGTTGTATTTAATCGCCCCTAGCGTGGATGATCAACGATGCTACGAGGTGTTGAAAGATTTTAACGAGAATGCATCAGCGATCGCTGAAAAAAATGTTATTGAGTTTATTACAGATATCAATGATGCACCAGGTATTGATGATATTGATGGCGACGTTAACAATCTAGTCGTGTACGATGATGTTATGTTAGACAATCAAAAAAACCCAGCTAGGATATTTTCCAGAGGCAGGCATAAAAACACCGACGTGATATATGTCACTCAACGATACACTCAGATTCCAAAAGTAATCAGAGACAACTGTAATATTCTTGCTGTATTCAACGGCGTTGATACACACACGCTACGAAATATCTGGCAAACTTGGTGTGGCGGTGACATGGACTTTAATGGTTTTCGAAACTTTTTTAGTCATGCTCAGTCGACCCCACATGGATTTGTAACGATAAATTTACATGATCCTCGGACACGATATCGTATCGGACTTGACCAAATATTCGGTTAGTTGTAAATAATTTTCATTGTAAATAACTACTTAGCAGCGGGGTGGGGGGGGGGGGGAATGACATCGACGCGGTCGTCGCTGTGTTTACCGGACGCTGACAAAACTGGGATCGGCTCGCAGAACCAAATGACGTCACCGTCGTGTAGGATGGACCGTCGTCGTTTTTTTTTTACCAGGCGCTGACTACACCGGATCCGCTGAGTGCAGAAAGTAATAATTAAGCAAAATAACGATTGGACAAAATGTCGGATTCGCCCCCCCTGCTGCTGTGGGAGCTAACATTAACTTGTAAAAAGAAAACTTCCATCACAGGAAAAACTTTCAAAATTTAGTTTCGTTGATTTTATACATCGAAACCATAAAATTTGATTTCGACAAATATTACATTTTGCAATTCAAGATTTAGGTTCTTCTTCAATGACAGAATGGTTCGATTTCTTAATTTGTAATTTCCTTCCAGTGAATGTTATATCTAAAAGTGGCTGAGAAATCCTGTCACTTCATTTTATATGAGTGTTTTGATAGCCATACATAAATAAAACAGAAGCTGCAGAATTTATTAAAATTTCCTATTTGATGAAGTTAGCAGACTTCGATTCCAATGCATTGGTGCGAGTGCGAAGGGCTACAATTGCAGTGTTACCTTGAGGCTCCCTCGAGTGCTTTGCCCTTGATAACGATTTTACCGTCGTGTTTCAGGGATACATTCTTGACATAAGGAACTCCCTTTAAAAAGACCAACAACAAAAATGTATTAAAACAAAATGTTACGGTTGTAAGGACAGCGCGAAAGATATGTATTGAAACACCAAATTATTGAATCTTCCTTTACTATGGTTGTAAGGACAGTGCGAAAGATATGAATTGAAAAAAAACAAATTATTGAATCTACCTTTATTAAGAAACTTGGTCTGAGTAACTGCGCATCAACGATAGATACTGATACAGGCATAATAAAATGTGTACATACATATACATACATACATACATACATACATACATACATACATACATACATACATACATACATACATACATACATACATACATACATGCATGCATGCAAAACCCAATGTAACTCAAAACATTAAGCTCGTAAATACGCTGCAGCTGTTTCAAATATCAAAACGTTTGCACCATGCATAACACACTGACAAACAAAATTCTGACCTACCTCCTACCTGTTGACCCTACACATGTTGGTAAAAAAATGCCAATGAATTATATTAATTACACCCACTCCCCTTATCCCAAACAAGACAAGGTGACTAACTCGTGCGGTTCGAAATTTGACCATTCACCGATCCCTTTTATTATGTTCTTGCACTCAAGCGCGTTCATGTCCGCCTAGCTAGTACGTATGTCTCTTAAACGAGGCATACCAACCTTTCTTCACACGTTCGATTTAAGTATCTCACGTATTGTTTAATGGACTTCATTACTAGCTGTTAGACTATATATATATATTCTGCTACTGCAAACGCATCGACACCATTACGGATCACCCGCGATCTTTGTTCCTTCAAAATTTATTCCAGCAAGATTTACTCCTCTTGAATATTTTACTTATAAAAAATGAAAACCTTTCCTTTTTAATAACATTATCCTGTGAATATTTTTCTTCAAGTACCGTGAAGACCGCTCCGGTGGCCTAGTGGTTAAAGCGTCCGCCTCGGATGCGGGAGGTCGTGGGTTCGATCCCAGGCCGAGTCATACCAAAGACTTACAAAAATGGTACTAACAGCTACCTCGCTTGGCGCTCAGCATTAAGAGATTAGTGTTAGGACTGGTCGGCCTGGTGTCAGGAGAATGTGACTTGGTGGGACATCGTGCTACATGTCTGCGGCAGGATGCCCCAGTGCTGGACATCACTATAAACTGCCACGCTGCAGACATCGTAGCAATATGACTGAAAAATTGTTAAAGCTACGTTAAAAATCCAAATCACACACACACACACAAGTACCGTGAATGAATTTTGTTTCATTTATTGAACTTTGAATACAGTGAATTAGTTTATTTCCTTTTAAATTATTAAACGTCTACCAATGTTAAATAGTGTTTACATTTTAATGGATCGTATCCTGTATGCGTCCTTTTGATAAATACATATCGGCCGAAGAATATTGCTTTCACAATCTGTGGAGTTAAATCTAACAAACATACTACACTATAATGGTTCCTGTCATGCATGGAAGAAATCTATGACTTTTATTCCTAAATACCACCACGAAAATGATTCATCATCTTATACAAATGAAATCGAAGTCAAAAGTTAAAAGTTATATCTGCACGACCGCTCCGGTGGCCTAGTGGTTAGAGCATCCGCCTCGGATGAGGGATATTGCGGGTTCGAACCCTGGTTGAGTCACACCAAAGACTTAAAAAATGGTACTAACAGCTGCCTCGCTATGCGCTCAGCATTAAGAGGTTAGTGTTAGGACTGGTCGGCCTGGTGTCAGGATAATATGGCTGGGTGGGGCATCGTGCTACATGTCATTGGCATGATGCCCCAGTGCTAGACATCACTATAAACTGTCACATTGCAGAGATCGTTGCGATATGACTGGACATTTTTCAAAGCTACGTTAAAACTCTAAATCACACATAAACACACACACACACACACACACACACACACACACACACACACAAATCACACATACATCTGCATGAGATTCTCCTAGTCCGATTGGTCGATTCCAGTCCCTTCCACCGATTGGTCGATTCAAGCTCCTGATTGTTGACACAATTTTACCGTTTAGCTATGAAACGATAGCTTTAGAATTGTGATAGGATACTGATTTAACATTCAGATATTGCATGATTTATTTTGCTTCGTTCATTAATTATTTCATTACAATTATACGTATCACAACGAGTTATTGTTTAATGGCAAATAATCCTAAACTCTTCCTCGCAATGACACCCATACACACATTCACACTGTACATCTCCGATTTAGACACATAACGCACCTATCAGCATATTATGTTATTTTACAGACGATAGGCCGTGTCATGAATTTATTAGTCATATGGAAAAGTTAGCAGATTATACGCCAATACATTATACATTAACTGATACATATTAACTGATACATATTAACTGATACATATTAACTGATGCCAACAGACAGTGCGTGGACAGGTCGACGAATTAATAGTCGTTGGTTTGAACGATAGATTGGACGGATGGATCAATAAATAAATAGACTGATAGCTCGAGAGAAAGACACAATCAGACATAGAGGTAAAAATCTATATTTATACATGAAGAGAGAAAGATACATATAAAGATATATAACAAGACAGACAGATTTAAAGACAGCCATATTGTTTTATTTGCGTGCCTTTCTTATCGATGCAAATCCTTTACTAGTTCAGATTTTTTTTACCTATTTAGAGTACGAGCAGTTGCTTATAATATATATATATATATATATATATATATATATATATATATATATATATATATATATATATATATATCCATCCTTCCCCCGTCTCTCTCTCTCTCTCTCTCTCTCTCTCTCTCTCTCTCTCTCTCTGTTCAACCATTCTATATATGGAAATCAATGTTTAAATATTGTGTTCATCTTTATTTTTGGCTTATATAAAAAGATTATGTTTTTATGCTTTGTTTGTTTTTTTATTTTGCCGTAAAGAACAATAATTTATTCTACACATATAGTTATAGTCAACATTGCAATATTTCGTTCACCGGTGTTATTGCTCACATGTCAGCCTCGTGTTCCGAAAGAAAGACAATGACTAAATGCTCTATTGTGGATGCATATTACGACCATTTTCATATTCTACTTCGTGCGTATCTTCATAATATATATGACGAAGAACTTGTTCAGACCTTACTAGATACGGAAGTTCCTTATACATGGGGGTTGAATAACCCCATAGTCACATTACAGACATTTAATCATGTCAGCTGCATTGTTTTCTGCATGACTTACATGAAGTTTGCAACTAATCAGATTTTTTTGTTTTGTTTTGTTTTATGGGCCCTTTATGTAATATATTTATTTTATTTTGTTTTAATTTCACAAAAGGCTAACCAAAGAAAAGATCATAACTGAATGCATGTCTCAAATATCCCGCTGGTTACCTCGTAGATAACTCAATATATAAACGTTCAAACCTTTGGTGGAATATTTATCTTAGATGTCAACCTTTAAAATCGTACTTTATCCCTCATTTTTAAGTTGAGTTGGCGATTAAATGACTGAGTGAGGTGTCTGTAGAAAACGCCATCAAGATTACGATGATATAACACGTGTCAGTGTGTCGCACATAGAATGACCCATTTCTGCCGTAAAGCCCCAGTGCCGCCGTTTATCGTAAATTTCACCAATCTTTCATTGTAACTAATGTTTGGAAGGAAGGAAATGATTTGTTGGGTTTTTTTATTTAAAAAAATGCTATCTGACATAAACCGTTTTTTGAAATAATCCCACAATATTAATAGATTTATACCTTTTCCTAAGTCACACGAAGTATTTGTTGAAAAACCACACACACACACACACACACACACAGAGATATATATATATATATATATATATATATATATATATATATATATATATATATATATATATATATATATATATATATATATATATATATATTCGACTTTCTCACTTTTGAATGATACGTACTGTTTGTTCTAATGTCAGTTTATTACACGTTTTACTTGTTAGCAATTGTCATAATTTTTTCGAGCAGTTAGAATTAATCACAATGTATAGTTTCTGCTGTGATGTCATATGTCCAAATAAACGCATGGTGCAGTGACCAAAATAAATAAATGGTCTAATGACTAAATGGGAACGCAAACCTCAAGTACGTATCAAGAATGACAGGTTTGATGGGAAAATTAGTAGCTCACCTGCCAGAACTCAACATGCGTGAGAGAGAGAGAGAGAGAGAGAGAGAGAGAGAGAGAGAACTTTCATGACAAAAATATTCGCCTTTAACCTGTATAAATAATAAACAGTCATGTTTAGTGTTAAAGAAACTTCAGATCAACCAATTCGTTTTTGAAGATAGGTCAATCCAAAAGATGTGTTGAAGAAGAATAAATGATTACTCCTCGTCGCCTTGAATGATACTGCTTAAGCCTTCGTTATTCAAGATTACTCGTTAATTCGCGCTCAGCGATAACATTTCTTTTAAGTAAGAATTTATTCCGTATATAACATGCAAAACATGACTTAGATACGTATGCGCACACACACGCGTAATTACACACATACACGTACTCACAGAATGTGCTGAAATAAAATTAAAAAAAAAAAATAAAAAAAAAAATAGGCAACTTACCATGTGATGAGACATCTTCAGCAAATGAAATTCGCCTCTGTCCTTGTGAGCTGCCCAACAACCCTACTGACTTATCGTAACAGGTTGTGCCGATTAAGGACAACTCTGATTTCACCGGGAATAGATATCTCTATGGTGACATTGATAACATTGTTTACGGTAGAAGCAGGGGATAGCCTATTTTGACATATGTGACCATGCTGTTCCATACTATAGATTGACAAATACGTTATATCGTGGGCGATATTTTACCCTAATATTAATAACTGTTTGTTCCACTATCTCTCTTGTAGGCTCAAGGAAGACTTAGGAGGATAACTTCAAACGTACAACGTAAACAAAATATTAGTGCATTGAATGAATTTATTATGCTTTATTAGTCAGCCAAGGTATCTAGTTCAAATTATGAAGAAGAAAAAAAAAACGTGCAGAATGTATTTTTATTATTGTTTGTGCCGCACATTCCCAACACTACACACCTGCAGAATATCATATTAAATATACGACCTTTGAACGAATCAATGTCGATTGCGTCTTGTTAAGACACAACGAATACGTGTTGAATTCATATTTGGTAGAGTTAATGTTATAAAGCGAAATCGAGCCACACAGCATGTTTGGTGGAGTTACTGTCATATAGCAATACACCACTACATAACACGTTTGGTAGAGCTACTGTCTTTTAGCTACAGACCGCCAAATAACATGTTTGGTAGAGTTACTGTCATAAATAAACACACCGTCACATAGCAAGTTTGGTAGAGTTACCATCATAAAACAACAGCTCCGTTGAGCAACTGAGCAGCCCTTTTCAGGGTTCGCAATGCTTATCTCCATGGCAGAAAATGCGTCCTAAAAATTACACGTTCCATGTTTCCCTAGCCATCTAACTGCGGCTGACGGGGACCTTACATCAGCGGTCGAAACATAACAGAGAAAAAGATGAGGAGCATTCCTCTCACTCTCTGCGATTAGAACGTGCGCACACTTTTGGACAGCAACGATTCTGACAGACCTCATAAGAGTACTTCTCTGATTGGTGGTGAGTTAGCCATATATAATATCGACGTTGCAGCCTTGAGTGAAACCCGGCTTGCAGGAGAGAGCGAACTTTGTGAAATGGGCGCTGGCGACACCCTGTTTTGGAGGAAGTGAGGAGCGACGTGAGGCCAGAGTCGGTTTTGCAGTGAAATCAGTGTTTGTTTGCAAGTTAGCTGGGCTTCCAAACGGTGTGAATGACATGCTTATGAATACGAAACTCCTTTGTCCAATGGAAGAAAGCATGACACCATCAGGAGTGCTTACGCTCGAACCATGACCGACCCTGAAGAAGTAAAGAACAAATTATATGAAGAACTACACACTATCATAAACTCAGATCTCAAAGCTGACAAGCTCCTCATCCTTTGTGACCTCATTGCAAGTT
Source organism: Sinohyriopsis cumingii (assembly GCA_028554795.2). Taxonomy (NCBI): domain Eukaryota; kingdom Metazoa; phylum Mollusca; class Bivalvia; order Unionida; family Unionidae; genus Sinohyriopsis; species Sinohyriopsis cumingii. The sequence goes on from CM068825.1 coordinate 50,736,151, forward strand.
TAGGCCCTGGAAACATCTCCGGGGAAGTGGTCATTGTAATGTATGGTGTCGGCTGGTGCAACAGCAATGGTCTTCTATTGCTTCAGACCTGCGTGAAGCATGATCTGCGCATCACCAACACTGTCTTCCGCTTCCCTACCAGCAACAGGACGCCATGGATGTTTCCCCTATCTAAGAACTGGCATCTCATCGATTACATGATAGTTAAGAGGAGGGACAGGTAGGACGTATGGGTGACCAAGTCCATGTGTGGCGCAAAATGTTGGACTGACCAAGCTAAACATTCTTATCCAACTCAAGAAACGCCCGCAAGGCAAGAAGATTCTAAATCGGACGAACATTGTTAAATTGAAGACCTCCAACCCCAAACAGTCCTTTGTCAGCAAACTGGAAAATCGTCTTCAATCCATTCCTCTGGACACCTAGTGGAGTCATCCAGGACAACCTTTAGAGTGCTGGTCTACAACACCGCTAGAGACATCACAGGGCCATCCTTCTGAAAGCACAGGGGCTGGTTTGATAAGAATTGCGACGACATCAAGCAGTTGTTGGCTGAAAAACATCGCCTCCACAAAGCGTGTTCTAAAATGATCAAAATCTACCTCGAGAAAGATGCCTTCAATACCATCCGTAGGACTGTTCAAAAGAAACTCTGGCAAATGCAGAACTCTTGGTTGAGTAACAAAGCTGATGATAGATTTTATTACGTTTGAAAGATATAAGGTCCATTGTACCTTACCAACATGCTCTCGTTGCAGCTGCTGAGTAACTATTTTACCTCGATTTAATATATCTGTGGTAAGTGTATTCAAATGTAAAACTGCTGGAATTGGCTAGGAGTGCCGTAGATTTTGGCCAATGTATAGTTATGTCCTACACTACCATTCAGAATTGTTACAATGTTTTAACCTTTTGGTTGAAATTAGTACTCTGAAATACATGGTCAGCCGTTATCGGTAACACTATCAAATCCGTATATATATATATATATATATATATATATATATATATATATATATATATATATATATATATATATATATATATATATATATACACAAAAAGTGTGTGATCACATGCGCTAATATATCAGCAGCATACTCGAAGTGCTTAGCAATGATCCTATAAATATCTGCTGATATCCGTTATTTAGGCTAGACATTAAAAGTATATCGTCCATCTACTGACCGTGACGTGCATACAAGATGGGATTGTCCTTGAAGTCTCACAAGTTTGTACAAGTTGTACTGACCATGCCCATGAGTTTGTTCATCTGAGATTCTCTGGAAGGGTGACTGGCTTTCTACCATTGCTTTTTGACAAGCAGTTCCTCTCGATTCTTTCTTTAGTGGTGTCTGGCCTCAGTTTCAGAGCCTCCCTTAGGGCCTTTTGGGTTCGATACACGGTGTGTTATCTAGTTTTTCCTGCTGTTTTTTTTTTGGTTTTTTTTTGTTTTTGTTTTTGTTTTTTTAACAGCTGCGTCTCAGAGCTTGTTACTTTTACCTGTCTTTAATTTGTTGTCTTTTCAAAATCTTCAAATAAAAAAGAACAAATTCGGGATAGCAGGAACATAATAATGCAATCTATTCAATGACCATTGTGCCCGAACTGAACCTGTATTGGACCCAGTGTGCTTAAAATCTTCACGTGCATTAGAATAATACACGTTATTACATGTATTACGTGATTTATTTGTACAGGTGTTATATCAGCATTAGATATATTTGCTTGGTTCAGCTGGAACGTTACTGATAATAAGCGTTGCAAACTTATTTCGTTTTGGAATGTTTTAGGGATGTTATCCAGTTTTGTTCGTAATTCATATTGCCTTCATTTCCATATACCTATAACTATGCATACACGCATAAGAACCTACCTACCTACCTACATACATACATACATGCTCGGGGGATTCAACAGACTATTCTAATATTTTGCAATACAATTTATAAATCTTTTTAACTCTTGTAAATGCTTTGCTTCATTTTTAATAATAACGTCTTCTATATAATTATTTCGATCTCTCACAGCAACTAGATTAGTACAACCAAGAAACGAATTTGTATCATGTAGACCACTTAACCTGGATACAACCTTGGTTAAATTAGTCGGCATGTACAAACACATACATCATGACAAGATACTGCTGATAGGCACTACACATTCAAACAAAACAAAGTTGGGAAAGGTGACAGGCGAGGGACACCTGCTTATGGGCAAATAAACAAATATTCTTATTAACAAATAACAAACACATGTCCTTATTAATAAAGTACAAATAAAGAAACACATAAACAGACATTATATTAAAACAAACTTGGGTTGGAGGACCATTTTTTATGATTGCGTTCATACACACACACACACACACACACACACACACATACAGCAGTGTGTACATACATACAAAAATTAATACATGAATCATACACCCATGCATACATGCAATCACGAATACACACCTATATACCATCATACATACTATAACACATACAGCGAGAGGGAGAGGAATATTAAGTTGAAGTTTTTCAGAAAAGCATACACAAACATAAAAAAACATAAAACATATTTTTGTCAGTAGTGATTAGCATTCTGCTTCTCATGGATGACTCTAAAATAAATCGTTTGTTGAAATAGGAACAACCCAGGTATGGATTGTCCATCATTAATGGGAACTGTAGATCTTTACCCTTATCAAAGCCCCCTCACCCCCCGTTGCCATGGATGATTTGGATTTGTTCTACACGGCAGATCTTCTTATATTATTATTAACCTCTACAATTTTAAATGATACTCATAAATATTTCAGTTGTGTCAATATTTTATGTAAGAGACTCGTTGTTTATCAAATTACCCTCTTGTACGAGGTTGTTTGTCATTGTTTTGACCCTTCTTGTACGAGGTTCGCTCTGTTCGGTGTTGACTGCTCCGGTGGCTTAGTGGTTGGAACGTCCGCCTCGGATGCGGGAGGTCGTGGGTTCGATCCCTAGCCGAGTCATACCAAAGACTTATAACAATGGTATTAACAGCTACCTCGCTGTGATTGGGTGGGACATCATGCTACATGTCTTTGGCATGATGCCCCAGTGCTAAACATCGCTCTAAACTGCCACACTGCGGACATCGTAGCGATATGACTGGATTTTTTTTAAAGCTATGTCCAAATCACACACACTATTCGGTGTTGTTTGTCAATGTTTTAACCCCTCTTATACGAGGTTTGCTCTGTTGTTTGTCGTTGTTTTGACCCCTCTTGTACGAGGTTCGCTCTGTTCGGTGTTGTTTGTCATTGTTTTGATCCCTTTTTGCCAGTGTTTCTTGTACAAAAGTGTTTTATGTTTGTCGTTGTATAAATGTGTGTAGCTCCTCATTCTGATTCTTTCAAAATTCGTCATATTCTGCCAATTGTTGCGATGTAGGAGGTTCATGTTCTGAAACTGTGGATACCATCGATAGAGCGATAACTGCAGCGTCGATAGGCGTGTGAGGAAACCCTGCATGAGGAGTACGATAAATTTCCTCTTCTTTATTATCATACAAACTATGCCGATCTTTAAAAGTCGGATGACATGCATACCCTTACAAGAGACACAAAATTCTTTATTTATGTGATTATGTGTTTTTGCTTCCGGTGACGCGATGTTGGTTGAAGTACGCGTTACAAACGCGCAATATTAATGTTGTGTGCATCCGGTGCTATTAGTGTTGCTGCTGATGGAATCAATAGTCCAGGCCTAAACATAAATGACCAGGTTTTTATATTTTCATCTGCTTATCGGGTTGTAGTGTGTTTTAGCCATTGTTTAGCCCATGAAAGTTTCCCAGGATCCTTTTGTTTGCATGATTAGATTCTGAAGATCAAGCAAATAAGCTTACATCAGTGAGAAATGTTTGTATGACTAAGTCGCCAAAACTATTTATCCATTTGGATTTTACCATTGCTATTCAAAATGGCTAATCCAAATACGATCCACTAATAGCTCAAGTATCGACCACCTTCGGTCATATTCAGAAACATACTTTTTTTCTCAGTATCTTTTTGGACGACTTTTTTAAATAGTCGTTACCAGCAACGCGAATGTCCAAAATGTATACATTACAATTGGCATTCTGGTTCGACATTTGTCTTTGTTGCAAATATTTCATACATAAAAGTGAAATACATGAAAGTTAAAGCAAAAATCGACTAAATTCACAATTTATTCGAATGCAAAGATCTTGTTGTATAGATAGTGAACAATGGCGTTTAAAAGACGGCTTCTTTGATCAGGCATATAAACAATTTTCATGTTTTAACATTGTTATTATTTTTTTAAATTAAAGCGATTCCGGTTCTTAGTACATTATTCTTATTGTTCAATACTTCAGTTATATTTTTAAAAAAAAACTATCGCACTTGCTGTTGCTCAGCCAGAAATTTACTTGCCAGGTGTAAAATAATTACCTCCAATGACATACCCTAGTGTAATTGTATGATTATCGCCCTTCATCATTCAAATTGTGTTGCTTCTCCTACGTAATCTGCCATCGTCCTTACAATGACCGCAACATTCGATGAGCTGGATGATTCTGTCTTTTTCGTTAGCGTACCACAGTTTTAGAAATGAATTTAGGTGGTTATAAATTTAAAAAATCCCCATAAAATTATACTGAATTGTTTAAAGAGAAACCATTCATTATAGCTTGTGAACATCACTAAAGCACAACATGTTATCCGTAATTTGAAATAAGGACCCGTACACGATGATTTAATCAGGAGAAAGTTTTCACCACAACCGAATAAGAGTTTACCTCAAAATACCTGGATGTAAAAACTTTCCCATTGCAAATGAGTATCATGTCACCCATACGTAACACTTTATTGTCCCTGCTGGAGCCTCACACCCTTCGGACCAGGTATAGGTGCGCTCCCGATGAGCTGTGGCTTGGAGACCTCTTATCAGTTATCTAATTGGATTCCAGTACAGTTTTATCTGGATCTTTTAAAATTGCCTGTACAAGTATAAGCTTTTAAGATGGGTAATGCGAATGTGGGGCAATATCACAACTTCGTGCAATTACAACAGGGTCATATATTAAAACGAATGACACAAAACCACTATTTTCCAGGCAGATCTAACCCACCTACAAGATGTGTGTGGGTGCTATTTTATAAAGCAACTACCCAACAAACCCACCCGCCTACAAGACATGTGGGTGTTACCTTATAAGGCAACTACCTAACGTACCAACAACCTACAAGATGAGTGTGGGTGTTACCTTATAAGGCAAGTATCCACTGATATGGTTAACAAGGCATTGTACAAAATAGCTAACTAACCGCTGACAGAAGCTGGACGATGGATAACTTACGACTTATCATCGCTTAAACTCTCCTGTCAAAGTGCCCAATGGAGCTAAACAAACAATTTTAACTATTTTAAAGTTATCATAAATCTTACTCAAAAATGAAGTGTTGTGTGATACGAAAACAGAGATTTTGTTAACGAATATTTAAATGTTTTCGTGTTCGTGAATTTCGGTTCATTAATATTCTATAAAGCAAGGCCTCGACTCTTTATAATTGTGCAGTATTTGACCTATTATTGCACTTTTTGCGTATCTTGACCTCATTTAATATAAGTAACTAAAATACTGATACTAAACATCTGCTGGTATTTGATTTTCGATAATTTTTTGTTTATATATTTATTTATTTTTCAGGCTAATTCATACAGTAATAATAAAAAGTTTCCTTTTCTCAGGGAGTTGATAGCGATAGTGAAATTACAACAACGACGAAAAGTATGATGATTTGTCATATATTGCTCTCCTTGCAATTTACATCTACTACTGACATCATCTATTTACATCTACCAACTATATCAACTATTTTACATCTACCATTGACATACCTATTTACATCTACTATTCACATCAAAATAGTTTCATCTTCTATTGACATCAATTATTTACAGCTAATATTGACAGAAGGGCTTCGATCCTTCATCTGTTACAGTTGCCCCAAATACTTAAAGCTGTGGACTGTTTCTAGCTTTGTACCTTGGACCCTGATGTCAGTGATAACGCTCTTGGTGTTGGTGGTCATCATTTCTATGCCATAATCTGCAGAGGTTTTGTCAAGGCTCTCGATTAAGCTAGCTAATTCTTGCTCATTTCCTGCTAGTCTATTAATGTCATCAGCAAAACGTAAGTTAATGATTGTTCTGCCTCCGATGCTGACTGTCCCTGTATGGTTATCAAGCGTGTCTGCCATGATTCTCTCCAGAAAGATGTTGAATAGTGTGGGAGAGAGCAGACAGCCTTGTCTGACTCCGACTGTCGTTCTGAACCAGTCCCCTATGCTGCAGTTGAAGTATACTGCACTGGTGGCCTTGTCGTAGAGGTGCTCTATTACTGTGATGAGGTTGTACAGTCTCTTGGTCGCCCACAAGACTGCATGACCTACCCTGTCAAATGCCTTCTTGAAATCCACGAAGACGTGGTACAGATCTTGCTGGTGTTGGAGGTACTTCTCACACAATATCCTGAGGTTGAAGATCTGCTCTGTTGTGCTGCGCCCTGCTCTGAACCCCGCCTGCTCCTCGGCAATGATCTTTTCAGCCTGTGGTTTTAGTCAGTTCAGCAGTATCCTTAACATGACTTTACTTGGATGGCTTATAAGAATGACTGTACGGTGGTTTTGACACTGTTGCAAGTTGCCTATCAACTATTTACATCTACTATTGATATACCTATTTACATCTACTATTGACAGCAACAATTCACATCTACTATTGACATCAATTATTGTCATCTTTTATTGACATGAACTATTTACATCTAATATTGACATACCTATTTACATCTACTATTGACAACAACTATTTACATCTAATATTGACATACCTATTTACATCTACTATTGACAACAACTATTTACATCTAATATTGACATACCTATTTACATCTACTATTGACATCAACTATTTACATCTACCAATTACATCACCTATTTACATCTACTATTGACATACCTATTTACATCTACTATTGATATACCTATTTGCATCTACTATTGACATCAAATATTGTCTTTTATTGACATAAACTATTTGCATCTACTATTAACATACCTATTTACATCTACTATTGTCAATAACTATTTAATCTACTCTTGACATACCTATTTAAATCTACTGTTTACATCAACTATTTACATCTACCAATTACATCACCTATTTACATCTACTATTGACATATGTATTTACATCTACTATTGACATATCTATTTGCATCTACTATTCACATCAAATATTTTCATCTTCTATTGACATCAAATATCTACATCTACTATTGACATACCTATTTACATCTGCTATTGACAACAACTATTTACATCTACTATTGACATCCCTATTTACATCTGCTATGGACAACAACTATTCACATCTACTATTGACATCAAATATTGCCATCTTTTATTGACAGAAACTATTGTCATGTGCTATTGACATTTACTATTTACATCTACCAGTGGTATATATAAACATGACACCTTAACATCATCAGCAACTGAATTTGATTATTCCAGTCATTTGCATCAACAATCATAGAATGTAGACTACGTAACATTTAGTTAGTTCTACGTTAAATTCTTTTGATAACTAGAAAATTACCACAGTTTAATTCGTTGCCAGAACCGTGTGTTTGATAACAGCCGTAGGGAATCATTTCGTTTCGAAATTAATTTATTACTGGAAGCATCACTGCTGAGACAAAACAATATTTGGTCAAAACAATCAAAATATTTCTGATCGATAGGATCCTCGCGGGGTTTCTGATTTGAATATAAACAACACTAAATATTATTTTGTGGTTATAAGATAAAATTAAATTATTAAACGTATAGTCTATAGTAATTTTACGAGGAAAGTTTTATCCACCAGCTTTTATGGAAAAAGAATTTATCCGTCAGAAACGATATATCCATAGGCCTTTACGAGAAAGGATTGTCCATCAGCTTTTATGAGACGGATTTTCTCGTAAACTCTTGGTCAAGCTGTTTTCATGACCCAATAGAGAGAGAGAGAGAGAGAGAGAAGAAGAAGAAGAAGAAGAAGAAGAAGAAGCTCAGTCCTCTTGAAAGAGGTGTCACAACGATGAAGATGTGGCTACATCTGGAGAATTTGGCTTGCGAGGGTAGGGGACCGAGCTGTAAAGACAGAAGCTTGTTTCAGTTTCTGGCGAGCAAACTTTATTGAAATACTCAACATATAAGATTACATTCCAATATCAAACTACATAAGCTTAAATTACGGTTATACATATAAAACTACGATATTCTTCCACTTAAAAACATCATACATTGTATAATTTCTGCTTTTTAAAATATAACAGAGATAATTAAATATCGAATAAATTCACGATAGCAAAATAATCTAAAATTCAATATTTCAGACTAATACCGTAATTAAAATATATATTACTGAATTTATTATAAAATGTCAACATATTAAACTCTATTATTTAAAGAGTATTTTATTTCTAAATTAACTATTACTGAGTATGAAGTTGATAGCAAACGCTGCTGTTTACTATAATAAATAAGATAATTACAAGTAAATATAAGTTCTTCAAACAATTAAACTTTCCAATACATTATACTAAAGAATAGTAAAGAAATATTAAAATAATCCAATGTTGCAACGTACTGATGTTAGATTAACATCGTAACACTACAAATTCTTATAACACTAAAAATCCTTATACTATATGAAAAATTGTACATAGACGATAATCTTACCTGTAAAAACAAAAACCTGTTTGAGTTTCTGGCGAGTAAACTGGCGTGCGCTAGGGTTGGGACCTTTTTATATCAGTTTCTTAGGTCAAGGCCAAATATGGATATATGCCAGGTTCTTGTGTTCACCAGAATCTGAAAGTGAGGCTTCATGGCTTCTTACAGACTATCGTATGGGTCTATGTAGGTTATTACGTAGGTACTTCTGCAAGATCAGCGCATTTGCCCTCTAGAAAAATCTTTGGAACCTGTCTAGTTCACTATCTACAGAACTTACTGAGTGTAGTTCTTTTCTGACTCATGATACAAGGGAAATGTATGTACAAGACAGTTTGTGTTTGTTCATAAGGGCGCAATCTGTATTAAATAGTATATAATTGTAATAACGAAATAAATGGATTTAATCTCAATATATTTTAATAGAAAATTACTTTCAATATAATTGAATCAAAACTTACTTTTAATACAATTTAGAGAAAATTTCAATCTTATTACTTGTACTAAAAATTCTGTCCTAATAGTAATAAATACGATGCAGTGATTAACGAAGTACAAAGTTGTGGGAGTTGGGTGGGGTGGGGATCCTTATATATATACAAGTACACACTAAAAGCAGTCTTAAACTGTCCTTTATATGTGTATAATTATTACAGCTATATTAGGCTAATTATTAGACGGTTTAGATCTATATATGGTTTAGTTAAACACATGTAATTCTATCTACGGCAGCCAGCTGTACCCACATGACCAAAGAGGCCCGGGGCACGTGTCTCCTGTGCACCCCATCCAGGGCATGATTAAGGTCCTTGTCGACCCAAGGCACTTTTTTTAATAAAACAACTGACATTGACCTGCCTCTGCCTCTTTGTGCACACACTTTTCAGTAAGCTGGTGTTCGTAGGGCATGGGCACAGTGCCTATTGTGTCTATTGGATAATGCAGCCCTGACTATCCTTAATCCAGACCTACTTTACTACATCCATAAGGACATTACTAGCTATACAAAAGCCCAATATGCAACTATTACAATTATCTCCATTTTTCAAACAAAATATAGCATACAAAGTTCTCCCTTGATTTTGTGTATTCGAAATATCAAAATCAATGTTGAGACATTAATCCGTCATCTATTAATTAATTTTTTACATACTGACCGCTCTTCCAACTGCATGGCCTTTCTGCTTTTACATTTTTCTCCATTTCATATCTTCCATGCGTGTACATAAAACACGTTAAGTTTAAAAAATCAACTAAATGTTAATTTATTACTTTGCAATGAATTTAAATTAAAAGATATTGTCATAGAGATGATGATCAATGGCGTTTCGATGCCCTGTTCATCCCACCTTAAAGACTTTACTAAAAGACACGTGCGTTCATCGGGTTAATAAGCCCTATTCATGCGTGTGCATTTCTATATTTAGTAACGTAATCAGCCATCGTTTGTTGTCCCTGAACGAGGTGAATTGACTGGGTCAGTACTACACTAACTGCACTCCAATACCCAAGATGACTTAAACTTCATAACAAAGCTGAGAAAATATAGGCATAACCATACAACACTGTTGACAGTGACTCGAACTGCATAACACGGCTAAGAATTCTGATGTATATAACTTCACAACAATACTGAGAATGGTTTAAACTGTATAACATAGCAACGTGTATGGCTACGTATACCTTTGGGAGCATCCTAAAAGAGTCATACATAAATATACTTTTGATGGGAGTATTATGATGATACTAAAAGAGTCATACACGACCATACCGTTATTGGGAGCATCATCACGATACCAAACAGTCATGAATAACTATACCGTTGATGGCAGCGTCATGGTGATATTAACTCAAAGCCAGGCCTAACTATACCGTAAATGGCAGCATCATGACGATATTACCACAAAGCCAAGCCAAATTATACCGTTGATGGTAGCAACATAACGATATTACCACAAACCCATCATAACTATACAGCTGATGGCAGCAACATGACGATATTACCACAAAGCCACGCATTACTATACCGTTGATGGCAGCATCATAGCGATATTAAAACAAAGCCATGCCTAACTATACCGTTGATGGCAGCATCATGACGTTATTAACACAATGCCATGCATAACTATACTGTTGCTGGCAGCATCATGACGATATCAACACAAAGCCATGCCAAATTATACCGTTGATGGTAGCAACATGACGATATTACCACAAAGCCATGTCTAACTATACCGTTGATGGCAGCATCATGATGATATCAACAATGCCACGCCTAACTATACCGTTGATGGCAGCATCTTGACGAAATTAAGACAAAGACATGCATAACTATACCGTTGATGGCAGCATCATGAAGATTTTAACACAAAGACATGCATAACTATACCGTTGATGGCAGCATCATGATGATATTAACACAAAGCCATGCCTAACTATACTGTTGATGGCAGCATCATGACGACATGAACACAAAGCCATGCCTAACTATACCATTAATGGCAGCATCATGACGACATGAACACAAAGCCATGTATAATTATATTGTTGATGGCAGCATCATCATGATGATATAAACACAAAGCCATGGATAGCTATACCGTTGATGGCAACATCATGACGATATTAACACAAAGCCATGCATACATATATCGTTGATGGCAACATCATGACGATATTAACACAAAGCCATGCATACATATATCGTTGATGGCAGCATCATGACGATATTACCACAAAGCCATGCATACATATATCGTTGATGGCAACATCATGACGATATTACCAAAAAGCCATGCATACATATATCGTTGATGGCAACATCATGACGATATTAACACAAAGCCATGCATACATATATCGTTGATGGCAGCATCATGACGATATTACCACAAAGCCATGCATACATATATCGTTGATGGCAACATCATGACGATATTACCACAAAGCCATGCATACATATATCGTTGATGGCAGCATCATGACGATATTACCAAAAAGCCATGCATACATATATCGTTGATGGCAACATCATGACGATATTAACACAAAGCCATTGGTAACTATACCGTTGATGGTAGCATCACGGCGATACTGGACAGAGTGAAGAATAAGTGCATAATAATACGTAACGTGACATAATCGTGAAATACCCAGGGAAAACTTTTGCACCTCAATGCTGAGCGTTGCATAACTGTAACAATACTGACAAGAGTTGTGTAATTGCGTGGTTTCTTTTAGCCGTTGCATTCTTCTTAATTAACCTATAGTGGTATAATTATCCTATAGTGGTATAATTATCCATATTAAACCTGTTTCTATTGTATCGACATGACTGACACACCAAGCACGTTACATTTAAAGTCTGAATAAACCTCAGTATGCAAGAATTTACATGTATTAATGTTTTTGTTTTAATAAATGTGGAGAAAATCGAAACTTTCTTATATATGGTGTGTTTCTGGTATCCATTTAAAAAGAAGACAGGGCGCAACATGAATTACAGTAGCGCGTACACAAAAGTCCTTGCATAAGATAACCTAAGTAATAAGAAAGACAACCCCAGAAAAGTGCCTAAATATTTGAGGGCGTTTATCTCCCTTGATTGCAAGGACTGTATTCATTTCTAGCAAACAAATCCTGTTCTAAACAGTTTTCATATGCATCTTTCTGTTCCAGTTCAATTACTGTTATTAAAGTCTGAAATATTTTTCACAGAGCCTTTAGTCAAATATCAAACTTAAACACCTCTTTCCAAATATTTTTTCTTAAATTTCGAAAACAGATTTAGCATTACTGTGTACAGTCAGCAGCCACTTGCGTTAACGTCATAGGAGGAAAACTAACGCCATTTCTATTCCTGAACAATCTCCTGATACAAATATTAAAGAAAATCGTACTTAAAAAGTTTTATGGGCTCACATCAATGTATGTCAAAATATAATCGAAGATACATTTTTTTTGGACTATACTGGTGCTGGATAATGGAAACAAAATCACGAGGTTTGCTTGATTCAATTTGAATTAAACATAGAGAATGACGAACGAAGGATATTGGGTCATTTCTTAAAAGCCGTACAGATTTCTCATTGAAGGTGCAATAAGAAACAAAGGTATAATAGTCGCGAGTAAAATAATTTATCACCGTGTCATGTATTATTCCCAGTGTTTGTCTATGGCGCCTCCTTTAGTGCTTAACAGTTGTTGAATCCGATCCCTAGAGGGAATCATTAAGTTTCGAAATTATTCTTCAGCTTTCAGTGACAGTTCCAGTGCTGAGGCAAAACGAAATTTTGATAAAACAATCAAAATATTTCTTATCGAAAGGATCCGCATGCAGACTGACACAAATAGAAGCAAAACAGAAGATTATTTTGTAATCACAAGCAAATTAATAAATATATAGATTATTGAAAGAAAGAAATCATTGTGTGATAAGACAAAATTCTCTGAACCTAGGCCCAAAATCAGTTACAAGAAATCGTCATATGTATATTGATGATTGACAATCATTTAACTTTCTTGTTAGATAACAAAAACCGTATTGCATTACATTTTACTTTATTTGTGATGTATTTTGTCGTGCAAGTTTGCAGTACCTTCGTCTGTAATTGTGTTATTCTAAGGTTAGATCAGACAAATCTATAGACCAGTCTCATACTGGCCAACCTGGCAGTCTGCATGATGGCAGATGTGTTTTTGAGCAATAGTAATAGCCGAGGGTCGAAATGGGCCGTGATGAGGGTGAGTCGCCTGATTCAAGGGCAGGTATAAATTTTTGGCCTGGTTTAACACTTCGACAGACTCATGTAATTAAGAATATGCATTAACTGTCCTACGTGCAGGGTATTTTAGAAAATAAAAGTGACAGTTGTAATCTGGGTCACCCGGCCGCTTTGACCTTCATCGTTAGGCAACGCAAAGTCAGATCTTGGCGTAGTGAAAAGAAAAGAGAAACACACACAAACTTTAGCATATTGAAGCGTAATAATTTACACTTCTTTTATCATACAGCCTCGATCCCTAACACAACGGAAACTACAATATTCATATAGTTATTCCGCCACTGGCAGTCGACTCAGACACATTCGGTTAAGTTTAAAAGTCCATTTGTAAAGTTATATGGCACATACCTTTTCAACAGGACTTCAGGGAAGCTGAAAGAGCCGTGGAATGGTCTGATGTAATAAAGTCGTATATGTGCATTTGTTTCCTGTGGTGAAATCTATTGCTGGTAGCATTGAAGTATTAATCGGACATTTGGGTAGAATTAGCTTCATTAGTATTAATTTCACATACAAAATACATTTTCGTTAAGTTGTCCTCTCCAACACGAATTACTTCGTGTGCATCTAGCGTAAATACATAACCAACATTTTTTCTCGATCAGACGAGGACCTGATAAACAGTTTAATGAAAATTCAAAATGTCGGGTCAAAGTTGTTGAGATAGAGTATTTTGCATCTAATTACCACATACATTTCAGTTGTAAACTACTGAACAGAATTTGATCAAATTTTCTTTGATTTCATTTTGTACAGAATTTTCTCAACTATCCCTACATTATTCTAAAACTTCACATTTACTGACTCACCTATATATATGCTTAACTCTGTCTATCTATCTATTCATCCATCCATCCATCTATCTATATCTATCTATCTATCTATCCATCCATCCATCCACCCACCCACCCACCCACTCATCCATCCCACCGTCTATCTATCTATATATCTATCTATATATCTATCTATCTATCCATCCATCCATCCACCCACCCATCCATCCATCCATCCACTGATGTATTTATCTTTCATCCTTTAGTGAGTGTGTCTTCCACTGCTGTATTTGTGTCTCATTTTCCTGTGCTTACGTTTTCCAGTGTGGTACTTGTCTTTCATATTCCACTGTGCGCACTTTATATTGTGGTACCAGCTTGTTCATTTTTCAGTGTATGTTATTTTGCAGAACGTTCAATTCTCAGGAAAGGGCACACAGTTTGATAATTGATAATTATTGCTAAAGATTAGAAAATTTCGAGATCGACATTATTGTGAAACTTATTTTAAAACGTAACTCATACAGGAGCCTACCTGTAAGACAAAAACATGGTCACGGTCAGTGAAGTCGAGGATAATGTTTAAAGCTCTCAAGTATTTTTCACTTAAACGTTAATAAAAAAATATATATGGGTAGCCGTTTGAACCATTCACTCGTGAAGATTTCTAGTTTGTATTTATTCGCATCATATTTCAAAAGTATTTACGTTTCAAACTTACAGAAGATTATCTTGTTTCTTAGGACAAGCATAATTTGAGTTCCGACAGCAAAATTTAGATCCAGCTTGTCCGATCTGCCTCGTGTGTCCACGTGCATTGTAACTGAATGTAAATTATTTGGACAAGTAGACTCTACTCTGGGAAAACAGGCTTTCACCATCCACGTGCTCTAATTAGCGCCTGATTCCCAAAGCTGACGTCCAGTTCTGTTTATATAAATTTAATGAAGCACAAGTAGAGTGAAGAAAATTTCATTACACTTGTTAAGTATACATTTAGGTATGTGTGCAGCGCTGAGATATATGACCTTTGTTCACGCATTTAAACTAGTTTTCAATTTGGTTGAGCTCCTGGCATCACCGGAAGAAGACTCAGAGTGAACTTCCTGTCTAGGATGCAGCTGCGGATAAAGAATCTTATTAGGTTTAGGTAAATAAAGAGAAAATTAAGTAAAAGTAGAAATATGTTTTTTATTTTTTTATTTTTTTTTTGCTATCATACTCCCTTATCTGGTCTTAACTTCAAATGTCAATATATATAAAATTTGTTAGCAAAACTACGTGATGACACGTTTATTTTGCAAGTAGTTTCCTTTGCATATATGGTACCAGGACAGGTTTTCGTGTCGTCAACAGCACACAATGCTTGCGTGCCAACAATAATAAAACAAGCAAACATAACGTACATCTGAAATAGAAAATATACACTAAGTACATACTATAGATATTTGGTCAAACTTATGGCTGGTTGATTTAAATTCTACCAAAGTGAAACACTGATACCTTCGAATAAATTAGAAACCGTCTTTCTTAAACTAACATTTACAAATGAGCACGTACCATTCGTCTACAGTCATAAACACCTTAGATTTACTTTTAAAACATCAGGCAATTGGGCATAACATGTCGATAACTTGTTTGCATCTGCCTCCAAAATGATCAGTGTGTTCCAAACACTTAAATACAAATTCACTAGACAAACTACTGAAATAATATATTTCACATATTTTCGACCTTCATTTGAAAATCGCGACGTCTTCTGGGATGGTTGTAGAGTTGAAAAGGCTCTCAACTTAGAAAGAAGTTCAAATTGAAGCAGTACAACTGTGATCGGTCTAACGATAAGTATATATCCTCAATATATATATATATATATATATATATATATATATATATATATATATATATATATATATATATATATATATATATATATATATATATATATATATATATGACGAAATCAGCTGATTTGCATTAGCGGACCAGCATAAATGTCGCAAGCTTTGCTAATTTCATAAAATTGTATATGGCAATTCTCCCTCGTATCGTTTTGAACTATTGACGCTCCTGGTTGGTGAATCAAACGGTTATAAACTTACAAAAAGTAAAAGTTTCAGACAAATGAACACTCATCTATATATAACATGGATTTTTTTTAAAAACCCAACCGTCCTTATTTTGAATAATCTCCCCGATTGAATAAAGGAAGAAGTAAATTATACAGAATTTTAAAACATAAAATTGAGGTTAAGACAACGCATTGATAAGCAAAAACTTGTATTTCAAGTTCGCATGTGTTGTTGTTGTTGTAGGGTTTAACGCCATTTTTCAGCACAAGATAGGCTATACATAGCGGTCAGTATAAATGGTGGAGGAAGAACTCGGGAAAGAACCACCGACCCAAAAGAAGCTACTGGCAAGCTTTCTCACACGCCCACATTGGCCGAACCCGAGACTAGAATTCACGCAGACAGAGGAGAGATGGCAAAGATCTGTAACGACGAACGCTTTAGACACTAAATGCGTAAAACATCGGCAAACTTAACTGCTAACATGTTTTTCCTCTGCGCTGTTGGCAATTTGATTTTTGACCTATAACATAGCTACAATTCCTTTATATATGATAAAAATACTGTACTCAAAATGCATGATTTAGAAGACTATCTCAACGACTTTATTTTCAATTGAAGATTTCCAGACAAATTAACATGGAAAACTTAATTGGGACGAGACTACATTTATTCGAGCAGAGAAAACATAAAATAAGTATCAGAAATCTATAGGAGGGATTCGGTCAATTTTTAAAAAGTAATCCATGGCTTAAAATGCATCATTTATCGAAAGTCGCTTACACTGACTCAAGCAGAAAAATGGAATATGGGATATTAATTTGTATTGGAGGAATGCAAGCAAGATATGGACTGTGTCCTCTATGTGGCAAAACAAGTCATGACCATACTTTACACATTTCGATGACTTGTCACTTAACTTTAGATGACAGAAACCATTTGATGGAATATCTATTACTAGTAATTATAATACTTGGTAGTTTAAACGATATTTCAGAACAATTGGAACTCGAGTCTAGGATTAATGTGATAAGACTATCTATCAAGTATTTTAGTCAGATAAAGGATATTATATATTCGATTGATTAGAGAACATATACAGAACATAATGAAATACATAATTTTATTGTACTGCAAAGCGGGTAGGATACTAACTGTTTTTGTTGTGTAGTTCCATTTTCAAACGTTGAAACATTTTTGTTGTGTCGTTCTCTGTTCAAAAGTTGAAACATATTGTAATTTATCTAGTTTAGTACTGGTTTTATTTTTCTATTATTTTGCTATTAAAGTAATTCTCGTGGCTTTAAAAGTAATGAATTCCCCACTTTCCTGATTTTATGCATTCCATTGCATTTCTTTAATTAATATTAAAATCTTCAGAAAATGGAGGAATTAAAGAATTAATCAATCTCTCTCTCTCTCTCTCTCTCTCTCTCTCTCTCTCTCTCTCTCTCGGCGATCCTAGAATACCTGCCAGCAATTGCTTCCATAGTCGAACCATACAATCGGTGCACGCCCTCCCCTCACATAATTTCTGTTCAAATTTGGTGCCACAGTTTGCCTATATGGAAGTCGCTCTCTATCTCTCTCTCTCTCTCTCTCTCTCTCTCTCTCTCTCTCTCTCTCTCTCTTCCAGTATTTTTATATTGTACCATTTCTTTGTTGCCACCCATGTATAATGTAAAACTTTCTGTAGGGAAAGGGCTTTTTCAGTTGTGAAAACCTGTAGCAGAACCCGACTGTGACACTTCAATTACGGAAATGGAATATGTTGCAAATGAACTCTCATAAGTCACCTACGTGCGGCCTGAGAGATTGGTAATAAATACATCTATGTTTTTTATTTTGTTGTATTCTACGTCAGTCATGGCTTCGTTTGCACGATCAAGAAAGGTATGGTACATTTTTTTAGGCGAAATACTAACTGTTGGATATAATAATGATACACAGGAGTATGATATTTTGTGTAACTGCTATAGAAGGGCTAAATTTTCGATGCTATATAATTTGCATTTACCATGCCCAGTGCCCATCAATTTGAGAAGACGAGATGCTTTGCTCGAATTGCTGTATCATTTCAGATAGAGCACAAATTGACTTGATCAGCCACTCACGTTCTCACAGAAATGAAACAGTGATGTGTTTTATACCGGTTTACCTTTATCCATCATTGTAGATTGGAATGATTTGTAATCATTTGCAAACAACATATTTCGTATCTAATTTGTGTCCATGATTGCAGATTATAGCGTAAGATAATGATCATTTGTACGCTGTAAAATATGGTGGTTTGCGTGGATTTGAGTTTTTGACCCTGCCTTGATTGTGAATTTAGAATGTCATTGATAATGAACCTGCGTACAGTTTGGGGTAATTTTCCGTTGGGATGATTGAGTTATTCACATAGGTCAAGTGGAGCTGTATTTCAACACATTTCCAGTTGGGATGTATTGCGAAATATGTCAGGTGGGGATGTATTGCGACATAGATCAAGTTAGTAATGTATTGTGATATTGAGTTTTGTGAATGCATATAAGGAATTAGAAGTGAACAATTATGTATTTCTATTCATGTTCCTATTTTGTAAGCGGCAGAAGTATCTTATATTGTGTTTAGATTTAATTAGAGACGAATTATTTATTTTAGTTATTTATTGGAATTAAAAAGTGCTCGTATGACTGTTTGATAAAATACATTCTGGATAACATCAATATAATACAGCAAGACTATTAGCACATCTGCACATTCGAGGCTATTGGTACATCAGTACATTCAAGACCTAAAATTCATTAGAAACAATTATTATTTTTACTTGTGATAGAACTTTTAGGGTTATTATTTGAGATTTAATTCTCAAAACTGCAATTTCCTCTTAAATGTTCATTTTATAACTTAGACAATTAATATCTGTGTTGAATTTTACTAAACATTTTGGTTTTACATTTATTGACACTTAGTTTAAGACCAGAAAGTCGTAATGAATGTTAAGGTCATCTATGAACTCAGTGACAAGCAGCAAATAAAATACCTCGATATAACTAACTAGACTGATTAAACATTACTTAGAACAGTGGTCAACTTATTTCGAGGTCCACACCAACGATTCAGGAGAAAGTGGGAAAGGACAGGTGATATCCTGGGCCCTTGATATAATAATGACAACATTTATAAGTGGTAGGTCGCAAACTCATGTTTCTTACGTTGCATTGGAGTGAAATCATTTTCATGTTGGTCGACTTGTATGTTGTTCTCGTCAGTACACACTTGGTAAAGGGTCGAGAGCGAATAATATCAAACCAATTCGTTTCCAAATAATTAACATTCAATGGACTGTGGTTGTTGTCATTGTTAAAATATGTTTACTACCTTAAAACACACACACACACACACACACACACACACACATATATATATATATATATATATATATATATATATATATATATATATATATATATATATATATATATATATATATATTGAATTTGTCCATGTGCCTTGTAATTCATAGAAAATATAATGTAACAGGAAGATCAGAAAAATATCCATGCTTTATATAATAATAATAATAATAATAATAATAATGAGGACTTCGTATAACGACGCCTAATCTTTAGAAGCTCTAAGCGCTTTACCACATTAGACAACACCTATAATATAAAAAACATATATAATGATATGATTACAAAAACAAACACCATAACATTAGAAAACATAAAAAACATGCTGAGAATATTTAAGATAGGAAACATTATTATGTCTTTAAGTTTGTTCTTGCAGTCGAAATAAGTGAGTTTTCAGAGCACTCTTGAATGGGATCACTGTATCTTTGTGTCTAAGTTCAGTGTGCAATTCATTCCACGTTGCTGGGACCTGGAATGCAAAAGAACGCTGTCCATATAACTTTGTTTTCATAGTGGGAATAATGAGTATACGATTGTCAGAAGAGGAGCGTAAGTATCTTGCTGGTGTGTACACATGGGTGAGGTTGGATATGTATGTTGGACTAGAGTCCGTCAGTGAAACGTAGCACAGAGAACAAATTTTGTGTTTGATTCTGGATCGAATGGATAGCCAGTGTAGGGTACAGAGCAGCGGGGAGGTGTGCTCTGATCGTGGTACTCTAAGTATGATCCGAGCAGCTGTGCTTTGAAATTTTTGAAGTTTCTGGAGTAGATATTGAGATGAACCAGACAGAATTGAGTTACAGTGGTCCAGTCTTGAAAGTATTAATGAACACACAAGTGTTTTAGTAGCATCAACTGAAAGATATTTGCGAATGGAGCTGATGCGTCTCAACTCAAGATATGTAGCCTTGCATATGTTCATGACATGTTAATGCAATGTGAGAGTACTGTCCAGAGTAACACCTAGGTTTCGTACTGATTGTGTGAATTTAATGTTGGTGTTGCTGATATCTATTGTTTGAGGTAAAGGATGTGAATTAGAAAGTCTTTGTATTGGGATCAGAATGGCCTCAGTTTTATCATCATTCATCTGCAGCTTGTTACATGTCATCCATGATTTCACATCAGAAATGCACCTCTCTACACCTTGGATGGTAGCATCAGCTTCAATTGGGTGGCTAGATTTGTATATTTGGGTGTCATCAGCGTACAGTTGGTGAGACACTGGATGATGATTTATGACACTTGAGAGTGGCTGAGTATATAGAATGAAGAGAACGGGTCCAAGAACATACCCCTGTGGAACACCACAACATAGATCAACTGAACCACAGTAAGGCTGTATCATGAATGCCAACGGAAGTATATATATGGAAGTATTGATATTTAATGGGTCTGATAATTTTACGTTTTATTATAAATGTATCAGTAATTACGCAAATATTAACGTTTCAAAGATAGCTGACATATATAGGAGCAGAAAAGGTATGACTAGGACCAAATATTACCATGATATTTAAAATAAATACTTCACTCCTATCGATATCTTCGCTAGCCAATGTTCCGAAATGTTCACTCTACGTTACACTTTGGCGGATCGATCAGATATTGCATTGCTTTGTCCTATCGACATCCATTGGATTTCAGAGTTGCTTCACTTAGTAGTGCCAACTAACCAATAGCGTGTTGCAGCGGTGCCTTGTACATTGGCCAAAAAGGTGGAGGCCATTGACTTCAAAATGATACTTTTTAAATTTACCATTGAAAGTATGTCAACGTGCCAGAGAGAAGCCATTGCAGGTATATTGACCTATTTATACAAGCACTGATCGGCAGTGAAAAATTGCTTATTTATGAGTCCATTCCAGTTGTGTGTTCCCCTTCTCTCGCTCATGTAGGAACCGTGTTCAATTTTGAACAACTTGACTATGATTGCAGCCGCAGCCAATGAAATTCACGGACCTGAAGCACTGAAACATCTGATCGATCCGACATGGTTTAGCTACATTTATCATATCGGAACCTTGGCTAGCGAAGGCGACCTATCGGAAGCCCATTTGGACTACCTGTAGTTGAATGATAGCATATACATATAATCATCTTCACTAACCAAGTGTGGTCGATCCTTTTCATTACACATCAACATGTGATCTTGAAACCTTGGTTTGTGGAGATGAGATGTGATGGATGATCATTTCATGAGTGGTCTTGTGAACACGACGGTTAATGATCTGTGATCAAGGTAAACCTAGTCGAAATAGATTATATTCACACCTGTGTCAGTAAATGATTGATGTTTACCACATATTACGTGATAAATGATTACTGATCGACCGTTAGGTACAGATGGACTGCAACAGACCGTTACGAGACTTAAATCAGACTAGATTAACTTCGGATTTCAGTATGACAATTTATATATTGTCATAGCTGTACCCACTTAGCGACAGTCGGGTTAAATGAATCAACGTTCTCTCCTTGTATCTCCCTTTTTCCCTTCACTCGCTGCAAATTACATTGATTTTTTGAATACTTTATAATGATAAGTTAGTCTAAATACCGTTGTAATTTTGTCTAAATACTGTTCTAATTATAACTGCACGATGTTTGATTTTGATTGTTTTTGATTTATGTTACTCTGTTCTATGTTGGTGTCATGATCGACAGATTAGATTTAATTATAGATATATGTACATTGTAATACAGCGTTTCCCAACCCCCATGTCGCGACCCAAATCACGGTTGTGAGGACGTTCAAGAGAGTCGCCTATTTATTTTTAGTGTGGCAAATATATAAAAATGTGGACAGGATCGTGAAGTTCAGAAGAAAAACCTATATATAAGGTCGCTACCAAAAAAAGTTTGGGAACCACTGTTGTAATAAGTAGTGCATTCCGAGGACACAGCAGTGGTCCGCACGATAAAAAAAAAAAGATCCAGTCAAGCAATTGTTGTTTCAGGCGCAGCATCTTCAACAAATCTTTTAACAAAAAAAGATTTGATGGAAATACTGACAAATCACGGTGCAGTCTGATGCATCTAAGAGTTTGTTGTGTGTGCTCTCTTGACCTTTTTATTTATTTATTTATTCATTTATTTATTTATTTATTTATTTATGATGTAAATGTTAGTTTTGTAAACGGCAAAAAAAAAAAAAATTATTTGTCTGCGATTTATTAACTTCCATGATCTGCAGGTGATGAAAGCACCCAAAATAATCGAAATGATGAGCCAAAATAAGAAGAAATTCAAACATTTAATTAACACTGCTACTGATTTGTTTTTCGTTGGTCGGTTTGTTTGTACTTTTTTACCATGATCCATAGGCCCAGAGACGTCGTCGTAGGACGCCGGCGACAATTCGCTATACTCGTTTATTTACGGAATTTTGCCAGAAATTTGAGAGAGAGAGAGAGAGAGAGAGAGAGAGAGAGAGAGAGAGAGAGAGATGGTGGCGGCTTAGGGATGGGTGGATGGGTGGACATACCATAAAGTCATTTTTTATTGTCCATCCCTGTTTCTTTTTTCGTCGTTTATACTGCTGCCTTGCCTACCAACACAATGAGGGAGATGTGAGTTGGGAGAACGGCTTTCTGACATTTTAATATAAAAATAATCTGCTGTTAGAATCTTATTAATTAGTTTTATAAAACGGAAAGAAGAAAACCCAAAAGCATTAAGCAGTATGTGTGTGCCTCCTAACCAATAAATGTGCCTTATAGTATAGACAGGATATTGCAACTTTGTATCATTGGTATTATGAAAACTGTATTGGATTACTTGGTTAAGTTCAGTTTCAAGGGTTTCACTTTCATGAGGCCCAAATTCTTTTCTTTGTCTCTCCACAGATTTCACCGTATTTTGTCCCTTATGCAAGAGAGAGAGAGAGAGAGAGAGAGAGAGAGAGAGAGAGTTTCGATGAAATGGTGCACCATGTTTATACTGGAGTACTATGGCGATCGGCGAATAAGCATGAAACAACACTGACCTTCAAGATATGCCTATTCGGTGTTTTTTGCTCTTTATTAACATAAATTTAATTTCTAATTTAAATCACGTGATTGTGGGAAACGATCGATAAACAGACGCAATGTAGATTCCAGGTTATGCAAAGGTTATATTTATCTGATATCGCGGCATTACCGAACAAATATTTTTACAATGGCATATACTTGTCCTAATGTTATGTTCTTGATGTATATGCTTCAGAATAGTAAATCAGTTTGAAAAGTGGATGCCACCTAAGTGGCTCTCATTATTCTACCTGTACAATAGAAAGTTATCTAAGAGAATTAAAACAATGTATACGTAGCCACTTGTGACGGGGTGTGGCGCCAGGATTGTCGGTGAGTATGGGTACAACAACATGAACGTGGAAATGCATGTCGACCAAATACCATTCAAACAAAAGCATGTGTTACAACTAAAAGTATTAAATCGTGTGCAACACAAGTTTAAGTCGACACCTGTCACTTGCTAAAGTCACCAGAAAACAACATAGACATCGTTCATATTTTGACTTTTATTTGCTAACATAGATTCGATCTCTTGCTTCTTGACAAATATGTGATCTGACTCTTGCATAAAATCATTGGATATTATCAGACGACAAAATGGTTTGTCACAGTGATAATTATTTTACGAAGATATATATACTTTTGAGAACATGGAGTACGGCCATGTTTTGAAAAGGTGCAATTCATTGGAGTATTTTTCCCGAAATAAAATTGGTGATGCAGAACTAGTAACTTATGATCATCCAGTGTAAATAAAATAAGCGCACGATAGGTGGCGCTATGCTATATATATATATATATATATATATATATATATATATATATATATATATATATATATATATATATATATATATGGGAGAGAGATACATAAATAAAAGTTTTGCATTTAAATTTCTTTCGTTTACTACTGTTTTCAGCGACTAACTTTATAACTGGATCTTTTTCAATGCCGAATTGCAGTTTGCTGTTTTACAGATATGATATCCATTTTCTATTTTTATGCGTACTTCTGCTGCAAATATAAATGATTATAATGCCAAGAAAAGTTGAGAATAATAGGTAAATGGCAGTTGATTCAATGCTTATATTGAATATTTATTTAGTCCTTTACTTTAACATCATGAAGCTCAACGTTTCCATCAATTCTCAGGGTATCCACGTCATGTATAGGCATCTTGTGATGAAATGTTGCAACATCGTGACTGCCGACCTGAATCTGGAAGAAAAAAAATCATATGTTACAGGAAGTCTCAATGAAACGTTTTAATCTCCACTCAAGGATTTTGATATTACGATTCATTCGATAACCTCTATAACCTTTAAACATCTTCTCATTCATTATTACGTGATTTAAAGTTAAGACAGGTAAAAATTGCAAGACAGAGACTGCCTTCAGTAGCGGAAGAATTGGGCATGTTTTCCCTGAAAACCAATTAATGGAGACTCCATTGCAACGAGCAAAGTTGAACGAGGAACGCAATATTATTTGATGTCTTGTAGTACTGCATTATTATTAGAGTTAACTCTGTGGAGCACAACACATTGCATACTTCCAATTCATACAGAAATGCAAGGCAAATAGCCTGAAGCAAGGCCGTCGCCTAAAATATGAAACCTCGAAAAAGTTTAATTGCTTTGTGACGGTGTGCTGGAGATCTGGAGAAAACTTGTGTGCAATACGTTATTGCTTAAGAGAGGAGGCGCTTGAGACACAGTTGAATGCGTCCTCTTGATGCTGACTTCGCTTTTAATTCAAAATGGTTGCGAATATTAAATAAAAAAATCACAAAATTGCCATTCCAATGTCGGCTGAATGTTACAGAAGCTACAACACCTAAACACTAAAATCACAGTCACTATTATCACAAGAACAATGGTTCCGCTCTACAATATCGTAGTTTGCACAGTAATAGATTTTTTTAAAAGGATAAAAAACTTTTAGAAGACCTTGTATATCTTAGGTTTTGATAAAAGAACTTTTAATTCCCTTTCTTTTGCTGTGTGATTGAAGGGCGTAATTCGGTTGGAGAAAAAGACTGCTAGCTCCACTTGGTCATTTTCATTTCCTGGACTGCCGTAAATTTGAACAAAAATAGCCGATAACCATTCGTAAGTGTTTCTTATGTTACTTTATCATTCTTGTATTGCAGATTCGGAAGCTATTATTGTCTACTCTGACAAACTTAATTTCCACTCTTTTAACAAGTGCCTGCTTTTTTTAGCCTGAAAACCACGGATGAACGTTTCAAACTAATGTAGACTACCAAAATGTCATGGAAATAACTACAGTCCAGTCTTGTGTTTTAACACACCTATGTTGTTCCGCGGTTTAAACTCCATGTTACCGACAGAATGCATCTTTTTTCAGCGAGGTTAATTTTATTAGTCTAACTTGGTATTAAAAGTTTATTATTAAAGATAGACACATGACATTTTGATATGTTGTATATACTGACTTTAAAAATAGAACAATGAAATCAAAAATTAAGTTTTATTTGAAGAAAAAAAAAACAATTTTCCAAAATGCACATATAAAGTATTTGTTGGGAAGTATATTAATTATTATCAGCATGCATGCATTTCTACCATATCCAAGGTGCAATGATAAATATTTGTCAAATTATGGCATAAAATATCTTTGAATGTCATAATGAGGCCTGTACTCAAAACACATGAAGATATCTTTCTAGTTGATATTGTGCCTTTAAGTCATTTATGCCACTTATTATGGCTCTAAGCAGTTAATTTATGCATTTATGATGGGGTGACTACATGAGTAACACGTCTCTGCTTGTATAGCTTTCAGTAATTGTTTAACATACTTATATGGTACTTAATGAGATGACGGAGATGAAAACCTCATACTAGAACCTACTCAAGTTGTCTACTAAATCATTTTAAACTGTCAAAGAATGAAAAATGTCAGAAACAATATAGGTCAAAGGAATAAAATATATTTTCCCCATGTATATATACAAACAGCGAAATGAAATAAATTGAACACAGGCTGCATTTCATATTCTTGTTCAGTTTGGTTAAGACATTGTTTGGCACAGTGCGGCATTGTGGCCTATAGGATGTTATGGGATGTTTGACACAGTGCGGCATTGTGGCCTATAGGATGTTATGGAATGTTTGACACAGTGCAGCATTGTGGCCTATAGGATGTTATGGGATGTTTGACACAGTGCGGCATTGTGGCCTATATGATGTTATGGAATGTTTGACACAGTGCGGCATTGTGGCCTATAGGATGTTATGGGATGTTTGACACAGTGCGGCATTGTGACCTAAGATGAACCGTTTCACTTTATGCATTGTTAATTACTAATAATAATTGTTATCTGACCATCTAAAGATTACACCAGAAATATTCAAATAGATTATTTGAAGTTAACTTTTGTATAACTGATATCAACATGGTTAAATATCCCATATGAGCAAATATCCATATATTTTAGAATATTTGGGATCAGAAGTTCACATTCAGTACATCATATAGGGTGTCATTGTATCTATCTGTAAGGCACATATCTGACTGTATTCACATAAAATATCAACAAAATGTTATTTTCATCATAAATATGCTTATGTATGGTAACATTTTAATTTAGTATTCTAACAGGGTGCGGTATTGTAGCACCGGCTGATATCACATTCCAGTGAAGCATTCAGCTTAATGTTAACCGACGCTCTTAAAGATACACTAAAAATGTTCAAACAGATCATTTGACTTATGTTTGCACATTTGATCTTAATAAGTACATGGCACATATCCCAGGTATGAAAATGTCAATCCTTGTTTAAAAGTTTTGGGGATCAGAACTTCACATTTATTTGATGATAAAGTAGACTGAGTACCTGACACAATAAATGTTGTTCTTGTTGTTGGGTTTAACGCCATTTTTCAGCACACGATAGGCTATACGTGGCGGCCAGTATTAATGGTGGAGGAAGAACCCGGGAAAATCCCCGTAAAGAACCACCGACCCACGAAAAGCTACTGGCAAGCAATAAATGTGGAACATAGCACTTGTCATTGTTTCTTTAGTGTGTACACCTATATGCATTTGAACAGGCATATTGCAATTTGCTGCAAAAATGACTGTAACCTCTCTTTGCTTCACTACCCCTGGGGAAAATGCTATCAGTTGTACAGATTCAAACTAACTTTTGTTTTAAATACCATGAAAATTTAATTTTTCACTTAAATTTAGTTTTATAAATTAAAATGTTTAATAACATTTGTATTAAAATTGAATTTATCAACGTTTATATATTTTAAGCAAATTTTAAGACAAAACCTATCTTTATTTAAATGTTATGCTTTTAATTTATTGGAACATCCCTATAATTAAGGAAGATATTGTAACATTAGGCTTGGTTTCTCAAGAGCACTTGGACCGAAACTTGCACACCTTCTGACAGCTGTCACGTGTCTTATTTGCTATGAAATTCAAAAAGACTTCATGTATAAAGTTGAAATAGGTGTGGAATGCAAATATTAAAGTTTGATTAAATGCAAGTATTAAAGCTTGATTAACTGGGACATAATTAATATGACCTGACATGAATCAGGTCACAATTATTACTTCAGTTCAGTACCCACGAATGTAGCCCCAGTCTATTTTTAGAGTATTTTTCCTCTCTCCTTTTGGTGGTGATAAAACTGTTAGATTTAGGCTTTCTTAGTATTGATTTAAAGGCAATTGTTTATTCTTTAGCATTTGGGCATTATGGTATGGTTGTATATGTGTATTTTGGCAACAGTGCATATTGCGTAATGAAGCATTGAAGATGATCCAGTGGTGAAATATATGACCCAATGCACGGTGTTTTCTCAAAAAATGCCTCATAACCTTTGATAAGAACTTCACGTGACTTCATCTTTGAATATTTAAAAAGCTTGTCATATTTGTAACCGAACAAAATAGAGACAATGATTTATTAATGGAATTTCAGTCCTTTGATAGACTTGATTTCGGAAAACATTTTATAGCAATTAGCACCTGCTGTTTTAGGTGCAGAGCCGTAAACACATGTTTCAATCTCATGTATATCAAAACAATGATACGGGTCATGTGGTCTTCTCAAAAGAGGAACTTGCATCAATAATGGGTCTACACTGAGAAATATAGATTTGATCATGAGCATTTGAAAATGTATGTTGTTTCCATGGGTTTATTATGTGAGCTGAATTGTAACGCGAGTTCTACATTAGTCGCCTCTTCCGACGTACAGGAGATAGCATCAGACGTATTCTGCATTCCTGATCCTGCTGAAGTGTTTAGTATTGAGTACTTTATTATCGATCTACTGCGATATCATGTTTCCTGTGTCCTTGTCGGTACTGATGTCCAGTATTGGATCTTTGTAACTATAAGGTGCGCATACATTCATAGTAAACTGAGTGTCCTCTACATTTCTTTCTGAATCTTCTGAAAATATTGCTTTGTTTCTATTCAATGGTACATTAGATATCTTTTTTGTCACTGATTTTCAATTTCTTAATTAAATCTATATATTTTAAATACTTATTTTGATATGTATCGTTCTTTAGTTTTCTTTGCTTGTATATAATGAAAGAATGATAAATACTCTAAAACAAAACTTTCTCCTGTAACCTCATTATTTTATACAATTTCTCCCGAAAATGTACACTTAGAGTAAAAGTAGTTATGAATAATATCAGTAACTTTTATATAAAATATTATATTCAAGAAGTAGATGTTCTCCATGTCCATATTGTAAATTTTCAAACACCTGTGCTTTGTGACAAAGAAAAAAAAAACATGACAGAAATCACCTGTAACGTATTGCCTGATCGAATGATCTCATCCGATATGTACAGCCATTCACGTACCTGATATTGGTCATGATTGACCTTGATCTTTAGTTTGAACGTTTCTCCCAGAGCGAACGGGAAAGAGTGGGCGTGCCTTTCCTCAGATCCCCAGCTCCCGCCTTTTCGATTGTTACAGACGATAGTATTTTTGTCTGCGGCAAAGTTGAAACGGGCATCAAATACAAATGCTGCATTTTCCGGTTCGGAAGCACTTCCTTTTTGTAACCAAATGTTGAATCTGAAGGAATAATAATAATGATGATAATAATAATAATAATAATAACATTATTATTATTATTGCTACTAAACCTACTGCTGCTACTAATAGTACTATTACTACTACTACTACTAAAAGAAAGAAAAAGGAAAAAAACAATAAAGTAAGATGGAAAGGCACAAGATTTAATATTATTTACAGAAAAATATAATCCGGCAGACATTTCTATTCTTCAGCACCTCTGCCATTTGCCATCGCAATTATTTACTCTTTTCTATAATGTATGACCTTTTGATGTTTGGCTCCTGCCCACTTCGTCTCCTCTCCCACGAGTTTATGCTACATCTAAGATCTAAAAATTCGTGATGTAATTTACGCAGCATTGACAAGTATCATGCCAAAAATCATCGCCTCCCTCAATCTATGTAGACGGAGTTACGGTTAGAAACTGGAGTTCATATTAATGTCGTCATATCCACCCTAATCTCCATTCCCGTTCCATATAGCTGCAGATACTAGTCATACATGTAATACCTCGACGCTGATATTTATGTTGGTGGCGTCAAGGTCTTACAGCCTAACTAACGGCGCTGTGTAGCGTGTTTTGATGTCGACTACCATCGTTACGAAAGTCAAATTTTCAGGAATGTTTCACACAGCCGACAACTAAAATAACGACGCTTTTCTACAAAGTAAAGTCATAATGTTTTAGTCAGACTTTACTTACTCTGATGTCTTTTCTCTAATAAATTCAAATTCTTACAAAAGAAATGAACCTGTTTTCAAGCTTCGTTGGCCTACGTTTCAGTTGGCTGGAAAGCGATGAAAGCCGGAAATGCCGAAATTGGGATAAGTTGAAATATTATTCTTTAACGAAACGTATAAAAATATATTATGCCTATTAGAACTGTAAACAACTGTTCGTTTCGTCCAAGAAACATATCCCAGTATGAACCTACTTCAAGTTATATCGGCATACCTCGACTAATTCAAATGTATGTCAACGGAACCTGAAAATGTGTCCAGTTTCTAGTATCATATTTTCATTCCGCCAGGATAAAGGCAGCACAGTAAGTATATTAACTACACATAAATTAGTGGAAGAGTGTCGATATAGGCTGCCAAGTGTGTGAGATGTTCCTGAAACTTTGATTACTCATTCCGATGTTATCGTATTCATGATGATATAATAGCGTATAAAATATTATCATTTACAATCATTGTAGACGGCGCAGTATTGATGGTGCCGGTGAAACGACTGACAGACGTCCGCTAACATGACGAAGTTAGCAGAATTCTAGTCCAATGCAATAAGGAACAGTTCATGGCGTATTGTGCAAAGTGTTACGTTGTCTTACCTTGAGGCTCCCGGGAGTGCTTTGCCCTTGATAACGATTTTGCCGTTGTCTTTCAGATTTACATTCTTTACAAACGGAACTCCCTGGGAAAAAAGTTACGAATGCATTGATATCTAATATAAAAAAAGAAATTATTGAGCCTTCATGTTCTCTTTTGTCAACAAATTGTAATAAGAAACTTGATCTAAGTAAACTTCAGATCAACGATAAATTAATACTGATACAAACAATCAACCTATTACAGTTCTTCCACTATGCTGATCTTTTCGTTTTAAGGAGTTTATTACTTCCCCTGAATACGCAACATATTTAAAAAAATTGGAACTTTATCGTGACTCTGAGCTTTTCTCCCAGAACAAACGGGAAAGAGTGGACTTTATTATGAACTTTCTTATTTAACAAAAAATTACTGTTAAACATTTTTTAGTACTGTGAAACTAGTTTTGTCTTATTCTCTCGAATCTTATATATAAACATCCGTTTTTATGTCGCGGATGCCAAACTAGAGGTCGTGAGTTCGAAACTCGTGGCGGTATCCCATTTTAAAAAAATAAAAAAAAAACGCTTTTTGTATTTGTATTTTCCAAATTTCTTTAAAACTTGCTTATCCCAGTTCTTTTTAAAATTTATGATGTTTTAAATTTTTTTTATTCCCGACCTAGGACGGGCAATTAACCTAGCTTTGACTATAACTATTTTTATTTTAAAGTGAAAAAAACGTCGACCAATGATGATACGTTTTTGTCTGTTGCTAGGATTTTCCTTACAAATACAAAGTTCGGTGCATGATTAATTGGTAACGATCATGGTGTAAAAAAAAAAAAGTGGTTCTTGTATGGATCCAATCAGAGAAACTCTTAGACGAATGCATAACATTAGGTAATATGTCTGCCAAGTTGTAAATATACAATCAAGGGTTCAGGTTATAAGTTGCACACTTCCGGTATGTCAAGAAGTGAACTGTTATATTTAAGACTGACTGGTTTTTCGAATCTGGCTGGTGTTCTTTTTTGTATGCTGAACGGTAACACATTTGTATCATCCGTTACAACCAATCCACATTTAATGTAGCCTGTTCACCTCACGACAAGCCAAAAGTGCAACACCAACCACAATCGGTGTCCGATTTGGGTCATTTTTGCCGTGCCCCCCCCCCCCCCCCGGATTTACTTGCTGGGCCTCCTGTGAGCACGACATTTGGAAATAAACCTTTATACAAGTTTTATATGATATTGAACTTAACTCTACTTTCCTTCACTTTACAATTACTTTCTCTCTACAGATATATTTTAAAAACTAGTAACACGCCCGGTCCAATTGGGTCAAATCTGTTTAATCGGCATAAGGCCGGTCCTGAGAAAGTGTAAACACTTCACATTCTGAATC
This sequence comes from Sinohyriopsis cumingii, assembly GCA_028554795.2. NCBI lineage: Eukaryota > Metazoa > Mollusca > Bivalvia > Unionida > Unionidae > Sinohyriopsis > Sinohyriopsis cumingii. The sequence goes on from CM068825.1 coordinate 50,768,791, forward strand.
CTTGATTGTATGCTTACAACTGGGCAGACATAATGCACCCGTTATGTATCTGGGGAATAGTTGCTCTGATTAAGTCAAGCAAAATCATTTTCATTGGGACGGCATCATATTTAATGCTTTAAACAATCAATTTAAAATGATGCGCATGCTCCGCAATTACACGGAGAGAAAGCGTCAATAAAAAGAGAGAGAGAGAGAGAGTTACAAGTTTATAACTTTTGATTAGAAGCTCGACGTATTTTAATGGGTACAAATGTATTTGCTATTATCTCGACACATAGGTATTTTATCCTAATGACTTAAGCGTACAAACGATCGTGCAAATTCTTGCGAAATTACGTCTCACCATAAGAAAAGTGACTAAAGAAGGAAGCACACTGGTTTGTCTATACGCATTTCAAAGATCATTAACTTCATCAAAGGGATAAACACAAACACCCACACCATCTATAACATAACGCAAAGTTGCATCAAACAGAAGGTGAACAACTACCATCACTCAAAGTCCTTAAATTATTGACAATAGATAGGCTGATGCTGTGTTAAGGATCCATTGTGAACGGATCTCATTGGGCTAATTAGCATAGGCAAAGTACATGAAGTGGAACAACCTATTTGGTTGAAGTTAGGTCGATCAAAACGATGTGTCCAAGAAACAAAAGTAATTGTTCTTGCTTGGTTTGAATGATAATTGTTAAACCATCTTTATTAACGATTCCTTAATTCGTGCTCAGCGATATCATTTCTTTAAAGTAGGATTTTATTCCATAAATAACATGCGAACATGGTTAATTACACACACACACACACACACGTGATTACACAAATCAACATACTCGCAGTTTACAAGTTTTCACATACATACATACGTATACATACATACATACATACATACTCCCGTGAAATAAAACAAGTAATAAACAACCGGAAACTTACCAGGTGAGACATCTTATGTTAATGGAGATTCGCTTGTGTTCTTTTGACCGGCCAAACGACCCTACTAGCTTTGTCAACGGTTATGCAGAATAATGACAACTCCGATTTCACTGGGAATGGTTATATTTATGGCGAGAATGATAACGCTGTTTGGGTATAAGCAACGAGAGTCTATTTTGACCTGAATGGACATGCTCTCCTTTATTATAACTTGACAACTATGTTATGTCGTGGGCGATTTTTGTTTAACTTTCCCAATATGCTTTAACAACCGTGGGTGACATTATCTCTCTCTTAGGCTTCAAAACCACAATGCCGCCCCAACGTGCAAAAGTCGTATATGCCAAATCATCTGAATAATACTAAAGCTTCAAAGTTATTTGTCCCTAATATCGTGGGGTTCCATTAAAAACAGATAATATCGACGTTTCATCCCCATTAAGAGGCATGTAATTTCTTCCTCGAACTGTAAAACAGTGCTATTTTTTTACATTTATACGAATTCGATTTTGATAGGAGACATCCTTGGGTCAACTGATTTCAGTAGAAAGATGGCACACATAATTTGCGGATCGATGACCTGCTTCTCCATATCCTCTTGAATCAAATTTTGTTATTATATTAGTCACTAACTAAATTTGTCGAATGTATCACATCTAGAGGTGCGCGGTATTACTGTTATACCGGTTTACAGCGGTATGTTTTTTTTTTTTCCTTTCTTCTTCCTGTGGCACTTACTACGGTACTTTTTCGCTGTAACAGTACGTCAGTAATTTCCGTCAGTAAGGAATGTACGGCATCCCTAAGAATCTTGTTACTACATTAAAAATATTAACATATTATTTTCATCATTCATGACATAATAGTTAAAACACCTGTCACGTTTGACAAAGTGGTGACCAAATTAATTATGAAACAAACTGGGCTAAATCCGATTTTGGATTTAAAAAAACTCCCCTCCGCCAATAAAAACGCATCTCATGTTTTAGTTATTTATTAGTGTACATGAATGTGTTAAATATATGTATTCCTAAGTAAGACTGCGAATCATCATATGATTGTCAGGAACACGCTTGTTTTCTGTCTGTGTAATTTCTCAAGTCGACAAAATATTCTCTCCTTTCCTGAGTTAGTGTATTTAATTAATGTCCCTGTCTGACAAATACCTTGCCCAGGTGATGGCATCTCACTCAATGTTTACCTGCCTATTATATCATTACTATAGCTAGAAAATTGTAGGCTTCAGTATCAGCACTCCATATTGTTATCAACAGTATCAGCACCATGTCTTTCACAGTATCAGCTATAGTGTAAGCTTAATCGTCCCAGATTATTTATAGTTTTAGATTGCAACTTATGCAACAATTAGCATACACGTAACAAATTCATCTATAGCAAGGTATTGGCCATTTTATTATCGGGGGAAGGATGTGATTTTCCTTTGTGCTTAAATAATTTCTTTTCTTGTATCGAAAGAAAATTAATATTTCTTCCTTTTATTACCATCCATATAAAATGAGGTTATTTTGCTACAATTGAAAGCAAAATATTTTTGTTCGGTTATTGACAGATGGAATCAAACTAAAAAAAAAGGCGTCGGGCTCCTGCCCCAGAACATTGAATTGTTTTTTTGTCGCTAATATAACTGCGTTATACAGTGGTACGTATCGTGACAAGTTGGGACAAACCGCGGTATACCGCGTTGCATTATTGTTCGTGGTTTCCAACTCTAATCACATCGCTACTTTTGGAGCACTCTGGAAAAAGATCGGTATTACGAGCGACTTCGTTGACTGAATTGTGAGATGGCACCTCTTAATTCTAAAGTGAATATTTGAATGTCGTTTAAAGAAGAAGAAGAAGAATTTAAATTTATCAAGGGTGATACAATTAGCTAACATAATATACATTATGGTATGAGAACTGAAACAAATATACATATATTCTGTTCAATACCTCAAAGGTTAATATTTGCTGGATAAACGAATACAAACGTAATGAAAGTGAATACCTAATTATGCAAGGTAGGCACACTGTATTACATCGATATATCACAGCCAAAAAGTACGAATGTTATGCTGTTGTAAAATCAGTATTGCTGATTTAAAAAAAATATTTGCAGCTGTATGATATGCTGCAAACTGTACTGAAACACGGTACAGGAGTAAATAAAAAAATAAATAAATTATATTGCTTAAATCGATGGATTATTCTCGCCTCACTCTTAATTTTCATTATTCAACAGAATCCAGTTTGGCAGGTCTATACACAATATATATATATATATATATATATATATATATATATATATATATATATATATATATATATATATATATATATATATATATATATAGGCAGACTAAATGCTTTTTGTCGTTGTAACCTACTTTTAATAATTCATATGCATTTTAGTAACTAAGCCACCCGTACGTCCTACCGTTTTGCTTAAAAATCAACACTTGCTGCAACTGACGTATGCTAGTGTAAACAGAATTTCGAAATGCAAAAATGTATGGCCAGAAAATTTGTGTGTGTGCGTGTTTTCTTCTTTAGATAAACAAATATCTTCATTCAGCAAAAGGTATAAATTTACTAATATTGGGGTTGGAACTGTCAGACGCGTCTCTATTGAATGATAAATTAGGAGTACGAGGGCGGAAAAATCGATCTGCATTATGACTATCGTAAAACATCTCCAACACTGGATGATCGAAAGGCCATCAACATTCCAGCTAGTGAACAAATATAACAATGATTTTTATGAGGGTACTGAAGTTTTGTGCTTGCATCTCTTTATGAAGAAGCCATCGATTGATACACGTTGAAAGCATTCACATAGATACATACATACATACATACATACATACATGCATGCATACATACATACATACATACATACATACATACATACATACACTCATACATACATACATACATTCATACATACATGATACATACATACATACATACATACATACATACATACATACATACATACAGCATGAATGCATGCATGCATACATAGACGGCTGGAATGATGGACAAGCGGATGTGTGGGTGGGTGGGTGGATGGATGCATGGATAGATAGATAGATAGCTAGATAGATAGAAGAGAGCAACCAGCCAAAATATTCACAGATAAATGTTGGAAAGAGCCATCCGTATTTAGCCATTACAGATTAATTAGTTTGCCGCAGTTACTAACATTTTGAGCATTGACTGGAATATGTCTTTATATGTCAACCTAAGTTTTGAATTCTTTTGATTATGTACTATATGTTGTCCATAATTTATTGGATGAGACATTAGATTCGGTATGTTTGATCTTGCCTATTGTTTGCATCCTTTTCTTGATGGGTTCGTTGTTTTATCTTTGTTTTTGTTTTGTTGTTGTGTTTTTGTATACCTACTTTACTTGTCTGAAATTGTGTTATTGGTAATAACATATTGTGTTATTTCTTCTTTTTCTGAACTAGACTTCGGTCCTAGAATACATGGCTCATTTTGCGTTAGTCCGTTTGTCTGAAATTACAAAATATCAGATTGGTTGTTGTTGTTGCGTATATTTTATATGACATTTCGCTAACAACTTGCAACATGGTTGGTGATCGACAGATTTATCAACCAGAATTGCGATGGCATCTTCTACAACTGAGGAGCTGTCCAGGTTGCTTCCTGTCTCGACTTCTAAATCTTGGCATCATATTTCTGTTGAAAGTTGCTGTCGTAGCTTTTGAGAGTGAATATGAAACATTGTCACCCTGCATTATGCCATTTTCTACTGGATGCGATGTTGTTTCTTCCATTTTGACGACAGGTGAACCAGACCTTTGCATGCATCCTAGTATCATCCAGTAGATCCAGCTTTGTCATCCTGTGAAGCAACTCGTTGTGTCATAGCATATCGAAATCGTTTTTGTTTTATGTCTGGTAATCCAGGTTGTCGGTACTCTTTCATTTCCATTTAGGCAGCGTACATTGGACGTGTAAATCACATCCGTAATGTGTTCTGATATTGCTATAGGATTTTAGAAGGCATATTGCCTAGGGAGATTTAAACGATCTTGCTTATGGGTTTAAACATATATTTTTGCCATATTTACAGCATACGGGGTTGGACTACAAGTTACACGAATAACCCTCCCCAAATAAACAAGTAGGGACATGAAAAGTGTCATAGACAAACAGTACCTGTATATAATTATGCGTAGATCAGTGATAGAGTGCATTAATACAAATGAATATCGAACAATCAACCGTGCTAGAAAAATTGTTTTTGTTGTTGTTGTATGGTTTAACGCTCTTTTTCAGTACACGATAGGCTATACATGGCGGCCAGTATTAATGGTGGAGGAATAACCCGGGAAAACCCCGAAAAGAACCACCGACCCACGAGAAGCTACTGGCAAGCTTTCTCACATACCCACACTGGCCGAATCCGAGACTCGAACCCACGCAGACAGAGATGAGATGGCAGTGATCCGAAACGGAGAGCGATTTAGACCACTCGGGGCCCCGGGTAAATAGAAGGGGTACTTATAAAGGGATTCCGTGATGGGTACTGGAGAGAGATTATGCCAGTAAGACATCTGTACTTACAGGAATGAATAATTGGTATAAGTAATGTTTAGTCTCTGTCCTGTGTATTTCTTACAATTTAAAATAGAATGGTAGGCAGTCACATAGTCCCCTCTGCTAGTCTACAAAGGGATATCGGTAAAAGAAATTTGAAAATAAATCATTACTTCAATCACTGAAGTTGTTTTAGTTGTTCCTTATGCTAGTATGAATAACTGATGATAATATGTTACCGGTATATAGTGGGACATGAGCATGCATACGTGAAATGTTACGTTTGAATATTAAATAACCTGCTGCATATTTTACTGGCAGTGTTCCAACATTTAATGTGGAATATATGTATGTATGTATGTGTATATATATATATATATATATATATATATATATATATATATATATATATATATATATATATATATATATATATATATATATATATATATATATATATATATATATATATATATATATATATGTGTGTGTGTGTGTGTGTGTGTGTGTGTGTGTGTGTGTGTGTGTGTGTTAGAACCATATGCAATTTTTGGTACAGAGTTCGTGAACTTTTCTTCTTTTCGATAATAGAAGCCAACCGGTTTCTCTGGAAATTTTGTCAGTAGAAGCGTTACGGGTAAGTCCAGTTACAATTCTTCCCGTTTCTAGCTGCAGTCTTTTGAGTCTTTGTAAGTTTTGCTTATTATGGTGGTAATTTGGATTTCTTGAAGCTTCCTGATTTTATTTTGTTTTACATTTGTTCCATTGTATCCTCTGCTAGGGATGCTGACACGAATCTCTTTCAGTATAAAGAGTTTGTCACCACAAATGGTAATATACATACCGTATATTCGAAGTGCTTAGTCGTGATGTCACAGATATAATGGGCTATCCGTTCTTTAGGCTATGCATTAAAACTCTATCAGCCCTCTATTGGCCCTGTTCTCCATGGAGGTCTAATTTTCATCATCAGTTCTTAATGTATATGTGTGTAAGAGACCAGATTGTCCTTGAAGATAAGCAGGTCCTGAGGGTGTACATTTGAGATTTCCTTGAAGATAAGCAGGTCATGAGGGTGTACATTTGAGATTTCCTTGAAGACAAGCAGGTCATGAGGGTGTACATTTGAGATTTCCTTGAAGATAAGCAGGTCATGAGGGTGTACATTTGAGATTTCCTTGAAGATAAGCAGGTCATGAGGGTGTACATTTGAGATTTCCTTGAAGATAAGCAGGTCCTGAGGGTGTACATTTGAGATTTCCTTGAAGATAAGCAGGTCATGAGGGTGTACATTTGAGATTTCCTTGAAGACAAGCAGGTCATGAGGGTGTACATTTGAGATTTCCTTGAAGATAAGCAGGTCATGAGGGTGTACATTTGAGATTTCCTTGAAGCGTGATTGACTTCTTCAGCTGATTTTTGGCAAATGGTTCTTCACGGTTCTTTCTTTAATAATAGCTGGTCTCCGTTCAGGAGTTTCAGATTCTCCTGGGCGGTCGTTCATTTTCAACAAGATAAGATAAGAATTCTTTATTTCAGACTACATAATCCATACATCTAAAGTAAAATTAAATTGAAATTGTTTTACTGTTAATTTTAATCAAATAAGATAAGAATTCTTTATTTCAGACTACATAGTCCATACATCTAAATTAAAATTATATTATTCAAAGCTTAATGATGCACTATGTATTGTGCTCCTCTGTGGAAAAAACTTTAGTGAATGTATGAACAGAAAACTAGATATTGGTTATAATAATAGTCTTCGTTTTTTATTAGGTCTTTTTTAGATGGAACAGTGCCTCCAACATGTTTGTAAATTATAATGTATTCAGATTTGATGAAGTAATAAGAAAGTATGTATTCTCAATGATGACAACAATATTTAATAGTAAGAACTGTATATTGAAATCTCTTTGGAACTAGGACATTCATTTAAATTCTCAAATTATTAGCAGATGGAACAAATTACTCTTTAAATGTGCCACGTAATTTAATTCTTAACAATGCATGGCGCAGTTAATTGTGTTGTATCTGTATACTGGTACGTATGATATATATGTTTTTTATGCTTACGGTGTTTTTACTTTATATCTATATTTTAATTTAGATGTATGGACTATGTAGTCTGAAATAAAGAATTATTATCTTATCTTAATAATACCGTCTTCTTAAAAAATGATTTATTTTTCGCACAGCAACTAGATAAGGACACTCAAGAAACGAAATTATTATCAAGTATACAAGGTAGACCACTTAGCCTGGACAAAACCCCTGGTTAAATTAGTCATGATTGACGACATTAACACATACTTATACCCGGGCGAAATACAGCTGAGTAGGCGGAATATTTCCCCGAGGTTCTAGTGTAAATAAATACCTAGCAACATGCCGACGTGACTGCATCGATGAACAACTATGACACCGTCTATCCCGACATTCGTATTTAATAATAAGGAGAGAGAGAGAGAGAGAGAGAGAGAGAGAGAGAGAGAGAGAGACTGTAGGTTGAAGATAGTGTAAACATTCTTCAAAAATCTTGTGAAAATAGTGTAAAGGTCTATAAATAAGTGATCATACTATATTACAAACGTTTTGTAAATACCACTTTTTGCAATATAATAAATCAATGAACAATCCAATCTAATCTGTTACGTTCTCATATTGTTCTTGGCCCGCTTATATGAGCGATAGCTTCATAAGAGTCATGTAAGTTCCTTCTGTGAAAGACGTGATGTGATTTTGATTTTTAACGTAGCTTTAACAATTTTTCAGTCATATCGCTACGATGTCTGCAATGTGGCAGTTTATAGTGATGGCTTGCACTGGGGCATCATGCCGCAGACATGTAGCATGATGTCCCATCCAGTCACATTATCCTGACACCAGGCCGACCAGTCCTAACACTAACCTCTTAATGCTGAACGCCAAGCGAGGCAGCTGTTAGTACCATTTTTTAAGTCTCTGGTATGACTCGGCCAGGGATCGAACCCACGACCTCCCGCATTTGAGGCGGACGCTCTAACCACTAGGCCACCGGAGCGGTATTGTGAAAGACAAGCTAAAGCACACTGCAAGTAGTTACTGGGGTCTATATGGTGTATATGGGTTACTATTGGGTCTTATGAAAAAACATATCACTCTCCTGCTATCTTAAATTGGGTCACTTTTGACCCCTGTGGGAATTTGATGATGCAAATGTCTATAGCTTTAACATCGTTGGTCAATATGGTATCTATAGGAATTTAACATGGTGGTGTAAATAACGATATACCGTCACTATGCTATCATCGCATAACGCATATTGCACAAATCCTCCGCCTTTACAGGGTTTTATTTTCTTCAGGATTCTTTTAATCACGATTAAAATTGGTGCCTTTATTAGATCTATATAGAATGAACCAGACCAAAAAGATACCGTGTTACAATTTTGTTGCTAAACATACAGTAACAATACCCTAGTTCGGGCGATAGAAAGACGAAGAAACAAGTTCACGGAAAAGTACTTTCTCCACTGGCTGTGTTGTTGATATAATTTAATGGCATTGAGCTCACGTGTTTTACACAGTTCTAACTATGAAGATGCTTAGAGTCTGGGATACGTGTCATATACTTGGACCACCGTTGATTCTTTTATTAAAGATATTATATGTAGAATACCCTAGTATTCTTTATAGAATAAGCAAGTGATTTTGTTAGATTTTGTTTTCATCTTGGCATGTTGGGGACAAACGAGAATTGAGAGTTTACAAACGTCCATAGGTTTAACACTGGATAGTACGATGGATAAATGGAAAATTAACATTATGGGTCCCACTGGGTACAAACACTCACACCTTCCGATCAACAGTTCTACTGACCAACTCCAAGTTTTACCGCCCAACATTCGGTCGTACTGAACAATATCCAGCCTACTGACAAAGACACAACCATCTTAACTAACGAACACTCACTTGTACTTACCAGCACCCATCTTGACTGATCAACTCAGTCTTACTGACCAACGACAATTTTACTGACAATGACCAGTATTAGTGCTCACACCCATTTGACTGACCAAAAAGCATCATACGTCACCAACCCAGTCTTACCGACCAGCACCTATCTTGCCTGGCCAACGCATACCAATATTCCTTCACTGACAAATGATAGCAAAACAAAATTGAAAAAGACATTGTATGTACGCGAGTATATGGGCATATTTATGAAATAAAACAGAAGAAAATAGATATTCATACAGTCATGTTTTAAGTACTACTCTCCACGAGAGCACGAAGGAAGTATGCAATACAGAAAGATACTGCATGTCGAATGTGAAATGAAAAATGCTTTTTCTGCAGACAAATTCCACGAAAACCTTACTGACCAATACACATTCTTACTCACCAGCATGGTGTTTTTAATAATCAGCACATACATTTACTGGCAGACATTCTCTCTCAAAATCAGACGTCCTTTCTCAGAACCAGACACAATGACCGTTACTCTACTGACATGCAAACTCGTGTGTATGTGGATGTATAGTATGCGGAGAGTTATAATGACTATTACCTATTTCTACAGTCTCACGCACAAGACAAACACCAGCACATACGTACAAAGGGACGTGCGGAAGGAGACGTGTGTGATTGTAACTAATACATATAATTACAAACCATCAACCATCTTAACTCTTAGGTGTAATATATAATTCTTTACAATAACATTGGACATTATTTTCATTTTTATTAAATCAAACTTCAAATTATATTCTTTTAATAAATTGTTGCCATACTCACGTACAAGATTTTTTCCATTTTTATTTTTAAACTTAAATCAGTAATTTCTGATCATGATTCTTTTAGTAAGTCTGTAATAAATAAATTTACATCTTTATACATTTTTCACGTAATTTTCTACGTCAAGATTGAATATAATTATTAACAGTTTATTTAATTAAAGAAACCAATTATAATAATTCTTATAGCGCATTAAAATCACCGATTAAGTTCGACCTATTAAATCGAAGACTCTGTTAGTATCATTGCTCGAGGCCAGCGTTCAGCCACCATATGATCACATCATTTTGACAAGTGATATATAAACGTGACCGTCGATCCTGAAACTGTCCATAGATTGTATGGGATCCGGTGGTAAACCGAGCTACCTCCAGGCCGTTAACTTCAACCTATACAAATGGAAATTTTAGGAATATTAATTTCCTTTGAAAAATATAAATTCTACTTCATAGCAAAGTGTCGAATAATGTGAACGTATATATATATATATATATATATATATATATATATATATATATATATATATATATATATATATATACACGTTTTAGGTGCGTTGTGGGCAGTCATCCCGAAAGTGGGTTTACGGGAAGGACATGATATAGTTTACATTTCAAATCAAAATACATATACATAGGTTGTATTTCTTACATAGTAATTATGTATATGTTGAAAATAAGTATATACACTTGTGTTATAGTCCTATTCATGTTTTCGGTTCGTGGGCAGATATATATATTTCATGGGCAGTTTTGACCTTTAGGTTGAAGATGACAAAGTAACTGCCCAAAAATACGTTCACGAAGAACAAACATATAGCATTCTGCCCGTGAATACGGCTACGGGAACAATATATAGCGTACTGCCCACGAATACGTTCACAAGTAACAAATATATAGCATGACTTTCCGGTGTGCGCGCGCAAAATGGTTGTCAAGACACGACGATAAACATTAATCTATTAAAGCATCCTTTGCAATGGCCAGCGTACATATAGCGGACGTGAGGTTCGTTTTTCACAGCTTGCTTGAAATAAATGGATGATTATATATCCAGTGTAACAACTTGTCTTGACAGCTTATGGATGCTAATGTTTGACATTTATTGTGAAGATGAGTGTTCACTGCTTGTTGATGAATTCGTAGCTTCTGTTAATCGATGCTATAGCTCAATTTAACTGTCATACACTGATATGTTTAAGTCTGCTTGCACAGTTAACTATGCAGAGTTATGGAAATATAACAAATTGGTTTTAATAACTTTCAGAGTTTGTTTTACTATTACTCAATATTTGTTTCAAGTACTATAAAGGCTGTGATAGGTTGGGTGGCTTAGATTACAAATCAGGCCCTTCTCACTTGGGGGGGTGGGGGTGGGGGGTGGGTACTGCCCATTATGAATATTACTGGTCCTAGATGTCCAACCTGATATTTATGACATATAGGTTCAACATCTTACTGCCAGCAGAAATGGTGTTCTGTAGTATTTTTCCCAGTCAATAGTTTATGGATATATTATGTCATGTACTATGCTTGTTTAATTCTCTCATCTCAGTTCTGACGTTACCATTGAATGCTATAATGTTCCCAGACATCCAGTATTCTTGGTTATTAAAATTATATATATACACAGATAACTGAAGGTGAGTTCTCATTATTCCCTAACAATTGTAATTAGTGGGGCTGTAGCAATTGGTGGTCTGAGAATTCAAGTTAACTGGTTCAAAACTTGGGTAAACAACAAACTGTTTTCTTCCTTTGACAGGCATCATAAAGTTTTGCATCTTTGTCTCTCTGATGACTGTGGTACACAAGTTACAGACTTTGCCTTAGAATGAGCCTGATTTTTGATACTTGTTACTGAATGGGGTGGGGTAGGGAAGTAACAAAATTATTAAAGGTGGAATGTATGCAAACCATGCTGGAAATAGATATGTGCCAGCAACTGCAACATGTAAGCTTCAATCAATTTGGAAACTATAAGCTTTATCCTGTAAATATTAACAGTTCACACCCTGTATAAAAGGTGATTTTGTGTTTGATTAACTGGAACTGTTAATTTATTATGTTAAGGAATTTATTGTTTTAACCCTAGTAAATGTAATATAATTAGGTCAAAAGTTCCAGTTTGTTTATTGTTTCCAGAGTTGATTATTGTAACTGGAAGAACCTGTTTCTAAGTGTTAAATGAAACGAAAGAGATATTGTTTACTCAAGTGATATAAAATAAAAGTTTAAAATGAACTGAAAGAAATATTGTTTATTCAAGTGATACAAAATAAATGCAAAAGTGTATATTCATTAAGAAGTGTATTGTCAATTGCAAATAAATGAAGATTTATCTTATTTTGTTCTTTACTTGTGTACAAAATTATACCTGGATTGGGCAATAATTACTTGGACTCCATTTGGAAAAGAAAAATCTATATGTCCTAAATACCTAATGTTCATATCATTATGCTCTTTTAATGGATGATTATGCTTTTCAGCTGACGTTACCATATTGCCAAGTGAACTAATAGTATGGCCTTCGGTGTGGCCCACTAATCACATTTGTAAATGAATTATGCATACAATAGAGAAATAGCTCTTAAAATATCTTATGAGTTGAACAATCTGTGTACACAAATAAACATGAAGCAAATCTTTGAACTTGTATGCCACACATGCAAGTGAATTGGTGGTTTTCATATGTAACTTGTGTACTCTTATGGCTTTTGTCTATATTACTTTTAGCCATTTCTATTCACACCAGAACACAACCTTTTTTGTCTGATTCAGGTACTAATGCAAAACTTATTTCAGCTGTAACTGAAGTATACAGAATTTTTCCTGACGTTGAGGCCTACTGTGTAGACAGTATAGCTGTAAGTCATCAAATCAAATGGAAGACAACAGTGTGCAGTTGAAGAAAATGATATATACCCAGTACCATTTAGAGTTATCTTAAAGAAAAGTCACAATGCACACTGATACAAGTAGTTTTAGAAAATGCATTTGTTCCACATACATTTTAACTTAACCCAAAAGTTCAGTCTCTTGCCTAAAATTCAATCAGATGTATGCATTTATTCCATAAAACACAAAGATATAATGAACCAAATCATTTTCATTATTGAGTTAGGTAGTAGGCTATGTTAAAGAGTGCAATCACTTTATCGATTTTTTTTTCCATTACATTTTTATTTATTATAAAATGACATTTCTTAGTGGAGTGCTAGCAACTGTAACTTGAGGAATATTTTGTACATGCTGGCCTAAGTGTCATGAATATACTGTGCTACATTTTGCTTTATTAGGTATAATACTATCATGAGACTTGCTTGATTAAATCCTGAATTTGTCAGTTACACTTACAAGTCCACTGGTAGAATTTAAAATCTGTGACAGTTTGGGAACTTTTTTTGCAGTAACTGCAAATCACTTTGCCTTCACAGTCAATGAATTCAAGCCATTGATAATTGTCAAACCATTGTGACTGAAAATGTGATTGTCTCTTAGTTGTGTCCTATTTGATAATTTTGCTGCCACAGAGTCTGGATTGTGTCTCTGAAGAAATAGTTCATCTAGACTCTGTTGCAGTATTACATTTTATATGTTCAATTTAATGAATTTTCTTTCTTTGAATCATTCTTATGTCATAACTTGCAAAAATAGTTTAGTTAACAATATTTATTCAAACAGAAAAGATAACCTCACTTGACAAATCATCCTACTAAAGTGATCATGGCATACACTTTTATCTTTGAAATTCAAATATTGCCCACTCGTTAATTAACATAACTAATATTGCACATTGAAGGTGATCATATGTATCATCAGTTTTAAAAAAATAAAGACATAATACTATCATTTAATCACTGCATACAGGAAACAGACACTTGTGTCTGTAAAATGCCTTTCATTGGATTACTTTGGTTTATTAAAACCAAACAGCAATCCACTCAGGATTTTCTAGGATAGATACAGAGAATATATTATGGTCATTCAGAACGCTATCAATACATCAGACCAGATTGTTTTTATTATTATTTAGGCAAAATAACTTAGTAAGTCAGATGGCAAACATGAGGATGGTGATAGGTTATGTGGAATTTGCATTGAATCATCTGATCCCAGAAGATTTGATACAATGTCACTGGCTGTGGTAATCATCAAGTGCAGTTGCACGGCACCATAAGACTTATCAAGATACCATAAGCTAGAAAGATGAAGAAAAAGAAAAACGATGACCCAAAGACAAATCCTGCAAACCGTGTGCAAAAATGATTCCACAGATTATAGATGAAAACTTTACTATATTTAGCTTCAAGATATTAATAAATTCGGATTACTTCCTCCAGTCTGCTACAGTAATTCATGCCCATTGCACTCATAAATTGATTATAGTCCTTGCAGTATTTTGTGTGGGCCACAATATTTTAATTGATGCAGCTGATGCTCCATTCTTCAGTTCAGTGTTGATTCAAACATAGCAATGTCCCTTTGGGATGTGTGCATAAATAAAGAATGCCTGTCCCTTCATTACCACACTTGTTGAATTTATCGTGTCTCTCTGAAAACTGTACCATGTGAGAAAGAATTTTATAAACAAACTGGACATAAGTATTGCTAGACATATACTCAGACCTGAGACTTCATAAAAGACTGCTTACTTGTGAGGCATTATTAGTGCTAGGGCTTGAGGTAATAACTTGCTATATGTTTGGTAAGGCAAAATAAGGGGCCTTATGACTTAAATTGAAACTGTGAAAAAACAAAAGGTTCAAATGCAATAAACTTTTGTTTTTCCTCATTTGTTATATTACAGTGCCATGAAAGGTCATTTCTTTTATCTTTTTAATCCCTTGCCAATTTTAAGTCATCATCACTAACCAAGTCTCTAAATCAATTCTTGGCATATTTAGCTAAAATGGTGTCTACTGTTCCATTATATCATTGATTGTTTAGCTTGCTTGTATGGAGCTTAACACCATTTTTCAGGACATCATAGGCTTTACATGGCAGCCAACATATTTATTGGAAGAAATCAACACACATAACGCTACTGGCAAGCTTTCTCATATACACACATTGGTTGGACTAGAGAGAGTTGATTAGTGATGTGTATGCCTAGACCATTCTATAATCCAGGGCCCCATGATTGAATACAGCTTAAAGAAATTAACCCTAATTCAATTTCCTTGTTGCATTTAAATCATAACACCCACCATGCAAAGTGACACATGTCTCAAGATTTTCAAATTTGTATATGTTTTGCAACTTTTAATTCTGAGTTGATGCATGTGGATGTGGAAATTCAGTTACTGAATACTTAGCTACTTATATAAGGAGCTCTCACACTGGTAAAAGCATGCAATTGGGATTGTATTTGCAAGAGGGCAATTAATTGTTCAAAATACTGTTTTAGCTAACTACATATGCGAAGGGTTGATGTATAAAAAAGAGGATCAAGAAATCCTAGCTGGTAAAGATAATTGTATCCAACTTGACAGAAAGTGAGAAGGCCTTTTAATTTTGTACAGCAGTTTCATTAAGGAACCAACTATAATACCATTAGAAGTTTATGAGCAGCAAAAACCACATTTAGGACCAACTAGACATCAAAACCATATGCATAGTTCCATTTACGGCCAACCAGACATCAAATAGGTCATCTAGTGAAAGCACAATGTCAAAATGACCAGCCATCTAGGAGAAGTAGCAAGGAAGGGGTTTTCCAGATGCCCATTAAAACAGCCATATTGGAGGTTAGATTGGCACTATTTTCATTTACGTCCAACTAGACATAAGAAGTCTTTCACTGATATGACGATTCATTCAGGAGAAGTAGTTATACCAAGATTTTCAGGATGGCCACATTGGTGGCCTTATAGGATGTCTGTACAGCACCATAATTCTCATTCAGGACCTGCTAGACATCAACATAAGTATTTTGTACACATGTTGACACGCTGACACAATTATCCATTCAGAAGTAGCGATAAAAAGTTTCTTAATATGGCTACTGTGGCAACCACATTGTATGTGTGAGTGGCACCATCTTGTTTTTTCTTCCAGATATTTTCACACAAATATCATATTTAAAGATAACATGAATTCATACAAGATCTTGTCAGTTTATTTCATAACAGATTTTTCCCTCATATTAATATAATCTTTTGAAAACATTTATACATTATAGTTCTAGAAATTTTTCATGCTCTCAGAAACTATTAAAATCACAGCAGAAAGTGTTATGTTATATCTTTATTCAGCACTGAAAAATATTTATGAACTCTTAAAGTTTTTTCCCCTATATTAACTTAATTTAATGAAGATTTTCAGACTATAACCTTTCCATTGGATTTATTTTTTCAAACATGGCGTAAAAAGTATGTTATAGTAACCAATTTTTACATTGCCTTCACCATTGCAGAAATCTCTATAATCAATTTCCTAGTAAAGAAAAGCCACGAAAATAAATGGACAGTTAATATTCACTTCAGGATCACAGACCTGAGGCAAATATGTCATTGTTAAATCAAACATTTTTATTGTGTTTCCTTAGACCTAAATATATATATATACTTGCTGTTACTCTAAACGAAGGCTGGTGATCCAGTTGATAACCTTTTGGGGGTTTTAAGGATGTCTTTAAAATTAAGGCCTTAAAAATGTTGAGATCTTATATTAAAAATGACAATTTGAGCCTTGCAGATTCATGTCCACAGTTGCCCAAATAAAATAAAAAGGGGGGGGGGTGCAAGGGGCAAGCTTGTTGGTGTGTTATAAAATAACTGACTTATCATCGGTGTGCTGACAGGTGATGTGTAATTAAATCACTGTTGTAATATTAATAATGAGTGAGTCTGCACAAAGGAATTTCATACAGCTAAACTAGCTCAACAACTAGAGGCAATTAAGAAATATATCCACATTCGTGATTCTGTCAAATGGCAGATACAACAGCATCAGGAAGCTCAAGTGGCATTTACAGAAGGTAAAGAGCCGCTATACTTGTTATCTTTTTAGGGATGTGCTTGGATTTTGCCCTCAAGCTGGAGCAGTCATAGGATATATAATAAATCGCCACGGTCGGAATTTATCCCCAAGCTGGGGTAATCGATGGGTAAAGTCTTATCCACAGTCGGGGTTTTATTCAAGCTTCAGGTGCAAGTTTTTGTGCATCTCCATGCCCTTGCATAAAACACAGTTACACGTTTTTTTATATAGATATTTTTCAGTTGTAGACAGGAATAATAAGTATTTGCGAGTGTTTGAAATGAATGGGTTCATTATGAATTGAGTGGCACTACATTTCAAAAGCAAAATTGGATTGAAATGCAAGAACTGTAGTACGGAATTAGTGTTGGTTCTGGATCGTAGAATGGAATTGTGTGTGTGTGATTGTATTTTTAACGTAGCTTGAATAATTTTTCAGTCATATTGCTACGATGTCTGCAGTGTGGCAGTTTATAGTGATGTATAGCACTGGGGCATCATGCTGCAAACATGTAGTATGATGTTGCACCCAGTCACATTATCCTGACACCAGGCCGATCAGTCCTAACACTAACCTCTTAATGCTGAGCGTCTAGCGAGGTAGCTGTTAATACCATTTTTGTAAGTCTTTGGTATGA
The DNA here is from genome assembly GCA_028554795.2 of Sinohyriopsis cumingii. Lineage (NCBI taxonomy): Eukaryota > Metazoa > Mollusca > Bivalvia > Unionida > Unionidae > Sinohyriopsis > Sinohyriopsis cumingii. Next base: position 50,786,701 of record CM068825.1, read on the forward strand.
CTTGGCTGGGGTTTGAACCCATGACCTCCCGCTTCTGAGGCGGACGCTCTAACCACTAGGACACCGGAGTGGTCAGAATGGAATTGTAACAATTACAATGGAAGCAATTTGTATTATGCTTGTTGGGGCATTCCTCACTGATGGCTGTCAGTGACATCATCATGGGAATGTGTAACAGCCACATTTTGTAAGAACAAGGTGTAGTTGGTGAACAATACAGACACTTTTCTGCCATTTCCACTGGCATCATCTCATATGATGTTATTTAAAAAAACTTCCTACAACATACTCACAACATATAAAACCTATATGCAAATCTGATGAAAGCTGCTTGTGTTTCTGAAACACATATTCCATACTGGTGGCAAGAATGTCCAAATCTACATTACAAAAATGAAAACATTACCATCCATCTAGGAGTTGCAAATGTATGAAATCCTCTTGTTGGGTAGTTTTACTAACAGGCTTTACAGCAGGGCCTTCCATTAGATTTAAATGTGGCAGGTAAGTTGACAAAGTAGGGTGGGGGGTTGGGGGGACCTACCCCAATGGGGATAATTCATTTTTTTTTAAAGTAGCATGGTGTAAAGTAAAAGTAGATGGGCTGATAAGGAATCCACTGAATTTACAGACTAAAGGTTCAGACATTTGTTTTTAAGAGAAAAATGAAAGAAGGAAACAATACAACAGATATTTTAATATGACTTTAATGTTTATTTTCTAGATTTAATTAAGATTATGAATCAGAATCAGTCTCCAACTCCACTGTAAAGTTTATCTATTACTTCTTCTGCTCAGGCACCTGCAAATTAAAACAAAATTGTAATGCTTAAATAAAGTCATATCATCTCAGCACTAGTTACATATGCAGAAGTCATGTTAATCAGCATTATAAAAATGTATGAAATTTTCTTCACTGCACTTGTGCTTCCCTTACTATCGTTAAGCCATGATACAAGATAACTTTGCACTTACTTGTCATTTCTGGCAAGTGGATGGTGCAATCAATTTGCACAAAGATGAATTTATTTCATCCAAATATTTCATGTGAATAAAAATTCCAAATGGAGGCACTTGTCCGATCAGACAAGATATATGCATATTGTAGTTAGCTGGACTCTAGCTCTGATAGTCCTGGGCAATAGGATAAGCTGATTTTGTTATCAGTTTAGAAATGCATCCGCTTTGCAAATACTATGCTTTAAAAGACGAAACTGAATCCAATATTGATGAAATAAGAGTCATTTGGATTACCTTGTTTTTTATCATTCTGCGTTGGTTGGGTGCATATTTGAGGGTCTCTGATATGGTCTCTTCCATTCCATTTGCCTTTGCTTTGCCATTAGTTTTCAAGCAGGCTTCTGCATGAGTAATACAATGTTTTAAAATAAGTTTCACAACAAAGGATGCATTGCATTTTTCTAAATGCCAGCAATAATCAATGGAATATTTTTAAAACATGTACTTTGAAATGTGTCTCAAGTTACTTTATCAATTCATTTAAAAATCTCTGGCAAGTCACATGAAAAACACAATTTAAATCAAGCCATACTTACTTATCAAAGACTTTCTCATTCACATCCTTTACCTCACACAATAAATATCAGCAACACCAACATTAAATTCACACAATCAGTACAAAACCTAGGTGTTACTCTGGACAGTACTCTCACATTGCACCAACATGTCATGAACATATGCAAGGCTGCGTATCTTGAGCTGAGACGCATCAGCTCCATTCTCAGATATCTTTTAGTTGATGCCACTAAAACACTTGTGTGTTCATTACTGCTTTCAAGACTGGACTATGGTAACTCAATTCTGTCTGGTTCATCTTAATATCTACTGCAGAGACTTCAAAAAGTTCAAAACATAGCTGCTTGGATCATACTTAGAGTACCACAATCAGAGCACACCTCCCCGCTGCTCTGTACCCAACACTGGCTATCCATTCGATCCAGAATCAAACACAACATTAGTTCTCTGTGCTACGTTTCACTGACAGACTCTAGTCCAACATACCTATCCGACCTCACCTATGTGTACACACAAGCAAGATACTTACACTCCTCTTCCGACAATCATATACTCATTATTCTCACTATGAAAACAAAGTCACATGGACAGCATTCTTTTGCATACCAGGGCCCAGCAACATGGAATGAATTGCCCACTGAACTTAGACACAAAGACGCAGTGATCCCATTCAAGAGTGCTCTCAAAACTACTTATTCTGACTACAAAAACAAACTTAATGACTTAATAATGTTAACTACCTTAAATATTCTCAGCATGTTTTTTTTGTTTTCTAATTTCACGGTGTTTGTTTTTGTAATCATATCATTGTGTATGTTTTTATGTTGTCTAATGTTGCAAAGCGCTTAGAGCTTCTAAAGATTAGGCGCTATACAAAGTCCTCATTATTATTATTATTATATTTAGCTTGGATGAATATTTTTTAAATCAGTGGCCATAACTAAAAAATAGGATTTTGTTTTATGATCATAAAAGTATGTTGGACACCATCCATGATGTACAATGCTGTCTGACATTTGTATGCACCTAAGGTTTCCATCTCAAATATTAAAGCAAAATGCATACCGAATTTGACAGATTGATGAAAATAAAAAAAAGCAATGCTTACCATTTGAAAAGAGGCAATTGTCACTAGAATATTCTATTCAAAATGATATTAATTTTGGACACAGGGGATACCACCCCCATGTTTTCCTGACTCGTGATATGTCGGCCTATTCTGTGCACAGCTTTAAAAGATGTAATGTTTATCCATCGAGCTATAGAAATGAAATACATTTACTGTAGACTGTTTCTGTCAGCAGTTAAGTTGAGTAATTAGGTCAGGTTTATAGCTAGTTTACAAAATTCAATGTAGAATGCCAATAAATGACAAGATATATTTTTGCAAACTAAAGTGATCTTGAAAAAAGATTAGTAAAGTTTAACATTTTATAAAAAATAAGCTATTATGTGGAAAAGAAACAACAATGAAATAGGATGCAATGTGTTTACGTCTAGTTTTGGAAGGTACCGTCTCTAAGGTACCGTCATAATTGTACCGTAGTTTAATGGGTGGAAAGGCCATTGAAAGGTAAGGGCAGTGCGGAGACCATCGAGTATGTTCCAGAATAGCTGAATCTTTGTAGATACATAGATCCATTCGTAACTTCAGTCCGCAAGCGAAACACTGTACTTCGTATCCCAATCCTGACTCAGGTCCGAAGTAGACAAATCCTGTTCTAGCTAAAACATATGAAGAAGGTAATCCTTCCCTATCCGTAGGCCATTTTTGAAACGTGTCCAATCGACGGGCACAATCACAATAGTCAGGTAAGAAGACTGGAAAATGGTAGGGTTTGAACTTGGAGTTCTCACTGGATTTCTCACTCGATTCTTGCTGCGGCGAAGTCATCCTTCTGGTGGGTGGCTATCCTCTTACAACCAATGTTTTATACCGACATGTCCATACGGCAAAGTAAAGTGGGTGGGAAGCCGCACTCGCTTCTGCTACACGATTTGATAGACTTTTTCCAAGGGTCGACTGACGATGTGGTGTGTGGGTAAACGTACAATCTTGTTGGGTTGATAGGTGGTCACTTTCTCTAGACTGCAAGGCTTCTTTCAATATGCCAAAGTTGACCACTCGACTGGTACGATAATTAAGAGTAAGTCCTTTCACTTTACACTTCGTGTGCACTTCTTGTTTGTCCCAGTATTCGTAGCCGTAATTTTTGGGACCACCACTAACGAAACTTAGAATCTTGTCATCGGGGTGCTTGTCTGTCCAGGCTCCTAAACGGTCTCCTTCGATGTCAGGGTGCTGTTGACTCGGGTGATCGATATAAATGCAACTGTCCATGTCAAAGTACAAGACACGTTCCCCTAACAGTTCTAAAGCTTCGTACAATTTTAAGCGAGCATGAGCTGTCATGTAAGCTGCAATGATGACATTTCCAAAGGGGTCATCTTCTACAAAGTTCAGATCTTCTTCGTAATTCACCAAGATCAAATCCTCACGAACGACGTCCACGTGTTTCATGAATTTGGCTTTGTCGTGAATCATCTGAAAGTAGCGGGAAGGTTCGGTCAAATACTCCGTCTTGGGTAAACACGGTCATTGTGCCATTTTACCCCACAAGCAATTTAACATCACTTTGGCAAACGATCGCCTGCCTTCGTTTTTCTCAATGTGATCTAAAGTAATGCCTTCTTGTGCCCAGAATTTCTCTCTGAATGTCTTTTGGTCTTCGGGAGTGTGACACCAGGACAGATAGCCACTGGCTTCTTGCTCAGTTTCAAAAAGGCATCCACGTAGTCTGCGAAAATGCCTTTCTGCGTGGGGTCACCCTTGTGGAATTATTGTGTCTTGGGAAAGTGGCAAATTTCGTACACTTCTAACAGTTGGTATCCCATGTTCAGAGCTTTGAACAATTCTACGCTGACCCATGTCCCCGTCAAGGCCCGTTCTTCCTGGGTGTGATGACAAGGTTGATCTTGGTTGCACGTTTCAGCACAAGTACGGCACAAAGGAAACATAAGTTTGCCTTGGCAATGGCGAGGTAAGACGGGATGGTATAGGTTCGTGGGAGGCAAAACTTTGCACTTGATCAAGCCTTCGTATTGTCGAATGTTTTTTAGGTCGATGTGTTCGGTGAACAATTGTGGGTGCCCTGCAGGAAAGCAACAACATTTGCACACGTAGGGATACAGTGAACACACGTCCAAGTATTTGATTTCTTCTCCTTTCTCTTCGTCAGCTTGGTACAGCAAACAGGTGGCATTGGTCCTTCCTCCGTACAAACTATTACTTGGGTTCAGGGGGTCCATGAACTGGTAACTTTCCATGAGGCGTTTAAACTCGGGATCGGTGTTCAAACGGTGATTGTATTTGTGTTCCCACATTTCCACCACTTGGTATCCTTCCTGTTCTAACTTTAGGCGTGGCTGACAAATGGCCTGGTACAAGTCTTCCATGGTTCGTTGTAAGAACTGATTTTTAGTGCCACGGTCAGGGTAACAGACGGGACATCCGTGAAATAAGCAACCGTTAAACTCGTACATGATCTTGGAGTTTTCTAAGTCCCAGCCATTGACCGAATGCATTCCGATGATCTTTCGCCCTGTCCGTTGCGGGCATGCTGAATCCATTTGTCTTCCTTGTCGCACAAGTAATGCAACCAGCATGGGGCTTTGACCGAGTATTGACGTTTGACATAGTTGGTCGTTTGAGGACTGATGACAGCCACAGTGTTTTCAAGCATGAATCGTTGTCGGTAGACTAAGGAACACGCTTTGGCAATGGTGCAAGCCTCTTTTAAATGATCAACCCCTCCGTGTTCCATGAACAGTTCTCGAAATTTTCCACAGCATCGCCGTAAAATGTCCATGTCGGAACGACGATACTTTAGCATTTCTTCCTGAAAGTCGAAAGGGTCGGAGGCGTGAGCCTGGTACCAAGCGTAGAAAGTTTCTCGTTCGGTACGCATGTTGTCAGGGTCGTAATAGTGAGCCTGAGGCAAATGGGGTAGAACGGCGTGTTGATTGGCTTGTATTGAAAAAGTGTGGAAAGTACCCTTTAGCCATTTCTGTCATTCCAAACATTTTAGGCATTCGACTCAAAGGCATGGCTAAGTAGCTCATCGAATCTTTAAACTGCACTTGTCCCACTTGCATGAAAATGATTTTGGCTCCGTTCAAAGTGATTTTAGGACGCTCGATGCCACGTTCCGTATAACATCTCAAAAGAAACTGTCCATCGTATCCGGAGAAATTGTGAGCCATCACCGTGGCATGGTGATGACAATCTCCATAATAATGTTCGATGTCCTCTTGGCTCCACGTCTTGTCGATGGGGTCTAAGACCCATTGTGTGAAATCGGCTAGTGTGTTCGGTCCTTGAAAGATTTTTTCACGCCCTCCAGGAATCTTACTGCAGTGAGGGCAATAACTCAAGATAGGTTCTTGAATCACTTCTCGCACGCTCGATGAGCCACGCAGAAATTAGGAATGTGAATACTGGTCTCTTGCATGCATTCGAAATCGAAAAAGATGAAATTGCCTTTCTTCTTCTTGTGACCATCCTCTTTCTCTGGTTGGGATTGGTATTTTTGTATGTAGCATTGGTGTTCCAAGTCCACAATGCAGTGACAAATGTGACATTTTTTCTTTCCTGAACATACGTGTGCCTTGGTACTGTTGATACATAGACCTTGTCCACACATTGGGCACAATCTCAGGAGTTGACAAGCACATTTCTTCTGTGAACCTTGCATCTTCAGATGTTGTTGGTAACAGGCAGGGCTGACAAATGTGCGCAGACAAGCAGGACAATGCACTGGTTCTTGCCCTTCGCTCAGACAGGGTTGAGAGGCCAAACATCCTGAGCATTTCGATCCACAATGTTTGTGTTGCTCTCGATTATTATAACCATCATAAGTCACATTTCTCACAGTAATATTTGTATCCCAGGAATCCAGTGATAGTGGTAATGGTATCGAAATGGTCATCGTGATGATAGAGGTGAATGTATTTTCCATCCTTAAAGTCTTTCCCTCGAAACAACAGAGACCCGCGCACTTCTTGAGGGTGCACTTTCAAGGTGTATCGTGGAGCTAGGGCATCTTGCAATTTTTGCATCTCAGGAATGCCACAGGATGTGTCTTTGGACAGGCATGCTTGTTGTAACAGAAGTTCTGCTTCATTTCGTTGTTTGGCTCGGTTCGATTTTCGAATGTTCTCCCAGGCTCTTTTCCATTCTACCGTGTCGTTCTTGTCGGCATAGGTTCATCCCACCACGATGGCTCGGGCTAAACACATGTGGTCTTGAAAATTGTTAATTTGGACAAGACTTGTTTTGGTAATGCGAAGGTTGTTGACCAATAAGGTCTTTCTGCATTGTCCGGTCCCTTGAGGAGGAGAGACGTGGGTCATGTCCAGTGTGGCTTTTCCATCGGTGATGTCAAACTGGTCATTAGATTGTTGCACGTGTTGAATCTTGTCCATGACTTTGGAAGTGGTCAATTCTGCAGGGCTGCTAAACTCGATCCAAACAGGGGATTTCAAGCCGTCATGTTGTATGGAAAGTCTCAAGCGATCATCTTCTTTGGGTTGACATTGTCGCTTGAGTGTGGTGAGCAAAGAATCCCACATGTCGGTGATGAACCCTTTTGCTTTCTCTAACAGTACTTCAGACTTGAAATCTTTAAACTTCACTGTGTATTTGTAAGCCGTAGTTCTAAATTTTCTAGAGGGACGCTTTTCCGTCTCTCGAATGTCATAGTACTTTTCAGGGTTGACTAAGGGTGGTAAACTTTGTTTAGAGGGTTTGGATTCTGGTTCACTCATGTCCTCTTCAAAATCACTGGCATGAATTTGTGCCAAGACTTCAGCCCTAGTACGAGGCGATAGATCACGTTTCTGCCTCTTACTTTCTTCTTCTTTCTTCTCAAATGAATTGGATCATTTCATCTCGATAGCAAAAAGTCAAATGACTAAAGTTTAAACACCATGGATTAATTTATAGTCATAGCAGACCAGTGTATATAAAGGGTATGTGTCTTGTCCTTTCACTATTCATTTCACTCTCAAACTGAGCACAACAATGGAAGAGACTACCAAGATCGAACGTTTCATCAGAGCTTTGCGAGGGGTCATTAGAAAATTCTCTTCAGACCAGCCGAGGGACTACTCTCCTTCCTTTCAAGATAAAAGTCAAGATACTTGCTATATCTGTCAGAAGAAAGGGCATTGGTCTTCAGAGTGTCCAGACCGTCAAAAAAGAAAAAAAAGGGGTTAGAAGAGACAAAAGTCAAGATACCTGTTATTATTGTCAAGAAAAAGGACATTGGTCACCAGACTGCCCAAAAAAGAAACAAGAGGAGTCAGAAGAAGAGAGGGATTCTTCAGAGGAAGAGGAAGAAGAAGAGGAAGAAAACAGACAGGTGAAGAAAAAGAAACAGGAGAAGAAAAGAAGGGAAGAAAGTGAGGAGGAAGAGGAGGAAAAGACTATGACGGTGAAGAAATTAAAAAAACAGAGAGTGAACAATGAGACAGAATAAGTCTATGAACTTTTTAAAGTGCTCTGTTGTGAATTGTGAATTGTAAATATTTATAAAAGAATAAATTAATTATAAAAGGTAAGTGTCTTTGGGTTTTGATTGTAAAATAAGAACCTACACTCACACACACTCATACACAGACAGGTACTATTGGGTAAAATGGTTTTTATTAGTTATTGGCAATTGAAAGCCTATCTCTTTTCAAGAGACGTGGATGGCCCTGAAAAGGGCCTTTTTTGGTGTAAGGGGTGAGTTTAAACAATCAACTTTAACTGTCTTAAGCCTTTGCCATGGCCAAGGCCTACTTCTGGACTGCGTACTGTTGATGATGATTTCGTTGAAATCACTAAGGATGGTGCAGTAGGCGTAGTCACAGGGTTGGAGTGTTTAGCTTGGGAAGGTCGTATTCTCTTCGGCTGTAATAAAGAAGTCTGATACATCTGTTTCAGACTTCTTAACTAAAATGTCTAACAGTACCGTGACCGTTTGATTTTGACACCCTTGTTTCTTTGCTGCTGCGTCTTCTTCTTCTTGTTTTTTTCTTACCTCTTCTTCTTGCTGCTGTTGCTGTAGGAGAAAAGCTTGTTCCGCTTCCTTTTGCTGTTGTATAAATTTCTCCAATTCTTCTTTCTGTCTCTGTCTAAAATTTTCCATGTGCGGTAATGAAGGAGAAGGTGACGAAGGTTCAGGAACAAATTCTTGCAAGGTAAAAAAATCCACAAAATCCCAATTCACCTCTTCTGAAAGTAAGTCTGGGTTCCCTTGGGTAGTCTCCACCATCAGTGCACCCAAACTGATCGTTTTCTGAGTTTCCGTCATGTTGAAAAACTGTCGCTTAGATTGACTACGCACATGCGCTAGCGAATCTATATAGACTATGTGACGTCACAGACTGCTCTCTTCGGATTGGACGTGGGCTGACTGAATTTTGTAACGCGTCTTTGGATTGGTCAACAAACTCAATCCGTTTCAATCCTTCCTCCCCCTATAAATAAGTACAGTTCACTGCATTCCTTCACCTGTTACTCAGCACCCCAACATGTGGACCGATGTACAATCTTCAACGCTTGTGTCTTCGATGATGTTCCGGACGGACATATCAATGTATGTCCGATCCAACTGGACAGTTATCCACAGGACAGACACCAGCCTGTGGATGCGAAGAATCTTATGTGGAGCATCAAGGATGCCTCAAAAGAGTCTTAATCTATGGTCCTGCAGTCAGGCACAGCCTAAGGTCAAGAAGAAGATGTCACAGATGCCCTTTATGTTAAGGGTATATTAACATAAAACCAAAGGCCCTTTTCAGGGCCATTCCTATCTCTCGAAAAGATCTTGACTTTCAACTGCCTACCCCTTTTTTTATTTTTTTGTTTAAAAAAATAATAAAAAAATAGAGACCCCTCCCTGTTTCAATTTTCGCCTGTTCCATTTTCATAGACCCATCAGGTCGGGACCTTATTAAAATAGGGTCCCGACCCTGTTCCATTTCCCCTAGTCCCAAGACAGTCCCACGATTTATTCCCCATGTTCAATTTCCCTTGTCCCTAGAGTGAATAGTTTTTTTTCTTTCTCCCATGTTAAATTCCCCTTGTCCCTAGAATGGATATTTTTTTTTCCTCCCATGTTAAATTACATAGTCCCCAGAGTGGATATACCCTTTTTAACATGGAAGTTCCCTAGTCCCTAGACCGTCCCTATTCACTACTACCATTGTCATTACCAGCCTGAAACCCAATTTAATGCCATTTGTATAAATTCATTTCAAATAAATATTATGATATAGCTGAAGTGTAAAGTCAAGCAAGTATTCTGTTTGCAGATTTTACATTTTAGATATTATAGTAAAGTCATATTTTCTCTTGTTTAGTAAACTTTATTGCAACTGGTTCCAAAATAGTAAATCTTATTTAATGTTCATTCACCAGAATAGGTATTAATACAATCCCGAATTAACTGTATGGTACTAAAATATACCCTGATCTTGTGTGAGATTGTAATATACAGAACTATACCTCAAGACAACAATAATATATTGAATTTATATTGTATCAAGACTGTCATGGTTATGAACTCCAACTTTATTCAGGTTTTTTCATAATAAATGATCATCTTGTGCTATGGTTGAAAAGAAATCAAAGTTCAGTTTAACTCCATTCTCTCCACATTTGTAAGTTGTTAAGAGGCATACTCATCCTCAGTGTTATAGTAAAATGTAATCTTATTTGGATCAATCTTGGTGGTGTAATATATGAATGGAGAAAGAATATTATCATCCAGATTAAAATATGTTTTATTCAGACTCTACTAAAATGTTTAGTTGGATATGGGTTACGGAGCCTGATGTGTACGAACAAAACAATGTGTACCATGACCTTTTTAATTTAACATTTTAAACTCCTGCAGAAGAAAGAGATTTTTTAGATCCATTAATCTGTATTAACAAAAACATTTCTTCAGTATGATTTTCAATTACGTAGTATTGACAAAACTCATATTTTAAAGTTGTTGTTTTTTTGTGTTTGGTTTGGCCTTTTATGGTAAACCAACACAAGTAAGTTATTTAGTGCCAAGGCACTTTAAGTATAGTGCCTTGCCCAAGGACACACCATGGTAGCTAACCCAGGTTGGTCTGATGGTAGAATTTGAACCTACCTTATTTCACAGGTCCAGAAAGCTAACCACTGAGCCACTACAGCTCCCCATCTTATAGTGGAATGCTGGTATACTTTATGATCAAGAAGGATGGGTTGGGGTATGCATGTTGCATCTGAAAAAAGTGATGGAATTTTTGTTTACATAATATTTTAGTCATACAATATGAATCATTTTCTATAGATTTAAGATGTATCAGATCAAGTTAAGAAAAATCATATATTCTGTTTCCTGGGAATGTACTAAAATTCACTGTTATTGTTTGATTTTTTGGTAGTAAGCTTACTTGGTATTTTTTTCTTTTTAACTTGAATACCTAATTTGTTAACATCCTATTCTAAATCTTCAGAGTTCTGTCTATTAAGTGACAACTGTTGATACATGTAGGGAAGTTTTTGTTTATATCTTTTGATTTTTGTGATTCTGGAAGTTGCAGTATTTGTTGTTGTATTATAACCATTTCAGTAATTTAATGAATGCAGAGTATACTGCTCTATAAATGAAATTTAAGTGAAAATAATGTAAAAGTATGTTTCACTGCAAATATAAATTGTTTAAAATAATATATCATTTATCATATGGCTATTCAATTGTGGTAACTAGTATTCCATCCAATATCTATATATTAAAATATGTCTTTTCATACAGCTGGTGATCATTTAGATACAAGTCCAATTGAACATAATCAAATTATCAATGCAGGTGTTTTTATTAGTAGTAGTATTGCAAGTATAAGTGTTAGTATTAAGATTTCATATACAGGTATGATAAGTGTATCATAATGTTTAAATGATGCTCCTTGTTACAACATAAAATATGTTCATTGAAACAAATGGTTCACTGGTAAATTGGCAGCAAAGGTCTTCACTGAATTATGTTGCATAAACTATTTTACAATAAAACATATATGATGCATCTCAATTATGATGAATGTGAGGAGGAGGATTAATAATAATGCAATTTAAGTTATCTTCATAACATAAGTTCTAGCAGATGTGTAATTTTTATGTGGTTCATCATCAGTTTGAAACTGGTCTGTGATTTCTGGATCTGGACATACCTGGTCCCCTGCTGTTGTGCTGCTATGGTCTTTACAGTTCATTAGGATATCAGTTACACTTGGTTTACATTTAGAACCCCATGGGATGGAATGCCCAGTTTGAAACTGAGAGAATGGTTAATTATCCATAATATAACTCCTGCAGTTATTATTAGGTTTGATATCAAGGTCTTTCTTTAAAAGCTTTTCAACTCAGGTTCTGTTCTACCATACAGATAAATAAAGTCAAATTCAAGGCTTTCAGATTTGTCCAGTTTGTTTCATGTGTTGCGGCAGACAGACTGTATATTGCCACTGTACCATATAAATATCAGTGCTTAGTCTGCTCTCAGTTGCTGTGGTTTGATTAGTTACAAGTGTCATCACATGTGACTAATTATTGACCAATGTAATGAAACTTGTATAATTAGAAGGCTGTATTTAAAAACTCTAAAGATCTTAAAAAGAAAATTGGATCGGGGTAAGTAAAACCTTTTACTTTGACCATTTGGCTAGAAAATAATTTTCAATAAGTTTAAATTGGATAATAGTAATATAATAATTAATTACACAAATCAGAATAAAAGCTATTTGCATATCCCCTTACAGCTGTTGCTTTTTCATAGTACTAAGTAGAATAAAGTATAGTTAAGACAGATAGCTTTAAGCTAGAATTAAACTCAAATAAATTGCAAGAAATCAAAACAAACCCAGGATTAAAACTAAAGAAATATCCCGTCATATATACCTTACATCAAATAAAGAAACTCAAGATGGATAACAACAAAATTAATGTCACATCATCAAATAGTTATCTCAGCTGCCTGGTCAACCTAAAGGCAGATAAACTAAGGCAAACTTACTCCGAAGCAGTCTCATCCCCCCTAAGAGAAAAACGACAGATACAGTTCTTAACGCCAATTTTCAACTCGACCCCAACTGACTCGATGAGTAGACTCTACCTGTCACCAAGCGTAAACGAGAATGTGGACAATCTACCGAGTAACCGCAAAACTACATCCGACATGAGTACCCAAACTGAGGAACAATACTCAACAAGCACAAAAACAACCCAGACCACGCTGGTTAAAAACACTAGCAGCCAGGGGACTCAAACTGAGAACCTACTAGATGAAACAGAACGCCCTCACCCTACCACAAATAAAGCAGTCACACACGACTCAACAAAAGGTAAGAATAATAGGAAAACCAAATCCCAAATACCAGTTAGAAAGAATAAGGAACACACTAACTGTCAGAATACAAGACCCAGCAAGCCGGTTATGGACAACGAAACAAAGTCAGCTAAAGAGACAAACACCAGGGGAAAAAAGACCAGTCTGCAAAATATCCAAAACAAGAAACACCCCGCTGAACTGACTCTCTTCGTCAAGGGAGTAAATTCCAAAATAACGAAGTTAGCCTTTAAAACCATAGCATGGCAATTGAACAAACATCACCAAGGAGAATTCACGCTTAAAAGCACTAGAGACGACTTGCTGATAATCAAATGCACCACTGAACAACAGATTGCCAAATATATGGAAATTGAAAGAATAGGCCAAATAAATGTTCAGGTCACTAGACACAACAGAACAAAACAACACATAGACCCAAACCCCCCAAAAACACACAACAAAGGAGTCATATACGTATCAACTCAAAATAAAACCAATGAAATAGTAGACTACATAAGGAGTAAAGGACAGGAAGTAGAGAAAGCAATCCGCCTAAAAACAAGAAGGGGAAAGGATAGCACTGCAGTGGTACTCTTTTTTAAGGGCGCCACCCCAGAAACTATCAAAATAGCCGAAAAACTCGAGGCTAAAAAAATTTTTGCTTTCAAAAACAAACCACGGTTCTGTGGCAACTGCAAAAATTGGGGGCATTACTCTAAGAGTTGCGGAAACCTATTCCGGTGCAATCAATGTGGTCTTCACCACCCAGACCGGAAAACATGTAGCGCCACCAATCAGCACTGCGCTAACTGTAGTGGTAACCACAAACCAAACCACGCAGAATGCCCCAGGGCTCTTAGAGAAGCCCTAATAGTTGAATATATGATCTCCCATGGGGTAAACTATAAGCAGGCCAAAACAAAAATCAGGATACCAAAAACAAAATAAATAGGTAGCACCCTCGCTGGTAGGAAACACGCATAAAACGAAAACAACAGTAAATTAAACAAACTATTAAGACTTTTTGCACTAGAGATGGATTCCAGAGCAGAAATCAAAATATGGCAATGGAATGCACGCGGCCTTAGGGCCCACGCTGACCAACTAAATAACAAAATACTTGAACAGGAAAGAAAACCAGATGTTATATGCATACAGGACACCCATCTAAATGATACCTCACGTATCCCAAACATCATAGGCTACAACACCAAATACCTAAAGCATCGATCCCCCACAGCAAGAGGAGGGGGGTTAGCAACCTTTGTTAGAGATGGAATTACATCAGAAATGCATAAATTAACAGATAGTAGACCGCCCAATGACTTCGAAATACAGATAGTCAAAATAACCGCTCAAACTAAGCAGGTACTAATCGTTAACCTCTATGAAACAAATGAGCAGCGCAATTTAAGTGCAGACGAAACAATCAAAATGATTAAAGACTGTGGAGAATGGGTGGTAATATGCGGGGACTTCAATGCGCACAATGAACTATGGGGGAGTCAAAAGACGGACATTAAAGGAAAAATTGTAGAAAAATGGGCACAAAAATGCAACTTAGTTTTTCTAAACAACGGAATGCACACCCGGATAGATGACAGAACAGGCCACACATCAGCAATAGACCTATCTCTATGCACACCAAGATTAGCAGGCATTTCTGATTGGCAAGTTGATGAAAGCGACCCTATGGGAAGTGACCATTACCTTATAAATATAGAAATACAAATTAGAATACCTCAAAATAAAGCGTCCTTCACACCAAGATGGAAATACGAACAGGCCAACTGGATTAGGTTCAAACAGATAGGTGACTCAATCGACCCAGAAACCATATATCACCGGGACATTGACACCTTTAATGACAAATTAATAGAAACCATTAACACAATGGCCCAAGAAACAATTCCTAAAACTAAAGGAGTAGCACCCAAACCCACGGTGCCCTGGTGGAATAATGAATGTAAAATAGCAATTAAAGAGAAAAAAAGAGCTCTAAACAAATTCAAAAGAACTAAAAATAATAGGGACTTTAACTACTACAAGGAAAAGGAAAAAACTGCCAAACAAACTATTATGATAGCTAAACAAAACTCATGGAGAGAATTCTGCTCAAAACTAGATATTAACACAAAATCGAAGGAGGTGTGGCAAAGAATTAAAAAAATGAGAGGCAAAACTAAATCAATAACCCCCAACATACCTGGACAAAACAACAAACATAAGGCAGAATTATTCGCAAACTATTTCGCCAACATGTGTAGCAATACCAACTTAGAGGATAAGTTTAAAAATCATAAAAGGCAATTTGAGGAAAGCAACTCTGACAACATAAAGGAAGCAGGAAATAATGACGGCCCACTAAACCTTCCGTTTACAGAAGCCGAATGGAGAAAGGCCCTCGCCGGCAAAAAGACCACATCCCCCGGGGAGGATACTTTGGGGTATGAAATGTACAAGAACCTACCCAAAAAACTTGTCACAATTGCACTTAACCTCATTAATAAAATATGGGAAACCGGTACCATACCTATAAGATGGAAAAAGGCAGTAGTGGTCCCGATTCTTAAGCCTGGAAAACCCTCAAGCGATATAAAATCATACAGGCCCATATCACTAACAGACAATATAGGTAAAATAATGGAAACTATGGTAAACAACAGGCTGAAATACCATTTAGAAAGCAAAGGACTACTAGCTAATACACAGAGCGGGTTTCGCAACTACCGAAGCACAATAGACCAACTCATGAGACTAGAAACCGCTGTCAAATTAGCATCTAGAGAAAAAATTTTAAAATCCAGATATGTTACAGCCATCTTCTTAGACATGGAAAAAGCATATGATCTAATGTGGACTAAGGGACTGATAAGTAAACTTAAACCATACGGAATAACTGGCAATATATACAAATTTATTGCTAACTTCCTAACCGATAGAAAGATACAAGTCAGACTAGGACAAGACTACTCCGAACGATACAAACTGGAAAATGGCATGCCACAATGAAGCGTAATCAGCCCAACTTTATTTAATATAATGATAAACGACCTGGAAACAGCGGTAAAACCCAACCACCTTGACTTATCCCAATTCGCCGATGACAGCGCCGTATGGAAAACTGGCAACCCGGCCAGCAGAGAAACGACCAAGCACTTACAAAAAGGACTAAACGATATAGGAAATTGGACAGATAAATGGGGATTTAAATTGTCACCTCTAAAAACAGTAGGCATAGTTTTCAATCCGGGAGGTGGCCACCCCCCACCCACTCCAAACTTAACCCTAAAGGGGGTACCCATCAAATTCGAAAAACAAGCGACACTCCTAGGTATGGTATTCGACCACGAACTCACGTGGGCAGCTCATATCCAAGAACTCGTAACGAAGTGCAAACGAGACATCAACCTCCACAGAAACCTCAGAGGGGTGAATTGGGGGGTTGATCAAAAAACACTCGTTACCCTATATAGAGCACTTATAAGAGCAAAATTGGACTACGGTTGCCAGGTATATGGAGCGGCGAACGCCACGTTACTAAAGAAACTAGACACAGTCCAATCAAAAGCGCTAAGGGTATGCACCGGCGTCCTAAATGGTACCCCCACACAAGATATCTTAATAATAGTAGGAGAACCCCCGCTAGACCTAAGGCGGAAGGAATTGATGCTGCGATACTCGACTCGAATATCAATACACCAACCCAACCACCTCACGCTACAAGCCCTCTTAGCATGCGACAAACCATTCGATACAAAAGGAAAAAATAAAAAAATACCTAGTGGGAAAATAATTATAGAATTAAAAAGGAAATTTCAAATCGCAAATATCAACCCAGAAAAAATAAGGTACTACCCAGACCCCCCGTGGACCTGTCCCACACCACAAATAGATCTTAGCTTACGTAAACTAGGACAAAAACAAAATGACCCGATAGGACTAAGAGCTTCAATACTAACGTACATTGACAACAAATACGAGACATACACGCAAATCTTCGCAGATGGATCAAAAACCAAAAATCCAAATAAAACTGCAGCAGGGATAGTGATCCCAAAATTAGATGTCGCCGTTGGAAAAAGACTCCCAGACCAATGCGCTATATACACGGTAGAATTCATGGCAATACTAATGGCATTAACATACGTCAAAACATACCCCACAACTAAGGCAGTCATTCTAAGCGACTCTTACAGTGTACTACAATCGTTAGCAACGGACCAATCCAAGAGCAGACCTAATATGATTAATCATGCAAGATCGCTACTTAAAGAGATTGAAAAAAACAACAAACACGTTGAATTCGTATGGATACCCTCTCACATCCATAATCCCAGGCAATGACAAAGCAGATGCAGAAGCAAAAAACGCCACAAACGAACCAAAAGCCCAAAATATAGCATACAGCGTCACTGAAATCAATAACATGGGACAAGATCAATGACATGTGGCAAGAGCTATGGGAAAAATCGGATGCAAACAGTCTAATACACACGATGATGAAAAAAGTAAGTAGAAAAGTCGAAAGTCCGACCTTCAAAAATCCATACGATATAACAATAATAAATAGAATAAGAACAGGTAAAACACTATTGGCAGGATGCGCAGGGAAACACATAAAAAGGGGACCAACCGAAAACTGCCCCTACTGCCCAACTCCAGAAACAATTGCACACTTAATAAATATATGCCCCAAATACAACCAGGAAAGGGCCGAACTAAAATCTCAACAGGAACAAATAGGAGAACGGTGGACATACCCGGAGTTACTTGTGGCAAAAAACAATAACATAGGAATGACCTATAATAACATCATGACATTCATTAACAAAATAGGCAAAAGGGGACAAATCTAAACCGAATGAAGGGTTGGGTATAAAGAGAGACCATGTAAAGAAATTAAAACCAATAAACCTAAAAGATCGAACCAAAAAAGAAAAAAACCAATCAAAATATTACAAATCACTGTTTGGGAATTGTGACAGCCGGCTCGGGCTAGTGGGTTCACAGACTGACACCGCCGCTCATAACCCGAACAATAAAAACCAGATAAGGACGAATATTACAAAATCACTGTTTTGGAATTATAATGGCATGCTAGGCCCCGTAGGTTCCAAAAAAAAAAAAAAATATAAAAAAATAAAAATAAAAAAAATATACATTAAAATAAATCACAAATAGCTAAGCTAAACAAAAATAACAGGTAAATAGCCAAGTGGTCAAAGCGAAGGGAAACAAAGGCAATCAAACCACCTCCCTCGAAGAAAACATCTCACGGCGAACATGGCAGTATCAAAAGGACTAGAAGACCAAAACAGAAACGGACACGGGATAAGGCAGAAAGAGCTGAAATAAAGAAGAGCAGGAAAAGGCACAGAATGAAGTTAAACGTCCTAAGGCAGTAAAAGAAGAAAGAACAGGACACTTGCAGACCTTGGGGAATGAAGGCAGAAACAATGAAAAGAGTATGCCTCAAATAATCAAACCACCCCCACCCCCCAGTATGAAAAGAATTGCCTTCCCGAAATCAAACAAAAGAAATAAGGCCACCACCCCCCCCCACATCTACTTATAAGTGTGAATGAGAAAGTGAGCGTGAATGTCTATTGTCGGGATATGTGGGAAAAGCAGAAAAACGAACAAAAATGTCTATAGCATCACACAAATATAGCATACACACTCCCTACCCACCTTTTTTTTCTTTTCTTTTCTTTTTTTTTTTCTTTTTTACAAACAAATTTTACCACATAGGGCTTTCATTCTGACCCACGAAAGCCCTCTTTTGACCAACAACTTACTGGCCCTGAAACACACTGATTGGTTTAAAGCCACACGTACGAAATACTTAACCAAATTGAGATCTCCAAAACAAAATAAAGGGCTACTAAAAGCCTACTAGATGTGAAAAAATTTTCGGAAAATTCAAGTACGCAAAGTACACAAAATTTAATAGACCTTACAAAAGATAGGAAAATTCACAACTCAGGAATATCTGAAGCGTATGTGACAATCACATGTTTGGCAAGATAGTACAGGAATAGCCCAATAAATATAGGGAACTGGGCATTGATTGCAACGAAAATTTAATAATACTGCTGCTGGTGTGCTTCGGTTACTGCCTGAAATGAGAGAGGTATTTTCTTCCGCGCATGATGCCGTGTAAATAAAAGATACGGTCGACATTCAAAGTGGTTTAGGTTAATTTATTATTTTTCTTTATTAAGGTCATTTGCAGAAAGTGTTTCGCTAGGGTGAGAAAAAAAAATATAACAAAAAGAAAACTTTCTTTTCCAACGCTAATACTGTATATATTTCAATTTGTGATTGATGCTATAAATAAAAAAAAATGATAATAAAGCATTTTAGCCCGTGGCTTCGGCACGGCACTCGTTTTTGTGGGTTTTTTAAAATGTTGTTAGTGTTGTTTTGGGGTTGTTTTTTGTGTGTGTACCACACTAAAAAACATACCAGGTATTAGGCCTAACGTAGGAAAAGAAATTATCCTCTATTTATTACTATTCTTACTGTCAAATGACGCAAAAGTGATCAAATTGCTATTAAGATTTTGTTTTGTATAACACTTACCGCTCGTTTTCCTCGAGATAAAGCAGCCACTTCAAAATGATTATAAAATCTGTGACAGATGAAAAACGTGGTTTAAATAATTCGTAATCGCCTGCCTTAAAATACTGTAGGAATTTGCTAATGTATTTCATGGCCCTCGTTTGAATAGATACCAACGATCACGTATATCGACCAAATTTTGTATATTCCTGCCCACAATCATGTATTTTGTATTAAACCGTATATTACACGAGCGCTCTGTGGCAAACTCGTGGGGGGGGGGGGGGTCTCTATTATACCCAGAGGCGTAGCTATGATATTTTGCGCCCGGGGACGAACTATAAAATTGGCGCCCCAGCCCCCTCCCCGTTTAATCATATTTTTGAATATTACCCTTGTTTACTTATTATAATGTAACGTTGTAAGCCTCATTTTGGCGCCCCTGTACCTTGGCGCCCGGGGACATATGTACTCCCCTTCCCCCCCCCCCCCCCCCCCCCCAGCTACGCCTCTGATTATACCTGCTGTATCAGTTGAGAAATATATTGAACAGATCAGGCCCCAATACTCTCGCTCTGAAAAACATTAAAATAATTATATGCAGAATATCGGTAGGTCTCCCTCTTGCCGAAAATGTCAGCACCATATATATTTTGCAAGTAATGTAATGGGTATAATAACACACACACACACACACACACACACACACACACACTTTTTTGGGAGTGGGGGGGGGGGCAACGGACAGATGCCCCCATTTCCCAAAAAAAATAAAAAGTATTTTATATTTGTGTATTTCCCCCTCAGATGTGTTCTACGTTTTATTAAAACAAAATTTTATATAAAAAATTTAGTTTTTAGAATTTTTGATGGGGTATTTATGTTTCCATAGTGTTATCTAAAGGGTTGTTCGTCCGAGTCTGGTTTCCCTCACCTTGCTCGAAGTTCATTCCCTTGAAATGTTTTGTAACCTTTGCTATATGTCGCCTAGGTCTCAGTGTTTGCTATATGTAATGGTGTTATATTGTGTGTGTGCTATATTTTCTTTATGTTTGAGACAGCAAGTATAGATCAAATATCTTTCCCAGTTGTATTTCTTCCTTTATGATGTTATATTGTATCTTTTAATTTGTTTTATGGTTTTCTAATTTTGACGATGGAATGGTGTACTATTTAGATTTTGTTTAAAAAAAATAATTTCCTATTTTATTATTCGAGTGATAATATGTGTCGTTCCTCATAATAGTCTTTAAAGATGTTGATAGGTAGGTTACGCTCGATCCAAGGTTCACGCTTCTTTATTCTCTATGTGTTTTTCCTGGGTCGCGTTAGGCCTCCTTTATTTAGTTTATCTGATTATGCTTTATTGAAAGATCCAAACGTATTTATGAGACCACATTATTCTATAGTGGTCAACCATGCAGTGCGGGAGAAGTTAGTAGGGTTTTAAACTAAGTGTTATACAGTATGTATTTGTGTCTTTATTTTGTCTGTTTATGTTCTACATTGGGTGTTTTCAAAGACTCATGATGGGCCTATGCACTTCACTGAGCCCTGTGACTTAGCCCCATGATGTCATCGCCATTTACTTCCCCCTTATATTTTCCCTGTATCCCTTCCTATATATGTCTTTAGAATTTTCTTTCAGAGAAAGAAGAAAAAAAATTAAATTACAAAATTCTTTTATTTTTTTCTTTCTTCCTTTCTTCCCTTTTCTCTTTTAAAAAAAAAAGTTATATGGGTTTCTTTGAAATATTTGAAATAGAATTTGAAATTTTCTTTGAAATATGGCTGTTGTGGGGTGCGAGGAGGGGGTATGGGTATGGCATCAGCTCGCAATTGCGCTACGCGACCCTTCGGTCTGTAATACCTATTCCTCCCTCCCCCTCTCTCCCCCAATTCCAACATCAATTGCGTTATATCAACCTGACGGTAAGTATCTATTCGTCGTAAGACGTACTGAGTTCTTGTTGTGGTTAATATTCTTATTTTTACCACGTATCTTATTTAAAAATCTTTATCACCTGTCCACAGGATATCATCGTAGTTACTATATAGTCTATACATTTTAGAACGATTTTGTTTTCGTAGTCTAAATCTATGAATAAAATGTTATTTTTGTTATACTTATATTTTTTGCAAATTTTCATTATTAACTTTATCCTATTATGTTTAGTTTTATCACATTGGACAATCGTATGTAGTTTGGTGAAGTTCGCTGTTTTACATAAAGGGCATTTCGGCATTATCCTCAGCATACGATGTTTGATTGTTTCTTCGCCTGTTAGCCAGGTGTTGTGCAGGTATTTAAAAATTATACTTTGTGTTTTGACAGATCTTATTTTCCCCAATTTTTCCAATTTTTTGTCCAATTTACCCCCTCAGTTGTCCTGCTCTACTCTACATTTTATATTTTTGGTTACCTCCTCCCTAATCCAAGCGTGACTTTTACTTATTAAATTTTGCATAAATCTGTTTTGTCTCTATATTTTAAAATTAGTTCTCATATGTTTGCGTGGCACTTCGATTTTTTTATATTAATTTGTTATTTTTGTATATCTCTGTTCGGTTTCTCAAGGTGAAGCCGAACCAGTAGATGTACGGTGCTTCTCACGCTGTAGCCGGGTCTGAGTGCATTTTTTTTTAATCTATTGATTATGTTAGTTAATTATAGTAGTAGAGGGCTCGGCAACCCCAAGCCCCCTCTACTTTTGGCCCTATATAATGTCTCTTTTTTTACATGATGCATTTTATGATTCCATATATAATCTATTATTTCGTTGTCTGTTTTGTTTAAAATTGTATTATCCATATCTATGGATTTAATTATGTAGTTAATATTTGAGTATAAATAAGTCTTGGCCACTTGGGCCCGCTCCATGATAGGTAATGGCGCCATGGCCAGATTTTCACATTTTCTCTTATTTTATTGATAATATGTTCATAATTTTCTACAGCTTCTTTTTTTATTACCAAAGTAAACCCCTAGAGCCTTTACAGTGTCTCTCAGTAAGTGTGTGTGTGTGTGGGGGGGCGATAATCCAGGGTGGTTGCCCCTCCAGTTAACTATTTTTAAGATTTCGTGCTTGTTGTGGTTTATTTTGGAACCCGACGCTTATAGCATTTCCCCTCTCTTATAAAGATGTTGCAATCATATGCATGTTAGAGCATTTTTTAATTCTTTTTTAGGTTTGGTATTTGTATGCCTTGTATAATCAGGGGCGGATTAAGGTTCACTGGTGCCCTAGGCACTGACAAATCTTGGCGCGCCCCTCTTTTCCACGTACACCTGAGAAGATAACCCTAGGGTGTACCATGATCAAGAAACAGAACATCATGATCAATTTGCACTAGTTGTATCAGTTTTTTTTTTTACAAATCTTCATTCTTTTTTCTTTCTTTCTTTTCACCCTTTTCTCAACTTTGTGGTGCCCCCTTTGGCCCTGGTGTCCTATGCACGTGCTTAGTCTGCTTAATGGTTAATACGCCCCTGCTTGCACATCTGAGTTGTTTCTTATCGTGTGACGTAGGATTTATATTGCCATTACGTATTCTAGCATTGATAGTGGACATCCTTGTATCACTGATCGTTGTATTTCAAATTCTTTCGTGCATTTCCCGTTTAATTATCCCAGTGTGTAGGATTTTGGTCCATTTTGGAAATTGGGTCCGAAACCAAATTTTTTAAAAACATTCTTTATACAGTTTTGTTCAAATCAGTCGAAAGCTTTCTCCTGGTCGAAGAGTACCATAGCACTCATCATACCAGTTTCATTTATGTAGTTAATTATAGTTTTAATGTTTAAAATATTGTTTTGTATATCCCTCCCCCACAAGTTTGATTTACATTAATTATCTTGTTTATCCTACCCTTTACTGTATTTGTTAAAATCCTACTTAAAATCTTATAGTCCGTGTTTAAAAGTGATATAGGCCTCCAGTTTTTAATCTCGTCTCTATTCCCTTTCCCTTTGTATATAATTGTGATAACTCCCTCCCTCATAGATTTAGTCATTTTATTTTTACTTAAAACTATATTATTATACAAAGCGTTTAAGATCGGCGTCAGTTCACCGTGGAACTTTTGGTAGAATTCCACGATGAGTCCATCTTTCCCTGGTGACTTTTGTGAGTGTTGATATACTTTTTGTGATTTCTTCATCTGAGATGACATCATCACATTGGTCTCTATGTACTGCTGATGTCATCTCACAGTCGACATTTTTTAAGTAGCTGTCGATTGTGCTGAAGTATATGTTCTGTGTGGTGTGTGGTGTATAGTTCTTTATAATATTTGGAAATATTATTTAGGATATCTTCTTTTACAGTATGGGTTACATTGTTTATTTTGATATTGTTTAAAATTGTATCACCCCCTTTTCTAAATTCTTCTCGCTTATATACGTTTTTTGCCTCGTTGTAGATCTTTGTAAATTTTCCCGCCCTTATTATTCTCCCCTGATTTTCGTCTTCTTCAACGATTTTAATTTTGTCTGTCAATCGTTTTTTTTTTTTCTTTCTCCATCGTCGTTTGTTGTTTTGCTTAGTTCTAATTTGAGTTCGTGTTTGTCTTTTTTTTCTGGGGTTTTTCCGCCCTCTATTTGAGTACTGAATATTTATTCCTTTTATTTTGTTTTTTAAAACATCCCAATCAATTATTATATTAATATTTTCTTCATTTTTGACGGTTTCAATTTCTTTTTTTAATTATTATTTCGACATATTCTTTGTCATTTAAAATCTTATTATTTAGTTTCCATAGTCCTGACCCACATTTTTCTATTTTTTTCATTTTTAGGTCAATAGTGAGCATGAAATGGTCTGATAGCTTTTGGTTGGTTATTGCAGTATTAATATATATTAATGGATCATAAAAATTTCCGTAAAATTTATCAATCCTGCTAGACTGGTTTAATTTATAGTTACCCAGTTGAAATCTCCCCCTATGATTAGATTTTCCATCGAATATTGTTGTAGGTAGGTGTATAAGTTTTCTTTAAAATTAGTTTCTTATTTCTATTAGCTGGCATGTACACATTTATAATATGCCAATTAAACATTTTAACACGTAGCAACCGTCCCTTAAAAAATTCCCCCCTCCTCAAACCTTTCCCAGCTTTTTAAAAATATTATTGTTGCAACCAACTCTAATATCATTATTTGCAAAATTGTTGCATATCTTTATTGCGTTAAGTTTGTCTTCTACTAAAATTTCGAACTCTGGCTTAATTCTATAGTGTGTTTCTTGTATCATTATTACACCAAAGTTTGTTTCTTTGGCTACTTTGTCTGCTTTCGCTTTGTCTATCCCATTGCTGTTGATAGTAGCGATCCGGAAATTTGTTTCTTCCATTTTTGCTTTACTCCCAGGTGCCGCATCACTTTTATATAGAATTTAATTGTATATATTTCAGTTAAAGTTATTATATTCCATTTGTTTTTGTACACACACACCAGCACGCTCGACAAAGAGCGCTTGAGTAATATACAGTTTGATACATGCTACATGGTAGTGGGCAGGAATACATATATAGGTCGTTATCCTTCTCGACCGAAGTAGTAACATTGTTCCAATGCTAACACTCGACGTCCTCGATTTGTGCTTCATCGTATTTGCAGTCTATACACTTAAAGTTACAATGGAAAAGTGTACATGAACATATTTATACCATAGACAGAGCCTTGAAGTACTACTTTTTTCGGTCTAAAACTGTCCCAAAAAGAAAAGAAAAAAAACCCAGCATGTAATAGTTCATTTCGATACAGTTGCACAGAGCATTTGACGTTCATTTTGATGTCAATATATATTGATATCGATTAAGTGCGATTTGTTTTCAAAGCTGCTTTATTGCTGGTAGTGCTTCTGTTTTCAAGTTCGATATATACCCATGGAGCAGTAGTAATACAGAAATCAGAACAACAACCATCATCATCATCATCGGGAGTATTATTATCGTATATGTTGGTCACATCGATGATCATTAATAAAAAGCGGTTGAAATATGAACAATATTCCATCTCTTCAAATAGCAAATAACTAAGCAAAGTGTGTGTGTGTAATTTTTAACGTAGCTTTAAAAAAAAATGCAATCATATCGCTACCATGTCTGCATTGTGACAGTTTATAATGATGTCTAGCAATGTGGCATCATGCCACAAACATACAGCATTTTGTCCCACCCAATCACATTATCCTCACACCAATATCTTAATGATGGGCGCCAAAAGAGGCAGCTGCTAGTACCATTTTTATGTCTTTAGTGTGATTAGGCAGGGGTTTGAATCCGCGACCTCTCGCATCCAAGGCGGACGCTCTGTACAGACACTGCACCACCTGAGCGATCGCTTAGCAAAGAATGTACGATACTGTTTCCTGTTGTTCATAACAACTCGACCTGGAGACCCACCTGACGGAAAATGAAAGCGCATTATAACGTTATAATATACGAATCCGGAATTTTTTTTGATTATTATAATTTTCAAGAAAGTTAGTGCCTTTTAGCATTTGACAAAGTGTGCTTGCAGTTGCATACTAAGGGGAGGGGGAGTTTACTACTGATTTAAAGCATAAAATTAAAACTAAACAACAGCATAACATGTTTATATATCTTATTAAATACGTCTTCATTTGTCTTTCCGTGCGCCAAAATGCCTTCCTACACGAACATGTTCCATATAGGTAAATAAGTTGTACCAATCGTAAACAACCACCGATTTCGACATATATGATATCAATTTATAGGTTTCTCATCAGTTTAAATCGATCTGTGCAAAAAAAAAAAAAAAAAAAAAAAATAATTAAAAAAAATGTGTGAAAATGAATAATAAAAAAGTTGCTATTTGCGACTAATTGTCGCTTGCGATTTTACCGATCTTCGTATCCTTGATGCTTCCATCCTTCCCGTTTAGGGATGGTAGCACCTACTTGGATGCTAATACTATAGATTTGAAGCATATAATTAAAGCTGTACAACAGTAAATAATATGTTTATGTATCTTCTTATTAAGTACGTCTTCATAATGTATGTTCGTGCGCCCAATGCCTTCCTCTACGAACGGTTTCGATATACACGAATAAGTCATACCAATAGTAAATAAACACCGATTTTGACAAATTTCATATTAATATATAGGTTTCTCATCTGTCTAACTCGATCTGTGCCAACAGACATGTGTGAACATGCAGAATACAAAAAAGTGTACTTTTTACTGAATATTGGGTTCGACTTTACTGATCTTCATATCCTTGCTACGTTCATATACCGTTCCCGTTCTGCGATGGTAGCACATACGTCCATGCTAATACTATAGATCTGAAGCATAGAATTAAAGCTGTACATAATTATAAAATATGTGTATGTATCTTATTAAGCACGTCTTTATCTGTCTTTCCGTGTGCCTACATCTGACCTATACGAAAGTTTTCCATATGGGCGAATAAGTCATACCAATCGCAAAGAACGATTTTGACACGTTTGATATCAGTTGATAAATTTTTATCAGTCTAAATAGATCTGTGCCAATATAAATGGGTGAAAATGCAAAATAGAAAAGTTGGTATTTTTCACTCAGTATCGCTTGCAACGTTACCGGTCATCGTATCCTTGCTACGTCCATCTGCCATTCCCGTTTTGCGATCGTATCACATTTTTTCGATGCTAATTCTATAAACCTGATACATATAATAAAAGCTGTTCAACGGTAAATAATGTGTATGCGTCTTATGAAGTACGTCTTCATTTGTACGTCCTTGCGTTTAGTGCCTTCCTAACCGAATATTTTCCATATAGGCGAATAAGTCATACCAATCGCAAACAACCAACGATGTTGACAAGTTTGATATCAATTGATACGTTTCTCATGATTCTAAGTCGATCTCTGCCAATAGACATGTGTGAAAATGCAAAATAAAAAAGATTGTTCTTTTTACTGAATATCGGGTGCGACATTACCGATCTTCATATCCTTGGTACGTGAAACTACCATTGCCGTTTTGCGATTGTACCACATATTTCGATGCTAATACTATAAATTTGAAGAATATAATTAAAGCTGTACAACAGTAAATAATATGTGTGTGTATCTTATTAAGTACGTCTTCATTTGTCTGTCTTTTCTCCTAATGTCTTCTATACGATCGTTTAACAAACAGGTGAATAAGTCATTACAATAGTAATAAACACCGATTTAGCAAAATTTGATATCAATTGTTAGGTTTCTCGTCAGTCTAAATCGATATGTGCCAACAGAAATGTGTGAAAATGAAAATAAAATAGTTTGTATTTTTGACTCGATATCGGTTGCGACTTATACGTGCCTCTACCATTGCAGTTTGCCACGGTACCACATATTTCAATTTTAATATTATAGATCTCAAACATATAAGGAAAGCTATACAACAATATATAATATGTGTATGCATCTTATAAAGTACATCTTTGTGTGTCTGTATGTCCGCTCAATGTCTTCCTCAATGAGCGTTTTCCATATAGGCAAATAAGTTATAACATTAGTAATTTTTTAAAAACGCGATTTAGACGAATTTGATATCAATTGATAGGTTTCTCATCAGTCTAAATTGATCTGTGAAATATATAAATGTGTGAAAATGCAAGTAAAAAAGTTGATATTTTTTACTTGGTGTCGCTTGCGATATTACGGATCATCAACGGATCATCATATTCTATATTCTACCTACGTGCCTCTACCCTTGCCGCTTTGAGATGGTACCATATAATTCGATGATAATCATTTGAATGTTAGTGCTTCTAGATCTTTACAACACGAACGTTTATCTTAGAGTCGAATAAGTCATACCAATCGTAAGCACACACAGATTTTGACAAATCTGGTATTATTTGGTAGGTTTCTCATCAGTCTAAATTGATCTATGCCTACAGAAATGTGTGAAAATGCAACCTAGAAAAGTTTATATATTTTACCCAGTATCCTTTGCGACTTTACCATTACCAATCTTCATATCCTTGTTACGTGCCTCTAGTATTGCTGTTTTGCGATGGTATCACATACCTCGATGCTGATACTAGTGATATGAAGCATATACTTAAGCAATAAAACAGTAAAAATTATGTGTATGTATCTTATTAAGTACATCTTCATTTCTCTGTCCGTGCGCCTATATCCGTGCAACATGATCGTTTTCTATAAGGCTAAATATGTCATGTTAATCGTAAAAAAAGCTACAAAGATTTGGACCTATTTGATATCCAGTCATTGGTTTCTCATTAGTCTAAAACGACCCGTGTCAATATAAATGTGTGAAAATGCTACCTTGAAAGTTGCCTTTTTTGTCTCGGTATTGCTTGCGACTTACCGATCTTCATATCTTTGCTACCCGCTTCTACCCTTGCCGTTTTTTGATGGTTTGTATATAACCAAATAAGTCATGCCAATTGTAAAGAACCACCGATGTTAACACATTTGATATTAGTTTATAGGTTTCTCATCCTCCAAATCTTTCTGTTTTTAAGAAACGTTTTTCTAATTCAACTAACGGGTCATCACGCTAAAATTACGCTACTGACAAATGTCACCTTAATATCCTACATACTAAACTTAGACAAGCAGGTAGTCTCCTGAAATCCGACCTTTACATGGTGAATTTAGTTAACTCTTTCACGTGTGCATGTGCTTATGATAATGAAGAAGTTGAACACTTTGTCTATTGCCCCTTACCTAATGCCAAAGATCCCAGCTCTTTCGCTCTACCTTTCAATACACTTCTTGGTTAAGTCTAGATTTATCATTGAAAAGTGACGTGACTACTCACCTACAATAAGATGTCTTTCTGCTTGTGTGATGACCCGTTAGTTAAATTAGAGAAACGTTTCTTAAAAATAGAAAGATTTGGAGGATTTCGGATATCATCAGGCAGAGAGTTCTAAAGACGAATCGTATATGGTAAAAGGTCGTGTGAAAATATAAAGTTTGGTTGAGATTGGTGTGATACTTTGAGAGTAACGTAGACGATAATTAGATGCCTCATATCTCCTTTGTGGAAGAAGTTCGTTTAAATAGTTAGGTACTTGAGTATTTATAATCGAATACATAATGCATAATCTCTTCCTTTTCCTTCGTTGTGCAAACCAAGCAGTTTCCGCATAAAGAGACTATCTAGAAGAATTAATGGGTATAGATCTGGAACGATCCGTGCATCTTCCATCTGATTTTCCCCCCTTTATTCTGATCTTTCCGAATCTTCAATAGAACAATTATCCCAGACTCCAGAAGTATATTCTAAGGTTGGACTTATGAATAGTGTATATAATTTAGCTGAAGTCAACAATTAGTCTGCATTTAGACGGTAGTGTTTTATCTCCTTTCTTATACATCGGTATGTCATACGCTAGCTTGCACTGTGTTAGGAACACGCTGGCTGGGAGTGATTTATTTAAATGTATTTGCAATGGAACATACATTTCTTCAACTATACTTGTACAAGTTTATTACTTATTGGATTGGTTCCAGCGGTTTTGTTTAGGTCAAGACTAGTTACTACATCTATAATTTCTTGTTTATATATAATGATGGCAGAAATAAAAGTTTCATTTCTAACTTCAAAATGCGGTAACTGTTTATCATAATTTTTTAAACGTGTAACATATCAAACTTCCGAGTTCAACAGGTCGCACTTCTCCTGATCACTTGTTGCAAATTTAGATGATCATTTCGTACGTTTCAGTGGAGGTAATAGGTTCCATGTCTTTGTAGAATGTACTTGTTATCTTATTATTTTCCAATAATGTCGAGGATTTGATCCGATGGCAGGGGTTGAACCTGCATCCTTTCGGTCACAGGTCTGAGACGCTAACCACTGAGCCAATGTTGCTCCTCTTAAGATTAATATACCCATATGATATTTTCCAGTATCATACGTAACTATATGATACGTTTAATAACACCCAGTAACTCAGCAAATGCCGGCATGACGACATATGAATTGAAGGTGTAATGACGAATGTAATTTAAAGTCAATTATGTAACCTATTTTTATGCTTTTTATTGAATATCATTTCTGTCATGTGATACACATAACATAATCTTACATTTAAGTTTATTTAAAATGAAATTTATGAAATTCGTTAAATAGTTTCAATCTTTTGCGACTCTCGTGAAAAGATCCTTCATTGCTGTTCATATAATTTTACATGTCATTATATTTCTTTATTGATTTGCACTTTGGTTACAAAAGAGACAACTTTTGCAATTTAAAACTTATTTCATCTATACTACACTAGTATAGCTCATGAAATGAAGGCAGTTTACTTGGCCTCTAATTCATCTATAGGGAATGATACCTGCGGGAGACTGCTCTATCTGACCAGTGTGTAACTATGGAAACGGTAATTTAGTGACCTCTTCTCCAGCCTCGAGCTTTAGGTTAAGATTGAAATTCGCTGTCTTATGTAATGTTCTGTATCTGTAGTTTAAAGCTGGGAGAATTATACAAAGAGAATAGCAAGTAAACCCTTCTGTAAATGGAGCAAACTCGCACTTTTACACTGTAAAACTAATTTATCTTACAATCATTTATGAATAATTAAAAATTACTGAGTAGTAACTAAGAATATATAAATTCTTTAGATGGAGACCCAAATTTCATTTTTTAAATTATCGTATTTTTTATGTTTACTTTCCAGATACATTTTTAAAAAAATTCTCAAGAAAATATGAAATCTGACAAAAGATAACGAAAGTCTTATTATTTTGATTTTTTGTAAAGAGCAAAGAAAGAAAACTATTAATGACATAAGCTTTCATCATGACATATACACACTAGCCTCCACAGAAGTACCTTTATGACAGTACGGTTAAAATAGAAATAAATATGCATATACAGTTGTAAACTTTCCCGATTTATGACTAAACATTTATACTGTGATAGGGTATTCTTAGTAAGTAAAATGTGTATTATACAATGAATGAATAGGAGGTATTCGATGAATGGACTGCACGCATTTCAGGTGCAGTGGCTACTCAAGATTATTTACTGATGCACAAACTAGTTATAGTTGTCATACTGGTTGTCATTCCAGGGATACTGACAGTCAGTGATTTCCACCTTGTAAAATCTTTCCTCTAGGGCGGACAATAATAATAGTTTCTGAAGCTGATTTTATTAGCAATGGTTTGCAAAATAACAACAAATATCCTTGTGTTTTATCAACTCATTATGGTTCCGCTACTTTGGTAGAACAAAAAGGAATGTTCTTTATTGTTTTATGAATTTTATGCCCTGTGACAATGGCCAACATTTTGTAGGTCACGATCACTTTGGCATAAACTTATTTTATGCATGGCAGTTGGAAACTACGAAAATCTTCTTAGAGGCGAGCTGTATAATCGGCAGTTACATTGTTATTCTGAAAGAGTTCTGATAACTAAATAAATAAGTAAATAAATAAAAACACCATCTTTTATCATTAAAAGTTGCCAAGTGTTGTTTATACATTGTACGTGGCGTAATTCGTAAGTTTACTCGGCATATTTTCAACTCGGTAACGCCTGGTAACGGTCATACTTTTACCTAAATATGTGGGTCCTTTGAGAGCATCGTAAATGTATGGAGGAAAAGAAATAATTGTATTTTATGCTCATCTCAAAAGATTTGTTTGTATTTCTGCGAAATAGTCATGCCTAACCAGATAATAGCACAGACCCCCCCCCATTGTAACTACAAAGCCTTGAGCAAGTGCGAAGTTACCAGTTAATTTTATTGTTTGTTTCTATTTTTCAAGTTGTCTTCGTGTGTGCGCGCGTAAATTGAAAGCTTGTTATTACCAGTCAATATCGTCAATCATATTTGCTCCATTATTCCATGCAGATAAGAAAGGAACTAATTTTGTGTTGAATTTGTGCCCCCCCCCCCCCCATCCCACCCCGCCCCGGCACGGTACAATAAACAAACACTTGATTGAAAATAAAATAAAAGAAACTAACCTTGCATTGTTATAATGTATTCCTTCTTTTTTCATCATGCGAAATTTACAGAACAAAATATATCAACGAACTCCGTAAATGTAGCGGATGCCGGCATGCGTATGCATCCTTACTGTGTGTGTATCGCTAATGTCAGATAAAAAAAATATCGCAAAAGAGACGAAAATATCACCAGATTGCTTGAAGGCGCCTGCCATTCACGCATGATAAGTTTCAAGGTGCAAACGGACCAAGATTATATTGTATCCAGGTTAACTATACGACGATATCTCGCAAATAAAAAAAAAAATCATTATTTTAAAGAACATACAATGTGAGTGCAAATGATAATCTTTCGCAGGTATGAGTTACGAAAGTATCATGGGGGGGGGGGGGCACCAGACAGATGACCCCCACCACACAAAAAAGAAAGTGTTTTCATGTACTCTTGTATACCCCAAGATGTGTGTGCTTGTTTAAAGTTTAAAAAAGGAATTTTGATCAAACTTTTAGTTTATAATTAGTCCTAGTGTTTTCTAAAGGGTAGTAGTCTGAAACATGGGTCTTATTCCCATTTTCAGATTTCATATCCTTGATTTTTAGTGATCTTTGTCAAGAATTTTCTATGTTCCGTGTATGCTATGTGTATCAATGCTATGGTGTGTGTATGCTATATAGTCTGTGTGTAGGGACAGCAATACTATGTCAAATTTGTCTCTGTTGTCTTAATATATATTTTTCTATGGACTTTTCAAATTTATTTGTTTGTCCTGGTATAAATTTAGTTGCTTTTGAATTAATTTGCAATTTAGAATTCCGGCGAGATGAACGGTATACTACCATTTGAAATTAAAATAAAACCTTTTGTTTTATGTGATTGACTATGGTGTGGTGTTTCTCACATTAAAGTCTATTTTCAAAATGAGGTAGGCTGTATTCGAGTCAGGGTCCGCACTTTCTTTCTTTATTTATTTGTGTTTCTCCCGATTCGAGTTAGGCCTCCTCTCTAGTATTTAATTTATAATGTAAAAGAAGTAAATATCCAACCCAAAACCCCTTAGGAAGCTTTATACATTTACTGGTTTGGTTTTAGCATGAAAAACATAAGTGACATCTACAAAAATAATAAACTGGTAAAAAGACTAGAAACAACAAGGACCTTTAGAAGTATAAAGGAACTTTTATGTAAATATAGGGAAAATGAGGAACTTTGGGGAATTGAAACTAAGGAAACATATAATTGGATAAGGGAAAATTTAACCTCTAAAATTAAAAATAAAGTAGAGGAGGAAATATCTCGGTTAATTGGGACAGACCTTAGAGGTACTGGACCAACATCGGCTCTCCAAAAATACAAAGCTTGATATTCAAATATCTACACGACATATGCATACATGTAAATTATCTCATGTGCAAATGTGCGAACTTCACAAAATATCATGCGATGGCACAGTGCGAGTTTAGGAAACAAGACAGGATACAATTAATTATGGAGATATCCAAGAAATAAAAATACAGAAGAAACCAAGTTTTATATCAAGACGGCAACTTTAACAAAACTTTAATAGGAAAAATAACAGATAACATAACTAAAACCATGATGGCGTGTGACCAAGTCATAAACATAAAAAAAATGAATAGGCAAATTTTTTTGTAATCCTTTCAAATTAATTAGAAAAAAGAACTTCTATGAAGATTTGTGAATGGGAGGGACGGGGCTGCAAAGGGTGAAAAGAAGGGGAGGGAGATGGGGCAATGGATAATCTCCCCTTAAAGGGGACCATCACAAAGTGAACCCTTGCCCTCATACCCCCACCCCGGATTGGAATCTGCTGTAGCCGCCACCCTTTTAGATTCTTATAAATTTTCCTAAACAGCTTCAGTTTCTTTTTATTATCCATTACAATTAAAATTAAATAATTAAATAGACTTTAATTATATTACGCAAACTATCACAAATCCTAATTATCGGGACAGAGAAACTATATGGGAAAAGAACGAGATAATGACGTCATGGGGCTATGAAAGAGTCGGGAAAAACACCTCATATAGGAAACTTTACATACATACACGAAAACAAAGGATCTAATAAGTCTCTCTTCTAATTCTATTTGCTCAAAATGTGCAGCTCTCGTACTGCACGGTAAATCCCCACTGTGTGTGTGTGTATGTGTGTGTGTGTGTGTGTGTGTGTGTGGGAAGAACAACCATTTTTAGAGATTTTGGCAGAAATCCAATAAATAATTTGAGACGGCCTAACTCTAGGTGGGAGAAATACAAGCAAATAAAAAAGTGTATGGACTCCAACTCGAGTACAGCGGATTTCAATTTACAAATCCAATATGTGAATAATGACACAATATATTTGCACACAGAACACATTAAGTTTTTTTTTTCTTAATTAAATTATAATACACCGTTACTTAGCCAAAATTCAAAAATATATTAAATAAATAAAAATAAACCTTTTCTTGATCCGATTATAAGGTCCTAAGATTACTGGGGAGATCTGGGAAAAAATAAAGGCTATCCCAACATGGAAGCAAAATATAGCATACACAAACTATAGCATATATATATATAGCACACACGGGATATAGGCGACCTCTAGCCAAGGTCAACCAAGAGTATAGGGAAGGGATTTCAAGTCAGGTGATGGAAAGATGGAAACCTATTCGGAAAAACAACCCTATAGATAAAACTAGGTTTTAAAAGAAATACCCCGTTAAAAAGGAGAATTAAATTTTTTTGACCTAAATTCTTTTGCATAATATAAAACATACAACACATGGGGGGGGGGATAAATACACATAAAACACTATAATTTTTTGGAAAAGTGGGGTGGGGGGTCTGTCTGGTGCCGGCTTCCCCCCCCAGTACTTCGTCTTGTGGGGATAAATGTACGTCATTTCCTGCTGGCGTCCTCTATAGGTGGAAAGTCGTATCTAAGTAACAGTGATGTATACTTTTATTTCGAGAAATTAAATTATTTTTTCTGTACACTTTATAGGTTTTTTTTGGTTCTTTTTGTTCAAGTATAACTACTTTTAATCATGTTATGCAAATCTGATGTATAAAGAAAAATGTTGGTGCATGGCCGGTAACTTTTATACGTCATGGCAACGGAAAATAAATTCCGCGCATGCGCATTTTGTGTGGGAGCACCAAAAAAAACCCCACACAAAAACAAGCAATCTACTAAAACAAGCCATTACGTGAGAACTTGGCCTGAAAAGAGCAAATATAGGTACTATAAAATATTGCTAGTCTCGGATTTGACAAGCCTTAGTTTTTTATGCTGATGAAACATTTTTCAGTAGAATTTTTTTTCCTACAGTTTAAATGCCTAATTTTACTGTTTATAATCATACATGTTCAAATGTACTGGTCACATATAACAATATCGTCGAAATATTAACTGATACCATGCTGGATTTATATAGAATGTCTAAATAATCATAAAACTAAAGGTGTAATTGATTATAACCAATATATATTTTTTGCAATAACAAGATAATGAGATCCGAACATTGACCAAACAGTACTTAGAGAAATTCAGTATCGATTAGTTCATCCTCAACCTCCAACTGATATACTTTATTGCAAGGGGTAAATGGTACCGTATTGAAAGACGTGTTAGGATAAAAGATACCGTTGTTAAAGAATATCCTGACCGACTGAGATCTTAACATCGTACATCATAGCTGCAAACAGTGCAAGCCAATATACACATTTGCATTATGCTCACGCAAGAAATATTGTATCAACCAAATGGGTTTCTTGACCGAGCGATGTCAAGCCCTTGCGCGAATCCCGCTACGAGTCATAGGTTTCCCCGATTCAAAGGAATCCTGTACAACTACTTCTGCAAACTGGAAAGTCCAACGCGTCCAATCTATCAGTAATGTTACTCTAATTAATACATGACCACAAATCCCAACTTCCCAATTGTATGTCAATGTCACAACTGCAAAGCTTCTCTTCGTTAACTTTCCGTAACTTACCGCCAGTATTTCACGCCGTGAAACTATACAACTCAACAACCTAATACAGGGAACCGTTTTTACTACGCCACCTTAGGCCTTTTAAATCATGATTTTTAGCTTCATTTCGCCTGTAACTTTGTAACATATTTACCACCACAGCAACAATAAATGGCGCCCGCCGACGGCGGAACAGTCCTTTTCTGTTGATTCCATTGTATAATTTACCAATCTCCAGTCATAAATACTGCACCTGGAGTCACACGATCAATTCACGCAATTAGATTTGAATAGGGACTACTGAGTGACAGGGATACTCATACGGCTCTTACCTGAATTCACCAAAAGTAAACCATGTCATCTTGAAACTCACTTACACTTCACTCCGTAACGTTTGCCCCTAGTAATTGGCTAATTATTTTGGTCTAAAGACTATAATCCCAGCACCGACTTCCCATATTCAAGCAAGTATATAAGGAATCCTTAAAATGGAGAGCGGTAAACAAATGCGCATACTCCAAAATATATTACAATATTATACATACCTTGGAATTTTATTAACTATTTTTGTTTACATATTTTCATTGTACTCGTGGATGGGTAATGTGATTTTGCGTTCTGCCTTGCTTATAAAATGTATTGTCTTTGGTCAACAAAAGTTGATTTAGAGAGGATAAGAAAAGAAGTTTTGTTAAACGATGATGGAATTAAATAAACACTGGGGACAATATCGTACGTTGCACATAAATCGCAGAGATTAATTGAGATTTTGCTTAACGGTCAATCAGTCCGCACTCGAAGTAGGGAAATAAGCGAATAGTGCAAAAGCCGACCATTGTCTGATAATCGACGTACATCTGCCACAGCCATATATTGTAAAAATCCCATTACTACAGGTAAAAAAGAATTAACTACAACTGCTTCTTTGGGGCGTCATGTGTGACCAGTGTATATTAGTACTGTGTTAGAAAAATATTGCGACAAACCAAAGTAAAGAAAACAGTCACTTTTATCAATCAGTCCATATCGTTTTACAAATTATACTGAATAACTGACTTCAGTAGAACTCAGAAGAATGTATTCCTGTAAGCACATCACGATTGCGGTGTTTGTACATTTATATAAAGTGGGATCATTTTACAAGCAAAGTATACATTTAAAAATTAACACTACAAAAGAGACAACGCTTAAGTACATACGGATTATAATCGTGAGATGGCAAAGAATGGTTCATATGTTGAGAGGTAACCAATACACCAACAAAATAAGAGTTTGTAAGAACATCTTATTTCCTTCTTAGATATACTTAGCCATAATGCAAATTGTTTCCTAATATGAAACATGTAAACATATTCCGACCATGCTGGAAACAAAAATAGTAAATTTAATTTAGTTCAGCGTAAACTGTAAGTTAGTTCTTTCCTTTTGGCATGGTGTCTGAATAAAAAAGTATATTTCTCAAATTTGCTAACCACTACACTGTCATTATGTAATTAGATACCTAATTGATGTACCATGGTTGTATACATATATCTATAAATATATATAGTTTTGTGGACATGTACGGTTGAATAATACCATCCCGTGTTTGTGTAGGGAAATGCGTACATCACAATCGCACTCGTAAATTTGAATCAATACCATCTCATGAATGGTTAGGGGCCGTCCATTTAGTATGTACGTATGGGGGGGGGGGGTAACCCAAATGCATAGGCTTGAGCATGGAGGTATACTGATAATATATGTACGCATTTAAGGGGGGGGGGGGCGCTGAAACCTCGAAAATAAGTTGTATAATACGTAACCTGTTCGACTTGGTTCAGTAGGCTTTTGCATTTTAGCGGACATAAGACAAACTTGTCCCACCCAGTCACACTATCCTGACACCAGGCCGACTAATCCGAACACTAACCTCTTAATGATCGGCACCAAAAGAGGCAGCTGCTAGTACCATTTTTATGTCTTTAGTATGATTCGGCCGGGGTTTGAATACGCGACCCCTCGCATCCGAGGCGGACGCTCTATAGACACATTGCACCATCGGAGAAGTCGCTTAGTAAAGAATGTACGATACTGGTTCCTGTTTTTCATGACAACTCGACCTGGAGACCTACCTGATGGAAAATGAAGGCACATTATAAGGTTATAATATACGAGTCCATAAATACATAAATATTTTTTAAATTATAATTTTCGAGCAATTAGTGTCTCTTAGCATTTAACAAAGTCTGCTTGCAGTAGCGTACTAAGGGGAGGGGGGTTACAACATACTTCGATGCTAATACTACTGATTTCAAGCATAAAATTAAAGCTAAACAACAGCATATAACATGTTTACATATATTATTAAGCACGTCTTCATTTGTCTTTCCGTGCGCCAAATACCTTCCAACACAAAGATTTTCCATATAGGTAAATTAGTTGTACCAATCTTAAACAACCATATATTTCGACATATATAATATCAATGTATAGGTTTCTCATCAGTTTAAATCGATCTGTGCCAAAAAAAGTCGAGAAAATTAATAATAAAAAAGTTGGTATTTATGACTCATTATTGCTTGCGACTTTACCGATCTTCATATCCTTGATATGTGCATCTACCCTTCCCGTTTTGCGATAGTAGCACATACTTGGATGCTAATACTATAGATTTGAAGCATATAATTTAAGATGTACAACATTAAATAATATGTGTATGTATCTTATTAAGTACGGTTTCATATGTCTGTTTGTGCACCCGATGCCTTCCTATCCGAACGGTTTCCATATAGGTGAATAATTTATACCAATAGTAAACAAACACAACTTTTGACAAATTTCATATTAATATATAGGTTCTCATCTGCCTAAATCGATTTGTGCCAATAGACGTGTGTGAAAATACAAAATAAAAAAGTTCCACTTTTTACGGAATATCGGGTGCGACTTTACCGATCTTCATATGCTTGCTACTTTAATACACCCTTCCCGTTTTGTGATTGTAGCACATACTTCGATGCTAATATTAGAGATCTGAAGTATAGAATTAAAACTATACAATATTATAAAATGTGTGTATATATCTTAATAAGCACGTCTTTATTTGTCTGTCCGTGCGCCTAGATCCGACCTATACGAAAGTTTTTCATATGGGCGAATAAGTCATAACAATCGCAAAAACAACGGTTTTGACACATTTGATATCAGATGACAAATTTGATTTTAATTGATATGTTTCTAATCATACTAAATCGATCTGTGCCAATAGACATGTGTGAAAATGCAAAATAGAAGGTTTTGTTCTTTTTACTGAATATCGGGTACGACTTTACCGATCTGCATATCCTTGCTACGTGAATCTACCATTGCCGTTTTGCGATCGTACTACATATTTCGATGCTATTGCTATATATCTAAAGCATATAATTAAAGCCGTACAACTGTAAATAGTATGTGTATGTATCTTATTAAGTATATCTTCCTTTGTCTGTCATTTCGCCTAATGTCTTCCTATACGATCGTTTTCCATACAGGTGAATAACTCATAACAATAGTAAATAAAGCCCGATTTTGACAAATTTGATATAAATTGATAGGTTTCGCATCAGTCTAAATCGATCTGTGATAGTAGAAATGTAAGAAAATGCAATATGAAAGTTTTGGTATATTTGACTCTGTATCGCTTGTGAATTTAACAATCTTCATAACCTTGATACGTGCATCTTCCATTGCCGTTTGTCTCGGTATCACAAACTTCAATGTTTATAGTATAAATCTGAAGCATACAAGGAGAGCTATACAACAGTATATAATATGTGTATGAATCTTATTAAATACATCTTGATGTGTCTGTATGTCCGCCCAATGTCTTCCACAGCGAGCGTTTTCCATATT
Source organism: Sinohyriopsis cumingii (assembly GCA_028554795.2). Classification (NCBI taxonomy): domain Eukaryota; kingdom Metazoa; phylum Mollusca; class Bivalvia; order Unionida; family Unionidae; genus Sinohyriopsis; species Sinohyriopsis cumingii. The sequence continues at coordinate 50,827,013 of CM068825.1, forward strand.
GTGTATTGTTCCACTTCCTATTTTTACACTACCTAATTTTGACCTAGTTTAATAAACACCCATTTCTACAGAGGACACATCTGTCGCAGCCTCGACATTTTTTTACACTTATCAGCACTGAGTCACTCGGACAAAAAGATTTGTCAAAAGTCATATCATTATTATTAATGAAGTGAAACAAGGACACATACGATGAAAAAAATAATACATTTCTCCAATTCACTTTTTTCCAACCAGGAAGTCCTCTTAAAATCTTTACCAACTATTCTGACAAGGCAAATACAATTCGTTCCATACCAATCATCCAGTCTGCTACTCAACATGTGTTAGCTATGTGACTCACAGCTGATAACTGCATCTCCATCACTTTTTTAGAATTGTGTTTTGTGTTTTACGTGAATATGTCATTACTGATTTTCTGAGGTGGTTCTTGGGTATTTTACTTTGGAGTAATGAACATGAAACACACGTTTATAGTATATTTCATAAATAAATCAGCATCCTCTACATTACTGCTAATTTAAATAAAATTACGTGTATTACTATTAGGATTTTTCTCTCAAAAATAGGCAATTTTACTTTAATAGTAAATTTTCAAACGTCCATTAAACTAATCTTGATATTTAACTTATTTTGACAAATTAATTCTTTCTAAATGTCTTCTGTCTCCTATTATTTGCACTATTAGAGAAATAAGTTATGAAGTATGCAAAACAGTTTTGTACCTTAAACAGTACATGTACATTAAAGAAATGGGGTTCTGCATATTCACAATGCCATTTAATTATTGCAAGGATGTTGTACACTAAATCCAGTATTCTTTTATTATAAGTAAACAATTGTATTATTATACCATCATGATTTTCCCCCAATTTTATTCTTTCAGCTTTTCCAACAAAATATCTGTTCCAAAACAAATTTTTTGATAAATATAGGAACAAATTCTGAGTAAACACCATTTTTCTTTTGTTGTCGTTGTTAATGGTAGACTGAGAGAAGAAAATGCAGCAGCATATAATATGAACTTAAGTGAAGTTATGAACTTACTAAGCCTGGATTTAAATAAATGGTATCACTTGTATTTCTAATGACAGCCACAATCCTCTTAGTTTGGGCTCAAGACCAGCAATAGTGAATAGAGGTATTTCGAAAGACATATAACAGCTCACTCATTATAATGTTACTAATTAGCATTATTGAAAACTTCTTAGATATCAAAATAAATAGTATATATGTATGGTGCTTGTTGGCGACATTGGCAGATTATTCACTCCACATCCTGGTTCCCGGGCAGTTTTGATCTCTCACAATAATAATCACGGGCATAGTGGCTCGTTACAAAGAAAATCAACAGATTTGGGTTCTAACCTGTAACACTATTAACATATTATATTGTTACAGGTTAGAACCCCATCCCTTGATTTTCTTTGTAACGACCCCCTGTCATCATGGGCAGTAAATTTGAAACATACTACTTCCGGGTCAATCTATTTTTAAGGTGCAATATATACTAGTACATAATGGGAGGTAACTCAAGTTGTGCTATTCAATTCAATTCATTAATGAAAAAATGGAAATAAATAGGTAAAAAGGCAATTATTTATTTTGCAGATGAATATTTATCGAATATTTAACATTCAGCAGCGTAAATATGCATTTATTTTATTGATATTTGTGGCAAGAGTGCAGAAAAGGACGACGTGCTTCGTGGGCAGATGGAAATCTGCCCACGAACTTTTATCTGCCCACGAAACCGTCTGAGGACGACAAAACTGCCCACGACCCACCTTAAATAATAGTATATATATATATATATATATATATATATATATATATATATATATATATATATATATATATATATAGACACACGGGTTATAAAACCAGTGTTGGTATGAACGAAAGGGGCATAAGATCAAGTATGCAAGTATGTCTACACAGGAAAATAATATACGCACGCGCAATCAAAATCATAAAATGGTTATGAAAAACAAAATACGTGCTGCTAAAATTTTATATTTTTCTCACTATTAAGTGGCATACATGAGTTTATATTCTAGTATCTCAGTACAAAAATACATTGCAAATATTATCTGAATTGAATATTATGTGATAATGAAGCTGAGTCAGTTGCTCGAGCAATAGAATAGCATCGATACAAGCCATGATTGACAAACGCTCGGCATCGATGTCAAGGTCATACGTCAAAACAATCAATCTTGGAAATAAATATTTCACCTGATACAAGTCTTCTTGTACCATGTTCAGAGAAAGGGAAGATTTTGAATCTCTCCTCGTGGTCCCACTTTCCTTCTCTCTTATGGTTGCAGACGATCGTCTTATAGTCCCCGAGATAGTTCAGACGGGCATTGAAATAGAATGCTATGGCGTCCACCTTGGATTCACTTTCTCTTTGACAATTAACGTTCAACCTACAAAGATCGTTTTGACTGAACCTACAACTCTGTTCACATTCTGTTTGAAGGCATGTCGAAAACTTTATGGACGATAAGGTTTCTGTAAAATCTGACAAAAACGATGAAATAAAAAAACATCGTATATTGGTAATTATTTCCGGAGAATTATAGAATCGTCAACAGAATGCCTTGATTATTACGATTTAATAAGCTTTCTTAGTATAAACGTTATTTTACTGCCCGAATCGTCAACAGAATGCCTTGCTTATCATTTTTAACATAACTTTACCAATTTTTCACTCATATCACTACGATATCTGCAGTGTGGCAGTTTATAGTGATGTCTAGCACTGGGGCATCATACCGCAGACATGTAGCATGATGCCCCACCTAGTCACATTATCCTGATACCAGGCCGACCAAACCTAACACTAACTTCTTAATGCTGAGCGCCTACCTAGCGAGGAAGCTGTTCGTACCATTTTTATAAGTCTTTGGTATGACTCGGCCGGGATTCAAAACCACAACCTCCAGCGCGTTCAAAGAGATGTCCTACATTTAAACGCAGCCATATAATTCCTCGTTCAGACAAATGTTTTGCTTATAAATGTAGCCATATAATTTCGTTTTCTTTTTGATGACAAATAGCATTGCACTGCATATTTGTAGTGTTACGTCGTACCTAAACTCGGGTATTAAATGTACAACAATAAGCTCTTGAATCATTCATTTGATTAACTGATTTGTAAATTTTTCTTTTATGAAAAAGTTTAAACTTTGAATGATGTTGTGTTGTTTTCCATGTCTACAATGTATATAGTAATAATTTAACTGTTTCTGATTATAACGATATCGTTTCTTGACTTTTTAAACAGGACTCGTAAACAACACGTTATAAATTACACGAGTAATCAACTTGTAATACTTGCACTGGAGTAGATGACAACTTCTTTACATCAATGGAAAAAACATAACTCACAAATTTGATTAGAGACAAGTCAAAATTAAGTATACAACAGAAATAGATTTCATTGACTCTGTGCACAACTTACGGCCACTTACACACAACATACATTAGCTCTGTTACGGCACACCTGCTCTACGGATGGCAATCGTAGGTTTGGGACATAGCGATGTAGATTTTTTTTCTTATGCCTTATTGCAAAATCGCGATTCAAACTTAAGGCATGTCCTCATGGACTAATCAAGAACAACCTTAGGTTACATATTTCTATACTTTAGTTACAATTCTAGTAACAAGTTTATAATTAACAGGAAGCTGAATTATTAAAATGTGGGCCATTCATCTATTCTGCTTTGAAACAAATTCAAAAGTACGTAAACAGTTTCGTTAAAAGTCCAGTTCCAATGTCACCAACAACCACAAGGAAAGATGAATAACGTTTGGTTTTCTTAAACCTGACTGGTATTAGGTAAGCAAATATTTTCAAAACAAATGCAAACATTATGAGAGAGATTATGAACCATGCACTGCACATGTAAGAAAAGTAATTCCTACCTTCTTGCATCCACAAATCAAATGGTATTCCCTTAATGGTGAACGTTCTGAACTGCCTCAGGTTCATATTTTTAAATAATGGTTCTGCTTTTATATATTTAGTAATATTCATTACTTCAATAATTAGACTTTGAAAGAGGCAAAAGTCTTGACTTGGTTTACTTGAATGGCTTTGTTATTGAAGATGATTTTTGTTCGTCTATGTTGCATTTAACATTACATTTTTAAGATTACGCTGAGACGGCGAGTATGAAAAGCTCAAACATAACGCCAATGCTGAGCAGGAATCATTATGTACGGAAAACCCAAGTATGAATCTCAACCTCGTGCAAGGCAGGAAACCAAAACCGGGGTACATATTACAAGGCAGGAGACCGCAATTAGTGTAGACAAAAAGATGCATATTTATGTTGACAGCTGCTGTAAGTGCCAGCTTGAACAAATCCTTTGTTCCCTATTAGTTTATGCCGACAAGCTGCCGTTAGCTACTGTGAAGACGACAGTGAGGTCGACAGCGTCCACGACGAATCAACCGGAGAATCGACGGCGCCACAGGAAGTTTAAGTCATCAACGTTCATCACTGTAACATTTGTCTGATTAATACACAAGAGCCATGGCTTTGGGGTCTTGTGGTCATTCCCTCTTTTGTAGACAGTGTATCAATACACAGATGGCACATAATCTTAACTGTCCACTTTGTCGTGTTCCCATTGAAATAATATTACAGCTATGCTCATATGCATTAGACCTACAACAACATAACGTGTATAAACATTATAATCTACTCTTAATAACATTTAATGGCGTACTACGATACCAATTTACATTAGATCTGTTTTAGACCTGTCTTGCTTTATCGCTGATACTTCATTCATACTGAGATGTGCATACAAATTTATTGGATGTGTATTTCTGTCCGTCTGGTGAAACGGGCTGTCTTATAGTACAATATACTGTGTTCATTTCACTACACGTTTATTTTCACATTCTTAAGTGTCTTTAATTACTACACGATGTCTTGTAGGACGTATTACAAAGGTGGCAAAATAACCAGCTGGAGATCAGATATTTTTTACAGTCCTGCATGCGCTGTGTTGCATTGCCATGAGATCGGATTCCGTACTCGCGGTATACTGCCTTGAGATGCGTACACGGGTTACGTATTCACAGATTCCTGCCTTGCGATGTGTACTCGGCATTTCTCTACAAGTGGATTCCTTCCTTGCCAAAAGTTCCGATGTTTTACACGAGGTATTCGTGGTTGAGGATTCTATACTCGCGGTTTCATTCCAAGCATTTTTAATCTAAAATATATGCCACTGGGATATTTAAGAACATTCTTAATTATGTTTACTATTTGCCCTATATAAAACATGACCTATTTCATGATGTAGCATTTCTTAGTTTATAAACGTTGTATCTTCAGCAAATGCTTTACAATTTTATTTCCAAGTGCAAAGAAATGTTCACGAAATAATATATGCCTTGGTAGCAGGGTTGTATGCCTTTACTGTGTGAAACTCAGCAAAGAAAACAATTCCTGGGTGCCATGAAAATATCAGTATTTTCATAAGAATCCGATCGGTACAAACCAATATTCATAGAGTAAAGCTTTCTTTAACGATTAAACAATAATTGCATTGTAAACATCTTCAAAAGGGTGAAAGTAAAGTGTGTTAATATTGACCCCTGTCAAATATTCTAATGGTAATCCTATTTTGATTGAAACTGATGACTTGCTAATTTAATTTGATTAGCTGGTTTTGATCCCTTTCGGATTCCTTAGATGAGGAGAGGGGTCAAACCAAATATAACTGGCCCGATTGCAACTGACCTAGGTTAATGTATAAAACAACCTCAGTGTTTCCTTCTTAACTTCTTTCTATCGAAGTGGCAAATCACACTTTTACACCCATGAAAGAACTACAAACTTTTTTCATACGTACATGAATGGCTTCGGCATTTGATCATACTACGTTAGCTGAGTTATATGTTGCTAGGCCGTAATAGTATTACTAGCGCATGTGGTGCTGTTGCTGTTAACGCTGATGGCAAGAGTCGAGGCATATGAAAGACAGAAGCTACCAGTTTACATATTTTCATCTACTTATCGGGTTGTGATGTGTCTCAGACATTGTTCATCCCTTGAAATTTCCCTCTTCCCTTTTCGTCTGGCTGATAAGATTCTGAGGATCGAAAAAGAAGTCTACATCAGTTAGATATGTTTGTATGAATGAGTGGCCAAAACCACGATACTGAAAATAGTTTCCATAATTGTGGTGAATTATTTTACGAAAAACCATTCAGTAATATCTTACGAACATTACTTCATCACATTATATTTTCAATACTCTGAAATAAGGACCTAAATATATGATTATCATTACGGTTCATCAGAATGAAATCCCAATAGAACAAAACCACATTAGAACGAGAATAAAGCAATATTTGTCCAATCAGAAAGAAAACATTAACATGTATTTTGCCTCGATAAAACTTAAATCTTGTATTTTAACCCGATCTAGCTTACATCTGATATTTTTTGTCCAGACTTATAAATGTCGTGAAAAATATTTAAATAAATGTTTAAATTCGTAGTTTCAGATACAATTTATAAATTTTAAAAAAAATTGATACGTTTCAACATTTAAATCCAGTTTATATTGGTTCACGCCAGTTTTGCACTGCTGTTTGTCAGATTTTGTTTAATAAAATTAGTTTCTTTCCTGACTGACTGTTATTAGCCGTGTGAATTGTATGGTGCTATATTCAAAATAATAAATTGCCCTTTGTTGAGTCGTATTATCTTGCATAAGTGAGCGGAAAGAAAACTGTTCGGTCGTTGTGAATTACAACGATCTGTCGAGTGCAATTGCAACTCGGTCCAAATATTACACTGACCACCACTAATAATCCTACTTTCTTCATTATACTACTGGCCTCTTGTTTGCTTCACTTTTGTGCTGAATCTGTCAGTTTAGGTTTTGGTCCACGCTGCGTTCACTGCTTCAACTAAATCTGTCAGTTTAGTTCTTATTCCACTCTTCGTTCTAACATTGGCATGATCTCCGATTTCCTCGAATCAGTTCAATTCTGGAGAATTATTGGATAATAAATCTTCGACGGATACGAACCAACTTTGTTACAAAAACACGTCTATCCATGACCCATATTCAACACTTTAATGTCCGTGCTGGAGCTTTGCACCCTTCTGACAAGGTGAAGGTGTTCCCCCTATAAGCTGGGGTTTCCACAGATTTTATCAGTGATCTCGCTAGGTTCCTATCTACGTTTACCATTGTGTTTATTTTAAATTGTATGTATAGAAGGTATGGATATACGTTTCTCAAAAGCGTTTATGAATGATGAGCAATATACACAATTACTTTTTTTTTACAATTTGTTGAAAAAAATTACATACTTCACAACTCTCTAGTCTTAAACAAGCAACAACAAAAAAGCTGCAGCAGAGTCATGTATATACTGTTGGCAGCATATGGACGATACTAAACAGACATGGATAACTGTATCGTTGGTAGCATCATGACGATACTAAATAGACATGCATAACTGTTTCGTTGGTAGCATCATGACGATAGTAAACAGAGTCGCGTATATACCGTTGGTTGCATTATGGAGATACTACAGAGTCATGTATATGCCGTTGATAGCATCACGACAATAATAAACAGTCCTGCATAACTTTAACGTTGATACTAAACAGTCCTGCATAACTTTAACGTTGATACTAAACAGTCCTGCATAACTTTAACTTTGATAGCATTATGATGATACTTAACAGTCATATATATACCGTGAGTAGCATCATGACGATATTAAACAGAGTCATGTATATACCGTTAGTGGCATCATGACGATACTAAACAGAGTCACGGATAACTGTAATGTTGGTACTAAACAGAGTCATACATAATTGTACAGCTGGTAGCATCAGGACGATACTAAACAGAGTCATGTATGACGTTGGCAGCATCATGGAGATACGAAAAAGAGTCATACATATAAACAGTCTTGCAAAACTATGTCGTTGTTGGGAGCATCATGACGATACTAATACATTGTCATTCATAACTATACTGTTGTTGGGAGCATCATGAAGATACTAAAATAATATGCATAACTATACAATTGTTGGGAGCATCATGACAATACTAACACAGTGTCGTGCATAACTATACTGTTGTTGGGAGCATCATAACGATACCAAAACAGTGTCATGCTTAACTATAATGTTGTTGGTAGCATCATAACGATACTAAAATAGTCATGCATAACTATGCTGTTGTAAGGAGCATCATGACGATACTAATCAGTGTCATGCTTAACTACTGTTGTTGGGACCATCGTGACGATACTAAAATAGTCATGATTGACTATACCGTTGCTGGAGCATCATGACGATACTAAAATAGTCATGCATGACTATACCGTTGTTGGGAGCATCATGACGATAGTAAAAAAGTCATGCATAACTATACCGTTGTTGGGAGCATCGTGACGATACTAAAATAGTCATGCATAACTATATCGTTGTTGGAAGCATCACGACCAGACAAAAATAGTCATGCATAACTATACTGTTATTGGGAGCATCATAACGATACTAAAATAGTCATACATGATTATACCGTTGTTGGGAGCATCATAACGATACTAAAATAATCATGCATAACTATACTGTTGTTGGGAGCATCGTGACGATACAAAAATAGTCATGCATAACTATACCTTTGTTGGGAGCATCGTGACGATACTAAAATAGTCATGCATATCTATACCGTTGTTGGAAGCATCACGACGATACAATAATATTCATGCATAACTATACTGTTGTTGGGATATCATGACGATACTAAAATAGTTATGCATAACTATACCGTTGTTGGGAGCATCATGACGATACCACAGATTTATGCATAACTGCATAATAATACGCAACATGACATCGTGAAATACTCAGTGGAAGACGTTTACACATCAACGCTGAGCGTGGCATAACTGTAACAATACTAACAATGGTAGTGTAAATGCATGCTTTTATTTAGTGATTGCAGGCCTCTTATTATGCTGCATAACACATACATATAACCCTTGATAATATCTTTCTATAATTGTGCACACTAAGCGTGGGACATTTAATGTCTTTATACATCTGAAAACGTAAGTAGTTTTTCCTCTCTGTTGAACGACATTGTCAACATTTAAACTTACGTCAGAAAACTTGTATGCAGTTACACATTTATGCAGTACACAGTGTACGAATTTAGCGAAGATGATTTTTTAAAAAAAAGTATTTGGAATAAAATACAACCATCCTTACGAAATGTGTTTTCATGGTATCGATCATAAGAAGATTCTGCACGAGTAGCCGCTGTACGCATGTCAAAATTATTTTATAACATAAACAGTGTAGTAAGACAACCCCATACAATTCATCGTCTTCTTTAAAATCCGGTGTCATCTCCTTTGATCTGAAAGCGTGTGGTTTCCTCTCCAGTGATCACTTTCTCTTATAAACAGTTTTCATGAGCAAATATCTATTTCGCTTCAGTTACTTTTATTTATGATATTCATTTCTGATATAAAATACTTTTCACACAGCTTTATTCTAGATATAGAATTGTAGCACCTGGAGCAGATAATTTTTCTTCAATTTTGGAAACGGTTTTAGTCTTCCTGTGGTAATGTAAAGTACAGTACCGGGACAAAATAGAGTAGCCACGTGTGTTAACATCATAGAAGGAACACTAACACCCTCACAATTATACAGAATTTAAAAATTCATTTAGTCTGTCCAGAGTTCCTGTTCTTGCTTTTTTGTAATAGATGTATGACAATTTGTAGAAATCGTGTCATTGAAGAAAATATATCAACAGACATAACAAACATTTGGTGGTCTACATTGGCCCACAGGAGCTCATCGAATTGATGCCCACTTTTCTGACGTAAACTGAGCTATATAGTGGAACTCACCCATATATTTCTTCTCCATATGGTGGACCTTAATCGAGCTTTTGGTTCCAGTTTCAGAGATTACCCTAAAAGAACAAATGATTTTGAAACTGAGAACCAGTCTTACAATCCCGTAGTAGCGACAGACAATGGTGGAAGGTTTGTTCTCTCCCTTATGTCTTCACGTTCCCCATCTAGTTGTTGTTGTGATAGGGTTTAACGCCATTTTCAGCACAAGACAGGCTATACATGGCTGCCAGTATAACTGGTGGAAGAAGAACCCCAGAAAACAGCAGAATGAACCACTGTCCCATGAGAAACAACTGACAAGCTTTCTTTCGTACCCAAATTGGAAGAGCCAAACAATCGAACCTACGCAGATGTGAGATGGCAGTGATCCGTAACACTGAACGCTTTGGACCACTCGGACACTCGGGTCCTTTTTTCCCATCTCGAAATACATTTCACGGCTTATATCGTAGACAGTGCAAATAAGGTATGACTCTATCGCCACAAGTTTTCCGTTCGCCTCTCTCAACGATGTTTTTATTCCTCATTCATATTCACTTCATATCGTCGAAATTGTATGATTATTGAAAATAATTACTATGGCGAGCATATCTTGTTTATAACTTTAAAAAATTAAAGGAAGATCGACGTATTCATCTTAAAATTCACTGAATTAGTAAATTAATATTCTCTTTCTCTCTCTCTCTCTCCTTTTTCCGAGTCGCACGCAAAACAATGAGTGTTTCACGCATTGTTTGTGTACTGGCTGAAAATGTGCAATACTGTTACGTTCTCCAGTCGCACTATAGAGTAGAGAAACAAAACGATATATTGTCCCAATGCATCTTCTTCACTCGAACCGTGAGAAATGAAGATGCACTCTAAGGGGATTTTCCAAACCGGTCTGTAATCTCATTTACCTACTTTTTTCGTAAGTTTCCCTTGCATTTTTACGTAACTTCACGGAAACACCCAGGCTTGCGTAATTACAAAAGTTTTTCCTTAGTATGTTTGTTGAGAACGAGAATCATAGAGCGGGTTAATTTGAGATGCACCTTGACAGTCCATTATAATCTAAATAACGAGTCTTTCTCTACAAAGCTATTTTAAACATGTTATATATGTTCTCTGTAAAAGAATGACATGTAAACATTCATATGAGCGATGATACAGTTTTCTGTGTTGACTAAACCAAAAATTATGAATAAGTGAGACATTAAATCACAAAATCTACTGAATAATTCTGTGAAAAATCACGGCAGAAAATGTCCCTTTCTGCTCAGTATGTCAGGGTCAGGAAGTGCTGATAGTCAGAGCGGTATTCCATGCCATGTGTTATAGAATATTTTCATAGTGTAAATTAAGTGGTGGAAAATCTAATCCAGTAGACTGAAAGTTCTTTTCCACAGCTACTATTAGTTTCAGGAAACATTATTTTCCTCTGCGTGTTTGCATGTGACGATGCCAAAATTGCGCTTGTCTTTAATAAATCAATGGAAAAAAATTCAACAACGTACTTACCGTAAACGCTCATCATCGTCATTATCATCATCATAATCAGACAATTATATCCTAAATAAAAGTAATATTCGTTATCAAACAGCGGAACAATCACTTGAATAGCTCCGGAAATATTTCAGCCAAACGATCCATTATGATGTAAAATTAAGTTAAATCTCTAATTATATTTCAAACTTGAATTACATTTTCTTCAGGCTTATATTTAGATTTTGCAACTGTCTGCAGAAGAATTTTGTTCTTCCCTTTTCTTAAGTAATTATCATTTGTTAATATATATTTACTGAACAGATTTGAATGTTTTAGTGCGAAACTATGTACTGTATCATTTTATAATTAAATTGTATATATTTTTCAATCAGGGCATTTGGTCATCTTAACAGTAGTTTTTTACTCTTATTTCATAGAGTCTTGCTATGACGAGTAATCATAATATGCATGTTTTCTTCAAGTGTATTGATTTACAAAGAAAATGTTAACAAAGAACGAAAAAATTATTTAAAATAAATATGCATTTTGTATGACATCCAATCAACCAGACATTTTTATTAAAGAAAAAATGTACATGCCTTGGGGAGTTTTGATGCTGTTCTAAATAAAAAATTGAAATGATTATGTTTTCCACGAAACGTCTATGCTTCGATTTCGATGATACAGGAAGACTATATGCGCTACTATCACTTATTAATTTATTTATCTATTTACCGAGACTTAAATGCCAATAAACCGAGACAATTACTTTCATTTTACTACCTCAAGTGGTTTCTGCTTAATCATTCTGACAAGGTTTTCGTCAAAAACGTTATAAAATGTGCAAAAATAAATAAATAAATAAAAACATTTATGAAATTTCTAGAAAACTTAATCAGGGTGTCTACATACTATTAGAAACATAACCATTACATTTCATTATTCAACGAAAAGCAGTTTATGCTTATTCTTGTTAACAATGTTTTGTTTTTTCTTAAAAAATATCTAATTTCAAACAGTTTTCAAATGTGTAAAAAAAATAAAAAAGATTGCTGGAATGACCTCAAAATGTAATCAGATCATCTACGTATGGATATATGCTTGCTTTGGTTACATTTAATGGTTCTTCCCCGTTCGTGCTAAAGTCTTCTCGAGACAGACAGACTTACAGAAGTACGCTAAACGTACGTATGAATTGGAGTGTGTATTGACCACTATAAGGACCAAATCAATATGCCCTCAGTGACCGATGTACTCAAAGTTTGTATTTTTGTTTATATACATATATGCAGGATTCGATCAGACTTCATTACCATTTAGTTGTTTTTATACCTTCCATCGATATTGCGACCCACGCCACTTTTGCGAGAATGGTTCGAAATCAGTACATGGAGTAGCTGTCTAGCGTGCATACGAGCGTGCTCCAATACCGCCAAATGATAGTAAGCAAAAGAGACATGACCTGGAACATTAAACTTAAGACCCCTGCGAAGAACGTTAATGCGATCTTCACCCTACTGGAAGATCCGCCGTACTACGCCAATTTCAAGCACGATACTGGTCATTTTTATAACCCGCTGATCAACAAAGTCTTGGTTACTTCTGAGGGAGTCCCCAGTCAAGTCTTCGGTCAACGGAATGTCTGTATCCAAACAGTGAAATGAGCATTTACACTGCTGGCCAGAGAGTCCATTTATAATTGTTATTGATTGATTGGGGTGACTTTTATTAAAACAGATTCGCTCTAGTCCTCCATCTCAGGACAACTGAGGACCACACGCTCCAAGGATGATGCAAACGCATAGAAAACCATATACTCCATCATATCTCCGTACGGCAATAAACTCGACCCGTTCTGCTCCCTAGGCCGCGCTGCTTGTATTAAGGGAGCAAAAAAGTGTTAGCAACAGACAAAACCTCTTTGACAGGACCGAACGAATTGTTCATGGTTATAGTTCCTAATCTCTGCAGCAACGACGCTATTCTGCCCGACACCGGGCTTGAGGGATCTCGCCTCTACTTTCACTTTACTACTACATATTATCTAAAACTAATACATGCGTGAGAGAGTAAACATTCATTTTACGCATAGTCAACGTGCATCTACACTGTGTGCACGGGGCTCGAGTTCAATCAATATAGCATTTTGCATGTGTATACATCGCTAAAAGTATTTCTCTTGCTACCTACAACGTTTTCGTCAAGAAGTTTTGGTTCGTCGGTCAAAACTGGGTACTCTGATCACGTCTGTGACCACTTAAGGTCGACAAAGGATATATTCTACGAATTAGGTCATGTTCTTCCATTCAACAAGTAGACATACGTTTTATTTTATTTTTGTAGCGAACATTTTCACCATTTCTCCCATATTAAAAACACCGAGACATGGGCCTGCGGAAGAGTGGGAGTGGGTCAGCTCTTGTGCAAAGGGCTATCCAAGAGATGAGAGCAGATGCAATTAGAGGGGTGTTTTGCTCAAGCTGACTGTATAAATGGGCACCTGGGACCAACTATTCCTTTTACACGAGGCGAGGATGGGGGTTGCTGTGGCAAAACAAAACGTATTTTACATGTTCGGTGAGGGTAGGGGCCTGAATATGAGGTGTTAACAGACATTGCCCCATAACTTAATTGTGAGGTGTGGAAAGTGTTGCTCTAGCCCACCTTGTATTTTACATCTACTATGTTCATCAAAAACTTAACACATACAGTGGTGATTAAAATTATTCTTTCTTTGAGGAAAATAATTCAATGAAGAATATTTTAGTGAAAAATGGGTCAAGGAACTTGGTTAATCTCAAGCTATCATTTTTAAAAATAATTTTATATAAATGCCGCTCTTTTTCTCCACAATAACAATTTTTATTTATGTCAGCTATGTTTTATTTGTCACTAACAAAAGGGCATAGAAGTTTGTCTCAAAACTTATCTCTTTCTCAGGATGAGAATTGCTTTTAGAATTAAGAATTATACATCTTTCATGAACTAGTAAGAATCTTTCAGAAGGCCACAAAACATAATGTCAATTTTACTAATTTTTTATTATTATTTAAAGGGGTTAGCATAATAATCATGATGACAAATACTAATCTAGTGTAATTCTTGGTCACTTTATTGATCAATCGTCTCTACAAACTGTCTGAGCAAGTGTGTTCAATATCAAATATTAGTGACTTAATGGAAACAGTATCAGATGAATGACGGAATATTTTTATTCATTCTTCTATACAACACTTCGGCATGACGTAAAAATCCCTTAGCTCAAAACAAATGAGTTAAAGATGATTAAAAATATCAATTACAATTTTATTACAAAGTTTCAAATTTAAAAGGCTATTTTCAATTAGAACAATTCAGTGCTAGACAACGAACCATGCTGACATCCGTTATAGCCGTAACAGATCGCCGCTAAAAATCGTCTGTTACACTAATGACGTCACACATGTTCGGTTCTCTGGAACCAAACGAAAGCCCCCGATTTCGCTGTAGGCAAAGCACGGGTAACTAATCTCAAGTGGGACACGATTATGAGCGGGAGAATTTGTATGCCCACTGAAATATTTAAATGTACATGCCAACAATATTCAAGAACCATAATTATGAAACAGATTGCTTAAATATGAAAGAGTTACCTTCCTTAATATTTACTGCACAATATAAATATGTCATACTCAATAACACATTCAGTGTAAAACTGTGTCTGACTATAGATCAATTTAGCATGTTTTAAAATTCTTACTTTTTCCCTTTCAAGACAATGAAAATATTATCCGACGATATTGATATGAAAATTAGAGCTGAATTCCCACAGAATATTTCCCTTGTCTATAAAAGATTGTGGTATCTAACATATGCCGGTACGACTTACGATCGTGCTCAAATCGGTTTTACGATAGTCGCTATTTCATTCCATAGCTAGTCTAATAGCAGCAGACATTACACAAAACTGACTACAAAATAGCTTACAGCTCCGGTGGCCTAGTGGTTAGAGCGTCCGCCTCGGATGCGGGAGATCGTGTGTTCTATCCCTGGCCGAGTCATACCAATGACTTACACAAATGGTACTAACAGCTGCCTCGCTTGGCGCTCAGCATTAAGAGGTTAGTGTTAGGACTGGTCGGCCTGGTGTCAGGATAATGTGACTGGGTGGGACATTGTGCTACATGTCTGCGGCATGATGCCCCAGTGCTAGACATCACTATAAACTGTCACACTGCAGACACCGTAGCGATATGACAGATTTTTTTAAAAGCTACGTTAAAAATCCAAATCACACACACACATACACACAAAACAACTTGATGTAATTCAAAATAATTTACATCCAGGCTGCTTTTTTAAAAAAGATATTCTACTTGCCTCGAACCCACATGTCTAATAATATGGGTGGCTAGCCCTACTTCCCATCAGTTTCGAGCACAGAACAAACCCAAAACACGTTAAGTCACAAATATATCCATATCTTAAATTATGAAACAAAAAAGGCTGGAAAAATGGCATCATAGACTTCAATTAAGACATTTTAGTGGCCAATCTATGAAACTATCCCCTGAACCCATGGACCCCTACCCTAATAGGAAGAAAGAATCAAACAACAATGTTTTGGTCAAATGTTTCGCAAATGAAATGTTACAAATTTACTCGCCATTCGCTCGTCTTTTATGTTAATTTACAATATTTTGCGTTTACAACCTGTATGTTTACAATCCATAAACTTGGGCACGGTAAAGCTAGTGCATTTTCTGTATAGGTTCTGGTACAAACTCTGTTATTAGGCTGCCAGTAATGCATCAGTCCATTTATTCACGGTTTAATGCGACTGTTTGCAAGTTAAAGTCAAACGATTCCTTAGAGATGCCTGTGGTTTTGTGTTTGGATTCATGTTGTTTATTCGTGATGATGGCCGCTGTGCAAGGAATCCGTAGATTACACAAGCACTCGGACTGGATAAAACTAGTCAATTTAAAGCATATCCTGTCGCTTTTAATTGTGAAAGATTAGATTAGATCAGATTAGTGGAGATTAAATTACATTACATTAGATAGAATGACAAATATATGAGCTTTTAATTGTGATAGATTAGATTAGAGTAGATTACATTATATTACATTAGATAGAACGACATGGATGGATGGATGGATGATGGATGGACGGATGCATGGGTGAGTGGATAAAAAAAATAAAAGATGCATGCGTTGAATCTATTTTTACTACTTTTCAGCGACTACATTTATATCATGGATTTATTTTTAATAATATACCACTGCAATTTCTTGTGTACAGTGTGTGATATGATATCAGTTTTTTTTTTTTAATCTTTTCTCTTCTATTGTAATAGAGACAACTTTAATGCCTTTAAGAATTGAATATTAAAAGCAAATGGTGGTTGATTTTCTTCCTTGTGTATACAATATTTATTTATTACTTCGCTTTAACATCAAGGAGCTCAACGTTTCCATCAATTCTCAGGGTATCCACATCGTGTATGGGCATCCTATGGTGAAATGTCGTGACATGATTGCCGACCTGAATCTGAAAAGAAATCACATGTTACAGAAAGTTTCAATGAAATATTTGCAAACCAGGACACTGAAGATATAATTCATCATAAAAACGGTATAACCTTTGGACATCTACTTGTTCATTTTTAATCACAGCTAGTGGACTGAATTAGTATTACTGGTCAGTTCAATCTGATAGAGCTTACCATTCAATAGTGGAAGAATCGAACATTATTTTACGGAACCAGTTTAAGCAAAGTTCGTCGAAAAAAGTTATATACGAAATATAATCGACGTCTTTTACTTTAACTAAATTTCCAATTCATACAGCGCTCTGGAGACCTAGAGAAAAATAATATGTACCATACGCCATTGACTAAAAGAGATGTAAACTCCAAACTCTCTTTCCAGTGTAGGCAGAACTTTACAAAGACTGCAGTAGCTAATCAGTAACATGACTGATGTTATCATCACAACCACCACTAGAACTATCGTTCCGCTCAACAGTTTCGTAGTTAGCACATGGTCTGAGTTTTAAAGAAAAATAATTTCCCCATTGTGGTTATTTGGAAAAAGATGTTGGGTGTTGTTACACGAACTTTAAATTCCTTGAATATTTGTGTAGGTTTGATGGGTGTAATTTGGTTGGAAAGACACGATTTGAATTAATTTCAAATGTTCTCAAAAGATTACTACCATCATTTTGTCATTTTACTTCCTAGACATTAAATGTTAATTTAAAGACAAATAATTAAAAACGAAAAACAAGCTAGCTGATAACTTATGTGAAGCTAATTTTTGTGCTTTTAGGTTTAAATATCGTGATTCATTTATTGCATATTGCTAAGTGTATTTAATTTATATTATATGTTTGACTTCTGTCTGTGACTAAAACTAGAGTTTTGGCTTAGCTGCCTTTTGTCTTCTTTTTTAAAAAGATGTTTACTTAAATTTAAGTTCAAGGCCTAAACTTATTTATGAATTTAGAATGTTCTAGAAGCCTGACCGTATTTACAAATTAGTAAAGGTTTTCAGAAAATACTTTTGCCCCATATGCCAGGTGACAGTCTGTATTAAAAGGTTTTAATAAGTAATTACTTATTCTTTTTAATATCAATGTTTGTGAATCTATAATCAGATTTTTCAGTTGTGTTCAGGTACAAGTTTATACTAATCATTATTTTTTAAATTAATCAATGGAATTTACAACGTGCTCATTGACATTTTTGGACAAAAACATTACTTTGCTATTATTGTGAATTGATTCAAAGATATTCTTGATTATATTATTGTGATACATCTAGACTAAAGGTACTCACTCAAGATTGTGAACTGAATCAAACTTTATTTACTATGACAATAAGTCCCTCTGACCTAATTCTCTTTTCCAGTTAGAAACTCCACATAAAAATCCTTTCAAACTACTGTCAGCGTGAATAAACCTTCCGACATCCATGCATCAAGTCGGCGATTGAGCATGTGATAGCGACACGACTTGCAGTGGATGATTGCCTCAGTATCACTGTTTAACATGACAATTGTTTTAAGTTTTAAAGGAAAAACAACAACTAGTTGATTATTCAGGACCGAGATAACTGTAGTAAAGTACCTTCCTTATTGATGCTCTGTAGACGACCCCGGACTGATTGGATGGTAGGATTCGAACCCACGCCATTTCGATTGCGAATCCGGCAAGCTAATCTCTAAGCCTCTGAACCTCAGTAGATCCTGCCTATATTAGTCGCCTCTCACGACATGGAGGATAGTGCATAAGGCATATTCTACATCCCTGAGCCCACGAGGTGTTTAGTATGATGTACTACGTTATCAGGTTTCATGTGGAGCTATCGTCACTTATGGTCAGTAGTGTATCTTCGTAATTATAAGTTGTGTATTTGCTGGGAAAGCCCCAGAATAGCTGCTAACAACAGGCGTCCAAGGCAAATCATGCAATCGCCCACACCCCGCCTCCTAAATTTGGCTCCCCATTTAATTTGGCGCACATGGCAAAAGGCAAGTATGCCTATACGAATTATATTACATAATGTATTGTGCATATGTACAAAACATTTTTACCATATTTGTTTGTGGCTAATTTAGTATCATATTTCTATGAAAGTATTGCTTTTTTCTCTCTGATAAGACATTAGCAAGTTGTTTCGTTCATGGTTTTTTGGGGCGTTTTATCTTACCTTTCTTACTTAACTTATATTTTGCATTTCTTTTTACTTATTTTGACCTATTTGCTTTCCTATTTTGCTTTATTCTTAGATAGTGGAATGAATGATTACTATTTTAAATGAAACGATTCACTCTCACTTTAAAGGTTTTTTTTTTATTCTTCTTTTTTCCTAACTATTTTTATTTAGACTTTAATTATGAATATTGCCAGTAAGCTTTGAAGTTTCGAAACAGTTTATTCAATTCTGCATGTCATCATTGTATGTTAATTTTAACCAATAGTTCACAACCGATATATAATAGTAAATGCTTACAAATGTTTCTTACGATATCGTGATTTTCCCAACTTGATTATATTAACCTTAAGAGAAAACAAACTCTTTTGAAATCAGAATTATAATAAAACAAAGAACAGCTTCTGAAATGCTCAATGAAATGTCTTTTACATCCTTCATAAAGTTCGGTTTTCACTGTGATATTGAGGTTGTACTCTAGTGCGAATTTATTTTCAATACTTGTTATGTATATTTAATTTAATTGTTTGTCTGTAAGTTTTAAAAACATTTTTACATGCTATTGTAATGTAACATGATTTACTGGTCTGTCTTGACCTTGTGAAAAATTTAGTACATTTCTGCTTGACCTGATTGACATTTTTAAAAACATTATTTCATTTATGTAAATTAAAAGTAGCTTCATTAGATTATATGTGCTTGAGCTGACTGAATTATTGTTCAAGTAAATAACTTGTTTAATCTGTCTCAGAGTACGAATCATTAAGTTGAGTCAAGGTCATACCTGGACTATGTGATTTTTGATCATGTGCCAATATGTGTGTGTGTGTGTGTGTGTGTGTGTGTGTGTGTGTGTGTGTGATTTGGAATTTTAACGTAGCTTTAAAAAAATTTCAGTCATATCGCTAAGATGTCTGCAGTGTGGCAGTTTACAGTGATATCTAGCACTGGGGCATCATGCTGCAGACATGTAGCATGATGTCCCACCATTTCACATTTTCCTGACAACAGGCCGACCAGTCCTAACACTATACTCTGAATGTTGAGCGCCAAGCGAGGCAGCTGTTAGTACCATTTGTGTAAGTCTTTGGTATGACTCAGTCGGGGATCGAACCCACGACCTCCTGCATCCGAGGCGGACGCTCTAACCACTAGTCCACTGGAGCGGTTGTACCAACTAGTAATAAACATCTATATTTTTCTAAAGAGTGAACTCTTGACCCCCATCCGGGAATGTTTTGCGTCTTAGTTGGTCGTATAACTGATGTTATGATAAAGGATTGTCAGTTGGGCTTAAAACAATTGATATGTTAAGTTGTATTATGTTGTGACCAGTTTGGGCTGAATTTTTATTTTCTTCAAACTACTGAATTCAAGTGATTATTTTCCATGGAAAAGTGTCTTAACAAAATTCTTGGATAAAGACATTTTCTGGCATTTATACTGAATTCAAAACTGAAATAATATTTTCTGTGTTTCAACAAGAGACTGTTGACATATCTGCCCTTTGAAGGTTGTTACAGACGTAATCGCCTTCAATCTTGAATTTCATTGGGATTTGAAATGAGATTCACTTTGAACTTGTCATTGATAGGACTTGTGTTCACAATTCTTGGATTATTTTTTATTTAATTCGCAATACGGTAAGTTCTTTGTTCTCCGTTTTCACTTTGTGTCCTAGGGAAATAAATTATGTTAAATTTTATAAAACTTGTTGTCTTCACTCTTTTCTGTTACTTATTTTTTGAGATAGACTCGTAACACATTGTAGTGTTTGGCAAGCGAGTCAACAAACATGACGGTATGCAAGAACGTTCCGATAAGGGGTCAACTTCTTGAAAACATGCCCAGAAGGCTATGGAAAAAACATACTGACATTTTACTGCATTTTATTACGAAACTATGGTCTTAAAAATGTAAGTAATATAAAAAGAGGGAAAAGCTACAAGCTTTGTAAATTTCAGCAAATAATTTATTTCCATAGAATACAAAGTTAAAATGTAAAAAAGGAACTCATGGTTTGGCGAGTTAAATCCCAAATAATCCTAGAATTAAAGACACTAGTCCTTATAATGTTATGAATAAACTTTTGTGGAAATCCAAATTAAATCCAGTGCTGAAAGTGTCGATGTGCATGTTGTGACTCGTTTCGTATTGATGTAACATCAATCTTTGGTTGGATCACAATAATACAATCCAAGAATACAGCCTTCTTTGAAATTTCATTATAAATTTAAGTCTCTATTTCCAGAGAATAGCATTTTGTATTCACAGACAGGAATCACTTAATTGAAATACTTTAAATAAATAAATTTCCAGCTCAAAGGAACTTCTGGACACAACAATATTACAACTTATTCTGCCAAGATCTTAGCTTAGAGCACGAATAATTAATTTATAGAACAATATGATTATACAGTCCTCTACTTTACCTCAGGTCACATTTAGCATTTTCTAAAACAATATTACCTTCAATAAAGGCTCTTAATTTTCACGAAAGAAAATCTGATTATAATTAGAAATCCATTTCTAAAATTATTAGATAACATGTGTAGTAAACAACAAGTAGACCTGGCAATTCTGGGGGAATTTCCGTAATTCTAGAATCAGACTGAGATAGACATGTTTACTACAAAACCATAATCAATAATTTAGGTCAGGTAGGAATTGAACTTGATTTTAGACAAGGTCAAATACAACGTATAATGTCACATTATCGATAGCATATATATATATATATATATATATATATATATATATATATATATATATATATATATATATATATATATATATATATATATATATATACTTTAAAAAAATGCAAATTAAATATACATAATATGCATTAGTGATAAGACCTTATGTTCAAAATAAAATGTAGGGAATCAATTCAAATCAGGTATATTTATGAAACACACATGTATTGTTAACATGCGTCAAATGTAATGACTCCATGATACGTGTCGTTCAGAATTTTACCCACATTGTAAATGCAAGTCGCCATAATAACCAGAGTAAGTAACGCCCGGAACGCTTTGAAAATCACAAAAAACAAGTACTGACAATTCATAAACGAAGCGGCACACGATTTTATCGATATTTAAGAGTCGTGGGCTTTGTGTGAAAAGAAATTAAACACGACAGAAATCACCTGCAGTGTGTTGCCTGATGAAATGATCTCATCAGATATAAACGATGTAACAGCCCTTCACGTACCCGATATTGGTCGTGATTGACCTTGATCTTTATTTTGAACTTTTCTCTTTGAACGAACGGGAAATAGTCGGCGTTTCTTTCCTCAGATCCCCAGCTTCCGCCATTTCGATGGTTGCAGACAATGAGATTTGTGTCAGAGCCAAAGCTGAAACGGGCATCATAAACAAAGGCCACATTCTCCGGTTCGGAAGCAGCTCCGTTTTGTAACCAAATATTGAATCTGCAGAAAAATCAAATAATAATAATAATAATAATAATAATAATATTATTATTATTATTTATATTCTTCTTCTTCTTATTATTATTATAACAACAAGCATACAAAAAGATGAAATAAAGAAAAAATCAGAGTGAAAACGGATAAGGAATGATAATATTTTAAAGAAAAACAGTATGCTCAGTTCCTTTGCTATCCGAAAAATACGAACTGTTCCAGACTTGTATAATGCAAATTCTTGCTTTCCCCAAGGAACCATCCAGTGAACCAGTGACTTACTTCGATGCTGCTTTAATATGATTAAACCCATACATATTGCGAGATTAAATGACTCATTGTACTAACGGGAAACAGACTGAAAATGGGTGAAGATAAAATAGAGAATATATTGGTTTGGCTAGCCATAATGATTGATCTTATTAAAACTAATCTTTTGAGAGCTCATCCTAGTTGTAACCGAAAAAAATAGAGACATTGCTTTATTGATGGAATTTCAGTCCTTTACCAGAATTGAGTTGTGAAGACTCATTAATGAAATTAGGACAAGGCTCCTTGATGTGGAATTGAAAGTACTTGTTTCAAACATACGTAGATCCAGAAAATCTAGCGGTTCGTATGGTTTTCTCTGCACAGAAGCTGTCACACATGATGCTTCTATCATCTGACAAATATAGGTTTGATTGTAAGACCTCAGAAATGTGAAAATACAGAATTTTTCATATCATGGTGTTTGCATAGTTCTACTATGGGAACTGAATTTAATACTGTGACTCGTAAGTTATGTCTGAGGGTCTACATAAACACAGTAATGTACAGTAATGGAGAGAAATGAACAGTAATGGGAACAAAAAATACAATATCGCGAAAGAAATTATAGCAATTTACATTAAATATTATAATTTTTATTGTATGGACTTAAATACATAAATCATAAATAACAAATGCGGTTTTTATATTGCTTTTATATTGTTTTATTTGTACTCATAATGCGCTTTAATTAAAATAATGCCGAAAAAATAGAGAGAGAGAGAGGGAGAGAGAGAATAATAAATATACACCAGACAGAATGGAAAGTGATATCCCTGGATTCCTTTAGAAGGATGCTTGATAACAGGAGGCAGAATTACTATCTTAATGCAAAAAATACTATCATACATGTTAGATAATTTTTAATTCGTACTCTATGGAGAATCGATGTACACACGACCCCATATTCCCTCACGACTAAGCACACATCACCAAAAAAATTATGTTACTCGGTCGGTGTTATATGCACTCAAATGTTGCAGACACACTCCCATGATATTCTTAACTAAGTCTGTCCACCATTTTTTAATTTTGTTCTCGTGTGATTCCGCTTAGCTCTCATCCTTTTCCTCAGGTAAGGTGTTTTATCTCTTGAATGTGCTTTTGGTGTAATTTTACCATTTGTTGACCTTACTGTTAGCTTGCTTGTATCCTTATCTTTGATAAACTTTCTCAATAGTGCTTCTCGTTCAGTTTGTGTTTCTTGACACCACACGTCAGTAGAACCTTTGTGGTGCATATAATTGGATGCCAGCTTGAAATTGCCTCTTCCAATCAATGGTCTTTAGGCATCTTTATACTGAGAACTGACAATCGAGTGTTCACTGACGGTTTCAGCACTGATGGTCAGATTCTTGATTGGTGGTTCACTGACCGTTCGATGTTCACTGACGGTCATGGAACTGATGGTCAGGTTACTCATTGACGGTTCGCTGATGGTCTTGTTATTAATGGGTGTGTCACTAACATTATTTTCAACCAATGCCACGAAATGGTTAGGAGTCCATGTTTTTCTTCTCTTTTTTAACCAAAAGAGCGTTAGCTGGTTTGGTTACATTGTTCCGCATCACTAAAATCATCGAGCCTTCAGCTCCATGATTGAAGGTTGTACTTAGGACCCATTTAGGGCATTTAGCCAAGTCCTTTGTCCCGTTTACGCTTGGATAAACATTGCATAACGGACGCTTCGTAACCATGGCAAGGGCAATCATAGTCGTTCGTATTACTTAGCGAGGGTTCGAACCTGCTACCTCCCGCAAGTCGCTTTCTTTCCTCTCCCGATTTTGTTACATTTTCAGATGAAAGTTGCTCGGGTTTCAGATACAGTTGTACTTGATTTGTGCCCTTAGCATTGGAGAGAAAGGAAAGGTCTTTTGTCTCATGCTTTGACGAGTTTTGGCCAATTACTTAGTCATATTTAGCAAACTTTTGGAAAGTTCCATCGTTGACAAGTTTCTTGCGTCTACCTTTAAAAGTTCAGCTATTACTTAACTTGTAGTCCATGTTTTATCTTATGTCTTTTCTTTTTGTCTTTTTTATGTTCTTTGTTTCGCTCATTCAAAATACACTGGTCAACAGTGAAATCATTACTGACTTGAAAAGGCCCTAATCTGTAGTATTTTGGTGTGCCGAACACGAATATAACCGTGAAAAATTTGTATTGGCTCTCGTTTTGAAGATATTCATATACCTCATTTTCTATGTTTCACTGTGTAAATTTCTCCAGTAGGACTGCAGCAACATCCGGAATAATGATGTAACATTGCATAATACCATCATGCTCACATCACCCACAGTTGATTGCATCATTTTCTGATGCAATGCAATACTAATGCCATGCGGCTGCTGAAGTAAGTTGACGTCAGCAGTGTACTATACATGTGCAGGCCTATTATACTAATGCCAGGCGGCTGCTGAAGCTGACGTAAGCAGTGTACTATATAAAGCCCAATCAGATAGGTTCGGCATTTAAAATATTTTAGACGTTGTGCGAGACAGTTCAAGCTACTGTTACATAAAACTTATTATTTTATCCATTTACGTACACTAAAGAACAGTAATGCCTCGAAAGTGTGTTAATACCGCGGACAATTTTTGCTATATTTGTGGGGAAGTGACATTTGCCAACCAGAAGAAAAGTATCAATTCTCAAGTGAAGAAGGCATATCATCTTTACTTCGGATGCAAGGTTGGTGACCAAGACAAGCCTTGGGCTCCGCATATATGCTGTGCTACATGTACAACACAGCTTTCACAGTGGTTGAATTGCAAAAGGTCATCAATGCCGTTTGCAGTCCCAATGGTGTGGAGAGAGCCAAGCAACCACCTAAATGACTGTTACTTCTGCTTGGTTCCTCCTCTTTCCGGCGGAATAACGAAGCGAAAGAAGTCGAGAATAGTCTACCCAAACATTCCGTCTGCATTGAGACCAGTTCCACATGGTGAGGGACTTCCTATTCCAGAACCTCCAGCAGAATATTCTCTTGATTCATCTGACGAAGACAAAGGTGAGTCGACCTGTTCTTCTCCTGGTCCATCAGCATGCAGTGATCCAGATTTTCACTGTGGTGCATCATCAACCCCACACAGAATAACACAGGAAGAACTAAATGACCTGATTCGTGATTTGGACTTATCAAAGAACAAGGCAGAATTGCTAGGATCAAGACTCCAACAATGGAATCTTCTAGAAGAAGATGTCACAATTACTGCATATCGAAAGCGCCACCAGCAATTGGAGCCTTTCTTCAGAAAGGAAAGTAATCTGATATTCTGTTCCGATATTGAGGGCCTCATGAATGCTTTAAAAATCACTCATGACCCACAAGAATGGAGACTATTTGTGGACTCTTCGAAACTGAGTCTCAAGGCTGTGCTTTTGCACAATGGAAACATTCTTCCATCTATTCCAGTAGCGTATGCTGTCCACATGAAAGAGACATACGATAACTTAAGGCAGCTACTGAATTCCATTGAGTATAACAAGTACAGCTGGCACCTCTGTGGTGATTTGAAGGTAGTTGCCCTTTTAATGGGACTGCAGCAAGGATATACAAAATACATGTGTTTCTTATGCGAGTGGGATAGCCGAGCAAGGGAAATGCACTACATGAGGAAGGAATGGACTCACAGGCAGAATGTAGCCATTGGAGAGAAGAATATCCAACACCCAGCTCTGGTTGAGGCTCAGAAAATCTTGCTACCACCCCTTCACATCAAACTAGGTTTGATGAAGAACTTCGTGAAAGCCATTGACCGGACTTTGCCAGCATTCCGATACCTGCATGAAAAATTCCCTCGACTCAGCGAAGCAAAGATTAAAGAGGGAGTTTTTGTGGGTCCTCAGATTCGAGAGCTTTTCAAAGATGACCGGTTCAACAACTTGCTGGAAGGTGACGCGAAACAAGCATGGAATGCTTTTCGCCTAGTTTCTACAAACTTCCTCGGAAATGTTAGGGCAGAAAACTATAAGGAACTAGTAGAAGACATGTTGATGAAGTATAAGAAACTTGGCTGCAATATGTCTCTAAAGATTCACTTCCTTCATTCCCATTTGGATTTCTTTCCTAGCAACTGTGGTATTGTTAGTGATGAACACGGCGAACGTTTTCATCAAGATATCGCAACAATGGAACAAAGATACCAGGGAAAATGGTCCACTACAATGCTGGCTGACTACTGCTGGACACTCCTCAGAGATGCTCCCGAACAGCTGTACAAGAGACAGGCGAAGAAATCTAAGATGTAGTCAATGACTTGATTTTTTATAGGTAGGCTATTACAGTTGACCTTTTACTATTGGAATGCATTTCGTTATGTAAACATTAATTTCTTGCAGATTACAAAAAAACTAGAGCCAATTTTGCAATTTGACTGTCATATTCGTGTTCAGCACATAAAAATTGATAAGAATTGACTAATTTTATTTCAGTAACATGACTTTTGTAAAAATTTGTTGTCCAGTGATATTTGAAAACTTTTGTAAAGTATTGGGCACCAGTAGAGGATAACAATGGACGCGTCCCTTGATCAAAGTAATTCCTAACGTGGACACCACGACTGAGACAACTAGAGAGAGATTACGAGAATCTATGCTGAGGTTTGCACCAAGACAAGGAAATCCCAGTCAAGGGATTACATTATTTGTCTCACCACGAAGCAGAGCCTGTTGGGGAGACAAAAGATGTAACCAGAGACTGGGGTTTCTTTGTTTTGGTACAAACTCCGACATAGATTAGTTTTCTCACCAATTTGTTTCCATTTAAATTAAATAACCCTGTACTTTTGCAATATAGTTAGCAGATTCATAGCACAACATTCACCAGGTACTATTATGGTCTCTCACTCTAGGTTTGTACTCTTTTATGAAAATCTGAATAATTATCGTAGTGAAATATGGCTAGAAATGGTACACTTTGAAAAGAAACAAAAAATATCAAGAACAAATTATTAATTTGTACGTGTTGCAAGTACTGCATCATGAGCGTCTTTAGTCACGTGCTTTTATATTTGTAAACGCGCATTAATTCGAATATGTTAATGAAAGCAATGGAGAGCCTAATCGATTCTAAGTACACATGTTGAACGCATGAGAAAATAGAAACATAAAATCATTTGATATTATTACTTTATTATCCTATTTAATCGGCGGATGTCATATGAAAATAACGTCAAGTAAATAGTATCTTTTATACCGATATCTTAAACGTTCATCAGTTCTAATTTGATAAAAATTATATGGTAGGCAACGGCACGATAAGCCACACAGCTCTAACGAGGTGAGGAGATTTTTAATTCATGATATTCTTGGAAATGTATATCGTCCGTCACTGAAATATGGTAAGTTTTGATATTACTGGTTCCAGTGATATGCTACATTTAAATCTTTTGGAACAGCGCGTGGACTCGTGAATGAACCGCTCTGATTGGTAAGTGCGGGAATCTTCATTTGTCTACTATCTTTGATTCAACTGGGGGTTGTTGGGGAGTGTTTAACAAAAGTTGAACAACGCAAGTCTGACATAAATAATTGCAGGTTGTCTTTATAGTATCACTTCTGCAAAGTTTTACTGAAGCGCCTTCTGATGTTATCAGAGATCAATGACATGTTTGGGTTTAAGTTCTCATAGCCACGCAAAAATCCGGTTGATAAAGACAAATAATATACAGTTCTGCTTCTACTTCAAGGTGATAAAAAGATTCCTTGAAAGATTATCCATACAGAATAACTGCTTACTAAATGATGTGAATCCATTCGGTTTCGTTGGTATAAATCTTTACTAAATGCTGTAAATCCATTCGGTTTCGTGGGTATAAATTTTAATGGTTATACAGAAAAAGACAGTAAATAAAGAACTGGGCAGATTAATTGGTATTTTAATTCGCCAAATTCATAAGTGATTAAATTTTTTCAACAGAAGTATCATTGCTTGTCTAGCTTTTGAATTCGTGGTTCGTGGCACAACAAAATTAACGAAAATTGATACATCGGAAATATTATATAATTCACAGCATGAAAATGAAAATTGCTGCCTGCAAATCCTGATCGTAAACTATTAAAAAAACAATATTCGTTCAATTCCAGTGTCAGGCGCCATCGTAAATATCTTTTGCATGCGTGACCTTTGGACATTTGGTTTCTGCCCAGCTCCACTCTTCTCACACAACCAGACGATGCGTCAAGGATGTAAATTTGCGTTGTCATGTAATTTGCATCGGAAGCATCATATACAATATTCTTGCCTTTCTCGATCGTTATAGACGGAATATAGGTTACAAACATACGTTTAATGTAAAATTAAAAAAACCACCCTCAATTTGGGTTCCATCGAGATGCAGCTAGTATCCAAAATATTCCTTGTTATCTACTCATGCTTATAAAGTGTCGTACCAAATATAATTAGTTTCAATTTATGTTGATGGTACAGTAGTTATTTTATGGGTGAAACGATTAAAAGACACGCTAACACGAACAGACGGACATGAACAATAATGTCATACAAAAGTGTCGACAAGGCAGACCGAAGAAAAGGGTTGCCTATAAGATTAAAGAAACCCAAATTTAATAACTTTGTTCACATAAGTTCCAGCCAAGGACGTACAAGTTAAAGATAGTTGCTTCTCACGTTCGTACTTTATAACTCCTATTTAGTCATTTTGAAGGGACAACGGGTGGTCGAGTGGCCTAGGGCGCTTGCTTTACAGATCACAGACCTTTCACTTCTGTCCGTAGGTTTCGAGTCTCTACTCAGCCAACGTGGGTATACGAGAAACCTTGCCAGTAGCTTCCCAATAATCGGTGGTTCTTCTCCAGGTTTTCCCAGGCTCTTCCTCCAGCAAATATACTGGCCACCATGTATAGTCTATCACACCCTGAAATATGGCCTTAAACACACAAAACGTAACGAAACGTAGTCATTATTATTGACGATCTTGTGCATTTAATAAAAAATCGTTTTGGAAATGAAAATAAAGCTTAAAAATGCTTCTGTCATTGATCCAATAAAAATTTATAATCAGTTTTTGGTTTTGTTGACCATGTATATCAGAACGATAGAATCTGATCTCCACATAAACTATACTCTGCAATAAAACTGTTTACTTTTTCGCTTCTTCATAAAATATTGAATGGTTTAGAATTACTAATTATAATTCCTTACCATGAAATAGTGTCTAAAACAAAATTGTGAAATCTTCTCTCCTTCATTTTACATCGGTGTTTTGATAACTATACTCTGATAAAGTCGAGGCTGAAGAATTTGTTA
Source organism: Sinohyriopsis cumingii (assembly GCA_028554795.2). NCBI lineage: Eukaryota > Metazoa > Mollusca > Bivalvia > Unionida > Unionidae > Sinohyriopsis > Sinohyriopsis cumingii. The sequence continues at coordinate 50,857,123 of CM068825.1, forward strand.
AAATTCTCAATTTGATGCAGTATTTGAATCCGATGCAATAAACAGTTCATGACGCTGAGTGCTAAGGGCTAGAGTTATTTTCTTACCTTGAGGCTCCCTCTAGTGCTCTGCCCTTGATAACAATTTTGCTGTCGTCCTTCAGAGATACGTTCTTGATAAACGGTACTTCCTGTATAACAGAATGTTCTGATTTATGGACAGGCAAAAGATCTATAAATAAATAAGTTATTGAACCTTCCTTGTTTTCGTTTGTCAGCCAGCAAGAATAACAGGACATCAACGATAAATTATTGCCGATACAGACTTAAAAACGGATCAAACCTGAAGCCGTTTACCTATCTATTAAGGAAATTAATACCGCACAATATGCTCATCCCATGCAATAAAAAGGATTTATAGATGAAGTAGCTGCGTCTACCCGTTTTAACCCATACGCCCAAATAGTCTCCTCAAGATCAGAAAGTTGGTAAGGGATGTTACATTTGGGCACCCATCGCTTTACCTGTACGCACCAGTATATATTCAATTGGCGTGTGCAACCACACATAACTTAAATCACTAAATGATACATTCCAGCCTTAAGTACCTTACTTAAATATCTTAATGGTCATTACATGTGTACGTATACTATATAAGACATTACATATCTCATCGCCGCTCTTCGGTTATATTTGGTCATTTCATTTAAAGGAAGTTTCCTTTAATACTATATTCCAGCAAGATTTACTCCCCTTAGTGGTAAATGAAGTTACTGTATGGACAGATGGGACTGTGGGGGAACAACAGGAATTAACACTACTGTCGCCATTTTGAAATGGAACGAGGTGTGAACATTGGAAATTAATCTCAATATGTTAATAAGTTTAACATTATGAGCTGTATTGGGACAAGGGAAATTTAACATTGGGAGAGATATTCCAAAAATGTATTGGAAAAAGGCCAAATGTAATGTTAGAAACGTCCATAGATTTAATATTATGGGACTATATGGAGATCATGGAAATTAACATAAGGCTACCATTTTGAAACATGTGGCGACAAGGGGAAATCTACTAACCAACACAGCGTCTGACTGACCAACGTTCCGGATCTACTGACCAAAACTCGCACTTACTATCCAATGCGTTGTTCGACTGAGTTATATATACACATACTAACCAACAAAGGTTATGTTCTCAATGAAGAGTGATCGAATCACGCACTATATACAAAAAAATACTTATATATTATATATTATCACATGCAAGAAACTATGAGTGATTTCACAGTATCATACGCTGTGGTGGAACAAGAAAAGAGTCAAGAGAACAAGCTTTCTAAAATTTAACAAATAATTTATTTCCCTGAAAAAATAAGGTAAAATCGAGAGAAAAAACTTACTGTTTTACGAATCAAATCCAAAAATACTCCAATAATTAAAAAAGTCCTAGTAATAAAAAGTCCTAATAAAATTGAGTTCGCATTCGATGCAATCTATAATGGAAGGCGATGACTTATGTTATGGTCAGTGTCGTATTAGTGTGTCAACAGTTCTTTGTTGAATCACAAAATATAATAGTCCAATTTGATAGCTGTATAAATTTCGATAACCGTCCTTGTTCAAGAATCAATTTAGAGCACATGTATTTCCAGGGAAATATAATCTCATAGAATCCAAATAATTTGAAGAAAAATAAAATAATTATCCCCCAAACTGGTCACAACATAAAACATAAAACACTTTAACTTCAAGTATTAAGACACTAATGACTATTCTGTCTCAAAACATTAATAATAAATCTAGCTACAACGTAAAACAGATGCTCGGATGTGGGTAAATCTTCTGGAGAAAAAAAAAAACTATTTTATATGTGTTATTTGTCACGTACTCCTAGTATGGCCTCGATTTCAGTTTATGGATATTACTCTGAGAAAGAATAAAATAAAATAAAAAAGTTGTTTACCACAACTCTTACTGGTTCTGAATCAAGGTCAGTGGCTAGGTCAGCATTACATACAAACTTTATATAAAGTTGTTTACGTCAAAAATTAAAAATAATCCGTCAAAACTGAACTCTATTCCGGTAAATATTTATATTCCAACATCAAGTAATGGAATAAAAATGTAAAAAAAACCTTACAAACAATTAAATTAAATTAAATATAAATTAAATCAAATATACATAACATTACAAACATACCTATACTCTATCACACACAATTGTATGCAAACAAACATCGATGAAGGGTTTACGTTTAAGGTGTGAAAGAGACAAAGACGCGCACAATCATAAAAGACACAAATTGAAATTGAATGAGTAGTATATTTTTTTTATGAAAATGCGGTAGTTCTAATATGGTTGTTTGCTATAAATGATTAACACATATCCCACATACTCAGACCGAACTCAGCACATCTACAACCACATTTCGAGTGGCTCCAAGGAGTGATGCTTTGTTCAGCTATTTTGTCTTCCCTGACAATTAGTCTCTACTGGACTAATAACTACCTGACGTGGAGTTCATACTTCCTATCCTTTTTTGTAGTTCTTGCTCGTTATTCCCCACTGCCCAAACTCTTAAGTTTGGCCGTTTTCTCCTGTGTAACTTCGTGCACAAGTTATCCTCCCCGTTCGCATAGAGATCATTTCCCTTATGAGATGTGAGCATCTCCTCATCTGGCCGATGAGGCGCTCTATACTCTTGAACCTGGTTATGACTTCACACGGTTTGCTAATCTGACAGTGCTGGTAGCTTATGTTCTCATTTGTTGTTGCCCAGGCAACGAGAAATGGCAAGACTGGTAAACACACCGCTTTATATACTTTAAGCACAAGTGTGAAGGAAAGCGTCCTTCAAAAGTCAGACAAAAACAATATTTAACTAAATTGTTTGTTGAAAATAGCTGAAATCGTCTTGAAGAGATGTCGAGCATCAAATAATATCCTGCTTCAATGACACCATGGTTCACAAAGATTTGGCCATACAAGACGGTTTGAATTTTAGGGACATTTTCTCCACATCACACCTACAGTGGTTGTTTTTGCTTTATAATAATTGGATATATGAACTCTGTGAAGGGGATAGTGTTTCGTGACTTCTACCTCCTTTTATGACCCATGACTTGCAAAACTGTTCTCTAAAAGTAGAAAAACTCGATTGGTATCCTTTTCAACGGACTTCACCTTCTTGAATACGACGTTTTCCCACTTTTCTTGTTCTTCGACAGAGAACACTTTCAATATTGCACACGTCGGCTTCGTACTTGGTCACTCGTTGTAACTCGAGCAAACAAAAAGTTTTTTTTAAACACTTCTTTGCTCAAATCTTCAATTGGGTCAGGTCCATGCACGTGTGTTGTCAGACGAATCAATTTTGTCTTGTAGTCGGGTAAATAATATTTGTCAAAAGTGCGTTGTTTGTCTCTGATCCAAACCCAATATCCTGTGTTAAACACGTCTGTTTTCTGATCTCCAACGTTCCAAACAATCGACCAAACACAGTCACTCCGTTTTTGGGTGCGACTTCTTATGGAGCACATCCGATTCTGCGATTAATAATGCTTTGACCAGATGTGGTAATGCGTCGATATATTTTGATGTGGAAAAAATATATTCACATATCTTCTTTGAAAGATCTTTGAAAACATTCCATGACATTGGTTATCGATTCGAGGGATTTCAATGGTGAAGAAATAAACGTGCCGATATTTCATTTCTTCCTCCAAAGCCTGCTTAAGAAGTAATGTACCTTTTTCCATTTGCCTTAGTAGGGGGTGGGGGGTGGACCACTTTGTTTAAGACGATTTTCAAGGCTAGTACTAAATCTATACTTGTTTTAGAAGTCAAATGAACTACAAAAAAAAAAAACGGTTTAGTAAACAGTTAGTGACACAAAACTAATATTTTAAACTTCGATTCGACCAAGCCCAATGGGAGATATCGATTACATCTGCTTGCCATTGCCGGTCGATTTCTGCTTCTTAGTTCAATCAAATATGTTAGTTCAATCCAATAGTAGTTCAATCCGATATCGACTTCCTTCACCCAGTGTAATACCGAACTGCCATAGTAAAAGTCCATATAGCTCGATAATTGTCGTGTGGAAATTTTGTTACGATAATTAATGTGAAGATTACTAAAAAATCACGATTTAATAAACTTTGTTATAACTATCTTATGACTAAATTTTAAAAACAAATTTCGCTTAAAATTTATATTAGTAAATGAGCTTACATGACCTGTGTAAATTGTAAGAGTATTGATGGCTTTTCCAGCGTTGTGTATTGTAATTGCTTTACAAGTTAAATTGCATGGATCTATTTTTCTCCACGCGTTCTTCACTGTATCATTCAGTTGAAATTGTTTGACTGCTCCAACCGAATTCTGACCGCAGTAAAGACTCTGTCTAGTTAAAATGTAGTCCACTATCCACTGGATTTCAAATACAACTTGGTGTATTTGTTTTTAAATGTATGCATGTTTGCTACTTTGCGAGCACATATGTGCGTGCGGTGATGACATTTGTCAATGCTAAGTCTACCAACTGTTTCAGTCTGAAAGTTCATTAAATGCTTCAAAGAAAACATATTTAGTTTTTCATTATTATTACAATTTTAATATCCAGTAGTTATCTATGGATTGTATAGATATATAGGTTTAACTATTCTGAATTCTACGATGTCAATTCTTGGGTGTTTTCGCACACTAACCTTCTTTGTGACCTTAAATCACAAGATACGAGCGTCAGCCCAATACTGTCTGGGAGGTCGGCATGCATGTTATCAGTTAAGCCTGTTGATAGTCGTTAAAACTATAATCGCTAAATACATCCAATGCTTCCTACAACATAAATGCAATCCGACTCTATATAAAGATAGTCAATGTATATATCAAGTAATAACTAAAATACGAAGTGATATGTGGGCTGTGATTGACCCCACCCTCACCCAAACCGTGTTCTGTGAACTATGGTTGTATCTGCGCAGTTCGATCGTGTTTAAAAGGTTTAGTTATGTTCAGCATATCGAGAGCACAAACACACACAACAACGCTAGGCTAAAAAAATTAACATACGTTCAGGGTTTACTAATTTTAATCATGGGAGCACGCACATAGCGGCAACTAACCCCCCCCCCCCCGCCATTTCACCTCAAAACATGCTTTGACCTACAGTTTAATGGCTGACCACTACATGCTTGCCCTCACTCTCACCCCTCCGGGAAAATGTTCTGTGGGCGCCCTTACTTTAACATTCATAAATACATTCATATATACATGCATACATAATACAATAAATAAACAACTGGCAACTTACCAGATGCTGAGACATCTTTAATTTCAATTCGCCTCAGTCCTTACGAGCAGCCAAACAACCCTGTTGGGTTTATTTATCGGATAGATTCCATAAATAACTGCTGTTTCAGGATACGCTTGTTCGTAATATGGTCTGTCAATCCCAGTCAGCGCTCCTGGTTTGGAATCTTTACTCACGATGACAGTTTTTCATTAGCAAGGACAGGGTCACGCTTGTCACGGATAATCCAACCGACATCTTCGACACTGACGGTAAATTTTACTCTGAAAAAATTTTTTCGACTATCGAGGTAATCGATAATCGTTTTCTCTCGTGTATCGCTCGTTGTAGCGTCAATGACAGAGTCAGCGTCACGTATAATTTTAAATGTAGACCATACACGAGATGCTCCATAGTCACGAAATTCTTTTTTGGCTTTCCTGATAACATCAATCAGATCAGTTAGAGCCCGTCTCCGTGAGTCAGGGGTTAGTCTGTCAAGATCGAATCTAGAAGCCTTCCAAGGTTCGATTGCAGATAATCTCTTAAACTCCTCCATATTATATTTAAGGCAAACATTTAAATAAGAAATATTATATATACAAATGAATCAATGCAAGTGGCTCAAGGTGGGGTCTGTAACCGTTTGTAATAAATCCTCCAGAAAAGAATTCTGCGGCGAACACTTACAAAATATCAGGACAGGAAGTCTAGGGCCAATACCATGCCTGCGATGTGGTATTGGGGTTAGAGGTAAAAGGCAGTTGTGTGCGAGTGGCGGAGGAAAAAGGTATCGTGAACTTAAACGGTATTATAATAAAAAAAATAATGGAGATGCGCTAAAATGTGAGCGTGATTATATAACTAAGTTTTCAGACAAATTATAAATTAGACAAATAACATTACTATTGTATAATGAATCAAGAATTTGTCTCACATCCTACTATTAAGAATTACGAAGCGAATCGTGATGGAATAGTCAGACATTTCAGGTTGAAAAAACCAGTTGGTGTTGTTAATAATACTGGTTATCTCCGTTTTGCTGCTGGGGATAATACGTATTACAATCACAGATTTGTATTTGAGGTTTTCTGCGGAGAGATCAAGGATGGTCTTGTGATCGATCACAAAGATAACGATAAACTTAATAATTCTTTATCCAATCTGAGAGTTGTCACGCAGCGCGAGAACTGTAAATTCGGAAACACTGGCTGTTATAATAAACGGGCCAAAGCCGTTGTTTCCATAAATCTAAACACAAACAAAAATAAAATATTTCATTCGATCAATGCAGATGGCAAGTATTTTGACATTTGTATACCTTCAGTACAAAGAGTCGCAGAAAATATAACCAAATCCGCCCTCTCCAGAAAATATAATAACCAAACGATTGTTTTTCATTATTGTTAGATCCGAGGATTTTTATATCAGTGTTCGAAGGGAGATAACTCTGTTGGGCATATATCATGCAACTAGTTTTTTTCCTTGACTTTTTTACATGTCATCGTCTATTGTATATACAGGTAAACAGTTCTCCGTGTTACCTGTAAAGGTATTGCACATCAGGTGTATTCAGTGCAGAATTGTATACAGTTATTTTTTTTACAGTTCATGGTGTAACTGATACACTACACCACAGTCTATTTTCGAGTTAAATAAAATCAAAAAATTATCCTTAGAAAACTTTGTTTTCAGAGTATTTTGTTTTCTTGGGAGTTTTTTTTTTGATAAATAATATAAATTGCGTCCATTTCAGAACTGCAACTGGTTAGCTATATAATAACTTTTAAATCCTATATCATTAGATGAGACCGTGATACAGTGGTAAAGTAGGCAGACTTTCGCTCTCCCCGACTTTACCACTGTGTCAGGATCGAATCTCGCTACGGACACATTGTGCCAGTTTGTCTGGCTTTTATATGATGGGGGGACCCAAAGGGTCCTCGTGTACACCCCGCCCTCACGTCAAATCGTGAGGTGATATTTTTCACCCCGGGATTTGATTCGGGGTGGTGGTGGTGTACATGAATATCCCCAAAATAAACAGTGTGGCCTGGATGTATAAAGCTCTAGGTCACATGGTACCTCACCAATAAAACATTCAGAAAGAATGCAGCCAAAAAGAAACGATCACGGGGATGCCGAGAAGGCCAATCAGGGCCTCTGTAAGACAAGACAAGACAAAAATCTGAAAGGATCCACTGTGGAGACACATAAGGCTAGAGCAGGGTACTCATGCCACACTGTTTATTTTTGATTTTCTTTTAAATATATCATATAACATAATAATATGAATTACGAAATTATCAATGATATAATTGTTGCTATTAAAAAAATTAGAAGATAACGGTATAAAATTATCTGATGAATTAAATCCTGAAAAAATCATTTCTGATTTTGAGACTCTGCAAGAAGCTAACAACGAAAGACGATATATTTTACCATCTAACTAAAATTCAAATTGCTATGTACCAATTGCTGGCTACGATAGAAGAATCACAAATAAATGAATTTGTTTCATTGTCTTGTGCACTTGAAAAATTAGGTCACAATTATCACAAGAGTACGAACGCAAACATATAATTAATACACGCGTAAAAGAGCTGAGGAAATTTATGTCGGATTGTGAAACGATCCCCCAGCAAGGATACCTGGAATGAAATCAGATACTTAGAAACGAAATCGAAAGTAAAAGATAGAATATTTTTTTGTGTTTCACTAGTAAACACCCTATCAGAATTAACAAACCAGTCGATATGCACGATTGTGACTAGTAAGTACCCCTTGAGAATTAACAAATCAGTTGATGTTCACGATTTTTGCTAGTAAGTACCCTATCAGACTTAACAAATTAGTTGATGTGCACGATTTTTACTAGTAAGTACCCCTTCAGAATTAGCAAAATCGTGTGATGCACACAAAATACATATAAATAAATTATTTTTACTGTTGCTAGTGCACAAAAATACTCGCCTGTGAAATCAGTCGATTTTCATGATTTTTACTAGCAAACACCCTATCAGAATTAACAAATCAGTCGATATGCACGATTTTTACTAGTAAATACCCCTTCAGAATTAACAAATCAGTCGATTTTCATGATTTTTACTAGTAAGTACTCCTTCAAAATTAAAAAATCAGTCGATTTTCATGATTTTTACTAGTAAGTACCCTATCAAAATTAACAAATCAGTTGACATGCAGTTAAAAATAAATTTCTAATAATATTTTTTTACTCTGATGATAGTATCTCGTTGAGACGATCTCGTGAAATACACGAGTGAGCATAATTTAGAATCTGATCCTTATTGCATCTGATTAGAGCAATCTTATCACGTTGTAGTGTCTTTAGCTGCTGTTGTGTCAGTAGGAAGTTCTCGTTACCGAATACATCAACAATTAAATTGACTGGACCAACCATGTGCTGATCAAATACCTTTCTGATGTGGTTTTCAAGCAATTGTTTGTCATGTATAAAAACCTTCACGTGCTGGTACATTATATATTACTCGCTTGATTAATTGTCAGTAAAAACACACGACAATCTTGGAATGGGATGGAAATCTTAGGATTTTACAAGTAAATTAATATTTAGATTTTCATCCCTCAAGTCCAAAAGGTTCCCGGACTGGTCAGTTAGTTTGATATTTATTCTTGACAGCCAAGGACTTTGACATTTTAAGAAGACGGGATTGATCGGCTCTTGCACAATCAAAAATCCAGGTGGTTCTTTAGGGGTAAAAGAAAAGAGAATATATCCTTGCTGGGCTTGATTTGATACTGTTGTGTCCGTGGCATAGCTGCCATCGATTACGTCACACACTAGATTGACCGCGACCACAGGTGTTATATTTACGATATCCGGAGACACATGTCTGCCTGTCCCTTCGGGGCTATTGTTGTGTCGGAGAATAGTTGGCACGGGTAGTAGTTTTCTGTATTGTTCAAGTATATCAGGAAAGAACTCGTCAATGGCATCACTGACTGATTTTTTTAATTGGTCTGCGTTATACCCTGGATATTTATATGTTGGAACATCTTCTATATGCAGATTTAAAATACGTGCAAGAGCAAGTCTGCCGTCATCCCCAGCATTTAAAATACGTTGAATAAGATTTAAGTTAATGGACTCCATATCGTATACAAATTGATTTAATATCTCTATGTGCTTGATGATTTCATCAGTACGTGATATGTCAAAGAGATGTTCTTGGAACTGCTGCCGTAGTCGTCCTAGTTGTTCTTTATGTCCCTGATTAATGATCCTAAAATATTCAGTAATAAACTCCGTATTAAGAACAATGGAAATTCTTTCTCGTATTATCGTATGTAAAGTATCTTTGTACGATGGTGTATAACCATGATATGATCGCCTGTCTGTGACATAATCAGACTTTTTCCGTTCAGGTGGAGTCGGTGGTGCTGGTGGTGGATTTTCAGCCCAGCCCAATACTGACCTGATTGAATTTTGATAGATGTCAACAGCGTAGTCAACGGTGCTTATTTCGATCGCGGACGACAGTGTGGGTTCTTGAGCAGTTAATTTTATTTTTGATTCTTTTTCCGTGATATTTTTTATTCGACGTTGCAGTTCCTCATTGATTTCTTCGATTTGATAAGACCCAATTGGTAACCCAATGACCTTCCAGTCTGGTGTACCGTCTGGTTTATTTTTATGTGCGAACACAAACGAGTTATTTGCTGGCAATCCACCAAACGATTTTGATCTGATGTTGGACCAACTATGATATACTCGTAGCTGCGATAACGCGATTTCTTTTATTTCTTTTACTGGAATCGCAGTTGGAAAATTAATACTAAATTCTGGATTAGTCGAGCTTATCGTTATCATCATGGTCCTTACCGGAGTTGTGTTCGCGGCTATCTGTTGAAGTAACTCTGTCATTATTTATTTTCGTCGTTTTTAAATGGCTGGTGTAGTCTTCGTATGCGCTAATCATTAACGCGAATTCGGAATCTGATATAGTTGTATCATCGAGACCTGATGATATCAAGGATGACAATTTCGAGTAAGCGCTCGTGGCTGCTTTTAACAATGTGACATAATCGTGCAATTTTGTGTTAGTGCATGAAGATATTTTTTCGCGATAATTTTAAAAACACCTACGATGACAGTTGATGATGAAACTGTAACTGTGATTGCAATTGCAGTTGTTACTGGTGTTAGCGCTGATAATACTACTCCAATGGATGCAACTAACGCGGATACTGAATAAACTACAGCATCCAACACGATTACACGCCGCTTGTATTATTTTACTTTTATTGTGTAGTTGTCAGTGATTGTTTTTAACTCTGATTGCCATTCGCGCACTTGATCGTATCTATATTGTTGCGCTAATGTGGTTGTTGACTCCGTTGTCCTTAACTCCGTCATTATTATTTTACGCAGTAAACAATTAAGGTGTTTCAGCTACAAATTCTAGACACCACCAGTAAGATGCTGCATTTAATGTCTTATCATCTGCTTCCAGCATAAATTCTTCTTCGGTTCCGCTATTTAATACAACAGACACAACGACGGAAAATCTGTCAGTGGAATGTCGCCATAGATACTTTGTAAATATCTCAAATCTCGCAGCACTGAACACAGACAGTCTCTACACTCCAGTGACCTTTGCGGTATATTTGATAGTTTTATTTTTCTGTGACCACGTTGCAAATCCCGATGATACGGTGTATATGATGTTGGTAATATGCCCGGGAGTTACTCTGGCTGGAATTTTAATTAGACTGGTTTTGTTAACGATCTCAGGAATCCGACTTACGATATATTACTGTGTTTGTTTTGTCAATGTTAGTTTTGATATCAGAAAGTTTCATGTCGATGGTGAGCGGAGTGCCAAAGAATTTATCTATGGACTCATCGGCTTTTTGAACGTTTCTACCAAGTCTTGAAAACGCGTTCACATGAACATCATACTCGGCCCGCAACGTGGATAATTTAGTGTCCACGACGTCAACATATTTTTTTTGTCGCTGCGTCCTCGTCAGATGTTGGATCTCTTAACACTGTTATCTTGTTTCCGTTCATGCTGAGCTCGCCTGTCGTTATGTCACCGGTAGTTTTTAAGCGATCAGCAACACTTTTTTTGATTTGGTCGTTGATGTTTGCCAACGATATACTTGAGTCTCTGATTCTGGCGCTGTCAGTAAACACTGGAATGTTGTCCGTGGTAGCTCCAAGGACCCTGCGAACTACATCATTCCATCTGATGTTACTCGTTTTTAACTTGCCATGTTTGTCCTGAAAAATAACAACCTCATCTGGGTCTATCCCGGATAAGTTTGAAAGATTATCGATTTCATCTTCAGTCGCATATTTTGATAAATCGATATCTTGTTATTTTGCTCTTGTGCTGTCAAGAGATCTTCCGTAAATATCAACCATTATTCATATAAGGACTGATTATTTAAGTTTGCGGTATACTCATGCACGACTTTGTGAGGTGGTTTAGTTGACGCTGATATCGCGGTGAGAACAGTTAATATTTCACGGCCACATATCGGCGGATCGGAAAGTGTTTGTGTTGGTAGTGTTGAGTACCAGGTTGGAGTCTGCACGCTACTGACATACATGTACTTTAGAAATTCAACTGGCGGTGCTAACCTATATGAATCAAAATAAATAATTCCACATGGATAAATCGCGTAAGCAACCCAGAGAGTTCCTGGACCGTTTTTGTTATCAAGGTTGATGATGCCGGTTTACGGATTATTTGGCCGCGTTGGTAATTGGTCTAGCATAAAGACACCTCTGAAATTTTTTATGTGTTTAGCAGCATCGAGTAAATCAAAGTTTGACATCGGTGTTAAAACACTTTGTGTATCTAGAATCGTTTTGGGTACCATGAAGTTGGAGTTTCTGGAAGTCTTAGGCCGCGTCCCTTTTTCATATCCTTTTCCAGTTGCTTTCTTTAATGCCATTCCAGCTGTGGTTTCATCGGCACCTAACGCAGTGGCTTTGGCTACGGCAGGTGCTGCGACAGCTATCAGCGCTGGTATCGCTGCAAGAAGTGGAAATATGCCACCTGTTTTAACCATATCTTTGACGGCTGCCGGCGCAAAATCAAATCAAATGCCCTTTTTGGCTTTCATTGCTTTATTGTATTGATTAAGTTGAGTTTTAGTTATTGACAATGTATTTGGACCGCCAGTCATTTGTTCTTTCTTTAGCGTTATTGATGCTCCACATGTGCTCGCGTTTTTTGACTGAAGCTTCTTGGCCTGACCTGGAGTCAGAGTGACATTAACGTGATTATATGAAATTTTTATAATAAACACTATTGATCTAATTGTTACATGTTTTCTACTGGTGCATCAACGACTCTCATTCGTCCGCCAACGCCCTCGAGTAACATTGTTTTGTCGGAGAGTACGACCGCGATTACTCTGTAATTATCGGCTGAGCTTACGATGGCTCTGAAGTGTAAATCAATGACAGTTTGCCTAACTAAATCAAGATGTTCCAGCGAAAAGTAATAAATCGGATACATACTCGTAAAATCCAACTGTGATATTTGCAAACCAGTATCAATATTTTGATCACGTCCCATAAATGTCATTAAACGATGGTATACATGATTATTATCGAAATCCAATATTATATCCTCGGATGGTTCTTGATGTCCGTTTGTCCTTAAAGATACTTCAGAAACACCGAGTTTGTCAAATACCATTGGATTTCTTTCTTGATTATGTAATCGTTCAGCAAGCTGAAAACAATAAAGACATGTCTTGGCGCAGAAACACCTTGCTGTGACGATATATGCCACGTGAATAAACCACTTACGGGATTTTGATTAATATCAGTAGTTGTTGTTAGCCATGCTAATGTTGATTTACCACCTTGATCCATGAAGGAAAGTAGCCGCTGTTCTTCAGCAAGTGATGGAGACATTACTGGCATCCACAATGCGAGCCTAAATAATATTACTTTACCATCAGCAGCGCCATTTTCTTGCCAGATAGCATCATTATCATCACTTTTCCGATGAAGAACAATTGTGTGTTTGGCTCCAAAGATGACCTTTCAGACATTTCTGCAAAATCCAAAGATGTGGGACAGTGGAATCGCACATGAAAATCTTCTACGATTACCCTTTAACATTAATTGACGTGTTCCAAAACCTAAATTGTGATTTGGGTTGGGAAAGGGTAAATTTTCTACTGTATTAACAGCAACAGGAGGAGTAGCACGGTCGGTTGGTTGTCTTACAATATTAGGTCTCCCATCAGGATGGTCAAAATTATCCTTCGCGAACATCATAGTCGGACCAGCTGATTTAGTATAATCATCTGAATATCTTACCAGGCCAATAATCGCCGTAGCAACGTCAACATTATCTTGGATTGTCTCAATTTCTTTTCCATCAATCATGTATATGGCACTTTTAAACAACGCCATGATACCAGTATTAACAAACCAACTCTGACGTTAGCTCCATATTCTGTATTAGCGGCAACATTTGTTACAAGTTCACCTGTGACTTCAATAAATGCTTCAGCTGGTAAGAAATATCAACTTGTATCCTGAACTCAATTCGTAATTCAATTCTACCTTTCTGATTTGGATTTGTTGCTTCATAAGAATAAGACTGATAATCACGCACAGACTCGTCTTTGAGTACTGGCGCATCCATATCGAACGCTGGGTCAGACACACGTTTGAACATTTTATAGTAATTGATTATCGTCTAAAACTCTAAAACGAAGACCACTTCCCGATATCAGACACTTGTTTATCGGCTGATCTATTATCTCTGCTAGTTTTTGATTTGCAGCTTGATTTATTACTTTGCTGACATCTGCAGGCATCTCTGTAGTGCTTGGTAATTTGACTGTTTTTGGTCTGCGTAATCGTGCTATTCTCTCCTTGATTGCAGTAAATGCTTTGCTGGCAATGTTACCAATAACACCAAGAGCTTTATCACGAACAACGTCAATGGCTTTCATTGATAACTGTTTTGCAAATGGCGCTGCCTTGGGAGCTAACCTTCTGAATAAACCCTGAACAACATCACCAAGTCCATCTCCATAAATTGCTTTATAAACCGGTAGTCGTGATATTATTACCCTGACCATGGTAGGTCCACGGTGAGCGTTATGTATAATCATCTTATTTGTTAACCATTTATCTAATCGTGGTGACTAGTCACTGTCAATAATTTCATCAATTATTATCCATGGCACCACCCTGAAATAATCGTCGACAAATATCAGCTGCTTCATTAATTATTTCTGGTGAATTATTACCAGCCCGTCTACCTCCTATGAGAACTTCAAGTCGTGACACATCATTGAGAACACTGTCAGGACAAGTAATGCCCAGACCGCTGCCTGTAGCAAAACCAAGGTCTTTTAAAATATCACTTTCTTGCTCAGGTACATCATAAAATTCTTCTGGAGATTGCGGTCGTTTCCTCTTTTCTACATCTTTTATAAATTTTTTATATCCAGGATCATTTTCATTAACAGGTAAAGTTTTAGAAGCAAAATATAATAAAGATGCCCAACCTTCAGGAGTTATTTTGTCAACGTGTTTAGGGTTCATCAAATATCTTCCTCTTTGATCATATTTATTTGCAGCAATATCGAGTAATTTATCACGGTTAGCAAAAATATCAAGAACTTTTTTGGTAAAAAAAACTTGCAGGTGTGGCTTGAGATTTTTATCGTTCTATTTGCTGTTGGGGTGGAGGAAGTCGATACTCTTGCTCAGGTGGTGAACAGGAGGGAGGAGGAGAAGCAGGTGGCGGCTGGCTCAAAAGTTTCATTTCCTTTATAAGATTTTGATATTTTGGTTCATTATTTTTAACTTGATTTTTGTTATAATATATACGATACATCCACTTAATAAAATTATCATCACTTACAGTAGCATATTTTGGTTTTAAAATTTTATCTTTTTTGATACAAAGCGCCTAATATTAAATTAAGTAAATCTTTATCATTTGTTCCCTTAATTATCTTAACCACACCTTCATTAAATTTTTCAGCCAACTTAACATTTTCTCTTGTTGGTTTTTCTTTTGCACGAGCAACTTCAGGTGTCACTTCAACTTCAGAAGAACGTAACGCAGCAGCTATTTCCCTGGCTATACCAGGTGGAAGATCTTGTAAAATCTTTTTAGTTTTCTTGGTTCTTGCTGCCATCTTTCCAGTTTGTTCTGCAGTCTGTTTTAATACTTGAAGAAGACTCTCTTGTTTTTCCCCGGTTGTTTAGGTCCACTAATAGCAGTTAGAACTTCTCCAGTAACACTTGTAACAGGTTTAAATAACTGTTCTGTACCCTCTACAAAATTCAACTTGTGCTTCTTGTCGTTGTTGTAGTTTTTCTCTGACACTAGCACGGACAGGAAGATATTTTTTAATGGCTTCTTGTCGCTCTCGCGCTAATTTAGCACTGTGTGCTTCTCCGATATTTGCCATTATTGATATAATAATTTTTTAATTCATATAGCAACAGGGAGGCTGAATTAACGACAACGAGTTGGGTCATTTTTTACATTTGTTTTACACACTTGGTCGTTTCCAACAAGGAAAAAAACATCTCACATTTTAGGACGGAATAGGAGTATCTCCAAAAATTCCTCTTCGAGTGAGATGTTTTTTTTTTGTTGTCGTTTTTACTTCTTTTTTGTGGAAGGCTTATTTTGACATTTGGAACCTCCTAACTCTTTGTAGGATTCAGCCTCCCTGCTGCTATTTCGTTTCAGAGATATTAATATGCATTTTGTTTTGTTGTCAGCAAACTGCTATATTGTTGAGGTCGATTTGAAGCTTATCTTGTATGGAGTCGAGATATTTACTGGATCAATGCAACGTAGAGTTGTCAGCAAAAAGATATGTGTTAGAATGCGCTGAATACAAGGCTAAGTCATCAAAAAACAGTAGAAAAAGAAGAGGCCCTAATATAGATACTTGGAGAACACCACTTAAGATATGACTTAATTAAGAAATTACGTTTGACCAATTTTAACACTAACCAAAACAAATTTCTAAGTCTACATGCATTGCCAATGCCAACAAAAAATATAAAATTATTAATAACAAACAGTAATATACCTTTGTTCAAAATATGTGTCTGTGTCTCTTTTAGTGGTATGTAATTATCAAACTAGATACGTGCGATTAATCCTAACATATGTTCTAAACCAGTCGTATCTAGTTTTTTCCTCATGCTAATTTTACGTTGTACATATTCATCCAGCATACAAGTTTTGTTTGTAGAAATCAATCCCAAGATATGTAGAAATACTCTTTTAGATCACGAATGATTTCCGAAAACATTATAGAATCCTTTACTCAGGAACTGGAGATCTCGGCCCATAACGAAGTCGGCCACAACGGGGTCTTCCCATAACAAAATTGGCCCATTAAAGATTAGGCCCATACGAATTTAAATAAGAAATTTCCTCATAACACGATCCGCCCGTAACAGAGCCGGGCCACAACAAAGTCGGCCCTACCCTTGATTTCCGAAAAGATTATAGATTCCTTTACTCGGGAATTGGAGATCTCGGCCCATAACGAAATCGGCCACAGCGGGGTCGGCCCATAACAAAATTGGCCCATTAAAGATTAGGCCCATACGAATTTAAATAAGAAATTTCCTCATAACACGATCCGCCCGTAACAGAGCCGGGCCACAACAAAGTCGGCCCTACCCTTGATTTCCGAAAAGATTATAGATTCCTTTACTCGGGAATTGGAGATCTCGGCCCATAACGAAATCGGCCACAGCGGGGTCGGCCCATAACAAAATTGGCCCATTAAAGATTAGGCCCATACGAATTTAAATAAGAAATTTCCTCATACCACGATCCGCCCATTATGGAGCCGGGCCACAACAAAGTTGGCCCTACCCTTGATCTTCGTAAGAATTGTTCCTATTAAGCAATACATAGCAATGTCCGTTTTGGACCAAAGTTTAAATGTATTGTGATCTTGTATGGCTATGTAACATCCCTTTTTACTGAAGAAGAAATTTTTTAATTGAAACATGATATTTATTAGTAATACTACCACTCCGGTGGCCTAGTGGTTATAGCGTCCGCCTCGGATGCTGGAGGTCGTGAGTTCCATCCCCGGCCAAGTCATGCCAAAGATTTACAAAAATGTTACCAACAGCTACCTCGCTTAGCGCTCAGGATTAAGAGGTTAGTGTTAGGACTGGTCGGCCTGGTGTCAGGATAATGTGACTGAGTGGGACATCATGCTACATTAGTAATACTAATTTAATGTTATTGATCACTAAAATAAAAGTAATGTTTTAATTTTTCTTATGAACTGTTTACCCTTGGAATTAATTAAAGTATATATCAACGTAGTCATGACGCGCATTTACACAGTTTAGATTAAATATTGATTGTTGTTCTACTAATATATCTTAATCAAATCAATTAAATCCAGATAAATCAGTTAAATCCAGATAAATCAATTAAATCCAGATAAATCAATTAAATCCGGATTGGTGAATGCTCGGTACCTTAAATGCATCAAAAAGTTACCGATGATAATTGTTCATTATACCAGATAGGTGAATGCTCGGCACCTTAAGTGCATCAAAAAATTACCGACGATAATTGTTCATTATACCAGATAGATGAATGCTCGGCACCTTAAGTGCATCAAAAAATTACCGACGATAATTGTTCATTATACCAGATAGGTGAATGCTCGGCACCTTAAGTGCATCAAAAAATTACCGACGATAATTGTTCATTATACCAGATAGGTGAATGCTCGGCACCTTAAGTGCATCAAAAAATTACCGACGATAATTGTTCATTATACCAGATAGGTGAATGCTCGGCACCTTAAGTGCATCAAAAAATTACCGACGATAATTGTTCATTATACCAGATAGATGAATGCTCGGCACCTTAAGTGCATCAAAAAATTACCGACGATAATTGTTCATTATACCAGATAGGTGAATGCTCGGCACCTTAAGTGCATCAAAAAATTACCGACGATAATTGTTCATTATACCATATAGGTGAATGCTCGGCACCTTAAGTGCATCAAAAAATTACCGACGATAATTGTTCATTATACCAGATAGGTGAATGCTCGGCACCTTAAGTGCATCAAAAAATTACCGACGATAATTGTTCATTATACCAGATAGATGAATGCTCGGCACCTTAAGTGCATCAAAAAATTACCGACGATAATTGTTCATTATACCAGATAGGTGAATGCTCGGCACCTTAAGTGCATCAAAAAATTACCGACGATAATTGTTCATTATACCGATATTTTACAGATATTCAATGTGTCAAAAGATTTTCAACAAAGCATGGTGATGTATTTCTCCTTGCAAAAGATAGAACCTCATGGATATGGGGGTCAAGTATGAATGTCAGGGTCAATTCCTAAAAACGTACTTGTGTATTTAATTGTTGTACAAAACACAGGTTCTATGCTCAAGATTCTAGTAGTCAGACTAGAGTGGAACTCTGAATCACACAATTAAACCTATTTATTTGGAAGTTTGTAGCCTAAACCTCCCGGAAGTAGCGTAAAAGTCATGCCGAATTTCACTTAAGCATCCTAAATAGGCATGGGAAATTTCAATGAATGTATCAATGATCTACCACGAGATGTATACATTTTTCATTAAAAGGAAACGATGCTTGCTGAGTTTCCTTTTAATGAAATATTTATGCAACGAGTGGAATATCATTGATACAGCGTACATACTATACATATATTTTATCTATATCGCATACAAACACACGTATTTACCATTTGAACGGAGTTAAGACTGATTAGAGGAAACTGTATAGACCGAGTCAATGAACTCTTTACATCACTGCCGAATGCGACAGCTACAAAATGTAGTACACACTTATGATTTAAACATAAAATATGGTTTTAATGAAGAAAATATAGCACTACAAACACTGAATGCTCAGCCATTCACGCACTGGCGCATGAAAATGAGTTTTACGAGGAAACTAAGCCAAATGACCGACCAATGAAAGGTAATTAAAATATTTAATATATTTACAGTTGATCTAAGTCATTATTCTACTTTAACTAACATTACTACCGACCATAACAGTCTCTGTCTCTCTCTCTCTCTCTTGTATGCCCACCAAGAGGAGACAGGGGGAAAAATGCTCTAAAATAGAATGTTACTGCATTCCGTACTGAACCGGAACTAAAAACTGTGATCTCATTCCATATGGCTATTACCAAATACCAATAAGTTTTTAAACTGTACGCATTTGTGTTCCTGAAAGATTTGCAGGAAACAAAATTCAAAATATATGGTGGGATGTGTGTGTGGTTAATAGGATTATAGAAAATTTTATATGAGAATGCATATAAATTACGTTCTCTGGATTGCATTTGCATCACAGGCCTAAAATACTCCGATGCAGTACCACTGACACGACAATTAACGCTTTTCTACAGGGAAGCAACTACTGTATCAGCCAATTGCATACTTATAATATTTTTCTTCTTCTGGCAAATTGCGGTCACAAAGCCGGAGAGTTAATAATTTCGTTTTTATATCACCAACAATCCGCCCTCCCTCTCCCCAAACCGTATCAACATTTATGGAATTATATCTCATAATTTGCGAGTTACAGTTCTACAACCACACAACCCCGCGCGCACGTGAACGTCAAATATCTTCTCAGACCGATCATGTTCCAGATGAGCTGAGGCTACGAAATGTTACTAATTTGTTAATGTTATTTTAATCTGGTCTACATTTCTTTAGTTTTTGTTTATTATGCAATTGTGTTTGTATAAATCAATTCCTAGATATGTTGAAATAATCATCGAGTTTATTAATGATTATAAGAAACATCAAATGTTTCTTCACAAACGCTGGCCTGCATCGTGACAGAGATTTTAAGTTGGATGCAGGTTCTTGAAGACATTGTAGCATGCTCATTGCGACCATGTACCAGAATAGTTTAGTTCCTTTATTCTTTCTGTTCTACAATTCTCATTTTTGGAAATAAATTGTACAAACCGTCAAATTTAGTATGCCCCAGCAGAATGACTTTGAGCAAGACGTCACATCAATATACAGAATATTTCCATCCTAGAGCTTACGCCTCGGATGCGGGAGGTCGTTTGTTCGATCCCTGGCCGAGTGATACCAAAGACATATAAAATGGTACAAACAGCTCCATCGCTTGGCGCTCAGCATTAATACATTTACCCCTAGCGACGACTTAACGGGGCAGGAGGTAGTAGCCTACTGCCGAGCTCTGTAGCGTCATGGTCATGCATGATACACTAAAGTGGCTGGTATTATAGAAAGGTAGACAGATGTAGCTCTACAATGATACCAAATAATCTGGAATATCTAGTTCCACTATAAAATACAGATAAAAAACCTCATTTTTTTCGGACCCGACATTTTTCTACCCAAAATTCGCCAGTGGTTGGAATCCGATTTTGTATCCGGATTTTAGTTTTTTTGGTCTCAGATCTAAGGCAAACCGGTATGAACTGCAAACAGACAGATGAGCCTTTGCAAAAAAGTAGGATAAGCTGGGCATTTGGAATAAAGAGTGGTCTCCATACAAAAATAATGGCTCCATTTTGCAAAAAAGAAAAAAAGAAAAAGAAGAAAAAAAGAACTCCAACGTTTACCCTTCTGCTCATGCGCGAGTCAAATAACCAATGAAAACGATGTTTCTAACACAACTAGGCAGTATGTAATTGAAAGATGACCGGGGATTTGGTGTTTTCGAGTCTATTCAGAAATAGCTTTCAAAATGTATTTCCTACTCGATTTTCAGGTGAAAATGACAAAAACCTATAGGGGTTAATGTGTTAAGAGGTTAATGTTAGGACTGGTCGGCTTGGTGTCAGGATAATGTAACTGGGTGGGATATCATGCTAAATATCTGCGTCATGGTGTCCCAGTGATAGACATCACTATAAACTACCACACTGCAGATATCGTAGCGATATGACTTAAAAATTGTTAAAGTTACGTTAAAAATCGAAATCGCAAACACACACACACACACACACACACACACACATAAGAATGTCTGGGCAGGTGTTGCAACCGGAACACATCATTGCTTATTAATGCGTCTGACATGGATGCCATCGATCAGGATTGTTTTCTCGTACAAAAACCATTCCTGACATTTCCATGTCATCCGTTTCAGAATAGATTTATGGCTTTTGCCTAAGGTATTTTGTGCATATTACTTAAAGAACATCTGTATATAATAATCAGCCCAGACGTAGGCCGGTATTGGATTATTTACCATGGGCGAAATATCATCTCGTTCTCTCGTCATTTATTAATAGTTTCCGTTCCATCCTTAAAAGATAGAGGGATACATTTTTTATATTGTAGTCTTGTGTATCGTTGAAGTGAAAACGGGTTATATTAAAGTTTTTGTTCTAATTTGGGAAAGATATTTTCTATATGCACCATACTGTGTACTAATAAAAGCTACAGATACCACCGATAAGTTAACAAAATAACCGATGTTGGAAGACCCGATATAAAGCCACATATTAAGACTGACTAGCTAAGCGTAGCTGTCATTTTACTTCATTAAATAAGTCATATTTGGCCTAACACGAATTAAACTCGTGTCGCAAGTAACGCCATCTGTCGCTTAACTCTCACGCAACAGCGCCCTAAACCACACGGTAATGCACTCATCCGAAGGGGAGGATGGGATCAGGTCGAAATTAAAGACTCCAGCTGCACGAGAACTCACTCGCGAGACGAACGGAAGTTTGGAATTCGCTGTCTGCACTAACCCACTAGATTTCTTTTTAAGACTAAATTTCTATTTAGAACTAGATTTCTGTTTAGGAATACTACATATGTATATGAAATTATGTTTATAAATTGACACAAAGATACGCTACAAAAGGCACGTATCTCTACATACAAAATCCATTTGGATGCATATTATGTTAGCAAGAGTTAAAATCTAATGACGTAAATATAGTCAAATAATTTGTGAGTTTCGTGTTCCGAGCCGTAACTAAAGTAGTTAAGGGGGATACTATAGGGACAATGGGACTTATCATTAAAAACACCCCTGGGACAATATAGGGACTATGTAAATTTAACATGGGGAAAAATCGTGGGACAATATAGGGACAAGGGGAATTAACATGGGGAATAAATCGTAGGACTGTCTAGGGACAAAGGAAATTTAACATGGGAGGAAAAAGCAATTCTAAGGACAAGGGGAATTGTTCATGGGAATAGAGTTTGGGTCTGTCTAGGGACTAGGGGAAATGGAACAGGGTCGGGACCCTATTTTAATAGGGTCCCGACCTGATGGGTCTCTATTTTTTTTTAAAAAATAAAAAAAAAATAAAAAATGGGGGTAGGCAATTGAAGTCGATCTCTTTTCGAGAGATGTGGGTGGCCCTGAAAAGGGCCTTTGGTTTTCTTCGTCTTCTTCTTCTAACACCTCCACTTCTTCCACCATCTTCTCACTTTTTCCATTATTCCTTTCTTCTCCCTCTTTTCAGTTTCTGTTATCCAGTCAGGATGAACCATCTCTCTAAATTTCTGTTGGATCTTCATCCAGTTGTTATTCAATCTTTCAAACTCTAATTTATTCTTCTTATTCTCTTCTTCCTTTCTCTCTTTGCTCCATTTTTCTTTTATCTTCATCACTTCTACTTTCATTACATCTATAATTAGTTCTTCTGCTTTTATCAACTGGTTAAAACCCCACTTTACGTACCACCAGTCAGTCCAATAAAAGCTATTTTCTAGGAAGCTCCTGACTTCTATGACATGATCCAAGGCTTCCTTTAAAGTACCTACTCTCACGTAAGGTGGGTCAATGAATCCTCTGATTCTTTCTACTTCTTCCTCAATCATTCCCCTTTTAGATCTTTTGCTACTCCACGACTCTTCACATTGTTCAGGCTACCTTCAAATCTTCCTTCCTTATTCAATCTTTCTACTACATAAGTTCCATCCATGATCCAAAAATAGCTATGTCTCAGATCGTTAAATAATTTTGTCACCTCCATCTTCTTTCTTTATTCCTTAGAATGGTGTGAACGACGAACACTGTGGGTTCTTATACGAAAAGCGCGGACGTGATGGAAAACATCCCCTAAAACAAAATTGATATTACCTAGATTATCACTTAAAACGTGCGGACGTGAAGGAAAACATCCCCTACTTTTCTCATTTCATATGATCTACTATTCAAATACGTGAAGCAGCAATAATCAAACCCAAAATATACTATTCATACACGCAAAGCATTAAAATTAAACCCCAAATCTACTATTCACACAAACGTACGTGAGCGCTTACAAACACAAACACAAACACTATAAAAAAAAGAGCTAGTGTTTATATTCACACTACTCTACATACACACATTGGCAAATTGATTGTTATTTCTTTTCTAAAGGTTTGGATAGCCCTGAAAAGGGCTGTTTGTTTTTGAACTCCAGTGACACCTGGTTAATGATGGCACCTTCCAGGCCTGGCACCTTGCACACATCTTCTTCCCCAGTCTCCTTTTACCTTTTTTCTTGGGAGTGCAGAGGCGGGATAAGTGGCTTCAGAATCCCAATTTTCTGTCTCTGGGATTCTGAAATTTCCTCTCTCCTTTTCCTCCTCTTATTTTTTTCTTCTTTCCTCCTCCTCTTTCATCCTTCCCTCTTCGACAATGGCCTCCGCGGCCAGTTCATTTAGTATGCGCCTGGCATATTCCAGGTGCATCTGGAGTTCTAGAAGCTTTACAATTCTGGCATTCATTGTCTTGTTAGCGAATGAACAGGGTAGCTAGACTGCCAAGCGATTTTCAATTTATAGTGAAAGCGCGGACGTGAAGGGAAACATCCCCCAAAACAAAATTGATATTACCTAGATCATGACCAAACAACGCGCGGACCTAAAAGAAACACTCACTCACTTTTTTATACTACCTATTACTAATTTAAAAATTTTCATTGATCACTTTAATATACTATTCACATACGCAAAAGCAATTCAATCAAACCCCAAATCTACTCTCCACGCACGTCAAACAGCAAAAAAATATGATCATGATCTACTATCCATACAAACACATACACTCACACCACAAAAGAGTCAGTGTTTATATTCACAATACTCTACCTACAAACACACATTGGCAAATCGATTGTTATTTCTTTTCTAGACTATTGGGTAGCCCTGAAAAGGGCTGGGTTTTTTTTTTGTTTGCTATGGCAATCTTTTAATTTCTAAGAATGTGACGTCCTCTGAGGATAGACTTTCTGACGATAGGTCTGCTTCTTCAAAAAGAGAAGAAGAACTCTTTGGTGTCGATACGACAATCGACAAAGCCTCTTTCAGGTTCAGGTTGCTGCTGCTGTTGTTGTTGTTGCTGTTGCTGCTGTCTCTGAAGTCTGTACTTCTCTGTCCATTCTTCTTTCTCCCTGTTCACTTCTTCTCTGAAGAGCTCTTCTATACGTTCTTCAGTGACTTTTAACATTCTCACATTCTCTATCTCTTCTGGCTTCGGTATCAGACTGTGTCTGACCCTATGCAAATTCACGTAGGCTTCGTTTAGCTTAGCTAGTTTGGAGCACATCTTCATAGGAGGATGAGTCGACAATGGATGGTTAGACTGGAAACTACCCCGGTTCTTAAAGTCAAAGCGCGGACGTGAAGGAAAACATCCCTCTACGGTTTTCGAGCCGGAACGTTCAATGAGTCTCATGAGAGGGATAGTAAGAAGTCAAAGAGCTTGAATCAAAATTCTTATAGCCAAACAAACCACAGAGGCATTTTTTTCAAAACACAACATTTTTTTAAATTCAAAATCACTTAACACTAACACACAACTCTAACATTTTTAACAATAATCCAACAATATAACATCAAACATTTTTTCAAATCTCAAACATTTTTTTCAACTCACACATTATTTTGGACAGGGTTGACAACGTTGTGAATGAAATTGTGATTTCCACTGTTGGAAGTCATTAGGCCATTGATGGACACTACGTTTCCTAGCTTGAGACAAAAGATAAGCATAATGGTCACAAAACCATTGATCTACTTTCACATCGTTTCTAGAAGAAGAACGAGGATCAAAATGAGTCACTAAATGTTCTGAGGAATAGCCCAGGCTGCGATGATGCAGAAAATACACACAATATTGTCCACACACCAAGGAATCTGTGCCTTGTAATTTCACATTATTGAATCGGGTAGTCTGAGCATTTCTTCTCATAAAGTCGATGATATCGTCTTCCAAAGGAAGCAATCCGTACGAATCGAAATATTCCACACATCCTTCTTGAGGAAAGTAGACGGCTACCCAATGGGTTCCTGGGAGATGACTGTCGTCCGTGTTGATCACATAAGCTAGATGGTCTTGAGGTTTGCGATGAGGCAGTTCATCTTTAGCACAGACGACAGGATTCCAAGAAGCAGTATACGAGCTGTGGTTCAAAAGGTAATAAAGTTCCCAGGTATCCATTGATTTGTGTGTTTTCTTCTTCACAGGTAATAATAAGTCATCAATTCGATCCTGACTTTTTGCTTGAAAATGTCTGACAAATAACCGTTTCTTAGTTTCGTCTCCCCACTCTGATTCAGAACAGCTTCGATACGATGGATCTCTTGAGTGGTTAATGGTGGACAAGAATGTTCACGCAAGTCTTTATACCACTGGTGCAACACGACTTCGTCCGAGATGAGACTCCAAGCTTCGTCCAGATACTCATCCAATTTTTCTTCTTGACTCAGCATCAGGCATTTATCGTGTTGAATTTGACTGGGATGATCGTTTTGACATCCATAGCAATCTTTCTTGATCAATTCCGTCATTTTTTCGACCAAGTGTTTGGCAAAACAGGAGGCTAAATGGGCTTCTTGTTCTGGCCATCTTGACTTCATCATAACTTCATCGTCTTTGTCTTGCGATTCTCCTTCCACGGTCTCCTCACATTCCATCTCCAATGTTTCTCCACTAGGTAAAGAGGGATAACACTCTTCCATGGCTTCTAATAATCTAGAATGACTTCTCTCAAACTGTTGATTTCTATGGTATTGTCGAATTCTGCATACAGGATGACGTTCACCGTGTCTGGTAGATTTGTAGTAAACTGAATTTCCACACGAATCTGGCCCGATTTTATAGGGTGGAAATGTCCCTCGTCGCTGCCTTGGTCTGGAGTGAAATCAAAAGCCCACAAAGCATAGCCTCCTGCGTAATCCTCGTACGAAATACCGTGACTGGTGTTGGTTCCTAACTGTCCGGTGGCTTCGTATAAGGACAAGTACGATCTCAAGTAATTCTTCTTGTCAAAGTTAGGTTCGAAAGGTCGGGTACACAAGGTCTTGCCATCGCGACTGACTTCGATCTTGGACACGTTAAAGTGATGAAAGTAGAAAGGTTTTTCAGCCAAAGCTCCGTTGAAGGCTGCATTCTCGACGATACCAAGGATCAAACGTTTGGGTAGCTGACCTTGGAACAGATGATCTTCGATCATGGATCGTTGCCCCGTAGGAATGGTGAAGGTTTTCACTTCCACGCGTCGTATCGGATACTTAGCGGTCGTTCTGCTCAACGTCTGACTCATGTCGTTACCCACTTTAGGTAACACTTCCACGCGTCGTACGTAGAGCCTGGCTTCCTCGATGACAGTTTTGCAAGCAGTAGTACCTATCAAATGGAAAGCGGCACTGCTACGATTCAGTCTCAGGCGAACATTCACCCCAGTCAGCAAATATTTCTCTTGCAACCACATGTCCAAATGCAAACGATCCATCAGTTCTAAACTCTGTCCGTCTTTGATTTTGTCTCTTCGTTCTACAAATCCCGCATTGTGTGTTTCTTTTTATCAGTTTCGAATGTTTCAAATTCGCCCGCATCGTCAGCTTCCCATACCACACAGGCATCGAGATGGGTGTTCTTGGCGTCTATTCCGTACGTAAAGAGATTTTACAGGTAGGTACGATAAGGGTAAGTATTCATGCTGCTACTGACTAGTTTGTTATTCAAGTACAAGTCCACTCCACTGATCAAGGAATGCATGAAATTGTTGACGGGAGCTATTACCTCATTGCCATCTAGGGGCGAATTGTCCTCATCGACAACTTTGACTTTCAGGTACAAGTAACTGCTATTCAGATCGATGTAATCTTCGGGCTGTCCATTGATTTCAAACTCGATGGAGCTGAGGCTGTCAAAGAGGAGACGGGGTGAAATTCCACCCACTGGGATTCTTGCATGGTCATGATGGTGGGGGGCATGGCAAACAGATCCAGTTCCGACTTGGAACAAGCGCAAGATTCTCGGTGCATCATTTTTTTCTGTGTCTCAATACTTTAATAATCGAAAACGTCTAAGTCTCGAACGGTTCTTCTTTTCTTTGTCTTTCTAGCTGTAGAAGTGTGAAGACTGGTGAAAGGGTGTTTTCTTTGTCGTCTCTTTCTGCCTTGTCCTTGCTGAATGCCTGACTCGGTAGCGTGCAGGGCATTTATAGGTGTTTCTCGTCGGCCCAAAAGGTCTTTGCCCGTTTGCAGCAAGACAGTTTTGCCAGCCCTCATGAAGGCTTCTTTAGGGTTTTGTTTGTCGATGATGACATTTTGGAGAAATTCTTTGCCTTGCGTCAATGCCTTATCTTTCAAGGCGTGCAATCCGCGTGTCACCATCGGTTTCAAGACTGGGGCCACCGAACGAAAGGCCGATTTTAACATATCTCCTAAACCGTGTCCTCGCTGTCGAGCAACCCCTCGGTACACTAGATACATGACTTACGAGTCATGAGAGAACCGTTTTCGAAAATGGAGTTTCACCGTGACTTTTCCTTTGGTGAATGGAATATTTTGTCCCAGATCTCCTTTTATAGCAATGTTGACCGTGTCCAAATAAGACTTACTGACAGGCAAATAGTGACGATTTACAAATTCGCGGTGGACGTAATAAGTGTTTCCACCTACCTCGTCAGCGATCGTGGAAGAATCCACTTTGAAAGGAATGACACGCAGTAATGGTACGGAGGTGTGTCCCACCACGTTGTACTCCACCACATCGGAGTACACAAACATCAAATTCAGTCCTTGGTTCAGTTCTACCGGGGCACGAAATAACCTGCTAAAAGACTCGTTATCGTAAATGATTGGTAATTCATTTTTCTTGATCATGGCCATTCTCATGTCCATGTCTCCGCCCAACATGTCAAACAATTCAGGACAAAATAAAATGGACACGATTTTATTCCCGTCAAATTTCATCAAGAAGCGACGAGCTGCTTTGTGGTACTCCATAGTGACACTTTTTTGACACTTTCCAAAGCTTTCAGAAACACGACATTAAACCTGGAGGTAATGGTGCTGACCAAATGTTGACCACTAAAATAATAGCCTGGGGGAATGAACAAGTGATAGGTGGTGTGCTTTTGATTTTTTGTGCCAGGGGTTTTCTTCTCATATTCGCCATGGGTATCCAAGTACTGTTGCATTTGCTCGTCATAAACTTCCACATCAAAAAAGTTTTGATTGGGAAGGACATTGAGGACTTGGGTCGGGTGAATGATTTCTACTAAAGCCACTTTCCAATGGGCTTCGTGATCTAATGGGATGGCCTGAGGTAATTTGGCCGTGTAACAGCACAACGTGTTCTTGGGAAACACCTCCATGGAACTGTCACTGGGTAAGGTTAAGTAAAATTGGTTTTGGTGACTCATAATTCCAGAGTTCTGTGGCTGTCCGATGGGTTACTGGACGTCAGAGGTGTGTCTCCGCCCAAAATGGGGTTGTTGTTGTTGTTATTGGAGTGGTGACTGGCACTGGCACTGGACACAAGGTTCCCGTTCGAGGAGAATTTCAGGGAGGGATTGGGAGGCAGGTAACCGATGCAACTGCTCAATAAAATGGTCCACAATTGTTTGTCTCCTTGTTGCAAACTCAAATTGGCGATGGCTGCCCCGATGACACAATACACCACAAAGATTTGGCAGAAAAAGACGATTTGCGTTTTAGGCACACGTTCTCCGCACCACACCCACAAAGGTTGTTTTTGTAAATCTTGCAGAGAAGAACTGGGTGAAGGAGTGGTCGACGTAGCTGCGTCTGTGTGAAAGGGCATGATGGTCACTTCTTTTTATAGTCGATGACTTGCGAAGCATCGATCCAAGAATCAAAACTGGGTGGATATCCTTTCCAACGTACTTTGACTTTTTGAGACGTCGTTTGCCCACTTTACGGGTTCTGCGTTCGAGAATGCTTTCGATGTCGTACACGTCGTCTTCTTTTTTGGTGACACGTTGTAATTCGGGCAAGTAAAACCTTCCTTTGAGCACTTCTTCGTTCATGTCTTCCAATTTATAGTCGGCAGGATGACGGCCATGCACTCGTGCAGTGACACGAAACAATTCGGTGGTCCAGTTAGGTAAGTAACCTTTGTCGAAAGTGCGTTTGGTTTTGCCAATGCGCACCCAATCTCCTACGGTCAACTCTCCACTTTTCTTGGGGACATCCCTCGTCGGGAACGTACCAAACAGGCGCTCAAACACCAACACTTCGTTGTCGGGGGTCACTTCTTGCGGGGCACGTCCAATGCTTCGATGGTAAGATTGGTTGTACGCTTGCACCAGGTGCGGTAAGATGTCGATGTACTTCAGAGTGTGGTGATGCGTAAAATATTTCCACATGCGTTCTTTCAAAGTGCGTTGAAAACGTTCCACGATGCTGGGTTTGGTTTCGGGATTCTCGGTGGTAAAAAAATGAATGTCACGTTTCTTTAATTCTTTTTGGAAAGCTTGGTTCATAAATTCGGTACCATTGTCCGTTTGCCATCGAAGAGGGTGACGACCGCTTTGTTTCAACACTCGTTGCAGGGCTCGCACTAGCTCGTTGCTGGATTTGGAAGTCAAGGGCACGACCCAGGCAAATTTGGAAAAGACGTCGATGACACAAAACAAATATTTGTAGCCACGATTGTAGCTGGCCAAATGAGAGACATCGGCTAAATCGGCTTGCCATTGATGATCGATGCCTTCCACTCGGGTGCGACTTCTGGAAAACTTGCGTCGAATGGGTTTGTGTAAAGTGTAAGTAGCTTGTTCTTGTAACCATCGTTGCACTTGAGGTAAACGGAGACTTTTCAGTCGAGTTTTGGCAGCACGATACAATTTTTGAACTCCTGCGTAACCTGCAGGATGGGAGGGATCGTAGTAAATGCTGGCTAAGACTTTTTCCATTTTTGTGTTTGTTTGTGTGTTAATAAGTCACCCACTCTTCGGTGATGCTACTTTGGGTGGGTCGAAAGGGTGGTTTAGAAACGGATTTACGTGTCCGATGGGCTACGGGAGTAGAAGTCGAAGGTAGTGGTGGTGGAGGTGGCAATGGAATGGATTTGGTCTTCTTTTCTTTTTTCACTTCTGGTTTCCCTTCTTTCTTTTTCAATTCTGTCGAAGGAGGAGTGGACATCATCTTTTTAACCCAAGCTTTCATTTCTTCTCGTTGGGATGTGGGGGACGGGGTCAACAAGGATGGTGCAATCTTACTTGAAATGGGAGCTGATGACGGTGTTTGAAACACTTCTCGCATCTCTTCTTCCTCAGGTCTTCGTGGGGTAGCATCTCTGGTGACCCCTGGGGATGGTAGTAGTAGTGGTGGTGGTAGTGATGGTGGTGATGGACTTTTCATCAAGGTCTTAAAATCTTTCAGAGTGGGTACAGCTGTTTCGTCTAAAGCTTTCTGGTGAAAGAGTTGCAGTCGTTGCAAGAGTTGACCGTACTTTTGCGATTTTTCTGTTTCGGACAAATCTTGGCGATCCATCAAGGACTGCAATTCGTGTTGTAACTGGGACATCTCGCTAAATTGGGATTGGGAGGTAAATGCGGGGTGCGTTGTTCTTGCCAACGATGGTATTCCATCCATCGTTTGTAAGGCACTAAAGCTAGTTTTCGTCCTTCCATGGGGTTGTCAGGGGTCGATTCTGAGATCTTGGGACTTCAGAGGGCCTTTTTATCTTGCTCCCACCAGTCCTCCCAACATGGTTTCCAAGACTCCTTTCAGTAAGGGGCCTAACAAGAGGGGTAAAATGCCTCCACGTTGGAGCAACATCTTCTTCTTTTAACGAATGGGAATTTTCTTTTGAACCATTTGGCGAAGAACGTGACGATGTTTGCCCTAGCATTGTTTCTGGTGTTTGGACAAACGGATCGTGCCTTTCAAGACGTTCAAACAACATTCGCACACGGTATCGATGCCCTCTTTGGAGGCTGATTGAATGAGTTTTTTTCGTAGAGGTGGAGAAGCTTTGGACAGGACAGATAACATGTCCCCATGTTTGACTAAACGAGGAGGCAGTCCTTTTCTTTTCTTTCCTTGGGGCTGTTTAGAAGAGGGATGTTTTCTGGAGGGTGACATCTTTGAGTCTTCAGCACCAAAAACACTGATACCCCGACTTGGTCACAGGCCTTTTTTATACTGGAACGCGTCGCCACTGATTGTCTTTACGTCGTATCAACTTCAGGACAGGCCTGACACGTCGTGCAGGGGTACGCAACGGACTAAATCGAGCCAGTTCTTGCTTGGACAAATCCTGTAAACTTTGTAACATGCCCGATCTTTCTTGGACTTTGATTTTGGGAGAAGGTACTTTGTGAGCAGCAGCCACTGCCACTAAATTGGAGGGTCCTGCCACTGGGGAAGTTCTTGGGGTCATCAACGGATATGTTCTTGGTGTGATCAACGTCTCCAAGTACTCTTCAGTTCTTGGTGTCATCAACGGAGAAGTGGATGAACCTGAGGCTGCCGGAGACGCAGTCACCTCCGTGGCAGATCGTGGTTTGCGAGTGTAAGGTTGCGTCCTGGCCGAAGTGCCTATCTTGCTACTAGTTTTCTTCTGTGGACTTTTCTTTTTCTGGAGACTTTTTCTCTGTTTCTTTTTCTGGGGGCTTCTTTTCTTTTTCCGGGGTGGTGTCTGGTAAGAGGAGGGTCCCGCCACTGGAGAAGTTCTTCTTGGGGACCTGGTCTTTTTCTTCTTCTTGGAGTTTCGTTTGACTTTTTTCTTGGGAAGAAGTTTGGGGGCATTAGGATCCCATCTTAAGAGAGAGCGACTGATGACCCCTCCTAGAGTACCGCTCCCTCCAGGTTTCAAAATGATTTGTTTTTGGTTTGAGTGTCGATGTGGGGATCGGCCAGTTGGGTCAAAGCGACTTTGTTTCGATCAAAAAAGCGTTTGGTTTGATGAGGAATCTGAATGATCCCTTTGAGTAATTGACGTGCCGTCACCGTGAACCATCGGAAGACTTCTTTGAGACTAGCTTCTAAGACACGAGCTCGTGTTTGTGGATTTTTTTCTCGACTGATGCCATACAAGGCGCGAATCAATTTGACGGGAAGATGCGACTGAAGGGACGTCATGTTCAAAATGTGTGTAAGACAGACGAAAAGGGTCTGAGGTTTTTATAGATTTTTTTGTGGAGTGAAGTTAAGTCGAGGACGGAAACGTGTACAGGACAGGCCCTCCGTCCTGACACCAGTGGTGAAACAAGTGGGTACGAAATCGCAAATCATCGGGGGTCGTAGGTTTCAAATCGACGAGTAAATAGGCGTGTGGAGTTTGAGTGGCATCGTCGTACGCCTGAGTCAGCCAAGGCGTTCGTAACTGTTTGGCTAAGACTTGCACTTGCGATTTATCTCGAGGGCTTTTAAACAAGACCACGTAATGCGCATTGAGACTGATGGTGCGATGGGCTTTACTTTGTTGAAACAAATTTTGAGTGATGTTAACGACACTGGCATTACGGTGATGACCTTTGCGCGTGAACCACAGTTTAATTTCTTCTTCGTCTTCTCCTAACATGTCGTCAAAAATGACCAAATGGGTTTGACGGGAGTCAGAGACGATGCCGTCGTCTTCTTTAGGAATGCCTTCCACAAACACGATGGAATCGCCCTGACTTTCTCGCAAGAGGTTGTACGCCGATTGCCACTCTTTGTAACACCACACGATGCGCTGAGGTGGTCGATCGATCAAATGATGTTTATGTTCGATCAAACGTTTGACGAATTCGGTTTTGCCTGAACCGCTAGGTCCAGCAATGAGCATGTTAAAGGGATGGCAAAGATACAAGGCCTCCCAACTGGCACGATCTAAGTGTTCGTCGATGACTTTGACAGTGGAGGAAGAGGAAGCAGAGACAGCAGAAGTAGCCATAGTGTCAGGAATGTCACTTGTGACACGAAAACAAACAAGACGAGAGTTTATATACTTTTTTCAGAACACGTTTATTGAATGTTTTAAACATGAACAACACGAAACACAAAATACATAAAAGCCAAATAGTTATGTACAGGAATAAAATACACATCAAAGCGATCAAAGTGGAATATAAACAAGTCTCTGTACAACATATTTTGGGTAACCAAGATGTCCTAGGGACAGTGTGTAATGTTCTTACAGGCTCTACATGAGGTATTGTCACACAAGTGTCCTCCCGGAATGACCTTTCAGGAACGTCCATGACAGTCCTGTCCTGAAGCGAGTGGTTGTTCTCGGTGACGGGCTCTTCTGGCACTGTCACTAACACATGTTGAAAAGAAACTTTTTTCCTTGAACAACTCTTGTGCATACTGGGCCACTTCTTGGGTCCAAGCCTCAGTTCTATAGGGGGTAAGGTCACACAAGTGTCCTCCCGAAAGGGTCTTTCAGGCATGTTCACGACAGTCCTGTCGTGAGTGACGAGTTCTTTTTCTTCTGGTACCGTCACTAACACAGGTTGAAAAGTAACTTTTTTCCTTGAACAACTCTCGTGCATACTGGGCCACTTCTTGGGTCCAAGCCTCAAATCCCCATTTTTTCCAGTCACGAACATCTGTCCAGTGGGGGTGTAAGTCACAAGCGACACACACATCGTCATACACGTCTTCGGTAGCTGAAAGTTGACGAATCTTTTTTTCCTGTTGAGGTCGAAAAGTATCCAGATGAAAACGCAAGGCTTTAAGCAAAAGGAGTCTTTCGTGACCATTGAAGGCCATTGGGGTGGTAAGTACTGTTCGTAAAGAGTCCACAAGGAATCGGCTGGTAAACGAAATCCTAGAAAACAAGTCACTAAGACACACACCACTTGTCGACCCAAATTGAATGGATACAGTTCTTGTAATAATTGATGGTAATGATCCACGGTTTGAATATGGTCATTGAGTTCCTTCCACGGAATCTGTTCAATTACATGTGATAAAAGTCGTGGCATGGCAGCCTGTTTTTATAGTCTCTTTGTTTCGAAAACAATGCACGTACTTTCTAGCCAGGTATCTTCGTTCTCCAGCAGGGAATCTAAATCTTGCATACTGTAACCGAAACGTCAGAGTTTGTTTAGAAGTTTCCTCTTCCGCTAAATAGATTCCACGTAAAATATGTTGGTAATCCTTTAACTTGTATTCTTCAAAGCGTTGCACTAGGTGAATCTCGAAGTAACCAAAATGATGAACACGTGGATCATCGGGGCCCTGGAAGTATTGAACAAGGTCTGACCACTGAAACAATTTCTGACGAATCAGTTCTCTTATACCATTCAGGCACCAGTGGTTAAAGATCTGGTGACGTAACGGATGCAACTGTTCTTTACGTTTGACTTGTATTTTGACCAGCTCTCGGTAAATGCGTTCTCTCAAATCCACAGGCAAAGCACGAATGTTCTCTTGTAAAGTATCCATGAATAGGTCATTCTAAATCCTCTTTCTGACACAAGAAATGTACCGTTTGCACAGACATGGTTTTACTTCAGTGTCGAATTTAAATCGTTTAGTCACTAATTTACACATTACAATTTGTTCCGAAGTTTCCTCTTTCACTAAGTTGACATTGTGTACAAGATGTCGGTAATTCGTTAACTCTTCCTCTGGAATTCGATGCAGTAAGTTTACAATGTAGTGGATAGAATCATCAATAGCAAACCAATCCTTTTTAAAACTAGGGGATCGTTGATCAATGTCTGTCCAATGGAACACTTTCAACTGAATCAGTCCTTGTATAGCATTCAGGTACCAGTGGTTCAAACACCGGTGACGTAACGGATGCAATTGTTCTTTACGTTTCACTTGTATTTTGACCAGCTCTCGGTAAATCCTTTCTCTCAACTCCACAGGCAAAGTGCGAATGTTCTCTTGTAAAGTATCCATAAACAGATTATGGTAAGTTACTTCAATGTCTCGGTCCCACTAAGGGTAAGGAATGACAATTCTGTGACCATCGAGCATATTCTACGTAGGCCGAATCTTGCGGTTCCCAGTGGTGAAGTGACACACCGCAATTGAAGCACTTGACTTTATCTCCTTCGCCCAAGTAGAACAATCCGGCTCTGGCTAATTCTTCGGGGGTCGGTCCTCCCAGATACTTAGGCCATTTTCCTTTGAACAATTGAAGACGATTTTCAAAGTCGCAGTATTCCGACAAACGCACAGAAAACGAATATTCGTCTTTCACAGGTTCGTTTCGATGAGGGTTGGGTGACATGGGCAGGAGTTTGCTCAGGGCTGGATGACATCCGTAGGGGGGTAGACGTGAAGGCGAACATCCACCTTTAAAACGAAACCCAGTAAAATGTCCAAGAGGACGAGCGGCATCACTTTCGCATCCCTCAGGCTTGACACGCACAGCATCACTTTCCATGATAGGGGTAGTGAGAACAAGGTTCCCATGATGCTTTACGGCATCGCTAAGGTCACAGCGTACAGCGTCGTTCCCATCGCAAGGCTCACAATCGCATTCCACTTCCGAAGCCCCAAACTTGAAGTGTACCTGCCTGAACTTGTTTTGTGTTTCTCTGAAAGTATTCATCTTGTTCGCTTGGTCTTGGTAGTCACAATGAACCATCGATCTTGCCTAGGGTTCCCTTTTATATACAGACCAATACCGACGTGTCCATACGGTAAGGTGAAATGATTGGGAAGTCGCACTCGCTTCTGGTACACGATTTGATAGACTTTTTCCAAAGGTCGACTGACGATGTGGTGAGTGGGTAAACGTACAATCTTGTTAGGTTGATAGGTGGTCACTTTAAAGTGTTCATCTTCTCTAGACTGCAAGGCTTCTTTCAATACGCCAAAGTTGACCACTCGACTGGTACGATAATTCAGAGTGAGTCCTTTCACTTTACACGTCGTGTGCACTTCTCCTTGTTTGTCCCGGTATTCGTAGCCGTAATGTTTTGGACCACCACTGGCGAAACTTAGAATCTTGTCGTCGGGATGCTCGTCTGTCCAGGCTTCTAAACGGTCTCCTTCGATGTCAGGGTGCTGTTGACTCGGGTGATGGATGTAAATGCAACTGTCCGTGTCAAAGTACAGGACGCGTTCCCCTAACAGTTCTAAAGCTTCGTACAATTTTAAGCGAGCATGGGCTGTCACGGAAGCCGCAATGATGACATTTCCAAAAGGGTCGTCTTGTACAAAGTCCAAATCTTCTTCGTAATTGACCAAGATCAAATTCTCTCGAACGACGTCCACGTGTTTCATGTATTTGGTTTTGTCGTGAATCATCTGGAAGTAGCGGGAAGGTTCTGTCAAATATTCCGTCTTGGGTAAACACGGTCGTTGTGCCATTTTACCCCACAAGCAATTTAATATCACTTTGGCAAACGATCGCCTGCCTTCGTTTTTCTCGATGTGATCTAAAGTAATGCCTTCTTGTGCCCAGTATTTCTCTTTGAATGTCTTTTGGTCTTCGGGAGTGTGACACCAGGAAGGATAACCGCTGGCTTCTTGCTTCAGTTTCAAAAAGGCATCCACGTAGTTGGCGAAAATGCCTTTCTTAGTGGTGTCACCTTTGTGGTATTGTTGTGTCTTGGGAAAGTGACAAATTTCGTACACATCTAACAGTTGATATCCCATGTCCAGAGCTTTGAACAATTCCACGCTGACCCACGTCCCCGTCAAGGCTCGTTCTTCCTGGGTATGATGACAAGGTTGGTCTTGGTTGCACGTTTCCGCACATGTACGGCACAAAGGAAACATCAGTTTGCCTTGACAATGGTGAGGTAACACGGGATGGTACAGGTTCGTGGGAGGCAAAACTTTACACTTGATCAAGCCTTCGTATTGTCGAATGTTTTTCAGGTCGATGTGTTCCGTGAACAATTGCGGGTGCCCTGCAGGAAAGCGACAATATTTGCACACGTAGGGATACAGCGAACACACGTCCAAGTATTTCATTTCTTCTCCTTTCTCTTCGTCGGCTTGGTACGGCAAACAGGTGGCATTGGTCCTTCCTCCGTACAAACTATCCCTCGGGTTCAGCGGGTCCATGAACTGGTAACTTTCCACGAGGCTTTTAAACTCGGGATCGGTTTTCAAACGGTGATCGTACTCGTGTTCCCACATTTCCACCAGTTGGTATCCTTGCTGTTCCAGCTTTAGGCGTCGCTGACAAGTGTCCTGGTACAAGTCTTCCATGGTTCGTTGTAAAAACTGAGTTTTAGTGCCACGGTCAGGGTAACAGACGGGACATCCGTGAAATAAGCAACCGTTAAACTCGTACACGATCTTGGGGTTTTCTAAGTCCCAGCCATCGACCGAATGCGTTCCGATGGTCTTTTCGCCTCCTCCGTTGCGGGCATGCTGAATCCATTTGTTTTCCTTGTCGCACAAGTAATGTAACCAACGTAGGTCTTTGACCGAGTATTGACGTTTGACATAGTTGGTCGTTTGAGGACTGATGACAGCCACGGTGTTTTCAGGCATGAATCGTTGCCGGTACACTAAGGAACACGCTTTGGCAATGGTGCAAGCTTCTTTCAAAGGATCGACCCCTCCGTGTTCCATGAACAGTTCTCGAAATTTTCCACTGCAACGTCGTAAAATGTCCACGTCGGAACGACAATACTTTAACATTTCTTCCTGAAAGTCGAAAGGGTCGGAGGCGTGAGCCTGGTACCGAGCGTAGAAAGCTTCTCGTTGATCGGTACGCATGTTGTCAGGGTCGTAATAGTGAGCCTCAGGCAAATGGGGTAGAACGGCGTGTTGATTGGCTTCTGTATTGAAAAAGTGTGGAAAGTACCCTTTAGCCATTTCTGTCATTCCAAACGTTTTAGGGATTCGGCTCAAAGGCATGGCCAAATAGCTCATCAAATCTTTAAACTGTACTTGTCCCACTTGCATGAAAATGATTTTGGCTCCGTTCAAAGTGACTTTAGGACGCTCGGTGCCTTGTTCCGTATAGTATCTCAAAAGAAACTGTCCATCGTATCCGGAGAAATTGTGAGCCATCACCGTGGCATGACGATGACAATCTCCGTAACGTTCGATGTCCTCTTGGCTCCACGTCTTGTCGATGGGGTCTAAGACCCATTGGGCAAAATCGGCTAGCGTGTTCGGTCCCCGAAAGATTTTTTCACGTCCTCCAGGAATCTTGCTGCAGTGAGGGCAATGACTGAAGATAGGTTCTTGAATGCACTTCTCGCACGCTCGATGAGCCACGCAGAAATTAGGAATGTGAATACCGGTCTCTTGCATGCATTCGAAATCGAAAAGGATGAAATTGCCTTTCTTCTTGTGTCCATCCTCTTTCTCTGGTGGGGGTTGGTATTTTTGCACGTAGCATTCGTGTTCCATGTCCACGATGTGGTGACAAACGTGACATTTTTTCTTTCCTGAACATACGTGTGCCTTGGCACTATTGGTACGTAGGCCTTGTCCACACGTGGGGCACAATCTCAGCAGTTGACAAGCACATTTCTGCTGTGAACCTTGCGTCTTCAGATGTTGTTGGTAACAGACAGGGCTGACAAACGTGCGCAGACAAGTTGAACAATGCACTGGTTTTTGCCCTTCGCTCAGACAGGGTGGAGAGGCCAAACACCCTAAGCATTTTGATCCACAACGTTTGTGTTGCTCTCGATTATTATAACCATGGTCACATTTCTCACAGTAATAACCGTATCCCAGGAATGCAGTGATACTGGTAATGGTATCGAAATGGTCATCGTGATAATAGACATGAATGTATTTTCCATCCTTAAAGTCTTTCCCTCGAAACAACAGAGGTCCGCGCACTTCTTGAGGGTGCACTTTCAAGGTGTAGAATGGAGCTAGGACATCTTGCAATTTTTGCATTTCAGGAAATCCGCAGGGTGTGTCTTTGGACAGGCCGGCTTGTTGCAACAGGAGTTCTGCTTCACTTCGTTGTTTGGCTCGGTTCGATTTTCGAATGTTCTCCCAGTCTCTTTTCCATTCTACCGTGTCGTTCTTGTCGGCATAGGTTCGTCCCACCACGATGGCTCGGGTTAAACACATCTGGTCTTGAGGGTTGTGAATTCGGACGAGACTCTTTTTGGTGCTGCGAAGGTCGTTCACCAATAAGAGATTTTTGCGGCCAGTCCCTTGAGGAGGAGAGACGTGGGTCATGTCCAGTGTGGCTTTTCCATCGGTGATGTCAAACTGATCATTGGATTGTTGTACGTGTTGAATTTTGTCCATGACTTTGGAAGCAGTCAATTCTGCAGGGGTGCTAAACTCGATCCAAACAGGGGATTTCAAACCGTCGTGTTGTATGGAAAGTCTCAAACGATCGTCTTCTTTGGGTTGACATTGTCACTTGAGTGTGGTGAGCAAAGAATCCCACACCCCGGTGATGAACCCTTCTGCTTTCTCCAACGGTACTTCGGACTTGAAATTTAAACTTCACCGTGTATTTGTAAGCCGTGGTTCTAAATTTTCTAGAGGAGCGCTTTTCTGTCTCTCGAATGTCATAGTACTTTTCAGGGTTGACTAAGGGTGGTGAACTTTGTTTAGAGGGTTCGGATTCTGGTTCACTCATGTCCTCTTCAAAATCACTGGCATGAATTTGTGCCGAGACTTCAGCCCTGGTACGAGACGATAGATCACGTTTCTGCCTCTTACTTTCTTCTTCTTCCTTCTCAAATGAATTGGATCGTTTCATCTTGAGTGAAAAACGTCAAATGACTAAAATTTAAACAGCATGGACTAATTTATAGTCATGGCAGACCAACGTATATAAAAGGGTGTGTGCCTTGTCCTTTCACTATTCATTTCACTCTCAAACCGAGCACAACGATGGAAGAGACTAGCCAAATCGAACGTTTCATCAGAGCTTTGCGAGGGGTCATTAGAAAATTTTCTTCAGACCAGCCTTCGGACTACTCTCCTTCTTTTCGAGATAAAAGTGAAGATACTTGCTATATCTGTCAGAAGAAAGGGCATTGGTCTTCAGAGTGTCCAGACCGTCAGAAAAGAAAAACAGGGGTTAAAAGAGACAAAAGTCAAGATACCTGTTATTATTGTCAAGAAAAAGGACATTGGTATCCAGATTGCCCAAAAAAGAAACAAGTGGAGTCAGAAGAAGAGAGGGATTCTTCAGAGGAAGAAGAAGAGGAGGAAGATAGCAGACAGGTGAAGAAAAAGACACAGGAGAAGAAAAGAAGAAGGGAAGAAAGTGAGGAGGAAGAGGAGGAAAAGACTGTGACGGTGAAGACATTTAAAAAACAGAGAGACTAAACAATGAAACAGAAGAAGTGTATAAACTTTTTAAAGTGCTCTGTTGTGAATTGTGAATTGGATTGTAACTATTGATAAAAGAATACATTAACTATATAAGGTAAGTGTCTTTAAATTTTGATTTTAGAATAAGAACGTACACTCACGCACTCATACAAAGACACGTACTATAGGGGTAAAATGTTTTTTTTTTTGTTTTTTTTTTGAGTTATTGGCAATTGAAAGTCGATCTCTTTTCGAGAGACGTGGGTGGCCCTGAAAAGACCCTATTAAAATATGGTCCCGACCCTGTTTCATTTCCCCTAGTCCCTAGACAGACCCAAACTCTATTCCCATGTTCAATTCCCCTTGTCCCTAGAATTGCTTTTTTCTCCCATGTTAAATTTCCCTTGTCCCTAGACAGTCCCACGATTTATTCCCCATGTTAATTCCCCTTGTCCCTATATTGTCCCACGATTTTTCTCCATGTTAAATTTACATAGTCCATATATTGTCCCAGGGGTGTTTTTAATGATAAGTTCCATTGTCCCTATAGTATCCCCCTTAACTACTAACTACTTAATGTATGATAGTATAACTGATTATTGCACTGTACAGCTTTAAATAAGTTTTAGAAACAAATACATTATAAAACTTGCAAGCCCCGTTTATGGGCACAGAATACGTGTTTAAACAAATTAAAATTAATCTATTTATGCTTGGAATTTTAGTTTCATTAGATGGTTCAAATCACGTGCACACATCTTGTACCATCAAAGACTGTCCTTGTAAAATTCATTCTTTCTTTTAGTGTCCCAGGAATAAAAAAAAATGTTATATAAATTGTTATATAAACCCTTCTGCAATTTGAGGAAGAACCTTGAACTTGATAGGTCACACATGATTGAGAATCCATCTGCGCAGATGTGTCGAAGTCGCAGCATGACAATGGTTTTGCTATTGCCTTTTGCCTGCCTTTTTCTCTGCTTCTACCTCTATTTTGAAGCTTTCGAGAAATGGAATACTTCTGCCACGTACATGTTCCTAAGATGTGGTCAAGCTATAATTTCGAACAACAATTCACTCATAGCAGAATATTTCTTTAAAGACAACAGAACGGCGAAGTTTAATGATTCATCCATCAATACCTTAAAGAATAATTTGTCTCAACAACATCCTCTATCGCTACAATCAATTTTCAGAATATATCAGACCCATGGACAAAAAATATAAAAGAAATGTGTCAAAATCGGACACGCCCGCTGTTAACATTATTTACAACTTTGCGTGAAAGCAAAAGACAAATACACCGTTCATAATACAACTTCAATAAACTGGTTATCACTAAGACCTCTTGTTGTCCCTGTGGTATTCACAATTGAAACTTCCATATCCAATGAATGTTCACAGAAAGGATGGACAGTTTTGCCAGTGAGGGCAACTGCGGCACAAGGGGCCCCAGTTCTGAAACACATGTATCTGGACGTGATGAAAAGGTTTGATTCCGACTTGTATGCTTTTGCCAATAGTGATATATTGTTTACAGACAAGTTGGTCGAAACGCTACTCGCAGTTCTGAAAGATATATCAACGTTCATTAAATATATTTTAATTATTAGAAAAAGAACCAATGTAAATAATTTAACGAGGAACGAAGGATCGTCATGGAGCGGATTAGAAAGTGTTTCAAAGAAAAGAGGAGATTTGTTTGCTAACTTTGCGGAGGATTACTTTATCACATCAGCATCGTATCCGTGGAAGGATATACCAGACACTGTGATTGGGCGGAAGGTGTACGATAATTGGCTGGTACTAAATGCGCGGAGGATAAACGCCGAGTAATAGATGCTACTGAAACTATTTTAGTTGTGCATCAAACAACAAATGCAAGTAATTTTGAAGGGTCGAAACATGCAGATACAAGCTACAATCACAAGCTGTTAGTGAAATCATACAAAAAGGTACCCTATACCGCCGGATATACAGACTGTGCTGAATTCATTACAAAGAAAGACAAACTGAAAATGATTTTTTCTCGTCGATTAAAACTGTCACAACACTGCAATCTCCAATTAAAGTGGTCAACGTTGGATGAACTATTTATGAGAAAGGAAACGTGAATCAGACGTAGAGTGTTTAGTGCTTAAAGTTCGTACAACGTAGAATGATAATCGGACGTGTCCGACGCTCGTACAACAGTCAATGATAATCAGTGATAATCAGAGTTTAGTATTTGAAGCGCGTACAACAAACAGTGATAATCAGAGTTTAGTATTTGAAGCGCGTACAGCGTACAATCTTTATTAAACACAGGATCTGAGATATACTTATAAGTATAATATATGGATCCTGTCTCGTACTCAAAGGAAACTTTAAAAAGTAAAGAGAGTGAGTTACAGAAAGGAAATTAAAGACGTGAGGTGATGATTTCGTTTTTGTCTTACATGATTTATTCAGTGACATTGAAGATTTATTCTACTGACTTCGCCATTTGTCCCATTTGTTTTACATGATTACATTTCCGCTTGGTCATTAAGATTTTCCTATTGTTCTGCATGATTTGACCCTTAAGATTGTCCCTTTGTTCTACATGATTTGGCCCTTAAGATTGTCCCTTTGTTCTACATGATTTGGCCATTACGATTACCCCTTTGTTGTACATAATTTGGCCATAACCGTATACCTTTGTTCGACATGATTTGGCCAATAAAATTGTCCCTTTTTCTACATGATTTGACCATTAAGGTTGAACCTTTGCTGTACATGATTTGGCCATTGAAATTGCTCTTTGTTCTACACGATTTGGCCATTAAGGTTGAACCTTTGCCGTATATGATTTGACCATTAAAATTGCCCCCTGTTCTACACGATTTGGCCATTAAGGTCGCGTCATTTTTCTACATGATTTGGCCATTAAGGTCGCGTCATTTTTCTACATGATTTGGCCATTACGATTACCCTTTAAATAACAATTTTGTTCTTTGTGTCTTACCTGCTACCGCTCCCTTCAGAACCATGCTAACATTTAAGGAATTTTATTTCATAATTTGCTAGATATAATAGTACTACTATCACTCACACACACACGCACACACGCATGCACGTACGCTTTTGCTTTACTTTCCAGGAAGCATCTTCGAACACCCGCTTCCACATCGGTCATCATTTTCATTCTCGAGATAGCACGCATGGCTACGAAATTTGACTAAAATGGGAAGGGGATACACCATTTCTCGTACTAGGCTAGGGAACAAATTCAGCAGAGCTTAACAAGGGGGTCACAGATTCTGTCAAAATGACACAAAGACTCATGAACTTTTAATAAAAGAATGGTTTATCTTTGACGGGGGACTGGGATTATAAATACGTGTAGCTGCTATACAAGCCTTTGACGTTTTAGGGCTGAAAGCGTATTTGCTTTCTAGCAGGAACAAACCTCGCCTAACAAACGAATTAATGATGTAACGGCCTTAAGGGCTTACAAATATCTCCTGGAAATGTATGTACAGAAAATAAGTATTGGGTACCAAATCAAGAAAATAGCGCGTACATAGTACAGACAATAACTGTGAAATGGATTTTTAAGAAAACTTTATAAGACGTCCGTTTACAGTGGAAATGTATAGGGCGGAGGGTAGGATTGCATCTCCGGGTAAGTACTTTAATATGAATTTTATCCAGTGTTTGGTCATTCATTAATGTAACTATATCGTCTGTTTTTTTCATTTACTGCGCTTGAATGACAGCTATACAGCAGAAGCGAATCCCAATTACTTACGGGGGGGGGGGGGGTGAATGGCCGAGTTGTCAAAAGCACTCCACGTTCAGGATCACTGCCATCTCACCTCTGTCTACGTGGGTTCGTGTCTCAGGCTCGGCTAACGTGGGTACGTGAGAAAGCTTGCCAGTTGCTTCTCGTGGGTCGGTGGTTCT
This sequence comes from Sinohyriopsis cumingii, assembly GCA_028554795.2. NCBI lineage: Eukaryota > Metazoa > Mollusca > Bivalvia > Unionida > Unionidae > Sinohyriopsis > Sinohyriopsis cumingii. Next base: position 50,901,791 of record CM068825.1, read on the forward strand.
TTCCGGGATTTTCCAGGGTTCTTCTCCACCAGTTATGCTGGCCGCCACGTATAGCTTATCTTGTGCTGAAAAATGGCGATAAACCCTACAACAACAAAAACATTACTTGCATTACAAAACGACGAAGCATCTTGTCTTACTACCACAATTCTGTGAGAGAAGGAACTGACATTGTTATTCCAAAAAACTGGCGTTCTTTTCCTGAAAACTTGTGGTAATGGTATAAAACATATTTTGAGGTCTCGCTTATTTAAGGTGCGTGTGTAGTACCCAAAAACACTCGCAGTGTATGATTCAAATAAAGGTCTATTTAAGGTGCGTGTGCAATACCCAAATAAGCTCAGTGACGAAGACAAGCGAACACCGATTTATATAGCCCATGAATGGCTGTAAAATATGAAAATAAAATTTTATAATTAAGACAGTTTTAAAAATAGTTTCCATTTTGAAGAAATTTGAATAACTATATATTTTAACCACCAGATTTTCGACAGATCATATTCCATGTAAAGTAATTATACCGGAACAAGAATCCCAAAGTGCATTTGTAGAAAACAGATATCCTACCACAGTGCCCGAAACTGTTATAGACACAAATGTTAATCAAGGTGTGACGAACGCAAGGATATACATGACTAATAATAAGTGTGTGTGTGTGTGTGTGTGTGTGAACTGGATTTGCAACATAGCTTTAACAATTTTTCAGTCATATCGCTACCTTGTATGCAGTGTGGCAGTTTATAGTGGTGTCTAGCACCGGGGTATCATTCCACAGACATATAGCATGATGTCCCACCCAGTCACATTATCCTGACCCCAGTTCGACCAGCTTTAACGCTAACCTCTCAATGCTGAGCAACAAGCGAGACAGCTGCAAGTACCATTTTTATAAGTCTTTGGTATGACTTGGCCGGGGTTTGAACCCTTGAACGTCCGCATCAGAGGCGGACACTCTAACCACTTTGGCCACTGAAGCAGTCAACAACAAATGTCAAATAATTGTCTTTAAGGACCATAGTAGTACAATATAATAAGAAACGACGTCAGTCCTATGCCGAAGGTAATTTAATTTTCTCAGACTGAAAACGCTGTTTCCTCTGCCAAATCTGTTATACTCACTTTCTCAAATTGATGACATATCTTCAAATCTAGGTATTTGTGTCAATCGGAATTGATCAGTATCGATCACTATTTCAGCCAGATATCTCTACCTATGCGGATATACCATTTTTGTTTTAGTAAACAATTCCCGGCTTGCAAAGGGAGGGGTGGGTGGGCATTTAATGATGAAGGACTCGTCGCCGCATAATAATGATTATGTGATTTAAGGATTAAGGATTTTTTTTTTCAGCGACTAAACATGGAAACAGCGAGATCCGTCTGAGTGGACTGTTCCACATTTTTATAGGACTGGGTATAGCAACTAGTTACCATGGATAATATGCACAGCAGTCCAGTGTACATGTCTTCCTTCTCTCAACTGTGCTGTAATGGCCAATCAACCATTCCGATCGTGCAGGTTAATTTATAAATGACCTTAAGCAAGATAAAGCCACAACCAGCTACCGAGACGCGCGACATGACAACCTGTTAATCTCTGGGAAGTATTCAGTATCTGAAAAAATAAGTGTTTCCACTTAAGTCATAGATTCACTGAAGATGATTCTTATCATTCCTGAAAATGTAAAATTGGCAATTTGCCCGCGTTTCTCTACAATAGATAATATTTGAATGGTTTATCAAGATAGCATAGTAATAACCTAAGTTTTTTGTTTTAGTAAATTATGAAAATCAATTTTAAGGAGATCTGAGGGCATATTTATATGAAAAGAAAATTGAATCCAAAAGATGTTCTTATATTTATTATACTAGCCTGTCTTTATTAATTTAATTAACATTAATTAATTTAATTGACGTTTGTTTAGATTGGTTTAGATATAAATGAATTATAAATATATACCGGTAGCATAAATAGTTCCTGTTTAGAAGTACTGTTGTACGTTAAAAAGGTGAAACCATTCATTTTGTATTTATTTCTGATTAATTCATATTTTCATACCGCTCCGGTGGCCTAGTGGTTAGAGCGTCCGCCTCGGATGCGGGAGGTCGTGGGTTCGATCCCCAGCCGAGTCATACCAAAGACTTACAAAAACGGTACTAGCAGCTGCCTCGCTTGGCGCTCAGCATTAAGAGGTTAGTGTTAGGACTGGTCGGCCCGGTGTCAGGATAATGTGACTGGGTGGAACATCATGCTGCATGTCTGCGGCATGATGCCCCAGTGCTACATCACTATAAACTGCCACATTGCAGACATCGTAAAAGCTACGTTAAAAATCCAAATCACATCACATCACACATATTTTCATTCCCCAACCTGCTTTCTGCTCACTGATTGAATGTAAATGATACATTCAATAGTCTGAAAGGTCGAGACGATAATACACTAGTTATTAGACAAAACAACATTAAAATGTAAATTTAGAACTTTAGAATAATCCAATATCGGGTGCTTTCCACAAAAGATATACCATGTATACCACACCCGAGGTCAGGAATTTTTCACTCATTTTCTAAACAAGTTCATTTCAAGTTTGTTGTTGCAATTTTTATTTTCTTGTTCGCATCTATTTTTTCTTTCAAATTATCAAAGGGACATGCTTTTGTAAACTTATTTTTGTGCACACAAACACGTGGCAATCGCCATCAGCTTATAATGCAATTGACTACAAGCCTTTATCCATCGAAGTTTCGCCTAGTTTTTCGGAATGGGATAAATGTGATTTCTCCGTTTAGACGACACGAATATGAACTGTCTGAATTACAAACTATCCAGTGACACCATTCCATTGTTATCGAACGGACACTGACCAGCCCTTGTAAAATTCAAAATTACTTACGATATTTAACGTATTATCGCGACAATCTGTTTCTCGGAGGAAATAGGTAGACAAAAGCAATGCCTGCAGGTGTGTCTAATTTCGCTTGCTGATTGGTTAGTAGGTTAGAGTGATGGACACATGGCGATAGGTCAATTTTATTTAATTCACCAACCAATGGGTAACACACAGGTCGATTTGTTTTATGAATCTAAAGACCTATTCAGGTCGCATTTAGTATTATAAATATTTATAGTTTTCATCCCGCATAGCATAGTGTTATTCTTCCGTAAATACATATGTCGTTGGCTCCATGTACACTTTCCTATGTATTTACGTGATCAATATTTCTTCGTGGCACCTACTACACAACAAAGAAACTGTTCAAGGAGAAAATAACCACGTGACAGACGTGTCTTTTCTAATTGGTAGGTATTTCAGAAGCACAAAAATATCTGTAAAATGAGAAATTAGCTACATGATGGAAAGTATACAACTTTTTTCTTGCCCACGGTGCAATCAAATGAAAAGCTACGTCAAAGTGGGTGGAGTCAAAATTTACCCAACATATTTTCCACTTTGGGATATAAATACGGTTGAAATGAAAGTCGTTCGCTGGCTTGAAAAGTTCAGTTGTGTCCTCGTTCCTTCTTAGTGTAGAGGAATGTGATAATTATTGCAGATGAGAGGAGTGCTTGTAAGTAAAGACAATACTTGTCTGTCTATCAACGTTTATTTTCTTTTAGTTGTCTTGGTGCTTCCGTCTTTTTTCTCTTCAATCTTTTCTTTCTTTCTTTCTTTCTTTCTTTCTTTCTTTCTTTCTTTCTTTCTTTCTTTCTTTCTTCAGTGCTTTAATTATATTCATAATTGACTAGCACAATTCCTTTAAGGAATTTATTAACATTATAGTCCACATTTTTTCGCGACACCTACCACTTATGTCTCATGCATCAGGACCCTAAACCACATGAGCTCATCATCCCCAGAGAAGGACGGAAACACGTAAAAAGGGAGGACTTATGTTGCACGAGAACCCACTCGCTTGGTAAACGGAATTTATGAATCCGCTCTGAGCACAAACCCGCTGAATTTCTAATTACAGTTACAACGTATGCATATGACATACTTATAAATTAACACCAATATATACTACAAGGAGGGAAACTCTTATCTTTGGGCCCCGGATCTATTTGGATACATGGTTATGTGAGAAGGATTTATATATAATGACTCAAATGAAATCAATCAATTTTAGAGTTCTAAGTTTCGGAACCTTCATCAATTTACGTGAAATATAGATTAGAATAAAGCACCTCTACGCGATTGTACTATGCTGCTTTTAACAAGTTTTAGCAAAACAGAATTAATTAAAATAATTTTGAGTCCCATTTATGAGTTCTGGAATAGTATACAATCATGTAGGCTAATCTATACATGCAGAAGTACGTTTGAAAAAATGTGTACACATTGTTTAGCACCTAAGGATTATTTAATTACACAGGAATGAGAAAGTTATTATGCAACCCTTCTACAATTTCAGGAAGAACTTTGCAGTTGACAGGCCACACTTGAAGAATCTATCTGCATAGATGTTTCGAAGTCACAGCTTGAGAAAGATTTTGCTGCTGTCTTTTTCCTGTATTTTTGTCTACTTATACATCTACTCTCATGCTCCCGAGAAATGGAATACTTCTGCCTCGTACAGATCAGTGGTCAAATCATGATTTGGAACAATAATTTAGACCCAGTAGTATTTTTCTCAAAATATAATGGAACGGTACAGTTTCATGATTCTTCCGTCAAGACCATAGAAAAGCTGTCTATGTCGGCAAAAGAAATCCTCTCATTATAATCAATTTTCAGAATATATCTGACCCATGGACAAATAATATAAAAGAAATGTGTAAAAATCGGACACGACCACTGTTGACATTGTTTACAACCTGGCGTGAAAGCAAAGACAAATACACCGTTCATAATATAACTTCAATAAACTGGTTATCTCTAAGACCTCTTGTTGTCCCTGTGGTATTCACAAATGAAACTTCCATATCCAAAGAATGTTCACGGAAAGGATGGACGGTTTTGCCAGTGAGGGCAACTGCGGCACAAGGGCCCCAGTTCTAAAACAGATGTATCTGGACTTGATGAAAAGATTTGATTCCGAATTGTATTCATTTACCAATAGTGATATATTGTTTACAGACAAGTTAGTCGAAACGCTACTAGAAATACTTAAAAACAATTCAACGTTCAAAGGACATACTTTAGTTATTGGGAAAAGAACCAATGTAAATAATTTAACGAAGAACGAAGGATCGTCATGGAACGGATTAGAAAGTGTTTCAAAGAAAAGAGGGAAGTTGTTTGGCACCTATGCGGAGGATTACTTTATCACATCAGCATCGTATCCGTGGAATGATATATCAGACATTGTGATTGGGTGGAAGGCGTACGATAATTGGCTGGTACTAAATGCGCGGAGGATGAAGCACCGAGTAATAGATGCTACTGAAACTATTTTAGCTGTGCATCAAACAACAAATGCAGGTAATTTTGAAGGGTCGAAACATGCAGATACAAGCTACAATCACAAGCTGTTAGTGAAATTATACAAAAAGGTACCCTATACCGTCGGATATACAGACTGTGCTGAATTTATTACGAAGAAAGGCAAAATGAAACTTATCATTACTCGTAGACTAAAACTGAAAAAACACTGCAGTCTGCAGTGAATGTTTAAAAGTTGGCATCAGATGGATAATCGAAAATAAATGATAACGTTTAGTTTTTAAGCTCTTACAGCGTACTAACTTTTCATAAAATATATTTTAAGATGCGATCCATTTGCAATGTTTACCTTTGCTTTCATCTTGTAACTCATGCATAAAGTTGGGTTCCCGTCTCGTATTCATTGGAAGCTTTACAAACGTTGGGAATCATTGTCATCTTGGTGTGTTGTCTTAAGCCAGTACAGAAAGGTCCGAGGTTTCAATGGGCACAGCCAAATGCGACATTCCACCATATTGGTCCTGTACAATGGAAGCTTCAATCGTACGCCTTACAGTAAATATTATTGTTTTCGGTTATGAGTGCAATCCAATGAAAACAATATTGAGGTAAATGACTGGCCCAAAGTTTCATTGATGTTTATCCTTGAAACTTTTATTGTGTAAGTTTGTATCGTTGGTTCGTTTTTATCCCCGGATCGTAATTAATTGTAAAACGCTTGATTTCGTCATTTATTTTATTTCATAGTTCTAAAGTTTGAATTCTTTTATCCATTTGTCCTTACAAGAAATTTATATTAATTTTTTATTTCATCCTAATCAAACACGTCAACTATAATAGGTAAAATTTTTCCATAAACTCAATTTCATCCAATTTTGTTTTTCGATCACTTATTCTCATTGCTTTTATTGAGAATATCACATCTGAAGGTACCTAATTGAATTATATGTACCGTTAAATCAACATACAGATAAATGAATGAAATAATTATTAAGTTTAACAAAACTAATTTTTCATTTATTGATCAATAAATTAGATTATATTCGCTATGCTGGTGTATGTCAGTTTTGTAAATGCCACGAAAACTAATAAGTTACAAAGGAATTAAAAGACGGTCCTTTTTTTATAATTTTAATCCAATTAGTATATTCAATTGATAATTATAAATGTGAGTAGTTACTTATTTACTCAGCATTAACAGTATGAAATAAAGATACTACTTTTTTCCACTAACTGCTTATTTAAAAAATCGTACAAATAAACCCGATATTCCAAAGATTTTGCTCTCGATAACATTATTTATTGTGAAGGCTTTCTAAATTAGCAAGAAAAGCGAAAAAAGTAACGATAGCGCGCGCGTGCGTGTGCGTTCACAAACTAAGTATTAAAAATAAACAAAGCCATCAAGTTTTGTAAAACGTAAGCAAATAATTTATTTATCAAAGTTCTAAAATAAAAGATTGTAAGAGGAATGTACAGTACGCCTCAGATGCGGGAGTTTGCGGTTTTCTTCTCCAGCCGAATCGTACCAAAGACGTAAAATTGGTACTAACAGATGCCTCGCTTGGCGCTCAGCATTAATAGGCTAGTGTTAGGACTGGTCGGCCTGGTGTCATGATTATGTGACTGGGTGGGATATCATTTTACATGTCTGCGGCATGATGCCTCAGTGCTAGACATCACGACTGTTACGTGTTTAGGCATGAATAAACAGTAACACAAAGGTCTGTAAGATAGGGATCCGCCACCCCCGTCAATGCTACTATATATTATTGCGATAGAATCACTAAATATAACTATTAAAAGGAATACTAACATGCAGAGGATCAAGATACCCAATCTGAAGGGCGAATTTAAAACTCTGCTTCATGCTGACGATTGTACAAACTTAGCCGGAGACGGTTCATCTTTCAAACACCTACAGAATGAATTCATGCAATTTGGGAAAGCCTCTGGTTCAGCAATAAATCAGGACAAAAGAGAAATTCTATTAAAACTGTACACTATACTGAAACTATGTTAGATAAGATCAAAAGGAGAATAGTGTATTTTATATGGAATGCCAGAATTCTTTATCTGCATAAAAGTACATGTATAGATCAAAAGGAGGATTAGTGGTAAGTACTTTGAGTATCAAACAGAAGTCAATTATTTTAGACAGTATGTATCATATTAATAGATTTCCACAATACCCGTGGTAAGCAATGTATATATATTTTTAGAAACAATACACTAAATAAACTACTGGAATCACCCTTATGCTGTTGAAGAACAAGAGATTTAATATACGCATACAGAGATAATGGAAAAATTTGGAAAGAGAAACAAGATAAAAATACATATAACACTCTAAATGAAGAAACTTTTAAAGAAAAAATATTAAAATAGATACGTAATCCTGAACTAAATCGGGGGGGGGGGGGCCATATGGACAAAATTGACAGGTAGAGGATCAATATCCAAACAAAGTAGAATGTTCTCATACCTGCATGATGCATGGGTGACTGGTGAATATGCAATTAAAAGACATCTGATAAGTACAGTCCCACCTTCCCACACAGATGGGAATCACACAGACTCTAAGAATCATATTATTTTAGGATGCCAAAAACACAGCATTAGACAGATACAGGATCACCACCAAAATACGTGGAAAATTCGGGGGTAGGGTAGGGTCGGGTGGATGCCAAGAAAGCTTGATATATACAAATGATATTACAGACAAAGAAATATACACAGAATTAATCAATTTTGTTACGACAAATATGGAAAATAAAGGCCAAATTATACTTGGAAACTTAGAGGTCCTCAAGCTATAAGGAAATAACAAACCGACCTTTCTGACCTGCATCTGGACAGATTGACATGAAGTAGGATTGGGAAGAGGGCTGATCCCAAGGGAGTCTCTAGGACGAGGCCTCTCCTTGTCTCACTCTGATGGGTGGTATGGGAGGCGGCGTCTGTTTAGATAAAACTAACACAAATAATACACTAAAGCCAAAAATTCCCTGGTACAAAATAATATATCGTCTAACATAGCTGGATACAAATATCCCAACACAATGTGACAGGGATTGGCCCTGCCGCTTAAGGAGCAAGTGATGGTGTGATACCGAAGCTAAGAGGCTCACGTCAGGTAGCACGAATCACACCAGATCTCGCCAAAGGGAATGTCAATAAAAGAACACGAATATATGAATACGGGGATGCAAATACACGAAACTTAAACTACGAGGTAAACTACTCACAATATACACGCATACAACAAATAAATAATTTGTTTTTACATCTTTTTACTTTTGTAAATTTTAAGTTCCATTTTCTATCCTTTTCCTCTCCCTCTCTCCTACACAATGTAAACTCCATTAGATACGAAATAACAGCATGGGAAAGAAGGGACCAGCCACTGTGATGGAAACGTATGGGAAGAAATACACCTGCCATCATCACATGCTAACTCGGGACCTCTCAAGCTGAATGTAATTTTCTTTTAAAAAAGTACTTTATTATTAGATAGCTTCTCTTAAAAGTAAATACAACTCAGCAATGAGAATTTGATATCATCCAGTCCACACAATAACAAAAGGATAGCATACAATACAACAACATATGCACAACACAGATCCCGGGCAAGGATCACGTTTATAAATAAAGCTTGGCAACCAGCCAGGGTTAAAGAGCTATTATAACACTAGAATAGGACGTTGTACTAAACGCCTATCCAAACTTTAATAAAAATGTATCTAGTTGTGTTTGTATTTTACAAACAGCACTAACACACTACTGGGATTACTAAAACATATAAAATCCCTTTCAGTTTGCGGCGCTAGGTGGTCTTCTCCTGGATGGAGAGGTCAAAAAGATAATAAATTGGGCATTGAAAGGGGAGATCATGATACAAAGGTCTGTATCACAAGGATGCCCACCCCCACCCCACCCGTCAATACTTCTATATGTTGTTGCAATAGAATCAACTAACTATAAATATTAAAAGGAATGCTAACATACAAGGGAACAAGATACCGAATTTGAAGGGAAAATTTGACACTCTGCTTCATGCTGACGATGGTATAAACCTAGCCAGAGACGGCTCATCTTTCAAACACTTACAAAATGAATTCATCGAATTTGGGAAAGCCTCTGGTTCAGTAATCAATCACGAAAAACAAACTCTAATATTATGCAGCTGGCGGTGGAAACCACTAAATCTAATAGAGCGCATCCAGGCTTCTAATACCTACATGTGTAGCCAATTGAAGTATATCACGAAAACTGTACACTATACTGAAAATATGTTAAATACCATCAAAAGGAGAATTTTGCATTTTTTTTATTTATTCAATAACAAAATACTTCATCTGCATAAAATGCACATATATAGATCAAAAGGAAGATTAGTAGTAAGTCCTTTGAGTATCTAACAAAAGTCAATTATTTTAGACAGTATGTATCCTATGAATAGCACTCCACAATACCCGTGGTTAGCAATATATTTTTACTGTTTATTTATGCCATTTCAACGGCCCTGTTGTTAGAAACAAAACACTAAGTAAACTACAGGAACCAACCTAGTGCTGCTGAAGAATAAGGGACTTAATATACACATACAGAGATAATGAACAAATCTGGAAAGAGAAAAAAGATACAAATACATATTAAACTCTAAATGAAGATACTTTTAAAGAAATAAATATTAAAATAGATACGTAATCCTGAACTTAATGGGGGGGGGGGGCAAATGGAAAAATGGACATTTAAAGGATCAACATCCAATCAAAGTAGAATGTTCTTATACCTGCATGATGCATGGGTGACTGGTGAAATAGCATTTAAAAGATATCTAATAAGTACGGTCCCACCTTCCCACCCATGTGGGAATCACAGAGACTCCAAGAATCATATTATTTTAACATGTCAAAACAGCATTAGACAGATACAGGATCACCACCAAAATACGTGGATAATACGGGGGTAGGGTGGGGTGGGGGTGGAATCCAACAAACTTGCTATATACAAACGATATTACAGACAAAGAAGTAGACATGTTATGAATAATGATGGTTTTTATCATGACCTTCTTCTCATTTCTTGGTGAGAGAGAGAGAGAGAGAGAGAAGAAAAGAGCTATGGGTTCTCTTGAAAGCGGGTGCCACTCATAACGGTGTAAATACAGCTACATTTTGGGGAAATCTTAGCTTGCGAGAGATACTGGATCGAGCTGCAAAGACAGGAATTTTATTGAAATACTCAACATATAAGATTACAATTCAGTATCAAACTACATAAGCTTAAATTACGGATATAAGAGATACATATAAAACTACGATATTCTTTCACTTACCAACAACATACATTTGTATAATTTCTGCCTTTTAGAATATAAAACAGATAATTAAATATCGAATAAATTCACGATAGTCAAAGAATCTAAAATTCAATATTTCAGACTAATACCGCAATTGAAATATATTTTACTGAATTTATTCTAAAATGTCAACATATTAAACTCTATTATTTAAAGAGTGTTTTATTTCTAAATTAACTATTACTGAATATGAAGTTGGTAGCGAACGTTGTTTTTTCTAAACTATAATCAATAATATAATTACAAGTAAATATACGTTCTTCAAACAATTAAACTTTCCAATACATTATATTAAAGAATAGTAAAGAAATTTTAAAATAATCCAATGTTGCAATGTACTGATGTTAGATTAACGTCTTAACACTAAAAATCCTTATACTATGAAAAATTGTACATAGACGATAATCTTGCCTGTAAAGACAGAAGTCTCTTTGAGTTTCTGACAAATGAACTGGCATGACCGTGGATTGACACTTTTTATATCAGCTTCTTAGGAAACGTCCAAATATGGACATGCGTCTAGTTCTTGTGGTCGTCAGACTCTCAAAGTGAGGCTTCATAGTTCCTTGCATACCATCGTCTGGGTCTATGTAGGTCATTAGACAGACAATTCTACCACGTCAGCGCGTGGAGCTTATAGCTAAGTCAGGAATGTTAGGTTTTCGTAATGAAGTAACTTACACAACTTAGTGGGTGTAGTTTTTGCTGACTTATGATACAAGGGAAATGTATAAAGAGTTTTGCCTTTGCTCATAAGGGCGCAATCTTTATTAAATAGTATATAATTGTAATACCGAAATAAATGGATTTAATCTCAGTATATTTCAATAGAAAATTACTTTCAATATAATTTAATCAAAAATTGCTTTTGATACAATTTAGAGAAAATTTCTATCTTATTACTTGTACTAATAAATTCTGTCCTAATAATACCCTCCGGGTAATTTGTGCCGAGTCATCCAGGCTCGAGAGGAAAAAATTATATTCATAAAAAGAAGGTAAAATGTGAAAGATAAAAAAAATACAATAATAAAAGCATTGTGAGACATTTTGTAAAGTTAAAAAATACAATGAGAAAAAACTGCCAATACTGAGTAAAATACAAAATATACAATGAGAAAAACAATGCGAAGTATTCAGTAAAATACATAAGGTACAATGAGAGAAAAAACCTGCAAAACATCCAGCAAAATATCAGAAATACAATGAGGAAAAACACCGCAAAATACTCAGTAAAGTACATCAAATAAAATGAGTAAAGTCACTGCAAATAATCAGTATACTTATACGCAATCTACTTCTTCGATTAGGCTTGTGCAATAATTATAACACCAATATTAGAATGCAGTTCTTGTTCTCTTTATTTTTCTTTGTATATGTTAGTTTACTCTTTTTTCTTTTCTTTTTTTAAATAAATTTATTTGTATAACATCAGCATAACATTTTTGGGTGACTACGGGTATTATTTTGCTTCAGCCAAGTGTGGTGAAAAGAATTCCCGTTCTTATGGATAGTACTAGTGGGCTGATATTGAGTTTATCTTCCTATTGCATACATAATAACAACAAAGAAATACCAGCAACAATGAAGTAAAAATGGCTGCGAATAGAATGTCGTAAGAATCTGGTATTAACCAAGGGTAAGGAAAGTAACAGTTTTAGCGTTGTGTTATGTCCTGCCTTATAACCATAACGTCTATTCACTTGCAATCAAACATTGACCTTCGCGTGTATGAAATAGAAATCGCGTTTTAACTAACCTAAAAGCAATAAGTGAAAATATCATTATAATCGTAAACTGGTTTGGTGTGGTCTAGTACAACTTTGAAATGGGCGTGCATGTGACGTAGCGAAGAGAATTATCGCCGTTATCATTCCAAACAAAGTAGACGCAGAAGTTGGCTGTATGTAGGCCAATAGCGCTGCTCATGTCTTATGAGAGCTATGCAACACGAGAACTCGGTGTCGAGCAATCGCTCCGAAACTTTGACTATTTATCATTTCAACATACATATATAACGAACAACACGACAACATCAATGGATGTAGTCTAACCAGAGAAGGTAGCACCTCTTCTGACCGGTTTGAAGGCATTAGATCCGTTTCTATGGCGTTATCGCAGTGACACAATATTATAAGGTATACATTCATACGATTCGTATGAAAACATAAGAGAGAAACCTCAAAAACATTATTGAACCCCATTGGGCTGACACAATAAACATCTGTATCAACATGTTTGAGACGGCTAGGCGGAAATTACAATTCTCCCTAAGATAGGCGAATACGTTAAGACATTGTTAAATGTGTGTAGGCAGCAAAACATGTATACAATCAATCAATCAATTAAAGGATTTAAGTCGCCTACGCAACTAGTGCTTTCGCGACTGGTTAAGTCTCGAAGGTCGAGATTTTCAATTGATCGGGACTGTAAGAATGGAGCGACTACAGTCCCGCTTTTATGTGCGAATGTCGCATTTTTTTAATTCATGAACACTTATACGGTGGTTTCAGATTTCAGTACGAACAGGTTTGATGTAAAAGCTTAGTCTGGAATGCAAGTTAAAGTAGGTAGATTCATTTCTATGGAAAGCCGCAGGTACCCGGCGGTGATAAAAAATTTCCCTATATTTTTATATGGGCAACAATTAGCGGCTTTGACAACAATTAGCGGCTCTTAAAATGACGGTGATTACAATTTTTCCCTACAATTTTATATGAACTACAATTAGCGGCTCCTACAACAATTAGCGGCTCCTACTACAATTAGCGGCTCCTAAAACACTTTTTTAATCTACGGCTCATTTAATAAAAATCACAATTAACGGCTCCAAAACATCTGAAGCTTAGTCTACGAACTACAATCACCGGCTCCTTCAACAGTAACGCCGCTGATAATTTTCAACTCCGTCTTTAATACCGAACAAGATTTCAACTCAAAAACAAGATCTACTAACTATAATCACCGGCTCCTTTAACAGTAACGCTGCTGATAATTTTGATTGCCGGCTGTACTACTGAACGAGATTTAAACTCATAAACGAGATTTTAATCACGTGTTTTTATATCCGGAATACCACTATCTTATCCGCATCAATGCTTTCTATCTGGGCAGAGTGAGCATTTAGAGTTTTATATAGCTTAGAAGAGCAAAGGTCAGTCATCCAATATTATTTGTTGCAAGGCATTTTTCCAATTAGCAAAGAATATAAACTAATTTCTTGGCGCGGATATCTTAAGAAAAAAAATATCATGGTTAAACCAACAAGTTGTCATGTATCTGTATAATACAAGACCTCAAAATTAAATATCTCAGAGAAGGGTGGGGTAGGGGTTATCGCGTATTTTGGATTGAAATTGAAATTCTTCTCATGAACTGGCGACTAAACAGCTTTTTAATTAAATGGTGCAGTCTTTGATGGTTTTTGCTTCTTTATATTTAACCAGTTGTTAACTAGCATAGGGTAATAGGCATATTATAATAAACACCATGGGTACTACTTTCCTTCGCCTCTGGCTCTGTAGTTTTTGTACGTAAGTAAAGGTGTACAACACCATCCCCTTGTTCAGTTTAAGAAATGTCACAAATATCTGAACTTTCGGTTTAAAGACCTAATATAGTTTTAACACTTAATCCATATATGCTTGGGCGACTCAATTTTACACAACAGGAATGATGTAGTTTATAGTGTTCTGCAAGCTTTATATAATTCTGTATGTGCCCATTATGTAGTGATGTAAGGACAGAGGTTAGAAATTAAACCAGTGTATTTGTAGTTAGTAGATGCACTTTGCGCATGAGAGGGCAGATCTGATGAAATATGGAAGAAAAGACCTAAAGATTTTTCTCAATTATCTGGAATTAACAGCAAAAATGAGGGCATACATGCAATCGCCAGATCCATCTCCAGCAGCAAAACAAATACACATTAAGCAGCGAAATATGTAGCATCAACCTATATTTGTGAAAAATGTAAATCCTTTTAGGAATTAATGTTGTATATTATTTCCTTTCTTATATCCATGGAATAAAGCGCATACATTTTATCAAATCTTTGGAAGAGATTACAGTATTGGGACTTGTAAAAAGTAAGGTGAGACAAGTGAATTTTTTGAAACTATTTGTCTTGGACGAGTATGTGGAAAATATATTTGATCAGCCCTGATACCCTAATTAATTTCATAGTTAACACTGCTTTTGCAAATGTACTAACAAAAAAAAAGGGTTGACTTTTCAATTCTTAAATTTAGTTCTTCATAAATTTCAAAAATCATTGCAGTTCAAGTATTACTCCATCTTCCAACTTAAGCTTGGTAATTTCCAGTTCATTTGCTTTCTTTCTTGAGAAAATTACATGGCGTCTGGTCTTTGGGATATTCGAATGCCACACTTAAGCAAAAAGCTCCTTTAGTTCAGTCTGCCCACGTGATGAGTATAGTATTACACAGGATTTATAAACAGATGTTTACGTACGTGTTGATAATTAGTAATAATAATCTTAATAAGGCTTAAAATGGCGCCTACAGTGTAGTTTCACAGTGACTGATTAGACATGGATGCTTCGAGAATCCTGTGGCTTCCCACTGGTTGCGCGAGTTTATGTGAATAATATTTACTATGCTTAATTCGACGTAAAATCAATAGTATATGTGTAACGTGGGGTCTATTGCGAATTTGTATATGCAAGGAGAAAGTTAAGCACTCAGTTTCATTCCAAATTTTGGAGTTATTCACATTATTGTGTTCCTGTTTCAAGTCTACAGACGTATTTTATGTTGTACTTAGATATTTTTAGATAGGAAAAACATTTGTTTGGACTGTTCAGTGTAAATAGAAAGCGTTCATTATTAATACTTAAATATTAGTCTGGAACTGTAATCGAAGGAATTCAGGACAATGCCATCTTGACAATGCCACAGTTCTTGGAGGACCAGTACATTTCCGGTATTGAAATTTATGAGGAACATTTCTTTCATTTAGGACTTTCACAGACCGTTATAAGAACTAGCTTGGATTCACTTCATAATACTTTAAGTTCCTCTCATATTTTTCATTTATAACTTTGATAATTAAACTGTTAAGTTTTATAAAATTTGTTGGTTTTGCTTCTTTTCTGTTATTTACGTTTGTAATCATTGAGTCATAACAGAAACTTGGGGGCTAATCGGGGATACGGATTTCAGAGAAATTGAAATTGTTTTGAAATTTAAGTTATCTTAATCCCTAATCTTTCTGACTTTACATAGTGAAAGCAGTAAGCTTTTACTATGTAACCTAAAGTGAAATATTGTACTTTAAATCCTAGCCAGGAACAATTAGAGTCTTTGAAAGAGGACGAATTGATCCAATGTTCCAGACAATATGATCTTTTAGGTGCAAAGCCATATTTGTTAAAACAAGAAATAAAAAATATTTTGGTTCAAATTTGGTAGAGAAGAATGTTTTGGACAAAAGTGCTTTGACTCTGGCTCAAACCTGCAAGTTATGGAATTGAAATTAAAATTCAAGAACAAAATAAAGTTAAGAAAGCTTTAGCTTGAAAAAGAGGAAAGAGAGAAACAAATGCAAATTCAAAAAGAAGAGAAAGAAATGGAGAAGAAATTACAAATGCAATATGAAGAAAAAGAAATAAAAATACAAATGCAGAAAAAAGAAACAGAGACAAATGCAGGAGAAAGAAAGGGAGATGCAAATGCAGGAAAATGAGAGAGACAGATACAACAATACAAGTTACAAATGAAACTGCAATTACAGAAAGAAGAGCAGTACCCAAACCTGTATTGATACAATACAAGGGACAACAGTATCACATTTTTCCTACAGCCGATTTAGGATTTGAAACCAATCCTTTGAGCCACATACTTCAGTGTCATAGTTAATAACACTAAACATTAAGATCAGAGATTCGACATTTTGACTACAAATTTAACTTGAACCCCACCAGTGGTCCTGGAAAACTTGAAACAATGTCACATCAAGTCATACCTATATGAAATCAATAGGAAGGTGATTCATTTTCTCAGAAATGGAGAGTATTATAATCATTATGTCTTAATCCGCTGACAGACTAGACAAAACTATAGCATAGATGGAACCTGACCCGGTACTTGCTATTTTTTTGCATTACTAGTCATATGATTACACAAATCTTACACTTCATCAGAAATCCAATAGTCACACGATATTAACAAGCTTCTATCTAATGTTGCAAAAAAATTAAAATATATTAAATGAAAGTCAGAGATCTTCTGTGAATACCAGAAAGAATATGTTTATGTTGAGAAAACGACCAGAAACCTGTTGCTGTCACTGCAATCTGGACAGTCAGATTCATCAAGCAAAGAGCACATGTCAACAAGGTAGTCACGTGACAACTGGACCTATAATGTCATGAATATGTGGGTTGTGATATTTGTGTACTCGTGCGACTAGCAATGCAAATGGTGAGTGCCAGGTCAAATTTCATCAACACCATAGTTTCATCTTATCTTTCAGCAGATTAAAGATATAATTATTCTAATACTTGCATTTTCTGAGAAAATAAATAATTTTCATATCGGTTTCATGCAGGTATTACTCGGGGTAACAGTGGTAAGTTTGCTAGGCCATCTGGTAAGCGGCTACGCTTTGCCGAGATGTTGGTGTCTTGTGATGCTAGACTGGTTTTTAAACCTTTCATGTCAGAAAAAATATCAATATCAAGCTGACTGTGAAACAACCAGTCTTCTAATCTAATCCAGCGAGTGTTTAGATTGACTCAACAACTATAATTATGGTAAGCACCCAAATGATCCATACTGCAACCTCCGAATATTCTGGGCACAACCGAATAAATTTAATTCACAATCAGTTACAACTCAATTACGCAATTGTTTCTGTCATCAAGCAGTTGCAGGATACTCCGTGTATTCGTGACTTTCAACATATTTGCAAACTTCAAGGAAGTTGCATGGTCAGAAGAGAAATTTTCCTTTCTTCCAACTTTTTCCTGATTTCCCAGTAACATGGGAGCCCTGTATACTTGTGCAATTGTATATGTATCGGTAATGAAGTCAATATTAATATTCTGCCGTATTTAAGAGCATGATGCCATGACAACATCACTGGAAAGTCTTATTATATATGATCTTGTGACAAAAAGTGTTAATTTGTTTTGATGAAAGAAAAATTGGCTGATGTAGATTCTACTTGCACTTGTGTCAATAGACTAATGAATGCATTTAAATGTGACATTACAAGTCTTTAATCATGCTTGATTATCTTGGTTTTTCTGTATGACAAAATTACATTTTATTATATGTCCATCACTAAGATAGAACTGTGTGCAATAATAAAAAAAAACCTTTTCTTGCATCTCACTCTCTCCGCTCCTCTCTCCGAATAGTATTTATTGTTACCTTAACATAATGTCATTATTCATAAGACCATAGTTATTATAATTGTACAAGATCTGCTTTTGATTTCTGATACTCTTGTTATATGCAAGTGATGTGATTGGATAATTAGATTTATTCTTAAGCACATGTTGTAATAAGCAAATATGGTATGTTTCATGGTAGTAAAGATTATAATTGTCTGAATAATAATAATAATTCAATTTAATTTGTTCTGTTACATCTGATGATACAGTTTTGTAATCACAACTGATAAAACAACAAAGCTTCTAGCAGTATCAAAGTCTTCTGCTGCATTTGGTATCTGATAAGTCTCTGTTGCTTCTTGTACAATCCTAATAAAATCTGGATCAATTTCTGTATAATTATGTGGACACAGTTCCTTCAAGTCCTGAATTTCCTCCTCTGTCACTGGTGCGTAACAGTTCTCTGCTCCTGAAAAAAAATTTGTATTAAGATTAAATATTTTGTATTGATGTACAGTTAAACCAGCATTAACAGCCACATTCACCACGAATCTATTCCATCTCTGACTTAGAGCAGCATTTTTTAATGCTTCATTTAACTGATTTGTATAAATAAACCTGTCTTAAGAGACCATGTTCTTTACCGTCTTTGCAATAACAGCTTACGACAGGTTGAAATGCATTGTTTGGTTACAATATAAAAAAAATAAATGTACAAAAGCCGCTGTAAATTACCATGTACTGTGTCAAAGTAGATTCCCTTCATTTTTAATTCAACATCTTAGAAAAAAACTAATTACATGAAATAATATTGACACAAGGAGGAGCATATGAACAAATTCTACAAGTCTATTCAAAACAAGTTATCGAGTCTCTTATTTCACAGAGAACACCAGCAGTTATCTTTCTCAGAAGAAAGTGTAGTTTCTGAAAGCAACAGAAGTTAAAATGACCTGGATCATTTTATTCATCCGACTGTTTGGGAGCTTGCTGACCAAGTGTGCAGGCTATATAAAACAGTAGGATCTTATAATGATAAATGGAGAAAAAAAATCAAAAGATGTTGCCCCTTTTGTTTCTGCAGCATAAATCAGTATTTAAGACTTGCTATCCATTGGCAGTCAACAGAATACTAGGTTCTGTTATTTCAAAAAGCACATATTTCAAATAGAGACATGGATATCAATGCGTCCTACCTTCACAAACTATTGGTTAGGTATTTGAAAAATGACAATTGATCATTCGGAAAAGAGTTAAGCCCATTTGCTGCAAATTTTGTACAGTAAAACCTGTCTTGAAAGACCACTACTATGTGAGACCACCTGTCCTGAAAGACCATATTCTCAAAGCACAAATGTATTACTTATATGAAATTGTGACCTGTTATGAGAGACCAACTGTCTTCAGAGAGCATTATTTTTTGACACAAGAGGTGGTCTTTCAAGACAGGTTCTACTGTACAATTTTACCTGCTATTTCTGGAATGCTGAAATGAATATCCGGAATGCAATTTACTACATCCTCCATTTTTTGTTGATGTATACTATGAGTGTTCCACAGTCCTACCACGTCTCTTAGATGTTTCTGAATGAGCAGTACATATACAAACTGCAGACACAGGCAGGAACAGTGATACAGAGTACATGTATTTTGACGTTTATAATCAGTTGATGACTTTTGTGGACCTACTCAAATGTGATCACAGAAGAAATGTTTTTAAGAAAGTGTAAGTTTTTAAGAAAGGGGTAAATTTAGAGAAACAAAGTTTTTTTTTAAGAAAGAAAAAGGCATCTCTATTTTTGTGTTGATGTGGTTTGGCATAATTTCATTTCGTGCATGTGAACATACATGTAACAAATAATCAGGTGTTTCAATCTGGCAATTTTAAGAAATTTGCAAAATTAACTTGAACAACTTTTATCATCCTGTTCAGTGGAAAAAGAACATACATGCATAGAATAATTAACTTTTGTATTACATCCAATCTATCCATATTGATGATATTTTAACTTGTAAGCATTCCAAAAAGTGTATTCTTTCATTACATGTTATGCTTGACAGAGCTCACAAGACATTAGATACATAAATGGTTTTTTAAAAATCAGACCTGAAACAACAATACTGACCCAAATGTATAAGTAATGGTGACCCAAATGTATGTGATGCTGCACCAAAGATATATGTGATGTTGACCCAAATATATATGTCATGATGACACAAATGTGGTGTGATAAAGTTCCAAATGAACTTGTGATGATGACCCAAATGTGGTATGACAATGACCCAAATTTGATGATGACCCTAACGTGGTGTGACAATGACCCAGAAGTATGTGATGATGACCCAAATGGGTGTCTCCAAAGATACGGTTAGGAGGAGACAAAAATGAAGTGGGAAGCAATTGCTATACTAATTGATTGATTTCTGCCATCTTTTCATTTTTTAAAACTCATACAAGGTATTGAAGTATAACCAGGATTCACATTAGCTGTATTTGCATTCATAACATCATACGTATAGAACGCTTACAGAGCAAAGTCTTTTATTTTCAATCAGATGAGCATGCTGATCTGAACTTAAAGGTATTACGCCTCAAAGATCGTAAACAGAAAAAAGTGAAACCAAAAAGTAAAATTCAACAAATACTTTATTTTCACAGATTATGTGAAAATTTAAAAGTAGCTTACATTATGAAATAAATCCCAAATAGTTTTCACAGGTCCAAAAGGAAAAAGTGTTCCAAATGAATTACAGTGTTTACTAATATCATCTCAGATGATAATCTACAATTTGCAATATCTTGTTTATATATGACCCTTACAATCATGGACAAGAGCTAAACAATATATACAATATATAAATATACAAAAGGGCACTTGCAATGGTTTCTAACTGACCTGTATTACCATTCTTCCGATTCAAAACCTGCCTGGTTTACATGTGATGCACATATATGAAGGCATTTTCATTGTTAAGAAGGACATCTGCATTGCAGCAACCATACCATTTCCAGTGCCTGGGTTGCCTCTCACTTTTACTGGACACCGTAAAAAGTAGGTTAGTATAATATTATTAATCAAAGCATCATATATAAAATGTATTATAATTTCTATCGGCTTTTTTGACGGAAGCTGAAGTTCTCTTTTGCCTTTAAATACTGTCTGTATTTTACTAATGTACAGGAAATGTAAAAGATGTTATTTTACTGAATCTTTACAAACTTTATTGGAATCCAACTTACCAGATAAACTGGTCATGTAAACTTGTGACATAGTGTTAGTTGCACAAATTGTACAGTGTACAACAACATTGTTTTGTTATCGAAAAGACACCAAGAAAATTACTAGTTCAACATGAGTATACTGTAAGTAATCTACTTTTCTTCCCTGTAATACCAAAACCAAATGCCAATACAGTATTTGCTTCAAGGGCAATTAAGAAATAATAATTAAGATCGATGAGCAAAAATTTCATATGATATGGATCATAAACGTTCTAAATCTGCCCCTCTGAGCAGATACTGTAGCGGAGATAATGCAAGATTTGTACAAAATAGAAAGCTTTACATGTGTGACACCAGGCCTGCAAACAAATAGATGTATCATTTATAACTGACCAATCAACCAATTATATCCAACTTTGCTTACATCCATGATCCAAGAAGAATTGACATAGTTCAGTTAATCCTGCATTGAAAATATCTCATTTCCTGTCGTCAAGGAATACAATTTTTGCAGTAACACTTTGTTTTAGCATATCATTTCCTTGTATGGGTGTATAAAACAGTCATTAGAAAAGTATACCCACCTTTAAAATCTTGAGTGTGAACAGGAAGACATAGTAAACAATGCAATAAATTTACTCAGTTTACAATTCCAAGTCAAATACATACCTGTCAAGTATTTCATTTTTAAAAAATGACAATACTAAGATCCCAACTAGTCAGAATTTTAACTGCAATTACATATATACATGTAATTACTTTATAATAATTTGCATTATGTGAGTTGATACTGTCTTGATTTACCGTGGGATTTCTCAACTGTATTGACAAAGTACGAGGCAAAACTATATCTGGTCATCTATTAGTTATTCCAGCATATAGCCATATTATATTCTGCAAAAGAACTGAAAATAAGATTGCTTAAAAATGCATTGTATCACACAAGGTGAGGTGATTTATACTTTTATCATACGAAGACATCCATTGTCAAGATGATCTGTATGTACATAACAGAAATGAAATATAAAAAAACTGAAGAATGAATAAAAAGAATTTGTCTAAACATTCGCAGTAGAAACTTGAGCTTTCCCATTAATGTTGCACTCTCACTCAAAATAGGAAACAACTGGTGCTAAAATAATGTCTTATAAAATAATTATTTTTACATCTTAGTTCAATTGCAAATAAAATTTAGTAAAATATATTTAAATAAAAAATGAAAATGTCTTCCCAGTGGATGTTATTAGATTTTATGTCCTTGTGTACGTGTATGTGTTGTGTGTGCATGTGTATGTTCACTGTGTCATGCAACTTCTAAACAGTTCAAGATATGAACACAGTTCAATATGCTAACTATGGGACATAATTTAAGAGTGGTCTATAATGTATCTTTGGTTTTAAAATTTTAAACCATCACAGAAGGTCTTAAAGGTTCTGCTTAGAATTTAAACTTAATATAATTTTAAGTTTTAAATGTTTGCTAATTTGTTTATTATGATCATTGGGTTACCTGGGTCCCATCTTTAGAAACTTTTGAGACTGCCACATCATAACTACTTATCTATTTCTCTGCTACTTTTGTTTTGGCGCTTTAAAGTATAACAACAAAGGTCATTTACTTAGTGCTGTGGCAACTGGAGTCAAGTGTCTAGCCAAGGACAGACCACGATAGCTGACAAAGACTGGTCCTATGGTAAGATACAAAACCCACCCCCTTGTGGACCTGAGACTGGCATTCGAACCACTGAATGCCTGTGGCTTTATATATGGATGTATACATACCTATCAATAGATCCATGTATGCCAATGTCAAAGTACCATACCCATCTGAAAAAAGGAAATATAACATCGCATTAGGATAATACTGAAATTAAGAAACATGTATATTTCAAGACTTAAAATGTGCAGCATAGCAACATTTTCCCTATCTTTTTCCCACTTTTGTCAAACACCATGATATATTCATACCCATGACCCAAGACTGGACCCACAAAGAAGGGGAAAAAATGAAATCATAATAGAGTTGTATACATCATACAAACTCCAATCATATCCCAAACTTTGACATTTCTATATTCAACATTATGTTCCTAGCTGTATGACAGTATACAACTCTGTAAATTTTATATATAATTACATACATGTAAAACCCATTACAACACAATGCTCAGGGGTTCAAAGAATAACATCGCAATATAAGCTGGATTGAGTTAATAAATTTTTTTTTAAAACTTCTCTAAAGAAAATGTGCATTGAAATTTCAATGTCATCAATTTTAACTAACCTCTTGATCATATAAATCTGCTATGGATACGAATAATTGGTTTTTCCGATAGGATGTATTTAGGTCTTAAAAAGAGAGGTCAACTTATATTAAAAAATGGGAGCCATGCTGCGATCGTGTTATAAGCAGAATCACGTTATAATGAAGCAAACAGTCAGATATATTCAGCAAAAGATAATTTCCATGCCCGAGAGGTTACACAGTTACAATTTCTTTCTATGTCTCACAAAATACTAATTTTTCTTGCTGTAAGTATAACATCTATAATCACAAATCACATGGCATGATGGGAAACCCTGTTTTATCATGCATGAAAATATAAAGGAATGTTTTTACCAAGAATGTATAAGAAGGAAACATATTAAAAAATATATTTCACCAATACGTTTGCTTTAGAGCTGTACAAAAGCCACATCAACTGTACAACTCTATGACTTTAAGATCTCACCTTAAAGTTGATGATGCTATGCTATCTGAAAACTGACCATGTGACAGGAAGAAATGTTACATATCATACAATGCTGTGCCATTTAATTGCAAGCCACATCTCACAGAAAGCTTGTAATAACATTTTATTTGCTCACCAATATGCCTTATATAATTTGGACCCTGAAAGAGATAATTACACTGACCATAAAAAAAAAAATTCAAAATTAAAATGTACCACACACATACAAAATACAGTCCTTGATAAAAATGTGAAAACATTTGAAACCATGCTTTAAAAGTGGAAAGGTCTGAATAAGACTGAACCATTTTAAAAGCTTATGCTAACATCACATTTTCTGATTAATTACCTATACATTGGTTTGTGGTGTACTGGAAAGAAATGCCATAAATTAAAAAAGCTACATAAATAGCACTGTTTGTTGAAAAATACCGATTGACAAACTATCATAAGTAGGTAAAATATCCATATGCTACAATTCATGACTAAGTCACATACTCCCTGAAAATTCAAATTATAATCGTGACACACAAAAATGGGAGAAATGCTAAATTGAGACTAATGCAACCCATGTAGGAAAGCGTTTTTTAAAACAAATAACTGACAATCATCATGCTTTATTATGATGAATAAACTTACTGACCTATATTTTGGATAAATTTCCCAACCAAACTGATGTAACATCATAACTGAAGGACTTTTTCACATGTAATCTAATACTCACAATAATCAAGTATTCCCTGTTATCAAGTGACCCAACTGAAGAGATATCATATTTTAGAAAGAATTTATTGCATTATTTCATGTTTGCACGGGGTGCAATTTATATGAATACTGGTTATAAAGATTTGCAATACTGTCCACTGTAACTCACTTTACTGATATGTTTTTTATGCAGCCTTATCTTTCTCCATTCTCCATTCTTATGTAGTTCTTGTACAATGCCATCGGCAAATTCTCTGCAAATCAAATAGTGATGTGCAATTTATATTATCGTTATGGTATTTATTCAATGGTAAAAAAAAAGTGTAACAGAAAATAAAAGATAGGCAAACAAAACAAAAACATTTTGCTAACAATGAAAAACAATACAAAAGATAAAACAAAACATAGGATGCCTCATATAGTGCAATCATTCAGCATGAATAATTGCTACAGGACGCGTAAATTCTTTAAAATTGTCCTAAAATCATGTACAGCAACTCGGTTAGGTCACCAAGGAATATCCTACCAACTTCTTTTAGGACTTCACAAACAATTTTCTAGGGTGATAGTTGGGAATAAAACCTTAATGAATACTTAAGTTGGGAATTCTTCCTGATACAAAAAGATTGGAAACTAACAGTATATAGTATTTACATTGCAATTATGGCTGTATTTGGGCACAGAAGACCACCCACCCCACCCACTCCACAAAATTGCTCCACCTTGCACAATATAAACCCACTGTATTTCCTAGTGGTAATAATGAAAAATTCAATGGAAATTATATCCAAAGATTTTGCATTCTGCAATGAATGCAGTAACAGCCTTATCAAATGTGGGGCCCAGCTTTAATCATTTTGGCAGCCCCCCCCCCCCCGGATTAAAATGAAGGGCCATCTATGTGCACAGCATTTGGAAATAAACTTTTAAATAAGTTTTATATGATACTGAATTTAAAATATTCTTCATTCACTTTAAAATTGCTTTCTCTCTTTAGAAATATTTTTCAAAATTACTAATGTATAGGGACCTTGTGGGCACTGGGCCCAATCGATCCAATGGGCATGAGTTGAGCCCTGAATGAATGTACACATTTTATTTTGTCATGAAATAATGCACAACTTTCGTGTAAATAAAAATTATATCTTTAAGTCAGCTGGCTAAATCCCTACGCACAGGCCCATTTCATAACAGTGAAATAAACATTACAACACAAGATACCATAACAATACTTTACAAAAACGTTTATTATTTCTGCAATGCATTTATACTGTTTGTGATCAAGCCATTAAAAAACTCCATCCTGATAAATTTAATGACTTTTACTGACTGAACTTATTATTACTGCCCTTCTTCCCCCTTAAATATATCAAAGGGAATGAAATGAGGGACATCGGCAAGTTGTCTTCCCAATAGATGTTATTAGATGGCACTGTAGGCAAGTAGTCTTCATCTGGAACACTTTTGATTTGATCTCACATTGCCAGTTTATTGGTGTGCAGTAAACATTTGAGATTTGAATAACAAAAAGTATTAATTCAAGCCTGTTTACAGAAGGGTGGACACATTTTTCCTAAAAGCAAAGAATTCTGGAATGCATGGGTACATGCCATAAGGCGTGGCAAAGCATTATTTAAAAAGTGGTCACTGCCAAGCAAATTTAGCTACATCTGCAGGTAAAATTTTATCAAAGACAACTATGAAACTTATCTTGGTATGTTTATGTTTTAATGATAAAAATTCTTTAATCATGGTATTTGCATTCTAGTAAGAGTTATTATGAACATGAAGTAGTGACCATTAATAATAATAATAATAGTAAAGAGAGGAAGAATAACAATAGCAAATACAAATATTAACATGTGCCATTATGATAAAAATACTGGGATTATTTGTGATAATAATAATATTATTATTATTATCAACACCACTACTGAAAAGATAATAGAAGCACCATAATAATAATAATAATTTGTACTTGGTGTAAATTTCAATATCAACGTGATGGTTGGTGTTTTGGTACAAATGGTACAAAACGAAAAAAGAATGTAATTACAATTCACCCATGTAAATATCTATAATTCACCATAAGATGATTTCTGGTTTGTATCATGCATGTATGCAAAAAACATACTGTAGACAGGAAGGTAAGTCAACAGTTCAGACCAATGAAATGCCAAGGTACAAAATACAAGAAAGTTTATTTAATGATCATAGCCAAAACAACATAAAAGTACTACCTCTGGGCCAGCTATTATACAGACATATACAGTCATTTGAATAAATTTAAATACCACATTCACACTGTGACTAATCAATCTGACATTCCTTTTAAAAGGAATGTCTATAATAAAGGTAACTCACTCTTTCATTGAGGCATGACAAGCATTTTTCAGAAAGTCATGAGAATCAGTTGAACATAGACGAAGTAAACCAGATTTGCAAGTGCTGCCTTGAATATGAAGAGGGAAATAACTGACCTATGTACCCCATACTAAAGACAATTGTGGAAATATTTTGAAATGAAAGGACACATTAACCCTATTATTTGTGCGAGTACATAATGGAAATGTACAGAATTATTTAAAACTTACAGAATATTATAAACTATATCATTCCTGTTGAGTAAAAACAAGCAAATAAGCAGTAAGTGTTACAATAATATTATGTGTTTAATGCGAAAGTTAAGCCATTCGTGATATTTCTTAAACTGAACAAGGGGCTGGTGTTGTGTGCTTTTACTAACATATAAATAATACAGAGGATGAGGCAAAGAAAAACAGTGCCATTGGGGAGATGACATAACTATTAGCCCATGCTAGTGTGCATGTTTTTGAGTTTTAACAATTTTTCAGTCTTATCGCTACGATATCTGAAGTGTGGCAGTTTATAGTGATGTCTAGCACTGGGGCATCATGCCACAAATATATCCCACCCAGTCACATAATCCTGACACCAGGCTGACCAGTCCTAACATTAACCTCTTAATGCTGAGCGTCTAGCGAGGCATCTGTTAACTACCCTTCTTACAAGTTTCTGGCATGAGTCGGCTGGGGTTCGAACCCGCGACCTCCCGCATCCGAGGCGGACGCTCTAACCCCCGGGCCACAAGATCTGTCTTCCCGACACTAGTTAAATATAAAGAGCCAACAATCATCAACTATTACATCATTTGGTTAGAAAGCAGTTTACTCGCCAGTTCATTTGAGGAATTTCAATTTAAATCCAACCCACCCCACCCTTCCATGAGATACGTAATTTCGAGGTCTTTCCTGTATTATACAGATACATCATGATTTGTTGGTGTAACCATGATATTTCTTAAAAATATACCTGCCCAAAAAGTTTATATTTATAATTATTCGTTTATTAGAAAAAATACCTTGCATCGAATTTTATTTTAATGACTCTGACCTTCGTTCTTCTAAAACATAAATCGTTAATTCTCCCTCTTCTAAGATACAACACACTTATGCGGATAAGATGATGGTATTCCTAATATGACAGCACGTGATTAAAATCTCGTTTATGAGTTTAAATCTCGTTCGGTAGTAGAGCCGGAGATCAAAATTATCAGCGGCGTTACTGTATGGAAAGCCGCAGGTACCCGGCGGTGATCAGAATTTTTCCCTATATTATTATATCGGCAACAATTAGCGGCTCTGATAACAATTAGCGGCTCCTAAAATGACGGTGATTACAATCTTTCCCTATATTTTTATAGAAACTACAATTAGCGGCTCCTACAACAATTAGCGGCTCCTTCTACAATTAGCGGCTCCTAAAACACTTTTAATCTACGGCTCCGTTAATAAAAATCACAATTTACGGCTCCAGAAACACGTGAAGCTCAGTCTACAAACTACAATCACCGGCTCCTTCCACAGTAACGCCGCTGTAATTTTGATCTCCGTCTTTATTACCGAACGAGATTCGAACGAGATTTCAACTCAAAAACGAGATCTACTAAGCTATTATCTCCAGCTCCTACGATAGTAACGCCGCTGATAATCTTGAGCTCCAATTTATCTAACGAACCGAACGAGATTTAAACTCATAAACGAGATTTTAATCACGTGACGACATATTCGGAATACCATCATCTTATCCGCATAAGTGTGTTGTATCTTAGAAGTTGGAGAATTATCGATTTATGTTTTAGAAGAGTGAAGGCCAGTCATCCAATATCATTCGATGCAAGGTATTTTTTTTTCAATAAACGAATAATTATAAATATAAACGTTTTAGGCAGGTATATTATAAATAAATATCATAATTACACCAACAGCCCCTGTGATCTGTACTGTAGTATAATACATGAAAGACCTCGAAATTACGTATCTCATGGAAGGGTGTAGTGAGTTGGAGCTTATCGCGTAGGTTGGATTTAAATTGAAATTCTTCAAATGAACTCGTGAGTAAACAGCTTTCTAACCAAATGGTGTAATAATTGATGATTTTTGTCTCTTTTTATTTAACTAGTCGTTAACTAGAATGGGCAAGACCGCTCCAGTGGCCTAGGGGTTAGTGTCCATCTCGGATGCGGGAGGTCGCGGGTTCGAAGCCTTGCCGATTCATACCAGAGATTTGTAAGAAGGGTAGTAACAGCTGCCTCGCTAGACGCTCAGCATTAAGAGGTTAGTGTTAGGACTGGTCGGCCTGGTGTTAGGATTATGTGACTGGGTGGGATATATTTGTGGCATGATGCCCCAGTGCTAGACATCACAATAAACTGAACAATTCTTAAAGCTACGTTAAAACTCGAAAACATACACACTAGCATATGCTAATAGGTATATCATCACGCCATTGGGCACTGTTTTTCTTTGCCTCAGGCTCTATATTATTTGTATGTAAGTAAAAGCACACAACACCAGCCCCTTATTCAGTTTAAGAAATATCACGAATGGCTTAACTTTTGCATTAAACACCTAATATTATTGTAACACCTAATATTATTGTAACACTTTGTGCTTATTTGCTTGTTTTTACTCAACAGGAATGATGTAGTTTATAATATTCTGTAAGCTTTAAATAATTCTGTACATTTCCATTATGTCGTAATGTACTCGCACAAATAATAGGGTTATTGTGTCCTTTCATTTCAATATATTTCCACAATTGTCTTTAGTATGGGGGACATGGGTCAGTTATTTCCTCCTTAATATTCAAGGCAGCACTTGCAAATCTGGTTTACTTTGTCTATGTTCAACTGATACTCATGACTTTCTGAAAAGTGATTGTCGTGCCTCAATGAAAGAGTGAGTAACCTTTACTATAGACATTCCTTTAAAAAGGAATATCAGATTAATCAGTCACAGTGTGAATGTGGTATTGAAATTTGTTCAAATGACTGTATATGTCTGTATAATAGCTGGCCCTGAGTTAGTACTTTTATGTTGTCTTTGCTATGTTCATTAAATAAACTTTCTTGTATCATGCATGTTGTACCTTGGCATTTCATTGGTCTTAACTGCTGATATAACTTCCTGTCTGCAGCATGTTTTATGTATACATGCATGATACAAACCAGAAATCACATTATGGCAAATTATAGATATTGACATGGGTGAATTGTAATTACATTCTTTTTTTGTTTTGTCCCATTTGTACCAAAACACCAACCATCATGTTGATATTGAAATTTACACCAAGTACAAATTATTATTATTATTATTATTATTATTAATACTATGGTGCTTCTATTATCTTTACAGTAGTGGCGATGATAATAATATTATCATTATCGCAAATAATCCCAGTATTTGTATCATAATGGCACATGTATGTGTTTGTATTTGTCCCTCATTGCATATGCTCTGATATGGGGGGAGCGGGGCAGTAATACAAATTTCAGTCAGTAAAAGTCATTAAGTTTGTCAGGTTGGAGTTTTTTTAATGGCTTGATCACAAACAGTATAAATGCTTTGCAGAAATAATAAACGTTATTGCAAAGAATTGTTATGGTATTTTGTGTTGTAATGTTTTTTTTTCACTGTTATGAAATGGGCCTGTGTGTAGGGATTTAGCCAGGTGACTTAAAGATATAATTTTTATTTGCACGAAAGTTGTGCATTATTTCATGATAAAATAAAATGTGTACATTCATTCAGGGCTGACATCAAAAGTTTATTTCCAAATGCTGTGCACATCGATGGCCCTTCATTTAAAAGCAGGGGCCCTGCCAAATTGATTCAAATTGGGTCCCACGTTTGATAAGGCCATTACTGCATTCATTGCAGAATGCAAAATATTAGGATACAATTTCCATTGGATTTTTCATTATTACCACTAGGAAATACACTGGGTTTATATTGTGCAAGGTGCAGCAATTTTGTGGGGTGGGTGGTCTTCTGTGCCCAAATACAGCCATAATTGCATTGTAAATACTATATACTGTTAGTTTCCAATCTTTTTGTATCAGGAAGAATTCCCAACTTGAGTATTCATTAAGGTTTTATTCCCAACTATCAACCTAGAAAATTGTTTGTGAAGTCCTAAAAGAAGTTGGCAGGATGTTCCTTGGTGACATAACCAAGTTGCTGTACATTATTTTAGGACAATTTTAAACACGTAAGAATTTATGCTTGCTATAGCAATTATTCATGCTGAATGATTGCACTATATGAGGCATCCTATGTTTTGTTTTATCTTTTGTATTGATTTTCATTGTTAGCAAAATGATTTTATTTTGTTTGCCTTTTTTTATTTTCTGTTACACTTTATTTTATCAATGAATAAAGACCACATTGATAATATAAACTGCACATTACTATTTGATTTGCAGAGAATTTGCTGATGGAATTGTACAAGAACTAGATAAGAATGATGTAGAATGGAGAAAGAGAAGAAGGCTGCATGAAAAACAATATATCGGTAAAGTGAGTTACAGTGGACAGTATTGCAAATCTTTTTAACAAGTATTCACATAAATTGCATCCCATGCAAACATGAAATATTGCAATAAATTTGTTTCTTAAAAATGAAATCTCTTTAGATGGGTCACTTGATAATAGGGTATATTTGATTACTGTTAGCGTTAGATTACATGTGAAAAAGTCCTCCAATTATGATGTTACATCAGTTTGGTTGGGAAATCTATCTGTAATATAGGTCAATAAAAGAGTATCATAATAAAGCAGAGTGATTGTCGGTTATTTGTTTTTAAAAAAAAGGCTTTTCATACATGGTTTACATTAGTCTCATTTAGCATTTGTCCCATTTTTGTGTGTCACAATTATATTTTGAATTTTCAGGGAGTGTGTGACTTAGTCATGAAATGTAGCACATGGATATTTTACCTACTTATGACAGTTTGTCAATTGGTATTTTTCAACAGACAGTGCTATTTATATAGCTTGTTTAATTTATGGCATTTCTTCTCAGTACACCCCAAACCATTGTATAGGTAATCAATCAGAAAATTTGATGTTAGTATAAGCTTTTAAAATGGTTCAGTCTTATTCAGACATTTCTACTTTTAAAGCGTGGTTTCAGATGTTTTCACATTTTTATCAAGGACTGTATTTTGTATGTGTCTGGTACATTTTAATTTTGAAATGGTTTTTTATGGTCAGTGTACTTATCTCTTGCAGGGTCCAAACTATATAAGGCATATTGGTTAGTAAAAAAAATGATTGCCATATAAAAAAATGTTATTACATGCATTCTGTGAGAGATGGCTTGCAGTTGAATGGCACAGCATTGTATGATATGTAACATTTCTTCTTGTCACATCATAGTTGATGTGGCATTTGTACAGTTCTAAAGAAAATTATTGGTAAAATTATTTCCTTCCTATATATTCTTGGTAAAAATATTCCTTTATAAAACAGGTTTTCCCACCATGCCATGTGATATGTGATTATAGATGTTATACTTACAGCAAGAAAAATTAGCAATTTGTGAGACAAAGAAAGGAATTGTAACTATGTAACCTTTCAGGCATGGAATGTATCTTTTGCTGAATATATCTGACTGTTTGCTTCATTATAACGTGATTCTGCTTATAACACGATCGCAGCATGGCTCCCATTTTTTTAATATAAGGTGACCTCTCTTTTTAACACCTAAATACATGCTATCGGAAAAACCAATTATTCTTATCCCTAGCAGATTTATATGATCAAGAGGTTAGTTAAAATTGATGACATTGAACTTTCAGTGCACATTTTCTGTAGGAAGTTTTTCAAAAAATTTGTTAACTCGATCCAGCTTATATTGTGATGTTATTCTTTGGACCCGTAAGCAACGCATTATAAAGGGTTTTACCTGTATGTAATTATATATCAAATTTACAGAGTTATATATTGTCATACACCTAGTACATAATGTTGAAACAGAAATGTCAAAGTTTGGGATATGATTGGAGTTTATATGATTGGAGTTTATATGATGTATACAGCTCTATCAGAATTTCATTTTCCCCCCTTCTTTGTAAGTCCAGTCTAGGGTCATGGGTATGAATATATGGTGTTTTTCAAAAGTGGGAAAAAGATAGGGACAATGTTGCTATGCTGCACACTTTTAAGTCTTGAAATATACATGTTTCTTTATTTCAATATTTTCCTAATGTGATGTTATATTTCCTTTTTTCAGATGGGTATGATAAATTGACATCTTATGGTATTGGCATACATGGATGTATTGATAGGTATGTATGCATACATACATACATACATACATACATACATACATACATACATACATACGTACATACATAAAGCAACATTCAGTGGTTAGTGTGCCAGACTCAGGTCCATAAGGGGGTGGGTTTTGTATCTTACCATAGGACCAGTCTGTTCTTGGCAAGACACTTGACTCCAGTTGCCACAGCACTAAGTAACTGACCTTCTTTATTATACCTTAAAGCACCAAAACAAAAGTAGCAGAGAAAATACATAAGTGGTTATGATCTGGCAGTCTCAAAGGTTTCTAAAGTTGTGACCCAGGTAACCCAATGGTCAATAACATTAGCAAACATTTAAAACTTAAAATTATATTAAGTTCTAGGTAGAACCTTTAAGACCTATGATGGTTTAAAATTTTAAAACCAAAGGTACATTTTAGACCACTCATAAATCATGTCCCATAGTTAGCATATTGAACTGTGTTTTTATCTTGAACTGTTTGTAAGTTGCATGACACAGTGAACATACACATGCATACACCACACATACACGTACACAAGGACCTAAAATCTAATAACATCCATTGGGAAGACATCTTGATTTAAATAAATTTTATTTACAGTTGGACTAAAATGTAAAAATAGTTATTTTATAAGACATTATTTTAGTAACAGATGTTTCCTATTTTAAGTGAAAGTGCAACATTAATGGGAAAGCTGAAGATTCTGCTGTGAATGTTTATGCAAATTTGTTCTATTCATTCTTCAGCTTTTTATTATATTTCATTTCTGTTATGTACATACAGTTTATCTTGACAATGGATAAATTACCCCGCCTTGTGTGATACAATGTATTTTTAAGTAATCTTATTTTCAGTTTTTTGCAGAAGATAATATGGCTACATGCTGGAATAACTAATAGATGACCAGATATAGTTGCCTTGTACTTTGTCAATACAGTTGTTAAATCCCATGGTAAATGAAGACAATATCAACTCACATAATGCAAATTATAAAGTAATTACATGTTTATATATATTATTGTAAGTGCAGTTAAAATGTTGAATAATTGGCATCTCAGTATTGTCATTTTTTAAAATGAAATCTTGACAGGTATGTATTTGACTTGGAATTGTAAACTGAATAAATTTATTGCAGTGTTTATTATGTCTTCCTGTTCACACTCACGATTTTAAAGGTGGGTATACTTTTTTAATGACTGTTTTATACATCCATTCAAGGAAATTATATGCCAAAACAAAGTGTTACTGTAAAAATTGAATTACTTGAAGACAGTAAATGAGATATTCAAATGCAGGATTAACTGAGCTATGTCATCTCTTCTTGGACTATGGATGTAAGCAAAGCTAGATATAATTGGTTGATTGGTCAGTCATACAGCTATTTGTTTGCAGGCCTGGTGTCACACATGTAAAGCTTACTATTTTGTACAAATCTTGCATTATCTCTGCTATAGTAACGGCTAGGAGGGGCAGATTTAGAACGTTTATGATCCATATCATATGAATGTTTTTCTCATCGATCTTAATTATTATTTCTTAATTGTCCTTGAAGCAAATACTGTATTGGCATTTGGTTTTGGTATTATAGGCAGTGTATCCCCTAGGGGTGCAAGACTGAGAGTCAAAAATCTCCTTGGTGTCAAAACTGGGGGTCAGACTGAGTAAAAAATAAACTTTGGTATCAAAACTGGGGGTCAAATTAAAAATTTGGGGGTCTCTGAAGCGCAAATGAGGGTGAAGGAAAATACTGATTATAGGGGAAAAAAGTATATTACTTACAGTATTCTCATGGTGAACTAGTAATTTTCTCAGTGTCTTTTTGATAACAGAACAATGCTGTTGTACACTACACAATTTGTGCAACTACCACTATGTCACAAGTTTACATGACCAGTTTATGTGGTAAGTTGGATTCCAATAAAGTTTGTAAAAATTTAGTAAAATAACAAATCTTGTACATTTCCTGTACATTAGTAAAAATACAGACAGTATTTAAAGGCAAAAGAGAACTTTAACTTCCATCACAAAAGCCGATATAAATTATTATAAATTTTGTATATGATGCTAATAATATTATACTAACCTACTTTTCAGGGTGTCCAGTAAAAGTGAGAGGCAATCCAGGCACTGGAAATGGCATAGTTGCTGCAGTGCAGATGGCCTTCTTAGCAATGAAAATGCCTTCATATATGATGCATCACATGTAAACCAGGCAGGTTTTGAATTGAAAGAAGGGTAATACAGGTCAGTTAGAAACCATTGCAAGTGCCCTTTTGTATATCTATATATTGTATATATTGTTTAACTCTTGTCCACGATTGTAAGGGTCATATGTAAGCAAGATATTGCAAAGCTAACTTTTGTCCATGATTGTAGATTATCATCTGAGATGATATTTGTAAACATGTTTACCTGGCTTTGAGTTCAGAAAATTGTTTCGTCCATTAGAAAAAATGTTCTCATTTGCCAGGTAGTTTGCTAAAAAGTAAAACTATAAAGTAAACAGACCTTACCTTGTTTACGAATTTGATGGGAAAAGGACCCATATCCTATATCTCTTATTGTCTTAGGTTTTTATATAAAGTTTGTGATCAATTTTATATAAAGGTTGTGATCAACATAGTTAACAACATATTCCTATTGTAACATCTCTCAAGTGAAATCTGTCTTTTAGTTGTGTTCAGTTGTAATTTCACACAATTTATATACTTCATTTATTCACTGAAATAACAAAGTGCTTACAGATACTTTTGGACTGTTTTAGGATTAGAGTGAATTCCTTCAAGGACATTCTAGATTATATCATTGTGATGGATAAGATTATCACATCGGCACATTTAAGACTGTTGGAACTACAGCACATTCAAGATTGGAATCAATTTGGAACACCACTGTAATTCATTTGGAACACCTTTTTTCCTTTTGGATCTGTGAGAGCTATTTGGGATATATTTCATAATGTAAGCTACTTTTAAATTTTCACATTATCTGTGAAAATAAAGTATTTGTTGAATTTTACTTGTTGGTTTCACTTTTTTCTCTTTAAGATCTTTGAGGTATAATACCTCTAACTTCAGATCAGCATGCTCATCTGATTGAAAATAAGAGACTTTGCTCTGTAAGTGTTCTATATGTATGAAGTTATGAATGCAAGTACAATTAATGTGAATCCTTGTTATACTTTAATACCTTGTATGAGTCTCAAAAAATGAAAAGATGGCAGAAATTGGATTAATTAGTATAGCAGTTGCTTCCCGCTTCATTTTTGTCTTGTCCTAACCATATCTTTGGAGACACCCATTCGGGTCATCATCACATACATCTGGGTCATTGCCATACCACATTTGGGTAATCATCACAAGTACATTTGGAACTCTGTCACACCACATTTGGGTCATCATCACATATACATTTGGGTCACCATCACATATACATTTGGGTCACCATCACATATAAATGTGGGCCATCATCACATATATACATTTGCGTCACAATCACATATACATTTCGGTCAGTATTATTGTTTCAGGTCTGACGTTTGAAAAACCATTTATATATCTAATGTCTTGTGAGCATTGTCAAGCATAACATGTAATGAAAGAATACACTTTTTGGAATCCTTAGAAGTTAAAATATCATCGGTATGGATAGATTGGATGTAATACAATAGTTATTATTCTATGCATGTATTTTCTTTTTCCAGTGAACAGGATGATACAAGTTGTTCAAGTTAATTTGGCAAATTTCCTAAAATTGCCAAATTAAAACAGCTGCAGTATTTGTTACATGTATGACACATGCACGAAATGAAAATATGCCAAACCACATAAACACAAAAATAGAGATCCCTTTTTCTTTCTTAAAAAACCCCTTTGTTTCTCTAAATTTACATTTTCTTAAAAACATTTCTTCTATGATCACATCTGAGTCATCATTTGTAATAGACGTCAAAATACATGTACTCTGTATCACTATTCCAAGCTGTGTCTGCAGTTTGTATATGTACTGCTCATTCAGAAACATCTAAGAGACGTGGTAGGACTGTGGAACATCAACAAAACATGGAGGATGTAGTTAATGGCATGGTACAAAATTTGCAGCAAATGGGCTGAACTCTTTTCCGAATGATCTATTGTCATTTTGAAATATCAACAGTTTGTGAAGGAAGGACACATTGATATCCATATCTCTTTTTAAAATATGGGCTTTTAGAAATAACAACCTATTATTCTGTTGACTGCCATTGGATAGCAAGTGTTAAATACTGATTTATGCTGCAAAAATAAAAGAGGCAACATCTTTTGAATGTTTTCATTTTGCATAATAAGCTCGTACTGTTTTATGTAGCCTGCACACTTGGTCGGCAAGCTCCCAAACAGTTGGAAGAATAAAATGATCCAGGTCATTTTAACTTTTGTTGGTTTGAGAAACTACACTTTCTTCTGACAAAGATAACTGCTGGTGTTCTCTGTGAAATAAGAGACTCGATAACTTGTTTGAATGGACGTGTAGAATTTGTTCATATGCTCCTCCTGATGTCAATATTATTTTGTGTACTAAAATTACAGGTTTTTTTCTCTAAAATGTTGAATTAAAAATGAAGGGAATCTACTTACACCATACATGGTAATTTACAGCGGCTTTTCTACATTTATTATTTTTATATTGTAACCAAACAATGCATTTGAACCTGTAGTAAGCTGTTATTTCAAAGACTTTAAAGAATATGGTCTCTTAAGACAGGTTTATTTTAACAAGTCAGTTATAAGAAGCATTTAAAAAAATGCTGCTCTATGTCAGGGATGGAATATATTCATGGTGAATGTGGCTGTTAATGCTGGTTTAACTACATCAATACAATTTAATCTTAATACAAATTTTTTTCAGGAGCAGAGAACTGTTAAGCACCAATGACAGAGGAAATTCAGGACCTGAAGGAACTGTCAAAATAATTATATAGAACTTGATCCAGATTTTGTTAGAATTATACAAGAAGCAACAGAGACTTATCAGATACCAAATGCAGCCAAAGACTTTTATACTACTAAAAACTTTGTTTTGTCAGAAGTGATTACAAAACTGTATCATCAGATGTAACAGAACAAATTAAATTGAATTATAATTATTATCCATACAGTTATTATCTTTACTACCATGACAAATAAAATGTTTGCTTTTTACATCATGTGCTTAAGAATGAATCTAATTATCAAATCACATCACTAGCATATACCAAGAAATTAAAAGCAAATATTGTACAATTATAATAACTATGGTCTTATGAATAATGACATTATGTTAAGGTAACAATAAATACAATTCAGAGAGAGGAGCTGAGAGAGTGAGATGCAAGAAAAAGTTTTTATTCTCGCACACAGTCCTCCCTACGTGATTGCCATATAATAAAATGTAATTTGTCATACAGAAAAACCAAGATAATCAAGCATGATTAAAGACTTGTAATGTCACATCTAAAGGCATTCATTAGTCTAAGCCAGTGTAATTGTCGTTTAATAATAAAGGCTGACTTAACGGGGAATAAAAGTTCATCAGCTATTGACACAAGTGCAAGTAGAATCTACATCAGCCAATTTTTCTTTCATCAAAACAAATTAACACATTTTGTCACAAGATTACATATAATAAGACTTTCCAGTAGATGTTGTCATTGCATCAAGCTCTTAAATATGCCAGAATGTTAATATTGACTTCATTACCGATACATATACGATTGAAGAAGTATACAGGGCTCCCATGCTACTAGGAAATTTGGAAAAAGTTGGAAGAAATGATAATTTCTTTTCTGAACATGAAAATTCCTTGAAGTTTGCAAATGTTGATGAAAGTCAGGAAAGTTTGCAACTACTTGAGGACAGAAACAATTACGTAATTGAGTTGTAACTGATTGTGAATTGTATTTATTGAGTTCTGCCCAGAATATTCGGAGGTTGCAGTATGGATCATTAGGGTGGTTACCATAATTATAGTTGTTGAGTCAATCTTAACACTCACTGGACTAGATTAGAAGACTGGTTGTTTCACAGTCAGCTTGATATTGATATTTTTTCTGACATGAAAGGTTTGAAAACCAGTCTAGCATCACAAGACACCAACATGTTGTCGGCAAAGTGTAGCCGCATACCAGATGGCCTAGCAAACTTAATGCTGTTACCCCGAGGCATACCTTCATGAAACCGATATGAAAATTATTTATTTTCTCAGAAAATGCAA
The DNA here is from genome assembly GCA_028554795.2 of Sinohyriopsis cumingii. Classification (NCBI taxonomy): domain Eukaryota; kingdom Metazoa; phylum Mollusca; class Bivalvia; order Unionida; family Unionidae; genus Sinohyriopsis; species Sinohyriopsis cumingii. Next base: position 50,941,446 of record CM068825.1, read on the forward strand.
GTATTAGAATAATTATGTCTTTACTCTGCTGAAAGATAAGATGAAACTGTGGCATTGATGAAATTTGACCTGATACTCACCATTTGCATTGCTAGTCGCATGGGTACACAAATATCACAACCAACATATTCATGACATTATAGGTCCAGTTGTCACATGATGTCAGTAATAACCCATTTCAGATGTAGAAACAAAAAAAAATATGAAATGAAAAATAAAGTTGTAAACTGTTCGTAATAAAGAAACTACAATGAAAGAACACAGAATTCTGTATATATTTATTAAAAAAATAACTATGTTTTGTTGTATCATGTGACTACCTTGTTGACATGTGCTCTTTGCTTGATGAACTGTCCAGATTGCAGTGACAGCGACAGGTTTCTGGTTGTTTTCTCAACATAAACATATTCTTTCTGGTTCTTACAGAAGCTTTCTGACTTTCATTTAATATATTTTAATTTTTTTACATTAGATAGAAGCTTGTTGATGTCATCCGACTATTGGATTTCTGTTGTATTGTGAGATTTGTGGAATCGTATAACTAGTAATGCAAATGCAGATAGTGAGTACCGGGTCAGGTTCTATCTGTGCTGTAGTTTTGTCTAGTCTGTCACGGATTAAGACATAATGATTATAATACTCTCCATTTCTGAGAAAATGAATCACCTTCCTATTGATTTCATACAGGTATGACTTGATGTGACATTGTTTCAAGTTTTCCAGGACCACTGGTGGGGTTCAAGTTAAATTTGTAGTCAAAATGTTGAATCTCTGATGTTAATTTTGGTGTTAAACTATGACACTGAACATGTGGCTCAAAGGATTGGTTTCAAATCCTTATCGGTCGCAGGAGAAATGTGAGATTGTTGTCCCTTGTAATGTGAGTATCACTACAGGTTTAGGTACTGCTCTACTTTCTGTAATACTGCTCTGGTGGTCTAGTGGTTAGAGCGTCCGCCTGGGATGCAGGAGGTCGTGGGTTCGATCCCCGGCCGAGTCATACCTAAGACTTACAAAAATGGTACTAATAGCTGCCTCGCTTGACACTCAGCATTAAGAGGTTAGTGTTAGGACTGGTCGGCCTGGTGTCAGGATAATGTGACTGGGTGGGACATCATGCTACATGTCTGCGGCATGATGCCCCAGTGCTAGACATCACTATAAACTGCCACATAGCAGACATCGTAGCAATATGACTGAAAAATTGTTAAAACTATGTTAAAAATCCAAATCACATCACATCTTTCTGTAATTGCAGTTTCATTTGTAACTCATATTTTTGTATCTGTCTCTCTCTTTTTCCTGCATTTGCATCTCCCTTTCTTTTTCCTGCATTTGTATTTTTATTTCTTTTTCTTCCTTTTGCATTTGTCATTTCTTCTCCATTTCTTTCTCTTCTTTTTGAATTTGCATTTGTTTATCTCTTTCCTCTTTTTCAAGCTTTCTTAACTTTATTTTGTTCTTGAATTTTAATTTCAATTTCATAACTTGCAGGTTTGAGCCAGAGTCAAAGCACTTTTGTCCAAAATATTCTTCTCTACCAAATTTAAACCAAAATATTTTTTATTTCATGTTTTAACAAATATGGCTTTGCACAGGAAAGATATTGTCTGGAACATTGGAGCAATTCGTCCTCTTTCAAAGACTGATTGTTCCTGGCTAGGATTTAAAGTACAATTCTCCACTTTAGTTTATATCGTAAAAGCTTGTTGGTTTCACTATGTAAAGTCAGAAATATTAGGGACTAAGATAACTTAAATTTCAAAACAATTTCAATTTCTGTGAAATTCATATCCCCAGTTAGCCCCCAAGTTTCTGTTACGTCTCAATGATTGCAAACTTAAGTAACAGAAAAGAAGCAAAAACAACAAATTTTATAAAACTTAACAGTTTAATTATCAAAGTTATAAATAAAAAATATGAAAGGAACATAAAGTATTATGAAGTGAATCCAAGCTAGTCCTTATACTGGTCTGTGAAAGTCCTAAATGATAGAAATGTTCCTCATAAATTTCAATACCGGAAATGTACTGGTCCTCCAAGAACTTTGTAGTTGTCAAGATGGCGTTGTCCTGAATTCCTTCAATAACAGTTCCAGACTAATATTTAAGTCCAAATAATGAGCGCTTTCTATTTACACTGAACAGTCCAAACAAATGTTTTTCCTGTCTAAAAATATCTAAACTTGTACAACACAAAATACGTCTATAGACTTAAAACTGGAATGCAATAATGTGAATGAACACAATAATGTGAATAACTCCAAACTTCGGAATGAAACAGTGCTTAATTTTCTCCTTGTATATAACATTTGTTGTGACAGTACTTCGCAATAGACCCCATGTGACAGCATACACTATTGATTTTGCGTCGAATTACACAAAGTGAATATTATTCACATAACCTCGCGCAACCAATGGGAAGCCACAGAAGTATCGAAACACCGGTCTCATCAGTCACTGTTAAACTTCACTGTATGTCATTTTAAGTCTTATTAAGATTATTATTACTAATTGTCAACACTGAACTAAAGGAGATTTTTGCTTAAGTGTGGCGTTCAAATATCCCGAAGACCAGACACCATGTAATTTTCTCAAGAAAGAAACCAAATGAACTGGAAATTACCTAGCTTAAGTTGGAAGATGGAGTAATACTTTAACTGCAATGATTTTGAAATTTATGAAGAACTAAATTTAAGAACTGAAAAGTCCACCCTTACATTTTGTTACCAAATTTGCAAAAACACTGTTAACTACGAAAATAAATGGGGTATCAGGGCTGATCAAATATTGTTTTCACATACTCGTCCAAGACAAATAGTTTCATAAAATTCACTTGTCTCACCTTACTTTTTACAAGTCCCAATAATGTAATCTCTTCCAAAGATTTGATAAAATGTATGCGTTTTATTCCATAGATATAAGAAAGAAAATAATATACAACTTTACTTCCTAAAAGGATTTACATTTTTCACAAATATTGGTTGATGCTACACATTTCGCTGCTTAATGTGTATATGTTTTGCTACTGGAGATGGACTTCCTGCATGCCCTCATTTTTGCTGTTAATTCCATATGATTGAAAAAAATCTTTAGGTCTTTCCTAACATATTACATCAGATCTGCCCTCTCATGCACAAAGTGCATCTTCCAACTAAAAATACACTGTTTAATTTCTAACCTATGCCAATTTCGGATATTCTTTACAATAACTGCAATCTTAGTAAATAAATTAAAGCCAACATTTTAACCATCCACTTAACATGAAATTATATTTATTGAAACTTTTTGTTTCCTTTGTAACTCTGTTGCCACTTTCAACCACATGCTGATAGTTACTTGCACTGTAATACCTCTACCAGTTAAGTTGTTCCGAGCACTTAAACATTAAGTTAAAGGCTGAATGGCTAAAAAAATTTATACTGTGCAAGGTGCATGTTCATATGTGAGCCATTAAACAAATTTGTGGGAGTCATCACACACCACTTAAGTGAGCGAATTCATGTAAAGTTTGTTCAAAAGACACAGTCACATTCCCTGGTAGGTTATCTGATGATCTGCTTATGAATGTGATAGTTCTTAACACCTGCTTTCAAACAATAAATTTTAACCCTAAATACTGTATTTTATATTTTGATAAATGTCCAATGATAGTTATAGGTCTTTTTTTTAGCAAGCTTTCATGATACTTTTGCTCATTATCCTGCCAAAGTGTCCTCAGTTTAAAAAATACCGCAATAACGTTCTTCCACCCCCACCCACCCATGAGATACTTAATTTAGAGATCTGTCCAGTGTTGTAAAGATATATGAGAACTTTTTAGTCTAAGCAAAATATCTGCAGTATAAAAAAGCAAGTTAATATTCTTTACTAATGGAAAATACCTTGTTACAAATTCTGAAAACTACACTTCGCTCGATAACGGTAAAGGACACTGATGCGGATAAGATGATAGTATTCCGAATATGACAGCACGTGATTAAAATCTCGTTTATGAGTTTAAATCTCGTTCGGTTCGTTAGTTAAATTGGAGCTCAAGATTATCAGCGGCGTTGCTATCGTAGGAGCTGGAAATAATAGCTTAGTAGATCTCGTTTTTGAGTTGAAATCTCGTTCGAATCTCGTTCGGTACTAAAGACGGAGATCAAAATTACAGCGGCGTTACTGTGGAAGGAGCCGGTGATTGTAGTTTGTAGACTGAGCTTCACGTGTTTCTGGAGCCGTAAATTGTGATTTTTATTAACGGAGCCGTAGATTAAAAGTGTTTTAGGAGCCGCTAATTGTAGAAGGAGCCGCTAATTGTTGTAGGAGCCGCTAATTGTAGTTCATATAAAAATATAGGGAAAGATTGTAATCACCGTCATTTTAGGAGCCGCTAATTGTTGTCGGAGCCGCTAATTGTTGCCGATATAATAATATAGGGAAAAATTGTGATCACCGCCGGGTACCTGCGGTTTTCCATAGTTAAAGGAGTTGGTGATTATAGTTAGTAGATCTCGTTTTTGAGTTGAAATCTCGTTCGGTAGTAAAGATGGAGATGAAAATTATCAGCGGCGTTACTGTTGAAGGAGCAGGTGATTGTTGTTCATAGACTGAGCTTCATGTGTTTTGGAGCCGTTAATTGTGATTTTTATTTTCAGAGCTGTAGATTAAAAAAGTGTTTTAGGAGCCGCTAATTGTAGTAGGAGCCGCTAATTGTTGTAGGAGCCGCTAATTGTAGTCCATATAAAAGTATAGGGAACAATTGTAATCACCGTCATTTTAAGAGCCGCTAATTGTTGTCGGAGCCGCTAATTGTTGCCCATATAAAAATATAGGAAAAAAATTTTGATCACCGCCGGGTACCTGCCGCTTACCATAGCGTCTTTCCATAGAAGCTCAGTCTACGAACTACAATCACCGGCTCCTTCAACAGTAACGCCGCTGATAATTTTCTTCTCCGTCTTTTTTTATTTACAATTGGACTAAAATGTAAAAATAATTATTTTATAAGACATTATTTTAGCACCAGATGTTTCCTATTTTGAGTGAAGGTGCAACATTAATGGGAAAGCACAAGTTTCTGCTGTGAATGTTTATGCAAATTCTTTTCATTCATTCTTCAGTTATTTTATTATATTTCATTTCTGTTATGTACATACAGTTTATCTTGACAAAGGATGTCTTGTTATGATACAAGTATAAATCACCCCACCTTGTGTGATACAATGTATTTTTAAGCAATCTTATTTCCAGTTTTTTGCAGAAGACAATACGGCTACTTGCTGGAATAACTAATAGATGACCATATATGGTTGCCTCGTACTTTGTCAATACAGTTGAGAAATCCCACGGCAAATCAAGGCAATATCTGCTCACATAATGCAAATTATAAAGTAATTACATGTTTATATATATTTTTGTAATTGCAGTTAAAATTTGGAATAGTTGGCATCTCAGTGTTATCATTTTTTAAAAATGAAATACTTGACAGGTAGGTATTTGACTTGGAATTGTAAACTGAGTAAATTTATTGCATTGTTTACTATGTCTTCCTGTTCACACTCAAGATTTTAAAGGTGGGTATACTTTTCTAATGACTGTTTTATATACCCATACAAGGAAATTATATGCCAAAACAAAGTGTTACTGTAAAAACTGTATTACTTGAAGACAGGAAATGAGATATTCAAATGCAGGATTAACTGAACTATGTCATCTCTTCTTGGACTACGGATGTAAGCAAAGCTAGATATAATTGGTTGATTGGTCAGTTATAAATGATACATCTATTTGTTTGCAGGCCTGGCGTCACACATGTAAAGCTTTCTATTTTGTACAAAACTTGCATTATCTCCGCTACAACATCTGCTCAGAGGGGCAGATTTAGAACGTTTCTGATCCATATCATATGAATGTTTTGCTCATCGATCTTAATTATTATTTCTTAATTGCCCTTGAAGCAAATACTGTATTGACACTTGGTTTTGGTATTACAGGGAAGAAAAGTAGATTGCTTACAGTATACTCATGGTGAACTAGTAATTTTCTTGGTGTCTTTTCGATAACAAAACAAAGCTGTTGTACACTATATAATTCGTGCAACAAACACCATGTCCCAAGTTTACATACCCAGGTTATGTGGTTAGTTGGATTCCAATAAAGTTTGTAAAATTTCAGTAAAATAGTAAATCTTTTACATTTCCTGTACATTAGTAAAATAAAGACAGTATTTAAAGGCAAAAGAGAACTTTAGCTTCCATCACAATAAGCCAATAGAAATTATAATAAATTTTATATATGATGCTTTGATTAATAATATTATTCTAACCTACTTTTCAGGTTGTCCAGTAAAAGTGAGAGGCAACCCACTCACTGGAAATGGCATGGTTGCTGCAATGCAGATGGCTTTCTTAACAATTAAAATGCCTTCATATATGGTGCATCACTTGTAAACCAGGCAGGTTTCGAATTGAAAGAATGGTAATACAGGTCAGTTAGAACCCATTGCAAGTGCCCTTTTGTATATCTATATATTGTATATATTGTTTAACTCTTGTCCATGATTGTAAGGGTCATATATAAGCAAGATATTGCAAAGGTACCTTTTGTCCATGATTGTAGATAATCATCTGAGATGATGTTTGTAAACATGTTTACTTGGATTTGAGGAAATTGCTTTTTTCCATTAGAAAATGATGTTCTCATTTTCCAGGTAGTTTGCTAAAAAGTAAAAGTATAAAGTAAACAGACCTTCCCTTGTTTACGAATTTGATGGGAAAAGGACCCACATGCTGTACCTCTTATTGTCTTAGGTTTTTATATAAAGGTTGTGATCAATTGTATATAAAGGTTGTGATCAACTTAGTTAACAACATATTGCTATTGTAACATCTGTCAAGTGGAATCTGTCATATAGTTGTGTTCAGTTGTGATTTCGCATGATTTATGTACTTCAGTTATTTATTGGAATTACAAGGTGCTTACAGATACCTTTGGACTTGATCACTACCTTGGGATTAAAGTGAATTCATTCAAGGACATTCTAGATTATATCATTGTGATAGATAAGATTATCACATAGTCACATTTAAGACTGTTGGAACAAGAGCACATTCAAGATTGGAATAAATTCGGAACACCACTGTAATTCATTTGGAACACTTTTTCCTTTTGGACCTGTGAGAACTATTTGGGATTTATTTCATAATGTAAGCTACTTTTAAATTTTCACATAATCTGTGAAAATAAAGTATTTGTTGAATTTTACTTGTTGGTTTCACTTTTTTCTGTTTAAGATCTTTGAGGCGTAATACCTTTAAGTTCAGATCAGCATGCTCATCTGATTGAAAATAAGAGACTTTTCTCTGTAAGTGTTCTATATGTATAATGTGATGAATGCAAATACAATTAATGTGAATCCTTGTTATACTTTAATACCTTGTATGAGTTTTAAAAAATGAAACGATGGCAGAAATCGGATCAATTAGTATAGCAATTGCTTACCGCTTCATTTTTGTCTCGTCCTAACCATATCTTTGGAGACACCCATTCGGGTCATCATCACATACATCTGGGTCATTGTCGCATCACATTTGGGTCATCATCAAATTTGGGTCATTGTCATACCACATTTGGGTCATCATCACAAGTTCATTTGGAACTTTATCACACCACATTTGGGTCATCATCACATGTACATTTGGGTCAACATCACATATGCATCTGGGTCACCATCACATATACATTTGGGTTACCATCACATATATATTTGGGTTACCATCACATATACATTTGGGTTACCATCACATATATATTTGGGTTACCATCACATATACATTTGGGTCACCATCAGATATACATTTGGGTCACAATCACATATACATTTGGGTCCGTATTGTTGTTTCAGGTCTGATTCTTTTAAAAACCATTTAAATATATAATGTCTTGTGAGCTCTGTCAAGCATAACATGTAATGAAAGAATACACTTTTTGGAATGCTTACAAGTTAAAATATCATGAATATGGATAGATTGGATGTAATACAAAAGTTAATTATTCTATGCATGTATGTTCTTTTTCCACTGATCAGGATGATAAAAGTTGTTCAAGTTAATTTGGCAAATTTCTTAAAATTGCCAGATTGAAACACCTGCATTATTTGTTACATGTATATACACGTGCATGAAATGAAAATATGCCTAACCAAAAAAATAAAGATACGTTTTCTTTGTTTAAAATAATGTTTCTCTAAATTTACACTTTCTTAAAAACATTTCTTCTGTGATTACATTTGAGTAGGTCCATAAAAGTCATCAACTGATTATAGACGTCAAAATACATGTACTGTGTATCACTATTCCAGCCTGTCTGCAGTTTGTATATGTACTGATCATTCAGAAACATCTAAGAGACGTGATAGTACTGTGGAACAGCCATAGTATACATAAAAACAAATGGAGGATGTAGTTAATTGCATTTCGGATATTCATTTCAGGATTCCAGAAATAACAGGTAAGAATTGTACAAAATATGCAGCAAATGGGCTTAACTCTTTTCCGAATGATCTATTATCATTTTTCAAATACCTAACCAACAGTTTGTGAAAGAAGGACGCATTGATATCCATGTCTCTATTTAAAATATGGGCTTTTAGAGATAACAGAGTCTATTATTCTGTTGACTGCCATTGGATAGCAAGTCTTAAATGCTGATTAATCCTGATAAAACAAAAGGGGCAACATCTTTTGAATTGTTTTCATTTTGCATGATAAGCTCGTACTGTTTTATGTAGCCTGCACACTTGGTGAGCAAGCTCCCAAAGAGTCGGATGAATAAAATGATCCAGGTCATTTTAACTTCTGTTGCTTTCAGAAATTACACTTTCTTCTGACAAAGATAACTGTTGGTGTTCTCTGTTTCATGTACTAAAATTACAGTTTCTTTCTAAAATGTTGAATAAAAAATGAAGGGAATCAACTTTGACACAGTACATGGTAATTTACAGCGGCTTTTGTACATTTATTATTTTTATATTGTAACCAAACAATGCATTTCAACCTGTCGTAAGCTGTTATTGCAAAGACTTTAAAGAACATGGTCTCTTATGACAGGTTTATCTATACAAATCAGTTAAAGAAAACATTAAAAAATGCTGCTCTAAGTCAGGGATGGAATAGATTCGTGGTGAATGTGGCTGTTAATGCGGACTTAACTGTACATCAATACAAAATATTTAATCTTAATACAAATGTTTTCAGGAGCAGAGAACTGTTAAGCACCAGTGACAGAAGAGTACATTCCGGACTTGAAGGAACTGTGTCAAATTGGTAATACAGAACGTGATCCAGATTTTGTTAGGATTATACAAGAAGCAACAGAGACTTATGAGATACCAAATGCATCAGAAGATTTTGATACTGATAGAAACTTTGTTGTTTTGTCAAAATGATTACAAAACTGTATCAACAACTGTAACAGAACAAATTAAATTCAATTATAATTATTATTCAGACAATTATTATCTTTACTACCATGACACATAAAATATTTGCTTATTACAACATGTGCTTAAGAATGAATCTAATTATCCAATCAAACACTGGCATATAACAAGAGTATCAGAAATCAAAAGTAAGTCTTGTACAGTTATCATAACTATGATCTTTTGAATAATGACATTATATTAAGGTAACAATATATACAATTCGGAGAGAGGGGCTGAGAGAGTGAGATGCAAGTAAAAGTTTTTTATTCTTGCACACAGGTCTCACTAAGTGATTGCCAAAAACATAAAATGTAATTTGTCATACAGAAAAACCAAGATAATCAAGACTGATTAAAGACTTGTAATGTCACATCTAACGGCATTCATTAGTCTAAGCCAATGTAATTGTCATTTAATAATAAAGGCTGACGTAACGGGGAATAAAAGTTCATCAGCTATTGACACAAGTGCAGGTAGAATCTACATCAGCCAATTTTTCTTTCATCAAAACAAATTAACACTTTTTGTCACAAGATTATATATAATAAGACTTTCCAGTACCACGTGATGTTGTTATTGCATCAAGCTCTTAAATATGCCAAAATGTTAATATTGACTTCATTACCGATACATATACAATTGAACTAGTATACAGGGCTCCCATGCTACTGGGAAATCAGGAAAAAGGTGGAAGAAAGGATAATTTCTTTTCTGACCATGAAAATTCCTTGAAGTTTGCAAATATTGGTGAAAGTCAGAAAAAACAATGAGTTTTCTGCAACTGCTTGATGACAGAAACAATTATGTAATTGAGTTGTAACTGATTGTGAATTAAATTTATTGAGTTCTGTCCATGATATTCGGAGGTTGCAGTATGGATCATTTGGGTGCTTACCATAATTATAGTTGTTGAATCAATCTAAACACTCACTGGATTAGATTTGAAGACTGGTTGTTCCACAGTCAGCTTGATATTGATATTTTTTCTGACATGAAAGGTTTGAAAACCAGTCTAGCATCACAAGACACCAACATGTAGTCGGGAAAGCGTATCCGCTTACCAGATGGCCTAGCAAACTTAACACTGTTACCCCGAGTCATACCTGCATGAAACCGATATGAAAATTATTTATTTTCTCAGAAAATGCAAGCATTAGAATAATTATGTCTTTAATCTGGTGGAAGATAAGATGAAACTATGGCGTTGATGAAATTTGACCTGGTTCTCATCATTTGCATTGCTAGTCGCATGAGTACACAAATATCATAACCCACATATTCATGACATCATAGGTCAAGTTGTCACATATGTCAGTAATAACCCATTTCAGATGTTGTAGAAACAAAAAAAAATATTAAATGAAAGTTGTAAACTGTTCGTAATAAAGAAACTACAATGAAAGAACACAGAATTCTGTATATATTTATTCAAAAAATAACTACCTAGGTTTTGCTGTATCACGTGACTACCTTGCTGACATGTGTTCTTTGCTTGATGAATCTGACTGTCCAGATTGCAGTGACAGCAACAGGTTTCTGGTCGTTTTCTCAACATAAACATATTCTTTCTGGTTTTTACAGAAGCTCTATGACTTTCATTTAATATAATTTAATTTTTTTACAACATTACCGGGTCAGGTTCCATCTATGCTTTAGGTTTGTAGTCTCTGTCAGCGGATTAAGACATTATGAGTATGATACTCTACATTTCTGAGAAAATGAATCACCTTCCTATTGATTTCACACAGGTATGACTTGATGTAAGATTGTTTCAAGTTTTCCAGGACCACTGGTGGGGTCCAAGTTGAATTTGTAGTCAGAATGTCGAATCTCAGATCTTAATTTTAGTGTTAAACTATGACACTGAACATGTGGCTCAAAGGATTGGTTTCAAATCCTAAATTAGTTGCGGAAGAAATGTGAGATTGTTGTCCCTTGTATTGTGAGCATCAATACAGGTTTGGGTACTGCTCTTCTCTCTGTAATTGCAGTTTCATTTGTGACTCTTATTTTTGTATCTGTCTCTCTCGTTTTCTTGCATTTTGTATCTCCCTCTCTTTTTTCTGCATTTGTCTCTGTTTCTTTATTCTGCATTTATATTTTTATTTCTTTTTCTTCCTTTTGCATTTGTAATTTCTTCTCCATTTGTTTCTCTCTTTCCTCTTTTTCAAGTTCAAGCTTTCTTAACTTTACTTTGTTCTTGAATTTTAATTTCAATTCCATAACTTACAGGTTTGAGCTAGAGTCAAAGCACTTTTGTCCAAAATATTCTTCTCTACCAAATTTGAACCAAAATATTTTATTTCTTGTTTTAACAAATATGGCTTTGCACCTGAAAGATCATATTGTCTGGAACATTGGAGCAATTCGTCCTCTTTCAAAGACTCTAATTGTTCCTGGCTAGGATTTAAAGTACAATTCTCCGCTTTAGTTTACATCGTAAAAGCTTGTTGGTTTCACTATGTAAAGTCAGAAAGATTAGGGACTAAGATAATTTAAATTTCAAAACAATTTCAATTTCTCTGAAATTCGTATCCCCGATTAGCCCCCAAGCTTCTGTTACGACTCAATGATTACAAATTTAAGTAACAAGAAAGAAGCAAAACCAACAAATTTTATAAAACTTAACAGTTTAATTATGAAAGTTATAAATGAAAAATATGAGAGGAACTTAAAAGTATTATGAAGTGAATCCAAGCTAGTTCTTATTATGGTCTGTGAATGTCCTAAATGAAAGAAATGTTCCTCATTAATTTCAATACCGGAAATGTACTGGTTCTCCAAGAACTGTGTTGTTGTCAAGATGGCGCTGCCCTGAATTCCTTCAATAACAGTTCCAGACTAATATTTAAGTCCAAATAATGAATGCTTTCTATTTACACTGAACAGTCCAAACAAATGTTTTTTTCCTGTCTAAAAGTATCTAAGTACAACATAAAATACGTCTGTAGACTTAAAACAGGAACACAACAATGTAAATAACTCCAAAATTCTGAATGTGACTTAGTGCTTAATTTTCTCCTTGTATATACCATTTGTTTCAACAGTACTTCGCAGTAGACCCAACGTGACAGCATGCACTATTGATTTTACCTTGAATTGAGCATAGTGAATATTATTCACATAACCTCGTGCAACCAATGGGAAGCCACAGAATTCTCGAAACATCGATGTCTCATCAGTCACTGTGAAGCTACACTGTAGGCGCCATTTTGAATCTTATTAAGATTATTATTACTAATTGTCAACACGTACGTAAACATATATTTATAAATCCTGTGTAATATCATACTCATCACGTGGGTCAGACTGAACCTAAGGAGCTTTTTGCTTAAGTGTGGCGTTCGAAAATCCCAAAGACCAGACGCCATGTAATTTTCTCAAGAAAGAAAGCAAATGAACTGGAAATTACCAAGCTTAAGTTGGACGATGGACTAATATTTTAAATGCAATTATTTTGAAATTTATGAAGAACTAAATTTAAGAACTGAAATGTCGACCATTACATTTTGTTACTACATTTGCAAAAACAGTGTTAACTACGAAAATAAATAGGGTAGCAGGGCTGATCAATATTGTTTCCACATACTCGTCCAAGACAAATAGTTTCATAAAATTCACTTGTCTCAGCTTACTTTTTACAAGTCCCTGTTAATTCCAGATGATTGTTAAAAATCTGTAGGTCTTTCCTTCCATATTTCATCAGATCTGCCCTCTCATGCGCAAAGTGCATCTACCAGCTACAGATACACTGGTTTAATTTCTAACCTCTGCAAATTTCGGATATTCTTTACAATAACTGCAATCTAAGTAAATAAATTAAAGCCAACATTTTAACCATCCACTTCACATGAACTTTCTTTCTCCTGATCTTCCTTGCTTCTGTCCTTGTGAAATTATTTTAACGAACTTCTTTTATTCATGGAGTAAATATAAGTTTGCCTGACAAGTAATTCTAAAGTGATCACAACATTTTATCGTTTACATACAGAGGCAGCTCCTTGATTAGCGTAATCGTTTCACATGAAAAGTAAATATCACGCGTGGAAGTTAATCTTAAATATTGAACTAAAAAATAAAGAATCACTATAGTCATTTAACCAGTTCATAAAGAAACCACTGCTCATTTCCCATTGCCGAAAAAGAGAAGGAGTGGATACATGATACTTGCACAGTACTCACTATGTCGTCCGCATCCAAAGTGTTTAATGTCTAATTATAATATTTGCCCACCTATCCCTCAAAAATTGGGTTAAGAAATGTGTCCTTACATCACTACATAATGGGCATGTACAGAATTATCGAAAGCTTACAGAGAACTATAAACTACATCATTCCTGTTGTGTAAAACAGACTCGCCCAAGCATATATGGATTAAGTGTTAAAACTATATTAGGTGTTTAAGGCGAAAGTTCAGCAATTCGTGACATTTCTTAAACTGAACAAGGGGATGGTGTTGTACGCTTTTACTTACGTACACAAACTAGAGCCAGGGGCGAAGGAAAGTATTGGCCATGGGGCTGATTATAATATACCTATTACCCAATGCTAATTAACAACTGGTTAAATATAAAGAGGCAAGAACCATTAAAGACTGCACCATTTAATTAAAAAGCTGCTTAGTTGCCAGTTCATTAGAAGAATTTCAATTTCAATCCAAACTTCGCGATAACCCCTACCCCACCTTTCCCTGAGATACTTAATTTTGAGGCCTTGTATTATACAGATACGTGACAACTTGTTGGTTTAACCGTATTTTTTTTTCTTAACATACCCGCGGCAACAAATAAAGCTTATATTCTTTGTTAATTGGAAAAATACCTTGCAACGAATAATATTGGATGACTGACTGAGAAGCGGAAGCAAAAGCATATGCAATATATATATATATCTTTGTTTTCATTCTCGTATTTGAATTATGCCATCTATTTATCAGTGTGCATATCTGCAATGTTTTATTTGCAAGTAGAATCTTTGTTGTATGTATATTATAAAATCATTTTGCAAGTGTATAAAAATTATCACATTCCTATGCATTGTACTTTGATCGTATCGCTTAAGAACTCTGTATCAGTAGCTATAAATTATTATGAATTGTAATTGATAGGAGTAACTAGATATCACTACTGTAATTGCAAGTTAGTAAAAAATGCTTAATCAACTACCTCAAAACACAAATTTTTCTTTTTTTCTTTCTGAGATTTCAATATGAAATGGCAGTTGAAAAAATGTGTAAACATGTCTTGAAATGCCTCCTATAACATGGACATAAAAGCAATTCACACGTGTCTTCATACCATATTGTTTGTCTCAATTTCTTTGTTGCTGATAAAACATTAGAATAACCATTCATAGATAACAAATTGAAATCATTAAAGTCGGCATTTAAATGAACTAAAACCTTATTTCCAACTGAATTAATGCAGAGATTGTGTTTCAGTTGCTTCATATTAAATCTTAATCATTTCTTCGAATTTTTTATCTTATATTATTCCATCGTTGAGATTTGATGATATCAGCAATGATAATTTGGCATGTGCTCGTGTTGTCGCTGATAGCAACATTGTATATTCGTGTAATTTATCAGCTGTGCATATAGATATCTTTTCCGCGATGATATTAAGAATACCAGCAACACCGGTTATAACGGCAACACCAATTCCTTTTACTCGTGTTATTATGTAAGTGGCGTCATTGCAGTGCCTGAGTTGTTGTTCTGCCAATGATAGTTTATTTGGACCAAATGCAATCTGTGCTGATTTCAGCGACATTTTTAATCCAGACTTCCTTTTAATACTGACTGTAGTTGCTTAATCTGACCAGGAGTCAGAGTAATATTATCATGATGATATGACATTATAATATTATAGTTGATTCAATTACATGTTTTCCACTGGGGGCCATCAGTAACTCTCATTCATCTACCAACACCTTCAAGCAGCATTGTTTTTTCTGAGAGTATAACAGCGATTGCAATGTAATTAGCAATATAGCTCCTCTTGCCACACTAGCTCGAAAGTGTATATCAACTACAGATTGTCTAAGTAAATCCATGTGTTCCAGCGACAAATAACAGAATGGATACAACGTTGTAAAATCTAGTTGTGATATTTGTAGACCAAATTCAACATTTTGATCACTTCCCATGAATGTTATCAAACGATGATTGGCATGTGCAGCATGATTGTTATCAAAATTCAGTATTATAACCCTGTTTATCCTTAATAAAATTTCAGTAACACCAAGTCTGTCAAATATCATTGCACTACGTAATTGTGAGTTTATTCTATCAGTATCCTGGAAAGCAACAAATATATGTTGCAATGCAGAGACACCTTGCTGTGTTGCTATCTGCCAAGTGAATAAACCATTAACTGTACTTGGAACACTGTCTGTGGCCATCGTCAACCATGATAATGTTGATTTACCACGGTGACCCGAGTCCATAAAAGAGAGCATCCGTTGTTCTTCAGTCAATGTTAGTATCATTATTGGCATCCACAATGAAAGTTTTGTCACTATTACTTTACCAGTATTACCAAGAGGATTCCAGATTGCATCATCGTTGGTAGCTTTTTTACAAGTACATCTGTGTGCTTGGTTCAAAATATAACTTTTCTAACATGTCTGCAGAATCCAAAGATATGTGACAGTGGAATTACACATGAATATATTCTACTTCCGTCCTTCAGCATGGTGGCCGGACAAAATGTTAAGTGGACATAATGGTATTGGACAAAATGGTATAGATAAAATGGTGTGGACAAAATGGCACGTACAATAAATGGTATAGACAAAATGGTATGGATAAAATGTTGCAGACAAAATGGTATGCGACAAAACGGGATGAAATGGTACATATATTAGAATTTCGCTTGCTGATGAAAATAATAATTACCTAAAATCATAATAAAATTTAATTTTTAAGCACATATTAAAATATTCATGCATCCATAAACTAACTGAAAAAGATACCAATACAAATGATTTTTATTAAATTCGTGTAACTTCGGAAATGTCAATTGCATTTTATTAAAAAAACTCAAGTGAAACTGCAAATAACTTATGCCAAATCTATAAAATGCAACGATACCAAATAGTAATTCAATGCAATTTTAATGACTGAAGAAATTTGCAACAATTTTGAATCAACAAAATCAGTCTTCCACTACCTAAAAGTATTTTATGTCAATTTACCTGTCATTCAACCCAGACATAAACTAATGGACAATGGTTATTCATATCATCTGAGATAGAGTTTATGTTGGTCTCATTTGTAAATCAGACAACTAAAAACATTTTCCGAACTGCGAAAGTTGAACCTAAAATATGGCAAGTCTGGCGTCAGACAAAGCTGACAGTTTAGAGTAGAAAAAACTAAATTGCGGACTGAGTTATAACAGTATTGTACGGTACATAGAGTTTATCGATCAAAGTATCAAAGTTTATCTGCGTGCTAATGACTGGTGTGCCTTAAGTTTTGTAGTTTGAATCAAAAACTGTACACAGTTGCATATCATTTTAAGAGGACTTTATTCTCTTGATTATTTATTTATTAAACTTGTTAAATTTTTTCATCATGTTAGAATATGTCACTTCTCAAAAAGGGACTTGCAAGCTTGTATTTCAAGGTTATTTATTTACCAAGAACACCGATGGCAGTGATGGCAAGGAGCTCTGGCATTGTGAAAGAAGAACATGCAAGGCATGAATTCATACACAAGCGAATGTAATCGTTCTTGAAGTTGGAGTTCATAATCACACGGTAACGCATGAGCAAGTCGAGGTTGAAACAGCTCGTGCCAACATGTAAAGGAAAGCCGAAACAACCGAAGAAGCAACACGATCGATTGTTCACAATGAATTGCTGTTTGTTGCAGTTGCAACCGCTCATCTACTTCCAAAACGAGCAGTCTTTTCACAAGATGTACGACGACATTGTCAAATGGCTGGACCGAATTATCAACAAGACATTATGGTTTATTCTCGGACACAGAGCAACTGCCCATTCATCCATGTCAACTCAGATAACATGATCATTTTTGTAGCAGACAATGATCTGGATTTCCTTTCGAGATACCAGAATTGGTGTGCCAATTGCACATTTCGAGTCAGCCTGAGTGGATACGATCAACTCTACAGGATACATGGCTTTTTAAATGGCGAAGTTTTTCCTGCAGTGTATGCATTACTATCCGAAAAAACGAACAAGCATATCAACAATTCCTTCAAGAAATTCTCACCTTGCATGCAGGTTTAGATCCAGTTACTGTTGTATTTGATTTTGAATTGGCAGCAATTCGAGCTTTTCAGAATATATTTCCGATGGCAACAGTTTAAAAAAATGGTTTGTATAGGTATTATAAATCATCCATGGTCAGTTCACAATAGCAGCCTCTTAATGTTATTTAGTAAAAACTTGTCTGTTTTTTTACATTTCATATTAATAAAATTGTAGTCGTACCATTTTGTCTGTACCATTTATTCCTAGTACCATTTTGTTCCATACTATTTTGTCCATACCATTTTGACCGCACCATTTTATCCATATCAGTTTGTCCAATACCAGTGTCTACTTAACATTTTGTCCATACCATTTTGTCCGTTACCATTTTGTCCTAGTTCCTCCAGCATTGATCAACGTGCTGCGAATTCCAAGTTGAATCCTAGATTAGTAATTTGAACCACTGGCCACACGTCAGCATCAGTGTTGTCGGCAAAGTTTCTTGGTCATCTTATATTATACTGCATGTTGTTAGGGTGGTCAGAAGTATCCTACACAAGCATCATTGACGAGTCTGCAGATCTTGAATAATCATTGGAATATCTCGCTAGACCCAATATTGTCGTGTCGACGTTTTCCAGGCATGATTCAATGTTTCTCCATCAGTTCATCTTTGAGAACTGGTACATCTATGTCAGATGCTGGATCAGATACATGTTTTCTTATTATATTCATTATCATCTAACATGAAGACCACTTCATCCTATTAGAGTAGCAGTTATATATTTTTCTTTTTCTGACAGGGGTACACTAGTCAACTCTGCTAGTTTTTGATTTGCAGCTTGATTTATTATTTTACTAACATTTGCAGGCATAACTTCAGTGCTGGGCAATTTTACTGGCTGGAGTCGGACCACTGGCGGTCTGCGTATTATTCGTGCTAGTCTATCCTTGATTGCTGAAAATGCTTTACTAGCAACATGACGAACAGTACCAATAACTTCACGAACAACGTCAATCGCCTTCAATCCTAGTTGCTTTGCAATCGGTATTGCTTTCGGGGCTATCCTTTTAAGTAAACCCTGAACAACATTGCCGAGTCCATCTCTTTAGGTAACTTTATATGTTGGTAATCACGAATTTATCACCTTGACCATTACAGGTACATGTTGAGCATTATGTATGATCATTTTATTTTCTTGTCACTGATCAAATTGCACGAATCTCTGCAATAATCATCAACGAGGGACCGATAAACATTAATGTATGTGATACCGCATGTGAATAATCTCTGACAAATAACAGCTGCTTCATTAATGATTTCTGGGAATTATTGCTGGCTTGTCTTCCACTGATTAAAATTTCTAATCTATCAACACCGGCAAGGACGTTGCTGGAGCATGGGACAGTAAGGCCACTTCCTCGAGTGGCAATACCACTTCCACTGGCACCAGAGTCAGGATCTGCATCATACCATTTTTCTTTCTCCCCTCTTGAGGCTTTGTCTGATTTTTCTTCCCTGGTCCTAAGGCTGATTTCCTTTCTGCTTTAGCTTTTACAAGTTGCTGCTTCATCCTTTTGTTTCCTTTCTTGCTTTGCTCATTCAGTATACTCACCTACTGGCTGGGTAAAAATGTTAAATTGATTAACATCTTCCTCAGCTCTGATCTGCTGAGTATCAGCAATGACGCAACATATCCTTGACCCAGTCAGCAGCTTTGAGAATTTTGACATATTCGGGTATCTCTATCATGATATCCAAATGCGGCAATATTAATTATTTGGTTTGGATAGTGGCAATACTTTCCACTGTAAATGTATCTGTTATCTTGGTTTTAGCTTTTGGCAGTTCAGATTGTGGTTGAACATCAGGTTGTGGTTGAGGAGGTTGCCAGGGTGGTGGTTGAGCTGCTTGAAGATGACCAGCAATATCAACAGGCAATGTCTCCAGAGCTTTTTGTCAAACAAGAGCTGCTGAAACAATTTTTTTGTTGGTTAGACAATTGGCTTAAATAACTGTTCTGGACCTACTGTAAATTCCACTTCAGACTCCTGATGCGCTTGTAGTTGTTTCTTGACGGAATCACGCATGGGAAGATATTTCTTAATTCCATCTATTCGCTGTCTAGCTAATTTAGCTGTGCGAGATTCCATGGTTAGCGTAGGATCGCTCATTATTATTTGATATTATTAATGATTTAATTACTGACAGCATCGTTACAGCATCATTTATTAATAGATTCTATAATTTGTTATATCTATTGTGGTGAGTACATATCGAGCACATTCATAATCTACGTCTCTTACAACAATATGAATTTTATCAGTGTTCCATAATTGCTTCTCGATCGAATTTTATTTCAGCAATAATTTCTTTTTTTTAACTTTCTGTATTGTTTCAGACTCAATAATAATCTGTCATCACCTCTAAATCCAACAATAAGAGATATTCTTTGAGGTAATGAATTAAATCATACATAATTACTTTCTTCTTTTAGTACATAATCAGGAACTTCCTTGTTAAATAAAAATACATCATCATATATTATGTAACTGTATAATTACTTGTTACAATCAACATAAGCAGCAGGGAGGGTGATGACCAACATTGTGTGTCGAGTCGGTAAACGAGGACGCATAAAAATCGGACACAAGAGTCAAGAACAAAAATAACAAAAATACAGTAGCCCAGTTAGAGGCCTCGGTCGGTTAGAGGCCTCAGTTTAGTGTTATAGATGCTTGTGTGTCATTTTCCTTGGTAGGTTTATTTTCTCAAATGGACTTTTCCAAAAAGTGGTGTGTGTGTGTGTGTGTGTGTGTGTGTATGTGTGTGTGTGTTTATTTGACAGTGTTTTTAACTTTTCAATCACATACACAAACAAAATATTGAGAAAGCTAACCTGCAGCTTTCGTCTTTACGCTAAGGACTTCATCAGCAAATTGATTTAATCTCTACTGTCTGTTAACATTACTCAATGAAGTGGTGAGCAAAAAAATGACTTTGTATTGAAACATAAATTGATATATGTCATGTGCTATTTATTGTACACATTTTAGGGCATTCATGTTAATTTGAAACAGCTGTGCCCTCTACACCACAGCATGGCTTGGGAAGTATACATGGTGTACAGTCAGTTGTGGCAACTCTGCAAGAATGACATCAAGGAGGGTCTCCACCACGATGCATCGAAATGAAAATTGTGCAAGCAGTACATTGTTTACAAATCATGAAAGAATTAAAATGTTCTTTCTGTCATATTCTTAAATCACTGGACACGTGCTCCTTCAATATTATTACAACTACACATCGAATGTTACTGTTTATTTGGGAACTTAGTAATGAGAATGTCTTCCAGATCTCAGGTCATAAGGTATTAAATGGATGAGTTAGTCTGATAACTGAATAGCTGTTCATACAGATCATGAGTTGTTAAGGAATGATTCATGTTGCCAGGGTCTAGAGTGTATATACACTATGTACTTCATGTTGCCAGGGTCTAGAGAATATATACACTATGAACTTCATGTTGCCAGGGTCTAGAGTGTATATCACTATGTACTTCATGTTGCCAGGGTCTAGATTGTATATACACTATGTACTTCATGTTGCCAGGGTCTAGAGGGTATATACACTATGAACTTCATGTTGCCAGGGTCTAGAGTGTATATACACTATGTACTTCATATTGCCAGGGTCTAGAGTGTACTTCATGTTGCCAGGGTCTAGAGTGTATATACATTATGTACTTCATGTTGCCAGAGTCTAGAGTGAATATACACTATGTACTTCATGTTGCCTGGGTCTAGAGTGTATATACTTTATGAACTTCATGTTGCCAGGGTCTAGAGTGTATATACACTATGTACTTCATGTTGCCTGGGGCTAGAGTGTATATACTTTATGAACTTCATGTTGCCAGGGTCTAGAGTGTATATACACTATGTACTTCATGTTGCCAGGGTCTAGAGTGTATATACACTATGTAATAAGCTTTTTATTCAGATAATGAGTTGTTAAATAACGAGTGGTTGTGATACCAAATTCATGTTGCCAGAGTCTAGAGAGTATATGCACAATGCAATAATTTTATCAGATGAGAATCCTAGTATATTTCCGAGTTAATCTTCTATCTGTTTAGAGGATTATGTTAATCACAATTTGTGGAATTTGGACTAATGTGTTGAATGCTTTAAATACAAAGGTACTGCATGCTTTTTATGCTGAGTAAAATAATCAGTGTCAAGTCCGGAAATTAGGTCATTTAAATACATATAGTACTGCCTGAAATTTTGCATCATCTTCTCAGATTATTAAGTTCCTATTACACTGTATGTTCATTTAAGATCAAGAAATTCATAGATAATTTTCATACAAATTAATGTTTAGAAAATAAGATGTAGCAAGCAAAGGTCTGAGAATCTCATTTACTGCGGCTGTTGTGTGTTTTATCTTGACAAGTATCACAGATTGACCCTGCACTTTTTTGGCCACGTCATATTTGCTCGAGTTACAAGAATGGGAATCACAGATGAGAGTCAATCTTCAAAGCTCTGCACTGAAGCAAGAAAGTTCATCTTTGAGAACCTGTTCAAGATAATTGGAAACCTGGGTCAGAGTCTAGAGTTTCAGCCACATATACAATGCCCTGATTGTGATGCAGACAGTCTTGATGGCCTAATTGTGGTCTCACTACTCCAAAATGAAAAAGTAGTCTGTCATTCACATGTCAAGAGTCATAGTCTGTCATTCACATGTCAAGAGTCATAGTCTGTCATTCACATGTCAAGAGTCATACACTTGTCTCTCGACAACTACTAAAATTTTGGTTTGAGGATGGGGTGAGTATGAATAGTAGAGCTGGGTATGACAGAATGTCTGTACCATCGTTAACAACTATATTTCGGAATGTTCCACAATATGTACTACGTTATAACACAATTATATTAAGGATCAACAATTCAGTGTTCTGGGCCAGGGCATGACACATTTCTATGTTTAATTTCCATCTGTCAATAGCTGGAAACAATCTAGCTCTAATTTTTATAAAAATATTTCAGCTCAACTATAGCCCCCTCCCCCATTTTTTTTAAAATGCCCATTACCATTTAGTCGAAGAATTTTGCTAAGTGTATGTTATTTGTTGTATAAGTTGTAATCTAAAAGCTGTAACTAAAGCTGGACGATTAACCTTTCACTATAGCTGAAACTGTGAATGACATCATACTGACTTTAGAGAACATTTTGATAAAAAAAGAAGTGTTGATACTGAAGCCCACAATGTTCTAGCTAAGCTATTTATATAGTAGGCAGGGAAACATTTGGTGGAATACCAACATCTGGGCAAATATTTATCACAGAGTCTCATTAAATATAAAACACACTCCATATTTGAGAAAATATTAAGTGGACTTGAGAAAATGCGTACAGTTCAGACACAAAAGAAGTGTGCCCCTGAAAATCATAGGATTATTTGTAGTCTTACAAAGGAGTACATACAGTAGTCCCCCTCTTGAATGGGCCCCCTGACCAGCGGCCACACACTTCTTACGACCAGAATCCCTTGGCACCGACGAGTTTTGTATTCAAAAGTACCCCTCAAGAACGGCCACCCCTCTAACGTGACCAGTGGCTAGCATATTAGTACAAAAATGGAAAATGTTCCCCTCACGAGCAGCCACTTTTTTTCAAATGTATCCAGAACCAATAATTAATAATGACGTAAGGTAAGTAATCAGGTTATCTCAAACGTTGATGCATGTCTCCCAATGTCAAGTTTCCGTTACTGAAAGAAGTGTTGACTAAAGTACATATAACACTAAGATTAATATTATATCATTGTCAATTTAGCCGACGTTTACAGGAAATGGGCGTAACAATGTTATGGTAGAGTTTTGGGCTTCACACATCTGTCGAGTTCTTCTCTTTGATGATTAGGCCTACAACTGGACGTAACTGTCAAGATCATAATATTATCAGCATTGCCTAAAAATAGATTTTGTGCATTAACATACACACAGAGAAATTAACCTTGAACAGGGTACAAGACAAAGACCGAAAAATCACGTGACAACACATTTATCTCTTCCTTTACAAAGAACACATTTTGCTCACTTGACAAAAGTTTCGTCTGCATAATTAAATTGCACACAGTTAGCAACATCCAAATAAATCATTACCAAACATTAACATGTAATCACATAAATGGAGACATATTATTTTAGAGGTCGGTTCTTCTACTCGACGACATGGGATGAGGTGGGAGTGGGGACTTGCTGAACAATTTTATGTAGAAAAGACTAGAATAAAACAATTTTATGTTGAAAAGACTCGAATAAGCAATGTCGTAACCGATAAGGAGGTTTTTCAGCAGCAGTGGGAAAAATGGAACAAATAGAAAGAGAATTATGTATGTACTAAGATTTAAATGACGTTATTGAATGGTTTTGCAATGTGCATGACAAGAATACTCGCTCGCATATCACGCTAACACCAACACTAAGAACTATTAATGCATATTCAATTTAAATATGTCTATTATTATAACAAGTAGAACCTTTTAATAATTAATGTTACTTTTAAATGAAGATATTAAATGCTCTGAGGTATGTAGCTTTCTTACTACGTAAATTACATATTCTTCTCATAAAAAATTTAGTTCCCCTCAATAAGGGCATCCCGTCTTATGGGAGAACTTTCCTGGTGCAGAAGGGGAGGCCATATAAGAGGGGCACCACAGTATACTAAACATACGTGTTCTCTAGTAAGTAACTAAAGCATGACGTTTTGTTTTTTATCCAGATGTTTTCAAGAGCTAAATCTGGCCTCAATATGTTTCATGTCATACCCTTTGACCACCATGTTGGCATATGTAACACATGTCAAACACACGAATAAACGATTGTATATATCATTATATTGGTAATACGATTAATTAGAGACAGATACAATTGTTTTGTAAAAATAGATAATTGTATGAACCATTGTATCATGGATAATGAAAACACATTGTTGATATCATTAATGTAGTAAAAGCTGTATTACATTTAACTACATGTTAAAACTTATATCAGTGTGTTGAGCATGGATACCACTTGAAAGCCATTATATTCTTGCTTTGTTTCCTGTTACCAAGAAATACAAGATTACTGGAAATTAAAATTATGGCTATTTAAAATGTCTTGGATGAAAGTACTTTAGAGTAACTCAGATTAAAATGGTCATAATACTTGCTTTCTTCAGTCATCATTTATATGAACTGAATGCTGAGATTTTCTGGTAACAAATATTTAACATTTTTTATCCTGAATAGGCTGGTGTTGAAGGCAAGGGGGCAGGAAAAGAGTCCAAAGTATCTGCAAAAGGCGAGGTTGCCTCAACTGAAAACATGCCCTCTACATCCAGTAAGAAAGATATCTATAAAGAATTTGTTTAAGGAAGTATATATCATATTCTTTTGTTTATGGGTCTGGCTTGCACTATTATTAGCTTAAATAGTCCTGTAGTATTTGATGGATTGTATTCTCTTGTCTGTCTGTCTCTCTGTCTGGCATGCAGTAGTGTTACCACAATTAGTCATCTTGTATTTGATGGATAATATTGTCCATCTGTCTGGCATGCAGTACTGTTAGCATAGAGACAGGAAAGAGTCCAAAGTATCAGAAAAATGAGAGATTTTCTCAATACAAAAGTGCCTACTACCTCTGGTAAGAAAGGTAGGTCAAACGATTTTGTTAAGGCAGTGATATATCAAAATATTTTGTCCATCTGTTTGGCTTGCAATACTGTTACCACAACTAGTCCTGTTGTATTTGATGGATTGCGATGAAAGTTGGTAAATTTACTTGTCATCAACTAAAGCAGACCTGCCAACTCTTACGATTTTGCCGCAAGTCTTACAAAAATTAAACTTAAAATACGGACTTACTGCATACTAGCAAAAACTATGGAAAAATGATGATTGCCGAAAATTACTGGTTCATCCATGTTTTATTTGGATCCAGGTTTCATCTTAGAATTAGTAAATTTAGTAGGGAACCAGACTAACTTTATAGCAGCACCCCAGACACTTTAAACTGTTCATGCTAAGCATCTGCATGATCAAAATGTTGATTGTAAACAATTTTAAAATGGCGTCCAGAAAGCTTTGCATTTTTAAGACGAAAGGGAAAATAAGCTTCTAGAAAAGTGTTCATAATCAACACAGAAGAACAAAAAAGAGTATTCAGATTCTTGTGAATAAGAGCTGAAAAGGTCACAATTACGTTTATTGGACATCACGTGTCAATCTGAGTATGTCTCGTGGTTGGAGATATGATTGCCGTCATCATGTGAAATGAAAAAGAATTTCCAAGATTTATGTCAGGCTGAGAGATAGCAACAAGCCATTGAGCCGCATAAGGTTTGGAACTAGAGTTTGTGCAACTGTACTGGTGGTCAATAAAGTCTACACATACTTTACAGGCTTTTCAGAACCGCACCAGTGGCCTAGTGGTTAGAGCATCCGCCTCAGATGCGGGAGGACGTCGGTTCTATCCACAGCCGAGTCATACCAAAGACTTACAAAAATGGTTCTAACAGCTACCTTGCTTGGCGCTCAGCATTGAGAGGTTAGTGTTATGACTGGTCAGCCTGATGTCAGGATAATGTGACTGGGTGGGACAGCATGCTACACGGCTGCAGCATGATGCTCCAGTGCTAGACATCACTTTAAACTGCCACACCGCAGACATCATAGAGATATGACTGAAAAATTGTTAAAGCCACGTTAAAAATCAAAAGCACACACACACACACACACACAGAAGCTTTTCAGTTGAACATAATGTTTATCATCGATGCGTCAAACTTGTGATTACGTATTCCAGCTTTACAGTAGCAGTTATTGATATTTTGTTACACCTTACTGAAAACTGGTCAGTCTTACGTAAAATAATCAGCAGCCTTACTGAGACGTACTCATCAGGCTTGGCAGGTCTGCTAAAGATGTGCATTTTGACAAATCAACTAGCTCCTGAAATTTATGCAAGATAATAAGTTAAAGCATGTGTGGTTTGTATGCCAGTCTAATGCAGAGATTATGTTTAGTTTTTCATTAAATTCTCCTTTGAGTATGTTTGCCAATCACATTAATTTATAGGAATATAAGCTCTACTGTCTTCTGAATCCAGTCCTTCCAAAGACAAAAATTCGTTTTTCTAATATATATATATATATATGAAAGGTTTTTGAGGTGACCTAGACAGATGCAGTTCACTATGCCTTCCAAAAGCCAGTCGGATTTTGTGTTATATTCATCAATCTATTCAGGATTACATTATTTTCAGATTTATTACATCTTATTCTACAGGTTATATGCTCTTTTTTAAAATTATGACCATTTCTTTGTGAATTTTCTTCACCTGTGTTCTGTGTAATCTCTGGCCGCATTGTTCTCACTGCTTCATTGCAGAGGAAAAACGTGTTTGTAGTTCGTTTTCTACACTCTGTTTATTGATTTAACAAACCTAGCATAGCAGATGTCTCTGATATTGTTAAATTGTTAACAATATTACTATTATTACTGTTATTATTATTATTTCTTTATTCCTTTGTCATTTCAGAACATAATAATAAAGACGAAGTGCACACTATTAAAGGCCAGCGAGGATTCACATCATCCATGCACTGCCTGTACCATCTGTACGTTGTCAGCTACATGCAGTACATGGGCTAAAAGGCCAGCAAGGATTCACATCATCCATCCATTGCCTGTACCATCTGTACATTGTCAGCTACATGCAGTACATCGGCTAAAAGGCCAGCAAGGATTCACATCATCCATGGATTGCCTGTACCATGTATACATTGTCAGATACATGCAGTACATGGGCTAAAAGGCCAGCAAGGATTCACATCATCCATGGATTGCCTGTACCATCTGTACATTGTCAGCTATATGCAGTACATGGGCTAAAAGGCCAGCAAGGATTCACATCATCCATGGATTGCCTGTACCATCTGTACGTTGTCAGCTACATGCAGTACATGGGCTAAAAAGCCAGCAAGGATTCACATCATCAATGGATTGCCTGTGCCATCTGTACGTTGTCAGCTACATGCAGTACATGGGCTAAAAGGCCAGCAAGGATTCACATCATCCATCCATTGCCTGTACCATCTGTACGCTGTCAGCTACATGCAGTACATGGGCTAAAAGGCCAGCAAGGATTCACATCATCCATCCATTGCCTGTACCATCTGTACGTTGTCAGCTACATGCAGTACATGGGCTAAAAGGCCAGCAAGGATTCACATCATCCATGGATTGCCTGTACCATCTGTACGTTGTCAGCTACATGCAGTACATGGGCTAAAAGGCCAGCAAGGATTCACATCATCCATGGATTGCCTGTACCATCTGTACATTGTCAGCTATATGTAGTACATGGGCTAAAAGGCCAGCAAGGATTCACATCATCCATGGATTGCCTGTACCATCTGTACGTTGTCAGCTACATGCAGTACATGGGCTAAAAGGCCAGCAAGGATTCACATCATCAATGGATTGCCTGTGCCATCTGTACGTTGTCAGCTACATGCAGTACATGGGCTAAAAGGCCAGCAAGGATTCACATCATCCATCCATTGCCTGTACCATCTGTACGCTGTCAGCTACATGCAGTACATGGGCTAAAAGGCCAGCAAGGATTCATATCATCCATGGATTGCCTGTACCATCTGTACGTTGTCAGCTACATGCAGTACATGGGCTAAAAGGCCAGCAAGGATTCACATCATCCATGGATTGCCTGTACCATCTGTACATTGTCAGCTACATGCAGTACATGGGCTAAAAGGCCAGCAAGGATTCACATCATCCATGGATTGCCTGTACCATCTGTACATTGTCAGCTACATGCAGTACATGGGCTAAAAGGCCAGCAAGGATTCACATCATCCATGCACTGCCTGTACCATCTGTACATTGTCAGCTACATGCAGTACATGGGCTAAAAGGCCAGCAAGGATTCACATCATCCATGCACTGCCTGTACCATCTGTACATTGTCAGCTACATGCAGTACATGGGCTAAAAGGCCAGCAAGGATTCAGATTGCCTGTACCATCTGTACATTGTCAGCTACATGCAGTACATGGGCTAAAAGGCCAGCAAGGATTCAGATCATCCATGGATTGCCTGTACCATCTGTACATTGTCAGCTACATGCAGCAGTACATGGGCTAAAAGGCCAGCAAGGATTCACATCATCCATGGATTGCCTGTACCATCTGTACGTTGTCAGCTACATGCAGTACATGGGCTAAAAGGCCAGCAAGGATTCACATCATCCATGGATTGCCTGTACCATCTGTACATTGTCAGCTACATGCAGTACGTGGGCTAAAAGGCCAGCAAGGATTCACATCATCCATGCACTGCCTGTACCATCTGTACGTTGTCAGCTACATGCAGTACATGGGCTAAAAGGCCAGCAAGGATTCACATCATCCATGGATTGCCTGTACCATCTGTACATTGTCAGCTATATGCAGTACATGGGCTAAAAGGCCAGCAAGGATTCACATCATCCATGCACTGCCTGTACCATCTGTACGTTGTCAGCTACATGCAGTAGGTGGGCTAAAAGGCCAGCAAGGATTCACATCATCCATCCATTGCCTGTACCATCTGTACATTGTCAGCTACATGCAGTACATGGGCTAAAAGGCCAGCAAGGATTCAGATTGCCTGTACCATCTGTACATTGTCAGCTACATGCAGTACATGGGCTAAAAGGCCAGCAAGGATTCACATCATCCATGGATTGCCTGTACCATCTGTACATTGTCAGCTACATGCAGCAGTACATGGGCTAAAAGGCCAGCAAGGATTCACATCATCCATCCATTGCCTGTACCATCTGTACGTTGTCAGCTACATGCAGTACATGGGCTAAAAGGCCAGCAAGGATTCACATCATCCATGGATTGCCTGTACCATCTGTACATTGTCAGCTACATGCAGTACGTGGGCTAAAAGGCCAGCAAGGATTCACATCATCCATGGATTGCCTGTACCATCTGTACGTTGTCAGCTACATGCAGTACATGGGCTAAAAGGCCAGCAAGGATTCACATCATCCATCCATTGCCTGTACCATCTGTACGTTGTCAGCTACATGCAGTACATGGGCTAAAAGGCCAGCAAGGATTCACATCATCCATGGATTGCCTGTACCATCTGTACATTGTCAGCTACATGCAGTACGTGGGCTAAAAGGCCAGCAAGGATTCACATCATCCATGCACTGCCTGTACCATCTGTACGTTGTCAGCTACATGCAGTACATGGGCTAAAAGGCCAGCAAGGATTCACATCATCCATGGATTGCCTGTACCATCTGTACATTGTCAGCTACATGCAGTACATGGGCTAAAAGGCCAGCAAGGATTCACATCATCCATGCACTGCCTGTAACATCTGTACGTTGTCAGCTACATGCAGTACATGGGCTAAAAGGCCAGCAAGGATTCACATCATCCATCCATTGCCTGTACCATCTGTACGTTGTCAGCTACATGCAGTACATGGGCTAATTGGTCCGATACTTTATTGTTGGCTATACTAACAAAACATTCAAAGAACAAGGAGCAATGGAGAAAAATCAAAGTCTGAGAGTACTGATGTATTGAGTATCCATTCTAATATGGAATCTGTGGCCAGTTTGGTGGGGGACTCTATTGGCCCCCCATCCCTAATGAAGAAATGTCAAACATTACTTACTGCAACTGCTACTTCTGGAGGACTGGAGGGAGCTACGACTTGTCCATCTACACCATCACTGCTATTACAAGTACATAATTTGGTATAGCAGGTGATGACAGAGTTGATTGATTCTGGACAACTGTTTTCCATCCTTTTGTCTCCTATCTTAGAATTTCAACATTGGGAATTTCCACCCAATTCTCTCGGCAGCCCAGTGGGCGTATGCCCCCACCCCCACCCCTTACATGTTGAAGCATGACCTTAAGGCACATAGGTCTGGGCACATAGGGTTTATCAATGAATTGAATAAGCCATATCATCTAGTCTCATCTCAGTTTGATGTCGTACCGGTTACCGACCGTACCATCCAGTCCTACGGCCCATGATCCTTACTCCTCAGTGACCATATGATTTCCATGATATACTGTAAAAACGCCTCAACAAGTAGAGCCGTGGAATGGTGGATTTTCTAGGTATCTTTTTGATAGATTCATCTGTTCATCTACCATTACCACTTTGCCGGTAATGCTGCCATGTACACTAGAAGCCATACAACTGACTCCTGTACTGACAGATGTTGAGTTCGACAAGCCATCGTTACGGGTCCGACAAGTACATTATACAGGTATGGCTAGCTATTTACTCATAGCTTACCCCCTGGAAAGATACCATGACAGCCTTGAAGAAGACGGCTATACCTTGTCCATGCCTCCAGGTATGCATTATATGGATGCAGATCTTGATCCTGACCAGGACAATCCACTCACTATGGGAGAGATTGTTCAGCATTGTTAACAAAAGTAAATCTGAATTCACATCCAGGCTCTGTAAGCCAGCTCTTAGTGCTCTACTGGTGTGCAAAAGAGTATGTTGCTTTTTAAAGCTCAAAGTGTTATATACGAAAACTTGAAGTAGTAATTGATGTTAAAAGTCCAGAGGGATGAATAAATCATTTTGTACATATGCTTATTGAATTTTTATCATGTTATATGTGGATTATTCTTTTTCTGTTCAGATTACTCTTTTTGTCCACTTGGATTACATTTTTTCCTCGCCAGTAGTCGGCATGTATGTACATGGAGACAATCCGCTGACCAATCTTGGAGGCAGACATCTTGTGTGGGGTAGGAAAGCAAGTTTTGCTACCCCCAAGTCTCTATTCTCTCGCCATTGACTTGTGTGCCTGACCAACTGCAGACTATTATCCGGTAGGTGCCATACTCTTGATTTTCCAAAACCATTTGGATTCATCTCTCCCCACAAGACAAGTGGGTGATCCAAATTGTATCAGAGAGGCTTCGGATCCCATTTCGTTATCCACCTTCCCTTTCGTCCTCTCCCTTCCTAATAGAAGTACTGTTGGATTTGGTAAAGGATTCATTTTTACAGCAAGAGTTCATGGTGCTTATCGAAAAGTTATGTGTGATTGTTCAGAATCTACAATCTCGAGGGGTTTACTCCAAGTTATTTTCTGGTCAGGAAGGTCGTTGGCAAACTCAGACCAATCGTCAATATCAGTCATTTAAATCAGTTTATCATTCCACCCAAATTCAAGATGGAGATGACCAGATCAGACCTCTTCCATCCATCCATGCCAACTTGCCATCAGTCTCAATCTGACAGATGTATATTTACATGTTCCAATCAATCCATCCTCACGGAAATTCTTACAGTTCATGTATCAAAGAGCGTGTGATCAGTTTCATGTTCCCCCATTTGTCTGAAACATAAGTCCTTGGACCTTTACGAAACTACTCAGCTCCATCAGCAGCATTTTGGGATGCTATTCTCCAAAAACATAATGGTAAGTTCTATTCTAGTCGAAGAAAAGAACCATCTCATTTCCCTTTTGCATCATCTATGTTTCCAGATCAGTAATGGGAAACGTCCAACTTTGTACATTAAGTTAAGGTATTGGGGCGTCTGTTGATAGATCAGGTGGAATCACAAACTGCACATGCTTATTTCCCCAGTACTAGATCCATTGGCTTGGTCCCTCAATGTTCTTTCGCTCAGTTGGGAAGGTCTGTATGCTTTTGCCCATCCCCAATCTTAGTTCAAAGATCATACAGAAATTGAGGGGCCACAAGTGTAAAATGATTTTTATTGGCTCCCTCCACTGGGACAAATCCTGAATAAATGATCTCCTTGATCTAGCGATAGATATGCCCTCAAACATGGCAGTTACGTTGGATCGTCTCACAGCCTCTGACCCACATATTCTATCCTTACCCATAATGCATTCTCCTTCACGCTTTACTCTTGTCAGGATAGTCCTGCGGCAAAATCAACCCATCAGTCGTGGAGAGAACTGCATGAGCTAGAATGCCCTCCACTTTAAAGGCCATCAAAAGAAAATGGAGAGTTTTCAGGATTTGGTGCAAAGTCAAAAACATTGTCGCTTTGAGTGAATGTGCGTCACAAGTTGCAGACTATTTGTTTGGCTGTTTGAGGAGAACAGTTTGACTCCAATCGCCAAAACAGAGTTGAATAATGAAAATCTCTGGTAATTAAATATGGGCAATCTCTATAAACTTTACCTGTTTCTATTAAACATATTGTTGAGGGAGTCAGTTGACATGCATAGTCAACCTCCTATAGTTTTTATCATCAAAACTTGGCTTTACAAGGAAAATCTGGATTTGGAAGGCCCAATCTCAGTGCACAAGTGGTTACCAGACCCAGTTGACATCAGCACAACCTCTGGATGAACACGTGCACCATTTGCTGCATTTGCATGACAACGTTTATCTGTAAGAAGATCTAATTTTTTCTTCTTTCCAGACGTAATCCATCAATGTCACCTCCGGTAGAGCAGCAAATAGGAGAGTAGGTTAACAGTTAATCTTCATATGGGGAGTCCAGTATTTTCGCCATATAGGTTACCTGGGATGTACGTTGGATGCTAAACATTCTCTCGGCGTATTACCTATTCACCTAATGTTAATGTGATCTTGAAAAGTATTCAAAGGAGAAAAGCAAATTTATTAGTAAACTATGTTTCTCCTGGAACACTTAGCTGATCGCATTACTTTAATAAACTTCCAGCCACCCTGCAATGTCGGCATCCATCTACACTGTGTTCTGCTCAGCTTAAAGCTGAGGTAATAAACAAGAGTTATTGGCTGTTCTATATATCATAGACAGAATGACAAATTTTCATCTTTACGAGGGCTGGATTTGTGAGGTCAGGTAAGTTTTCTTGAAGAAACATAATTTGCTAGAATATTGCTTTGTATGGGGAATTAATTAGTTGTCCAATCCCTGTAGAAGTAATAATATTGGAGAAACCTTAACAAATAGCAGATTTCTTGGTCGACAACTTTAAGCTATTAATTACTATTAATTAGATGTTATCCATGTAAGCAATATCAGGTCCCTTTGGGATCACTTATTCCAAGAGTTACTGTCCTTATTGACTTTCAGCTGGATGCAGTGTTCAACTAAACTTTTGTTTATGCAACTACTCTTGCATTTTTTAATTCGCATGACTGTAAGGCATGACCGTAAGGCCTTACAGTACATCCCTGTGTCAATTGTGCATCATATGTTACACTTCATCCATCATCCAACCATCAACAATTATTTGTTACCACACTGGATTCCATATTTCTGATCCAGTTTCAATAAAACTTAGAATAGTGGTCAATATAATCAAAATCTCAGATCTTGATAATGAATGAAATCGTTGTATATTAATGAAGTGACCTTTTAAATTGGCTGCCTCTCTGTCAGCTATATTTCTGAAGTATCCCTCATAAAGATCTTGGACAAGTTTGATAATCAAAGAGATCCATACACAACAAATGAACTTATCTTGTATCTTATTACCTGATATTTTTCCCACTATGAAAGCCATATTTCTAATCTGATTGTTTTAATAAACTAACAGGTATGTCCTCCTGCATATAGGTCGAAAGAATGTATTGCACACCGTTTGTATTAAGTTATCACAATATATTGTGACAAAAATTGGCATTGCAAGTAAAACTGTTTCTGAAAATAACAAACTCACCCCCATTTAGTTGATAAAACCTGAAAAGGGTTAGGTACATTAATGGGTTATTTTCCAGTAAGTGTGAATGTTGCTATGTGCACAAACAACCAGTTTGATGCCCATAGACTGTAATGTTATTTGTTTAGCAAAATTACTGGATGTTAATGTTTAGAGTCGCATTCAATGAAGACCTATTCAAAACGAGTCATTTGAAATGATGAAAATTACTAGACTTGAATGTTTAGAGTGGGATGTGCACTGAGAATGATCTATCCAAAAGGAGACCTTTCAAATGGTGACAATTACTAGACTTGAATGTTTAGAATGAAGTGCAAACATGTATACTGTAAATGATATATCCAAAAAGATACCTTTGAAATGACGAAAATTACTAGACTTGTATAGTTCGAGTGGCAAAACACACATGAATGATATATCCAAATGATACAGGTGAAATGACAAAAATTACTAGACTTGTGTGGTTAGAGTGGCAAAACACACATGAATGATATATCCAAAAAGATACCTTCGAAATGACGAAAATTACTAGACTTGTATGGTTAGAGTGGCAAAACACACATGAATGATATATCCAAAAAGATACCGGTGAAATGACAAAAATTACTAGACTTGTACAGTTAGAGTGGCAAAACACTCATGAATGATATATCCAAAAAGATACCTTCGAAATGACAAAAATTACTAGACTTGTATAGTTAGAGTGGCAAAACACACATGAATGATATATCCAAAAAAGACCTTTGAAGTAAAGAAAATTACTAGATTTGAATGGTTAGAGTGGCAAAACACACATGCATTCTAACCAAAAGGATATCTTTCAAATGATGAAAATGCTATACTTATACTGTGCAGCTAATTCTAGAGAAAATTCTCTTACATGTACCTTTCATAAAATTTTGGCTTGCTGAGATGTCCCTGTTTAAATAGTGAGTGACAGCATCTGTTAAATTTCAAACCTACTACTATTTACAATTTACCAGTACAAAGACTTGTGATGAAAAATTACGTTAATTTTTGTAGTAATTTTGTAGCCACAACAATCTTCATTATTTTAAGTCTGGTATTTAATAAACCACCTTAGGCTGGTTCCTTAGCATGTAATTGATTGCCTCTGACCATTAAACCATTTTGATTTTTCAGAAATTTATAATCATGGCGGACTCAAGACACTTTTATCACTATCACAAAATTATAAAAATATTTGTTTTTCTGATTGGAGGAGAAAGTTGATGTTATTTGTGATACTGCTAATAACAAAATATTGTGTCATAATATAAAAATAGGAAATGTAGAAAATATGAATTGCTTTACAACATAGTACTATTACAGTTATGTTCGGCTACAGTGAACTGGGTAAACATAGCTGGGCTTAACTTCTGAGGCATAGTCACCCAAGCTTTGTCTTTCAACTTACAGTTCAACAGACCACTAAAGCCATGTAGAAAGGGAATGCTTGACATACACTTGCTCACAGATTACTTCATCTGACAGCCCTGCCATTGGCCATAGGTATTTATTCAATTTGGAATCGGTCATATATTATACAAGTAGGAGTGGGATAAGCATAACCATCACATTGGTGATAGATAATTATACGAGTCAGAATGAGATAAGTGTAGCCTTTTAACTGGACAGAAACAATCATACACGTAGGAATGAGACAAGTTAAACTCCATTTTTCTATTGTTTCAGAAACGCTGCATCGAACTGTTCTGAACCAATGCTTGCCAGAAATGATGAAGGATCTTCATGTTAAGGTTGTAATGATTTACATTCAGCAGAAGAACATTTTGATGATGTAATAATACGTGATATCGGGGACATCTTGGTAAGGACACTGAATTGGGGGAGGAGTGTTCACACTCAGATGTGTATTGAGGTATCTATCAGGGTCAGTATGCATAACCCAAAGAAAGCTCGTTTAAGCAAAGAAGACAAAAGTATGTACTCATAAACTTAAAAAGTGAAATTCGAATTGGAATAAAAGAAATTAAGATATACTGTTTTCCCTTTGCATTATTTAAATAAGTTCAAATAAACAATAGTTGTTTGACTCTCAGCATTGTTATATTATCACCCACACATGTACTTACACACACGTTTTGTTTGTGTATTTATGTGTACATTCACATGATTGCAACCATAGTAACTTTAATTTTTAAAAAATGCAGACTTTAAAATCCATTGAACAAAGGAATACAGCATTTATCTATTTGCTGATGTGTCTGCTCTAAATAGTTCACTAGAGGGTTTGAAGGTGAAGCTATAGGAACTCTATTATCTCTGAATACATTTAGCTTTTAATTATCTTTGCAGCAATGAGCTGTATGAACTGACCCATATTCATATGTTTCTAAGAGTATTAAGCACAACAGTCCACTTTTTACACAGGAAAATTATTTGTCTTTGTCTCTTTCTTTTTCTTAATAAGATTACTGAAACTGGTTGCTGTTTATACAGGCTACAGGTAAGGGACATAACTTTTGTTGTAATGAATGGCCTATGTCTCCTCTGTTTTTGTCTTAATGAGAGAGCTGGAAATTTTGTTATAAATGAAAACATGTCATGGAGTATGTTAAGTAAAAGCACAAAGCCTTTGGGTTGAACATTGAGTTCAGGCAGTTAGATTAATATACAGTTGATTTGTCACTTTTGTAGCTCAATTGATTCTAGACCTGCAGCTTTTCACCTAGCACTAAAGTTATAATCTAGGCTCCCTCTCTGGAGTTGGCCTTCATCATAGTACAGTTCCCATTACCATAGGTGCTTGCAAATGTGAATATTTTGTTGCTAGATTGTTTACAAAAATATTGCAAACAGTCTTTTCCCAAATGGTTTAGAGGACCTTGTAATAGGGAGGAAAAGAGTGGCACTTCCTTGTGTAAGTCACCAACATGCTACTCCCAGGAAGCATCAGCAGCCCTTCCCATCATAAGAAAGTTGCTAGCAGCCCAGTCCTGTTTGGCATCAGTTGCACTTTCTGGTTGAAGTAATGTGCTTATCCCATTATGGATCTAATACACTTCCCTCTTTAATGAAATCATTAACACTCCAGAGCAAATTCCACCACCCTGGCTTCAGGGGCATTATGTTTTCTTGTTCATTGTTGATTCAGTCCAATCGTTTTGATGATCTTTGTCACCTGACCTTAACATTTCCATACATTGAGAAGTTGGCATAAAAACTATTTGAGTTTGACAAAAAATACCTTTTCTTTAAAGAGTCTTTGGGCTTTTTTTATTTTTGTAATACATTTTCCATTTATATTTTTTTATTTATATATTTTCCCAAACTAAGGAACAGAACATTAAATTGGATAACATTGGGTGAATCATAGACATATGACACTGGTTGCTATTATGTGAATTAGCATCCCTTTGGTCACCTGCTTCCCATAATCAACGTCAAGATGTTTGAAACACAAATAATGGTTTATACATGCTTTAAGTGGCCAATGGGTCGTATCAACAGTGATCTATGGATGCAGATTAAGCATTTGCTTGATGAGGAACGCAATTTTTGATAAGTGTATATCATGTGAATCAGTATATATCTGTTTCTTATTCAATGCTTACTAAACCTGTCTCTAAAACCAATCCAGATTATGGTTATTCAGTGTTCACAAAACATGCCTGAAAAGACAATCCAAATTAGGGTTAATCAGTGTTCACAAAACTTGCCTATGAAGGCAATCCAAATAATGGTTATTCAGTGCATACAAAATGTGTCTGAGAAGGCAATCCAAATATTGTTTCATGTGATGCTAACTGTAGTGTGAACAGCTTTTGCTAAGTTAGTTTATGCAAGTTTGCAGAAAAGTTCTCTGCTTTATAAATGTATGTATGCTGTCACTGGTATTAATAAAATAAGGGTTTTGCAATGGTACACTAATTAAAAGATCAGCAATGATTTAATTTATAGGTTTCATTGAAGTGAGCACAACATAGAAATCTCTTGTATAATATTAATATAAGAGAAAACAACAGTATACATTTATTGTATGATTGCATTGAATATTCCATTATTATTATTATTATTCCTATTAATATTATTATTATTATTAATGATTTTTTGCTCAAAGTCCAAGTTTGAAATGTGCACCTGCATACAGAGGTCACCTGTGTACATAAAGAAACAGTTTGGCTTCTTGCCATGGGTAACTGCTACTGACGTGTTTGAGTGGAATTGCTAATGTAATCCTGGCCCACTCAGATCTGTTGATCACGTAAAGGGTCCACTTCTATAGAAATGGAACATTTGAAGTATCTGCAGGATTTTTAAAACTTCATAATTAATCGCCTTGCAGTGATCTTGCTTTGGCAAGGATAAATTGTCACTTCCCCTGAATTTTTATTAAAAGGGATGAATGCGAAAATGACATTAATTACTTGGAAAATTTATATTCAGGGCTTGGAGGAAGTTATTAAATTGTTTTAAAAGGAGAATGCATACTCTGTCGTTGCTACTTGTATTCACTGTCAGACCATACCGTTAGTTATTTGCCAGCTTTAACTTCATTTCAGGCATCATAAGGTAGCATTGCCATTGTCTAGTCATAAACTTTATCTCATTTTTCAGGGAAGACATGAAAATCAATGTCCAGACATAGGACATTTGATTGGTCTGTTTTAGGTCAAACAGATTTATGTCAATCAGATTATTGGATTCTAGAATTCATTGTTTGGGGTGACACTTAGACCTAATTTTGAATGTTTTACATTATCCCGCTTTTTCCAATTATTGACTTCGTAAAACAGTTAGCACTGTTTTCATTCTCTGATTTTAAAGGAATAAAGAATAACATCTGAGATCGTATAATTTAACACTGTTTCCTTTGTATGATTTTATAGAAGCAGAAAACATCGTCCCATGCCATATCAAAGCTCATACAATTGATCCAGCAAAGAGACCAATATACCTATGAACAGTTTAAGGAATGTCTGGTCTTGGCCAGACAAGCAGAATTAAAAGTTATGCTAGAAGAAAAGGAAGCAAAACTTGCTCTAGAAATCAAAGGAAAACATCAGGCAACAGGATGGTTTTAGTTCATCTGCGTGTAATTCCATTTGAATTTGTGGTATGGTCTTAGAATGCATTATTCATCATCCATTCACAGTTGCTAATTACAACATCTCCAACTGACTTTAACAAATTTGACATAATTTGAAGAAAATCATCCTGACATGTAGCTCTTTCAGATTTGTTCAAAGGATTTTATTTCACAATCAAAATTTACTAATGACACAAAAGCCTTGACACGGCTTCTCAAAAACAACTCAATAGAATTTGAACAAATTTGATAAAAGACATCCTAGCATGAAACATGTTCAGATTTGTTTAGCACTGTTGAGCTATCTTAAAGCACGTCCTCTGTTTCTGGAAACAGAAAACCTAGAAACTGCATCATCTGAAAGTCCATTCAACACAATTTGACTAAATTTGACAGTATACTGTATGAAGGTCTGTTGGATTTGTTAAAATGGTGCCAATCCACCCACAAGTGTAGTCATAATGCGAATCCACTCACAAGTATAGCCATCATGCCAGTCTATCCTCAAGTATAATCATCATGCCTATCCACTCACAAGTATAGTTGTCATGCCAATTCAATCACAAGTATAGTTATCATGCGAAACCACCCACAAGTATAGCCATCATGCTAATCCACTCACAAGTATAGTCATCATGCCAATCCACCCACAAATATAGTCATCATGCCAATCCACCCACAAGTATAGTCATCATGCGAATCCACTCACAAGTATAGTTGTGATGCCAATTCACTCACAAGTATAGTCATCATGCCAATCCACCCATAAGTATATTCATCATGCCAGTCTACCTACAAGTATGGTCATGATGCTAATCCACCCACAAGTATAGTCATCATCCCAATCCACTCACAAGTCCAACAAGAATGCTGACTGTATGATCATGCAGAAAAAGTGATGATGATCTTGTTCTAGGGTTTAACGCCATTTTTCAGCACAAGATAGGCTATACATGGCGGCCAGTATATCTGGTGGAGGAGGAAACCTGGAAAACCCAGGGAAGAACCACCGAGTAGGACTGTCAACAGAATTTCTGAATTAGGAGACCAGGAGCATCAACTCTCAGAACTCTAGAATAATTGCCATTTTGTTAGATTCATTATCCCGATAGTCCTAAAATTTGCTAATGCCTTCTTGCAAAACCTTTTCTAAAAAACAAAATTGACTAATTTACGAGATAAACAAGAATAAAAATGCAGCAGTTCTAGACTACTAGACATGGAGCTAGTGACAAGGTTTAAAAAATGTATTGGCATAGATGCGAACTTTTAGCAGGAGGTTAAATAATTTATATCGTATAACAGCTTTTTAAACACAAACTTATGCCAGATACACACTTTGGATGGTCGATGCAAAACTTTGGAACTTGGTTTGCAGAAATTGAACATGTGGCATCCATATTGATTTGTTATAATCGTATAATGTACATAATTATGTATTATTTCAGCAACACATGTACCAACTATGGGCCATATAAAAAGCTATCATTGTAAATAAATCTATAACATTTCCGCAACATTTTGAATTGTGGTCCATATAAATACATCTTTATCATTACAGCAACACAATGACCAACTAAGATCCATATAAATACATATCTTATTTGACTTCACATTTACATCCATCTTTATTTGAGGTCACTTTTACATGTCTCAAAACGTGTGCTATCTGCAGGAGTGGATTTCTGGGTCATCATTACACAGAATAAAACTATTTCAATAAATGTATACCCTCAGTTCTTGACACCTCAAATATAAATGTGACCCATTTCTGACACATGGAAATTCCATCCTGTGTATTTAAGTAGTGCACATTGATTGTGGCTGAAATATCAGTCTTAATTACAATTGAATATCAGTCTTAATTACAACTGAATAACAGTCTAAATTAACATTGAATATCAGTCTTAATTACCCTTGACTTGCTGCTTGTATACTTTCCTACTGAATACATGTTGTCAGTAACAAAATTACTGTAAGTGCCAAGGATCAACATTAGCTTCACTACTGTTTACACCTTATTCACCTGTAATATCACTACCATGTAAAATACTTATTGGCCTGTAATATCACTACCATGTAAAATGCTGTAATTATTGGCTTGTAATATCACTACCATGTAAAATACTGTAATTATTGGCCTGTAATATCACTACCATGTAAAATACTATAATTATTGGCCTGTAATATCACTGCTATGTAACATACTGTAATTATTGGCCTGTAATATCACTACCATGTAAAATACTGTAATTATTGGCCTGTAATATCACTGCTATGTAACATACTGTAATTATTGGCCTGTAATATACTACCATGTAAAATACTATAATTATTGGCCTGTAATATCACTATCATGTAAAATACTGTAATTATTGGCTGGTAATATCACTACCATGTAAAATACTGTAATTATTGGCCTGTAATATCACGACCATGTAAGATACTGTAATTATTGGCCTGTAATATCACTACTATGTAAAATGATGTAATTATTTGCTGGTAATATCACTACTATGTAAAATACTGTAATTATTGGCCTGTAATATCACTACTATGTAAAATGCGGTAAATATTGGCCTGTGATATCACTGCTATGTAAAATACTGTAATTATTGGCCTGTAATATCACTACCATGTAAAATACTGTAATTATTGGCCTGTAATGTCACTACCATGTAAGATACTGTAATTATTGGCCTGTAATATCACTACTATGTAAAATGATGTAATTATTGGCCTGTAATATCACTACCATGTAATCAATGCAGTAAAATAAACACAAACTGGGAAGAGCTAACTGGACTCTGATGTCACACTTTAGGCGTACATAACTGAAACAATATTTAAGTGTTTAAAGATATCTTTGATGTTTATGATAGATGATGATGGAATCAATTATGATTTAACTGGATTAACTTGTGATCAGATATTGGCGTCTCTTTGATTATCTATTAAATTATAAGCAGATAAAGCTAGAAAATATGCTGGCTTGCAAAGTTAGTTGTCAGAGTTGAAAAACTCTGATAGGTT
This sequence comes from Sinohyriopsis cumingii, assembly GCA_028554795.2. Lineage (NCBI taxonomy): Eukaryota > Metazoa > Mollusca > Bivalvia > Unionida > Unionidae > Sinohyriopsis > Sinohyriopsis cumingii. The sequence continues at coordinate 50,983,982 of CM068825.1, forward strand.
TATTGGTGATTAATTGACTTCAGTCAGTATAATGTAAAGAAAAGTGGCTGTTATAGATAATAGATCATTCAATAATAATTTACATAACATTACACTTAGTGATTTTTTTCTTTGGAATAGCCTGAGATTGAATAACAAGATGGGATAATTTTGTTATATTAAATGGGTTTTTGAACTGTTATGTAGCAGAGTCCGTCAGTCAGAATACGTTGATGAAGAGAGATTTTTGCCAAGTCTGTAAAGAGCCAAAAACAGGAGGAAATAATTCACTGACATGTCCTGTTGACAGTTGACTTCAGAGTTTGCAAATTTGCCAGTTGTGTTGTTCATCCTTGATAAAACTGGATACTGAGTATGACTTGTTGATGTTTTTCATGCATGGTGTTTATCCTTGATAAAACTGGATACTGAGTATGTCTTGATCATGTTTTTGATGCATGATGTTCCTCCATGATAAAAGTGGACACTGAGTATGCCTTGATCATATTGTTTGATGCATGACTTTCATTATTGATAAAACTGGATACTGAGTATGCCTTGATCATATTGTTTGATGCATGACTTTCATTCTTGATAAAACTGGATACTGAGTATGCCTTGATTATGTTTGATGCATGATGTTCATTTTTGATAAAACTGGATGCTGAGTATGCCTTGATCATTTTGTTTATTTATGCATTAAGTTCATCCATGATAAAAGTGGATACTGAGTATGCCTTGTTCATATTGTTTGATGCACGATGTTAATCCTTGATAAAATTGGATACTGAGTATGCCTTGATCATATTGTTTGATGCATGATGTTCATTCTTGATAAAATTGGATACTGAGTATGCCTTGATCATTTTGTTTGATGCATGACTTTCATTCTTGATAAAATTGGATACTGAGTATGCCTTGATCATTCTGTTTTTATGCATTAAGTTCATCCTTGATAAAATTGGATACTGAGTATGCCTTGATCATTCTGTTTTTTATGCGTTAAGTTTATCCTTGATAAAATTGGATACTGAGTATGCCTTGATCATTCTGTTTTTTATGCGTTAAGTTTATCCTTGATAAAACTGGATACTGAGTATGCCTTGATCATATTGTTTGATGCATGACATTCATTCTTGATAAAACTGAATACTGAGTATGCCTTGATTATGTTTTTCATGCTCGATGTTCATCCTTGATAAAACTGGATACTGAGTATGCCTTGATGATGTTTTTCATGCTCGATGTTCTTCTTTGATAAAACTGGATACTGAGTATGCCTTGTTCATATTTTTTGATGCACGATGTTCATCTTTGATAAAACTGGATACTGAGCATGCCTTGATGATTTTGTTTTTTTATGCATTAAGTTCATTCTTGATAAAATTGGACACTGAGTATGCCTTGTTCATGTTGCTTTTCATGCATGACTTTCATCCTTGATAAAACTGGATACTGAGTATGCCTTCATTATGTTGTTTGATACACGATATTCATCCTTCATTTAAACTGGATACTGAGTTTGCCTTGAATGTTTTTGTTGCATGATAATACGATTGAAGTATTGCTATAGACTATTGGTATTTTTATGTATTCAAGAATGACTACATGCATCCATATTTGCTTAATAATGACTACATGCATTACATATGTACTCAGTAATGACTAGATGCATTACATATGTACTCAGTAATGACTACATGCATTACATATGTACTCAATAATGACTAGATGCATCAAGAATGACTACAGTCATCCATATGTACTGAATAATGACTACAGGCATCCGTATGTACTCAATAATGACCAGATGCATCCATATGTACTCAAGAATGACTACAGGCATCCATATGTACTCAATAATGACTACATGCATCCATATGTATTCATTGTTGACTACATACATCCATATACACCCATTATTAACTACATACAGCCATATGTACTCTATATTGACTACATGCATTCACATGTATTTAATAATGACTACGTGCACTCATATGTACTCATGATTGACTACAAGTATCATATATACTCAATAACAACTACTTGCATCCATATGTATTTAAGAATGATTACACATATCCATATGTACTCATTATTGATCACAGGGATCAATTTATTCTGATTAGTAACCAAAGGCATCTTTATGTGGCTGATATTGATCACAGGCATCAAAATGTGTACTCAGGATAGGCCAGTCTGTTCACATTTTATAAATGTTTTAACATGAGAGTAGTTCCAATAGAAATTAAATTTGATTGGAATTCAAGTTATGTTATCATATAGCACTATTACTTTGTTTTTAATAATAGCAACATTTGATGGCATAATCCAGCTTAAGTCGTTTTATCTGTCAGCTTTATCAACTTCTGAACTGAAAACAAGACCACAAACACCAGTTGTACCCACATCTGTGGCAGAAACAACTCATTCATCAAAAGCCCAGACATCAGCAACCAAAACATCAACTTCTGCATCAACAACAAAAGCACTAGCAACTGCTGCACCTACAACAGTAGAACTAACAACTCAGTTTCCAAGTATCCGGACATCAAGAACTGCACCCACAACAGTAGAACTAACAACTCAGTCTCCAAGTATCCAGAAATCAAAAACTGCACCCACAACAGTAGAACTAACAACTCAGTCTCCAAGTATCCGGACATCAAGAACTGCACCCACAACAGTAGAACTAACAACTCAGTCTCCAAGTATCTGGATATCAAGAACTGCACCCACAACAGTAGAACTAACAAATCAGTCTCCAAGTATCCGGACATCAAGAACTGCACCCACAACAGTAGAACTAACAACTCAGTCTCCAAGTATCCGGACATCAAGAACTGCACTCACAACAGTAGAACTAACAACTCAGTCTCCAAGTATCCGGACATCAAGAACTGCACCCACAACAGTAGAACTAACAACTCAGTCTCCAAGTATCCGGACATCAAGAACTGCACTCACAACAGTAGAACTAACAACTCAGTCTCCAAGTATCCGGACATCAAGAACTGCACCCACAACAGTAGAACTAACAACTCAGTCTCCAAGTATCCGGACATCAAGAACTGCACCCACAACAGTAGAACTAACAACTCAGTTTCCAAGTATCCGGACATCAAGAACTGCACCCACAACAGTAGAACTAACAACGCAGTCTCCAAGTATCCAGAAATCAAAAACTGCACCCACAACAGTAGAACTAACAACTCAGTCTCCAAGTATCCGGACATCAAGAACTGCACCCACAACAGTAGAACTAACAACTCAGTCTCCAAGTATCTGGATATCAAGAACTGCACCCACAACAGTAGAACTAACAAATCAGTCTCCAAGTATCCGGACATCAAGAACTGCACCCACAACAGTAGAACTAACAACTCAGTCTCCAAGTATCTGGATATCAAGAACTGCACCCACAACAGTAGAACTAACAAATCAGTCTCCAAGTATCCGGACATCAAGAACTGCACCCACAACAGTAGAACTAACAACTCAGTCTCCAAGTATCTGGATATCAAAAACTGCACTCACAACAGTAGAACTAACAACTCAGTCTCCAAGTATCCGGACATCAAGAACTGCACCCACAACAGTAGAACTAACAACTCAGTCTCCAAGTATCAGGACATCAAGCACTAAAGCTTCAGCAACTACTGAACCAATGACAAAAACACTAGCACTTGCTGCACCCAAAACTACAGTGCAGACAACTCAGTCACCAAATCTCCAGGTTACATATAACAAATCTTCAACAGCTGCTGCATCAACAGTGAAATCACAAGAAACTGTTGCACCCTCAACTGATGATTCAGCTATCAAACCAAAGCAGTCCAAGGCATGTTACTTGATGTGAACTCTAGACATGTTTTTGATGATTTACAACCATAAAAAATCGTGGACTCTTTGAGGGGATATGTTTTTTTAACAATTTGTGACCCTCTATGTAAGGATTGCCTCCTTTTGCTTCATACACACTATACAGAATTGTAGCATCTGTAACTTTTATTTTTTTCATGCAATATTTCATTTTTACATTTATTTGAAATATTTCATCTTCCAAAAGTTAGTCTTCAATTCTATTTACAGTTTTGATAATTTTATTTTAATCAGCACAGTATAGCCATTACAGTGTTGATGTGTTTTAATTATAATAAATATACCTAGGTTTGAACAGGTGATGTACCAACTACCATGATTCTAATATGTGTTGTGCCAACAACCAAAGTTTCAATGCATGCCATGGCAACATTCTAGTTTCCAGCATGTGCTGTGCCAACAACCAAGGTTCCAACAAGTGCAAATTGTTGCACTTACAGCAAAAGTTCCAACAATTTCTGCTAATAAACCAAGGATCTACCAATTAGATCTACAAGCAAGGCTTCAAATATACTTGTATTTACAACCATGTCTTAAGCAACTGCTGTACTAACAACTTTTGCATCAAGTCATCAAGAACTGCAGTACCTACAATGAAGACTCCAATATTTGCATCAAGTCATCTAGTCATCAAGAACTGCAGTACCTACAATGAAGACTCCAATATTTGCATCAAGTCATCTAGTCATCAAGAACTGCAGTACCTACAATGAAGACGCCAACTTTTGCCCATATGAATGATCCAAAATTTGAGTTAAAGCATGTCCACCTGGATAAATAGACAAGCAACCAATTTATATTATCCCATTCTATGAACTTGAATTAGAGGGAGTGAAAATGTGAGATCATATCAAGTTAGGATAAACAAAATGCCAGCGTTTCATTAAAATATCATAATTCATTTATAAGTCACATCTGAACAAGGACAGAGATCGTGAAATTATAATTTTCTTTCCTGTAACAGAGGTCAAACAAAACATGAATTTTAGGGAGAAGCGACTTCTCCTTTTACACAGTACAGGTAGAAGTGGAAACTAACAAGGGAGAAGTGGGAGCAAAGCAAGAAACGTAATATATATATATATATATATATATATATATATATATATATATATATATATATATATATATATATATATATATATATATATATATATATATATATATATATATATATATATATATATATATATATATTGCTGCGTTTTCTTATTTTAATTATATTTTCAATTTCTTAGCATGCATTTAACATAGTTTTAAGCAATACTTTATTTTCAAGTTGAACCATCGGTTATATGTTTATTATCAAAACATTTTGAATGTGTATACGTTCATACCCATTGTATGCATACTTATAGTCATATATGTATGTTTGAATTGAGGGAAATGTAGTGTATTTTGGCCATATGAATTCAAAAAGCACAGCAGAAACTAATTATTGTAATTAAGTTTAACTGATAGGAGTAACAAGATTTGAGTCTTGTGATTGCAAGTCAGTAATATTGCTTATTCAAGTATCACTTATTTTTTATGTTTTATTTTCTAAACGTTTTGTGTAAAATTGCAGTCAAAAATAGTTCTAACATAGTTTGAAACAACTTCTACAACATATTGGAGCAAATGCACAAGTGACTTCAAACCATACTCTTGGTCTTGATTTAATTGTTGGTGAATATACATTACTGTAATTATTCATAGACAACACACCAAAGCATTAAAGTCGATATATGACTGAAATATACACTTTTTTCCCAAATGAACACATCCAAGAATACATAGTATGCATGTGAGAGCATCTATTTTTAGAAAGAGGGATTTTCTTAAATATAACCACTCACTTTCTAGCTTCATTACAGAAGTCTATTAATAGGACTGCATATTTATGGTTTTATTATTCGCCTACGTACAGGTAGAAATGACTTGCATTTGCTAAAATAGTATTTGCTTCACTACAATTTATATTTTTCGTATTTTCACAAAAATGAATGATGTAAGAAAACAACCTTGACTTTACAGTATTTTCCGAATTCCACAACATAGTATTGTCCCATGTTTCTGAACTAAATGATGAAATACTTAAGCTAAATCTACTGTCACATAAAATTTAAACTTTGTTTTCATTGAATTATATATTTTCCTTAACCTGTTTGGCAACTGTTTACGAATACAGACAATCTAATGATTCAGAAGTGGTAATTCATAGCCGCAGCGATGTCCGGCTTTACAAGTTCAGTTACAGTTTTAAACTGATTTTATCAAGAAAATAATGCAAAAAATCAAATTACTATTTATGTACTTGTTGTTTTAAATTCCGAAAAAACATAGTTTATTTTCATCATAGTACAGTAGGTCAAGCTTCAGGAAATTGAGCAGTTGTATCTTGCTCCAGAATTTAGCAGTGATATCTTGCTCCATAAAGGGTTATTGGTCAGTTCGCTATTAAAACACGCCTGTAAAAGTGTGTTTGTCTGCATAGGCTACTTGGTATCAATGCCGCATTATACATTTCACCTTAGGTTACAGTACTGCCAGACTTTCATGGCTACAGCAAGGGAGCATCTCAGAAGTTATAAACTACAGCCAGTCATTTTATGTCTGAAAAATCACAGGGCGAAGTCGTTTTTGCTTTCCTAACAGAAGAAGCCAAAGTTTAAAATTTGCAGCCACCTTAGCCACCCACTTCACCTGGTAGCGTGATCCCTAATTACAGTAACCTTCAAAACAAGACAGGATATGTTGATAGTGTATGAGACGTCAAAGTTACTATTGCTTTGCTTTCTTTTCTGGGATAAGACCAAGCTAATAACCCCCTTCAATAAGTAATTGCAAACACAGAATCGAAAAAACCCATGATCCCAGTCCAATCCTTTAGTTATAGCCAACATATATTTCTCTCTCTTCTTGGATTGATTAAGCAAGTTCACATGTCAGCATGCTATTTGCTCAGTGAAGCAATGCTTCTCTTTATTTTCTCATATTCAATCTAGAGTTCGATCAAATTGTGTGAACAGAACCCCTGGGTGCCTGAGTGGTCTATGCTGGCATATACAAATCCCTGCCATCTCACCTCTGTCTGCATTGTTCTGAGTCTCAGGCTCGATCTATGTAGTTATGTGAGAAGGTTTGACAATAGTTTCCCATGGGTAGGTGGTACTTCCCAAAGTTTTCTTCCTCCACAAACCAGTTATACTGGCCACTACGTATAGAGAAAATGGTGCTAAGCCCACAGCAATAACAAATATTACGCACCAATTTAGGTTTTTGTTTCATTTTTTCACCTTTAGTGGCATGATATGTCTCAATGGGGTAGGGACAGCTTCAACTGACTCGCTAACAATCCCATTTTATAACAACATCCTGCCTATATTTTTTTAAATTTCTGAGGGTTGAACGATTAAAAATGGAGATGGCAGACTCATTGAGGAATGCCATTGGGCTCTATGACTGGGCTACATGGATTTTTATATCCCCATCTTCTTGCATTACAGGATATACATCAGGCAAGTTGTTATATTTCAGTGTCCAAGGTCTCATCTGTCACCAAAACCTGTATCAAGTTGAAATGGATAATATAAGTGCATTTGAGTTTTTCAGGGGTCGACATCCCACTATATTTTAATGACCAATTCATTGTGTCCTCACTTGGTCTCTTCTAGCGATGTTTCTTTATATTAGTCAGCAGTGACTTTTCTCAGTCTGATTCCCAACCTAGCGATAAACGATCTTGTTTCTTTATGTATACAAAAGAATATATTCACCAATCAAAGTAATGTTTGAGTTCTACCAAAGAGGATTGCTCAGATTCTGGATTTACTAACATGTCTTATGGGCATGACTTTGTTGTAAACCCTTTTTAACTCTGTCTCTTGATAATTTATAACATTGCTTTGGAATGGGTTTCCCGATGGAAATTTCATTTATGCCTTTTCCAGCTTCCTTCTTGATTCTTAAACTTAAGGCAGTCTAGCTACTCTATGGAAAAGGGTTATTCACCGTTTATTGAAAGCTATGATTTGCTTTCTCTTCTTTGCCAACCTTTGTTTCTGGCAAATCAGTAGCTGCCGTTCCTATTGTGATTTCCGCTCTGAATCCTACCAGTGCTCTGGATGATCAGGCTTCATTTCCCAGCTATGGCATTAGTTTGACATCTTCTAGCATGAGAAGGAACGATTGGAATTGTCTGCCGTCTTTAAGGTTCTGCTAATATGTCATCAGCCACCATTTCCAACGAGGGACTTTTATTGAAGTCCATGAGGTTTGCGGTATTGCAGCTTCTTGGACCTGCTTGAATCACTCCTTTTTGGATGACATTTTGAGAGTTGCATTTTGGTGTCTCATATCGCCTTTTCATCATTTTACTTTTGCCCCTTGGTTTACTAGAGCAGAGGTATGTATTTTATTTGTACCTTTTATGGCAGATCAACATGATGCAAGAGCTATCTCATGAATATTTAGCACTGTTGCACAAAATGGATTTGCGGAAAATAATCTGTGAAGCAGAGCATTACAAATTTATCAAAATTAAAGAAAAGTTAGTTATCAAAGTTTGTCCAGGTGCCTGATATAGCACTCTGGTTGCATAACTTAACATTTGGCCATTTCATTAAGCATACTCGTGTAGCATTGTTAGAACACAACCTAAACTCTCTTCTAAAACATCATCTGACTATATCCATGTCAGTTTTACTTGTTTTAATAACATTCACGTGTGACAGCATTGATCATATAACTCACTAAGCTGTCCCTCTGATGTGATACCATTTTATTCTTGTTAATTTTACACTTTTACCATTTTGCACTTCATTTTATCATTTCTCCACATATTCTGTGTTGTATTTCCAACATTTTACAACTAATTTCAGGTCTGGTGCAAATGATTGACACATTGGGATTTGTACATAATAACATTCATACAATATTGATTGCATCTGTCATTGGTGTAGAATAAGTTAGTAGTCAAAAGAAAGGTATGAAATAATTACATTTTTTCAATCGGTATATCAGCATGCTGTGTTACATTTAATGGATTATGCATCATCAGTTTTGATGTGAAACCTCCTCCCATGTTAAGGCAACTTATTCTGCGTCGTCCATGTGGTGTAAAAACTCTTCCCATGTTCGCTGATTTTGCATCGTCCAGATGGTGTAAACTGTTTCCATGCTAACAGATTCTGGTTCATTTGTGGTAATTTTTCACAACAGGTTTTACGGACATGTTAAAATTATATATAGTAAACATTTCATCCAGCTGAACAATTTGTTTTAGTTCACATAATTGTCATGCCTTCTTCGAAGGAAAAAGGTTTAATATCCTCATTATCATTGCATTATTATTTACCTTAGCTTCATTATCTGATCTTCATGTTTATGACTATTAAGAATCTACCTCCATTCTTCTTTACATTTTATTTTGATCAAAATCTCGTAGGCAAGCTTGTAGTTTTTTAGACTACAATGTACATGTCTTTTTTCAGGTATATTTGTTTGTTTAGGTGTAAGAATTTTTTCCAGTTGTATGTGTTTCCCAGGTATACTTGTTTTCTGGTTGATGTGTTTGTACAGGGATATACATATGCATTTTTCTATGTACATGAATATTTATTTTCCTGGTAAACGTTTTTCCAGTATGTGGGGTTTTGTTTCAGGCATGTGTGTTTTTCCATGTATACCTGTTTTCAGTGCTTGATGATGTAGTTAAAATCAACTTAATATTGTATGCTGTTATATTTTCATTTCTTGCTTAATATAATTTATTTTCATCCTATGTTGTCACATTTTCATGTTTTATTATTTACTGTTGACGTTTATAGATTTGCTATCTAATGCACTGTTTTTGCATAATTGTCATAGACAATCATTATCTTTCAGATACTCAGACTTTTCATAGTTGTTATTAGTTGTATTAATTGTCATTCATGTATCTCCAAAAGTGAGGTGTACTTATGATACATTGTCTCTCTGCCAGTAGCTTCTCGTGGGTCGGTGGTTCTTCCCTGGGTTTTCCAGGGTTCTTCCTCCACCAGTTATACTGGCCACTATGTATAGCCTATCTTGTGCTGAAAAAATGGCGTTAAACCCTAGAACAACAACAGCAACAACAACATTGTCTCTAGAAGAGATATGTTTATTTCATACAACATATTTTTGAATGTCACCATTTTTTTGGATGGTTGCCAACTGTTGCACAATTCAATATTTCCATTTCTCAAGTACATGGCCTTTATTCATTCATTCAGACTTCAGAACTTTTTGTAACTGTTATACATGTACTGCATGCAGTTGAATGTCCATTGTTTGTCAAAGAGAGATAACTCTTGTTCATAGAAAATGCCCGGAATGGCTATGGTCAAAGAAAGATAAACTCTTGATTATTTATCATGCCTTGCATATTCGTTATCTTCAGGTGTTCCAGCATAAGACTTGAAACTACTTGCCTGATTGTAACCTGTTTATAAATGACTGGATGACTTAAAACTAACTGCTACATTTCTACCGGTTTAAAAAATGCTGGTGGACTAGTATATGCTAGAATGACTAAAAGTTTGTTTCTGTATGGATATTTTCGATGAAGTTCTCATGTGTGGATGTAATGATTTTAGAATGAGTGTATGTATCAGTATTTTAATGACAGTATGCATCATTACATATGTGGTCTCTGCTTAAAATGAAATATTAAATATGCATATAGTATTTCTCTTTTAATACACAGATTTAAGATGGCCAGTGTGCCACTGAAACACAAGCTTGTTTCCAATTGTTACAGCTCCGTCCCTATTTGTACAGCCAAATGTATGAGCCAACTGACTTGTAGCACCATTGCACGATGCATTACATGGAATGATGACATTATATGAAACCGAACTTTCATGCTCTAGCAGGGTCTCATTGTATGCATTCGTCTGCTTTGACATTATTTGTAAGAATATATTACAATATTGTTTTATAATTCCCTTCACTATGGCTGTTCATGTATTCAGTTTTCAATGTGTATGACTCTTCAAGTACGAATTTCACTTCTAAAGTAACTTTGTGCCATTATTTATATGTGCCTTGAATTTATGGAGCTTTTTTCATTAGTTTTAAAGAAAGTTTAGGATGATATTTTTCTGCCATTACAAGATTGTTTCCTTGCTGTTTCTGGTTACAATGTATTGGCTACACATCAACTTATTAGAATGAAAACATTTCACAGTTATACTAAATATAGATACAAAGTAATGGGCATGTTTGCTGGCATGTGAGAACAAGAAGAAACTGAGTCAAAAATCAAACACACTTCATCTGTCTCACAATCAGGTGCACATACCACTAAACTAAAATGCTGGTTAGTAAGTGGCCTCATATAGCTAGACTGCTACACTCCTCTCACCTTACTATAATTTATTTTTACTTGCATGGATGAATTTAATATTTTGTTTTGCATTTCATTATGATGTTATTTAGTTTATTGCTTGTTCCACTTCAAGGTCATGGCAGAAGCCATTAATTAAAAATTGGTGAGATTGTCAAAGATAATAATAGTTCTAAGTAAAAATTCTCCTTTTCTTCATAGGTTTTGTGTACCACATACCTTTTATCAAAATATGATTTTACTTCTTTTGGACACACAAGGTAATTCATTAGTTGGACCATATGCATTGGTTACTTGTACTATTGCACTTATGCATAATAAGCACCTGGATTGATTAAGTCCCTTATTAAAGCCTCTGCTTTTATAACTGTAGTCCTGACTCTTTCAAAAGATTTCTGCAGATGTTTCTATACATACCTGCTAGAATCCATTTTGTCAGATCTGCCTCTCTCTTTCTCTTTCTGATTCTGATTACAAATCAAAACCATAGACCCATAATTATCATAGTCATTATTTGTATTAAAGAATACAGAAAGAATTGAACCTTGTGACATAGGCAAATGACAAAATTAATTCTATTTCATGACAATAATTTCTTCATTTTTATAAATGATCTTTTTCAAGTCTTTGGGACTATTACACAAGCCACACACTAGACAGATAAAATGTAATATGTATTTGTGTATGTAGGTGGTGTGATTAGTAATTAATTAGTGTTATATTGCAACACAGAAAGCTTGCATGAACCTTGTGCATGTCAGTTTGAATTATATATGGTAGGAAAATAGAATAATATTCAAGTAGGATTTAGTTATATAGCAAAGGGCATTAACATAACAGATTTCTGAACTGTATATACTGCATTTTTATTTAATTCATTTTTATTTGATTACCATACAGTTAACTCGTTCATTCCCTTTAATTTCTTTAAACAATATACTTGCTAATATTAAGGGAGGAGAGGGAGTTTGTCATTTTTTTTCTGCTAGCAATCAAGCTGTAGAATTGTAAAGTTTGTAATATTTTATCTTATATTATTGATGTGAGAAGAGTTCATAAAATATGAAGTCAAACAAATGACGAATAAAAGTCAATTACTGTGATTACTTCTCTATCCTATAGCCTATATTGTTCCACAATACCGTACATACATACATACATACATACATACATACATACATACATACATACATACATGAAATGTTAATACAGACTTGCATACACAGTGTAGTATAACTACAGATTTAAACTGATCAGTAACTAAAGACTTAAAGAGTGGGGGATAAAGCAGACATGGACACAATAATAACTTGAGACTTACACAGACACAATGGTGGAAAACCGCAACCTTGGACAGACACATTATAACATAACTGCAGACTTAGACACAATGAGGGATAACTACAGACTTGCACATACACAATAGAAGATAACTGCAGGCTTACACAGACACAATGGGGTATAATCACATACTTACACAGACACACTGGAAAATAACTGCAGATTTACACATATAATAGAAGATAACTGCAGACTTACACAGACACTATAGAACATAACTGCAGACTTGCACAGACACAATGGGGGGAAAACTGCAGACTTGGACAGACTCAATAGTAGATAACTGTAGACTTGCATAGACACAATGGAGGATAAGTACAGACTTGCAGAGACAATATAAGATAACTGCAGACTTCTACAGACACAATGGTGAAAAACTACAGACTTGAACAGATGCAAAAGAGGATAAGTACAGACTTGCACACACAATGGAGGATGACTTCGTATTTAAACAGACACAATTCAGAGTAATTATAGACCTGCACAAACGCAATGGAGAGTTAATAAAAACTTAGATTCAATTTATAGTTTTCAAAAATTCGTTATTTTGTATTGTTTTGAATCATCAGCATTATATGGAATCAATTTAGGTCGATTTTTACATCAGTAGGTATTTTGTTTTATATTTTTCTTGTAATGATAATGTGATTATATATTAATACAGTATTTATTTATCTTGAGAAGTTTAAATTGCAAAATCTAGTAATTAACAAAATATAAGAGAAAAACTTGCAATGTACTTACTTTTGTCTATTACCATTGTACCTAAATATGGATATTATTACCATTGTACCTAAATGCACATCATTGTATCATTGTACCTAAATACACATCCTATTACCACTGTACCTAAATACAGGTCACATTACCATTGTATCTAAATGTGGGGGGTCACATTGCCATTGTACCTAAATACACATCATATTACCACTGTACCTAAATTTATGGGTCACATTACCATTGTACATAAATGCACATCAAATTACTAATGTACCTAAATATGGTTCACATTACCATCATACCTAAATATGGGTCATATTACCATTGTAACTAAATATGGGTCACATTACCATTGTGCTTAAATACACAACATATTAACATTATACCTGAATATTGGTCACATTACATTGTACATAAATATGGGTCATATTACCATTGTACCTTACTGCAGATCATATTACCATTGCACTTAAATAAGGATTATATTACCATTTACCTCAATACAGATTATATTACCATTTACCTAAACACATATTATATTACCATTTACCTAAACACATATTATATTACCATTTACCTAAACACATATTATATTACCATTTACCTAAACACAAATTATATTACCATTTACCTAAACACAAATTATATTATCATTATATTACCATTTACCTAAACACAGATTATATTACCATTTACCTAAACACAGATTATATTACCATTATATTACCATTTACCTAAACAAAGATTATATTACCATTTAACTAAACACAAATTACATTATCATTATATTACCATTTACCTAAACACATATTATATTACCATTTAACTAAACACAGATTATATTACCATTTACCTAAACACAAATTATATTATCATTATATTACCATTTACCTAAACACAGATTATATTACCATTTACCTAAACACAGATTATATTACCATTATATTACCATTTACCTAAACACAGATTATATTACCATTTACCTAAACACAAATTATATTATCATTATATTACCATTTACCTAAACACAGATTATATTACCATTTACCTAAACACAGATTATATTACCATTAACCTAAACACAGATTATATTACCATTATATTACCATTTACCTAAACACATATTATATTACCATTTACCTAAACACAAATTATATTACCATTTACCTAAACACAAATTATATTATCATTATGTTACCATTTACCTAAACAAAGATTATATTACCATTTAACTAAACACAAATTACATTATCATTATATTACCATTTACCTAAACACAGATTATATTACCATTTACCTAAACACAAATTACATTATCATTTACCTAAACACAGATTATATTACCATGTACCTAAACAAAGACTATATTACCATTTAACTAAACACAGATTATATTACCATTTACCTAAACACAAATTATATTATCATTATATTACCATTTACCTAAACACAGATTATATTACCATTTACCTAAACACAGATTATATTACCATTATATTACCATTTACCTAAACAAAGATTATATTACCATTTAACTAAACACAAATTACATTATCATTATATTACCATTTACCTAAACACATATTATATTACCATTTAACTAAACACAGATTATATTACCATTTACCTAAACACAAATTATATTATCATTATATTACCATTTACCTAAACACAGATTATATTACCATTTACCTAAACACAGATTATATTACCATTATATTACCATTTACCTAAACACAGATTATATTACCATTTACCTAAACACAAATTATATTATCATTATATTACCATTTACCTAAACACAGATTATATTACCATTTACCTAAACACAGATTATATTACCATTAACCTAAACACAGATTATATTACCATTATATTACCATTTACCTAAACACATATTATATTACCATTTACCTAAACACAAATTATATTACCATTTACCTAAACACAAATTATATTATCATTATGTTACCATTTACCTAAACAAAGATTATATTACCATTTAACTAAACACAAATTACATTATCATTATATTACCATTTACCTAAACACAGATTATATTACCATTTACCTAAACACAAATTACATTATCATTTACCTAAACACAGATTATATTACCATGTACCTAAACAAAGACTATATTACCATTTAACTAAACACAGATTATATTACCATTTACCTAAACACAAATTATATTATCATTATATTACCATTTACCTAAACACAGATTATATTACCATTTACCTAAACACAGATTATATTACCATTATATTACCATTTACCTAAACACAGATTATATTACCATTTACCTAAACACAAATTATATTATCATTATATTACCATTTACCTAAACACAGATTATATTACCATTTACCTAAACACAGATTATATTACCATTATATTACCATTTACCTAAACACATATTATATTACCATTTACCTAAACACAAATTATATTACCATTTACCTAAACACAAATTATATTATCATTATATTACCATTTACCTAAACAAAGATTATATTACCATTTAACTAAACACAAATTACATTATCATTATATTACCATTTACCTAAACACAGATTATATTACCATTTACCTAAACACAAATTACATTATCATTTACCTAAACACAGATTATATTACCATGTACCTAAACAAAGACTATATTACCATTTAACTAAACACAGATTATATTACCATTTACCTAAACACAAATTATATTATCATTATATTACCATTTACCTAAACACAGATTATATTACCATTTACCTAAACACAGATTATATTACCATTATATTACCATTTACCTAAACACAGATTATATTACCATTTACCTAAACACAAATTATATTATCATTATATTACCATTTACCTAAACACAGATTATATTACCATTTACCTAAACACAGATTATATTACCATTATATTACCATTTACCTAAACACAGATTATATTACCATTTAAATAAACACAAATTACATTATCATTTACATAAACCCAGATTATGTTACCATTTACCTAAACACAGATTATATTACCATGTACCTAAATGCAGAAAATATTAACCATTGTAGCTAAATACAGGCCGTATTATCATTGTACCTAAAAACAGCTCATATTACCATGGTACCTAAATACAAATTATATTACCATCTACCTAAATACAGATCATATTACCATTGTATCTAACAGCAGATCATATGAACATTTTAATTAAATATATATTATATTACCAGAAACCTAAATACACATTATGTTATCATTTACCTAAATACTGATAATTATTACCATTGTACCTAAATACAGACCATATTACCTTTGTATCTAAATTCAGGTCATATTACCATCTACCTAAATACATGCCATATCATCATTGCACTTTAACACAGAGCATATTATCACTGCACTTTAACACAGATTATATCAGCATTGCACTTTAACACATCATATTAGCATTGCACTTTAACACAGATCATATTAGCATTGCACTTTAACACATCATATTAGCATTGCACTTTAACACAGATCATATTAGCATTGCACTTTAACACAGATCATATAAGCATTGCACTTTAACACAGATCACATTAGCATTGCAATTGTATCTTCTTATTAAGACAATAATTTAGTGAATAGATATGATGTGAATTTGAAAGAATTGATACTGTAGATTTAAACTTTCAAGATAGTTTTTTTGAATGACCTGGCAAGTCAATGAAAATAGTAACTATATAGATACTATTCCATTCCAATTGCTACAGTACATTTGGATGAGAGAACCAAAAAAATAGCAAGCTTCAATTTTTCATTGACTTAGACTTGAAAAAAAGCAGCATAGTGAGAGTAGGATATACATGGGCAAAGCACACTGATTCCAAAATCTATTTAAAGCAATCTTTGTATGGTATGGGACATTAGTGTATAAATACATGTTTAACTTAACCTTAACCATTGTTGACAAAAGAAACCACAACCTTGCAGTCAGAATGATTGATTCATATTTATTACCTTTGATAAGGTAGGCAGAACTAAGATAATAATCGCAGCTATAAACCTATTATTGAGGTAAGAAGGAGACTTTAACTATATTAACTGAGATATCAATATTTGGAAATATTCACCTTGTATATATCGTATATATCAATGTAACAAACTGATAATCAGCAGGGCAATGCTAGTTTTTAACTAACCTTTTTACATTTGACTCTCAATGTTTCTTTGTCATCGGCAAACAAAAACGAGACAAGACAGTCGATAAGCACAAAAAAACATTGAAATTACAAAACATTTAAATTACTATTTCTAATGTAATTAAAGGTTGAAAATGTTTGATGTTTTTCCTGGTTTGCTTCAACTAGACTGATGATGTGTTAAACTATGTGTAACATCCAAGATTTTAAAGCATTAGATAACATTAGAAATAGTGTTCATAATCTCACTGTAATAATATGTAACATTACCTCATTCTTAATAGTAAATAATATAATCTCATTGTAATAATAGATAATCTCACTGTAATAATAGATAACATTCAATTGTAATAAAATATTACATATACACACATCTCATTGTAATAATAGGTAAAATCACCTCATTCTTAATAATAGGTAACATAATCTCATTGTAATATAGATAACATAATCTCATTATAATAATTGATAATGTAACCTACTTGTAATAATATATAACATAATCTCATTGTAATAATAGACAACATACACATTATAATAATAGACACCATAATCTCATTGAAGTAATGGATAATATAACCTACTTGTAATAATAGATATGGTAATCTCATTGTAATAATAGATTACATAAACTCATTGTAATAATAGATAACATATACACATTATAATAATAGATAACTTTATCTCTTTGTAATAATTGATAATATAACCTTCTTGTAATAAATAGATACCATAATCTCATTGTAATAATACAGAACAACCTTATTGTAATAATATATAACACACACATTATAATAATAGAATACAAAATCATTGTAATAATTGATAATATAACCTTCTTGTAATAATAGATAAGATAATCTCACTGCAGTAATAAATGACAATCTGACTGTAATGACAGATAACATATACACATTATAATAATATATAACATAATCTCATTGTAATAATAGATAACATAACCTCTTAATAACAATAGAAAGGTTAAGTATGTAGACAGTACTTATATAAATGGCAATGACTGATTAACATAACCTCTTAATAACAATAGAAAGGTTAAGTATGTAGACAGTACTTATATAAATGGCAACGACTGATTAACATAACCTCTTAATAACAATAGAAAGGTTAAGTATGTAGACAGTACTTATATAAATGGCAACGACTGATTAACATAACCTCTTAATAACAATAGATAGGTTAAGTATGTAGACAGTACTTATATAAATGGCAATGACTGATTAACATAACCTCTTAATAACAATAGAAAGGTTAAGTATGTAGACAGTACTTATATAAATGGCAACGACTGATTAACATAACCTCACTGATTTCCATTATTAAAATATTTTAAATCTATCTTATAGTACAGAAGATGAAGTTTTATGTCAGAAAGCAAAACAGTCTTTATAAATGAATGATTTCATGATCTTTTGATGAAATTTAATTGGATTAACTCTCAGATTTAAGCAATAAAAAGTACTGAAATCTGGTTTCGCACATTGAAGATCATACAAATATGTTTGTCCATTTTTAAAAATGCAAACCATTTATTACAAATACATTGTTATTTACAGTTAATGTCGAAATTTATTGCAATGAAATGAAAATGAAGCCAATCTGACGTGCAATATAGCCTACATGATGCCTGGAAATAATGCCGGTCTGAAGTACACTGTGATCAGCATGTCATCCGTCATAGAAATTTTATGCCTACTTCTCTCAATGAACCACACGAGGTTCACACTAAAGATATGTTATTGGGTCTATTTGGTCATCCATCATAGAAATTTTACGCCTACTTCTCTCAATGAACCACACGAGGTTAACACTAAAAATATGTGATTGGGTCTATTTGGTCATCCATCATAGAAATTTTATGCCTACTTCTCTCAATGAACCACACGAGGTTCACACTAAAGATACGTTATTGGGTCTATTTGGTCCTAAATGGAAAAGATGTCAATCTGGACAGCTTGAAAATCTTACATTTTGTTTCCTGAATGGATAGTCATAGTGATATAGGGATTTCACATGACATTTCATATGACAATTAGTTGATCCTAAATAAAAATTGTGCAAATCAAGCCTCCAATATAGCCGCCATCTTGAAAATGTCATTACTATAGTCTGATAATACAAACCCGTTTTTTTTTAACCCCCTACCGATTTCATTACGAGAACGTTTAATGCGATAAAAAGTGCACAGAACTAAGTCAATTGAATCATTGATTTATAATTTCTAACCTGACTGTGACCAGAATGGCGCTAATACTGGCAATCCCTGCACCATTTCATGCTTAACGGACTTTCCATACTAACATGGTGCCATATTGCGTACACTATAGGCTAGTTTATTCCCATCAGCCAACATAATTACTTAGTTCGTTTGGAATTATATCCCTCTGCATACATGAACATAGAAATTAAACTGCTTGTTAAATCCACATGAAAAGCATAGTTGTCCCTTTCCTTTGCTTGAATCGAAATTGTAAATATCCGGAGCAGACGACTTATGTATGTACATGTGTAGTCGTGAAACACCCCTTTGCTGAAAATGGACTTGTCCAGAAACTGGAAATGGATCCGAGCATGTCCATCTATCGCACTGAAAACTTCCGTTAAGCATGAAACGCGCATAAGATGACGGTGTTAGGGCCTCTCTACTCACAGTCAGGTTAGAAACCATAAATCAATGAATGAATTGACTAAGTTCCTTGAACTTTTTATCACATTAAAGGCTTCCATTATTTAAATCGGTAGGGGGGTACAAACAAACGGGTTTGTATTATCAGACTATAGTTCTCTTAAAGGCATACTGTTATTGTAACATGATTGTCCATAAAACACATCTCATTATATCTCTTAAAGGCATAATGTTTTTGTAACATGATTGTCCATAAAACACATCTCATTATATCTCTTAAAGGCATAATGTTTTTGTAACATGATTGTCCATAAAACACATCTCATTATATCTCTTAAAGGCATAATGTTTTTGTAACATGATTGTCCATAAAACACATCTCATTATATCTCTCAAATGCATACAGTTATTGTAACATGATCGTCCATTAAACACATCGTGTTATATCTCTTAAAGGCTTACTGTTACTGTAAGATGATTGTCCATAACACACATCTTGTTATATCTCATGAAGGCATGCAGTTATTGAAACATGATTGTCCATAACATATCTCATTATATCTCTTAAAGGTATACTGTTATTGTAACATAATTGTCCATAAAACACATCTCATTATACCTCTTAAAGGTATGCTGTTATTTTAACATGATTGTCCATTAAACACATCTCATTATATATCTTAAAGGTATGCTGTCATTGTAACATGATTGTCCATTAAACACATCTCATTATATCTCTCAAAGGTATGCTGTTAATGTAACATGATTGTCCATTAAACACATCTTGTTATATCTTGGTAGGCATAAATGAAAATGATACTGATGCAATGTACCATAATTTAATTAATCTTGTAAAAGCAACTTTTTTCCAGAACAGATGGTCAACCAGACATAATTTGTTACGTACATCTTGTATGCAATGTTTCTGTAATAAATGATGCTGATAGAATCTTCAAAAGGGTTGCCCTGAGGGTAAACCTGAAAATCTTTATAAAGCTATATCCAGTGAATAGATGGTTGTATTGACATATGGGGTTTAGCTAGTTGTAATAAAGTTGTGTTTTCAATAAAACACTCTTGCAGTACATAGCTAGTTCTAATAAAATGTTGCTTTCATTAAAACATTATATCAATATATACATAGTTCTAAAAAATGGTGTTTTTATTAAAACATTGTATCCGTACATAGTTAGTAGTGATAAGAATAGTGTTTTCATTAAAACATTGTAACAAGTCATAGATCTTAAAAATGGCTTTTTTACTATGAAAAAACTTTAGCATTACATTTTAAACACTGTGCTTATCTTACCACCAACATGCTGCTATAGCGATCTCACAATATTGTCATCTCTACTCTTCTTGCATGAATGGCAGCACTGAAAAGGGGTTGTCATTAAATCTTGCAATATGACTAGGTTTTGTATTGGTATAATTGTAACTAAAATTGGGTATTCGTCATTATTAGTGTCAAACAGGAACTAACCAAATTTGGTATGACAACTATTTTCTTATGTTTGAGAAACCTAATTTGGCAACACAGCTAACTTGAGATAACAAGTTTATAGGATATAATACTATTTATCATTACCTTTGACCTAAACACTGATGATATTAATTAAAGATCTTTGATCTGTTCAGTGTATGTCAAATTATAACCAGATCCTACATTTGAATGAATCTGTAATATCTTTTGGAATAAAAAAATATCTATATAAGATGTATCATTCATGGAATAAAAACAAACCTATATAACATGTATCATTCATGGAATAAAAAACAAGTCTATATAACATGTATCATTCATGGAATAAAAACAAACCTTTATAACATGTATCATTCATGAAATAAAAACAAATTTAGATAGCAGGTATCTTTCATGGAATAAAAACAAGTCTATATAACATGTATCATTCATGTAATAAAAACAAACCTATATAACATGTATCATTCATGGAATAAAAACAAACCTATATAACATGTATCATTCATGGAATAAAATCAAATCTAAGATAACATGTATCATTCATAGAATAAAAACAAACCTATATAACGTGTAACATTCATGGAATAAAAACAAATCTATACAACATGCATCATTCATGCAATAAAAACAAATCTATATAACATGTATCATTCAAATCTATATAAACAAATCTTTATAACAAGTATCATTCATGGAATAAAAGCAAATCTATACAATATGAATCATTCATGGAATAAAAACAAATCTATATAACATGTATCGTTCATGAAATAAAAACAAATCTATATAACATGTATCATTCATGGAATAAAAATAAATCTATATAACGGGTATCATTTATGGAATAAAAACAAATCTATAAAACATGTATCATTCAAGATGGTCCTCGGATTTGTCTTCAAACTAAATTATACAAATCCCTACTTACCTGTTGTGCTATCATGATTACAAGCCAATAAAGCTACAAATCCCTACCTACCTGTCTATTGTAATATCATGATTACAAGACAGTAAAGCTACACATCCCTTCCTACCTGTCTGTTGTTATATCATGATTACAAGCCAGTAAAGCTACACATCCCTACCTACCTGTCTGTTGTGTTATTATGATTACAAGCCAGTAAAGCTACACATCCCTATCTGTCTGTTGTGCTATCATGATTACAAGCCAGTGAAGCTACAAATCCCTACCTACCTGTTGTGCTATCATGATTACAAGCCAGTAAAGCTAAATAACTACAGCAAGATCACTGACTTCAAAATCAGGGTTGGTCCTAATATTCATCATTTTAAAAGACGAAATGGTTTTTGTTTTTTATTTCTCTAAAACCTTGTTAGCCAGTAGAACTCGAGTTCCATCTTGGGGCTCATGGCAGACTATACAGTTTTGAAAATTTAATAATATGCATGTGTGTTTTTGACAATGTATGTTTGAAATGTATATTTTCTGCTGGTTAATTTCATTGACTTCATTATTAATGAAACAAATCATAGTTTTCATTGTCCTTAGATACATTCTGACCTAACTTGGTGTCACTAAATCACGATAATAATAATAATAATAATAATGAGGACATTGTATAGCGCCTAATCTTTAGAAGCTCTAAGTGCTTTACAACATTAGACAACACCTATAAGATAAAAATCATATACTGATATGATTACAAAAACAAACACCATGAAATTAGAAAACATTAAAAAAACTTGATGAGAATATTTAAGGTAGGAAACATTAGCAGCAGGAAGGGCGAACCCTACAAACTTTAGAAGGTTCCAATTGCCAAAATAGGTTTTGCACAAAAAGGATTAAAATAACGAAAAATAAACCACACAAAAAACCAGCTAACCGCGTTGAGGATTTCGGAGTTCGTCTCAAAGTTAGTTGGGTTTTTTTTTCGTTATTTTTAATCCTTGTCGTGGAAGGCCTATTTTGTGAAATTGAACCAACTCGTTGTCGCGCCCTCCCTGCTGCTAATCATCCAAAAATTTTATCAAGACCCACGCCCCCCTCTCTGCTGCTATTAATTAAAAATTGTTGTATTAAAAAATGGTTCATCCAGAATCCTACACCGCTAGATTAGCTAGAGAGCGACTAGAAGCGATCAAAAAATTTGTTCCTGTTAGAGGCGAATTTAGAAACAAAACTTACAAGCGCGACAAGAAGCACAAGTTGAATATGCAGCAGAAACAGTTTAAACCCATCACTGCGGTTACTGGAGAAGTCCTAACTGCTATTAGGGGACCTAAAAAAGAGCCAGGGGAAAAACAAGAAAGTCTTTTTCAGGTATTAAAAGAGACCGTTGGAAAAATACCTGTAGCTCAGCCTCAACTTGAAGGTGAAGAAACGCCTGAAGACGCTATATAGCCACGTTTGGTGAGTTTGCTGCCGAATATTTTCCTTTCAAAGATCAATTTTTAAAAACTGAATACGCTAAAAAAGTAAATCGTAGTACATGGAACGATTGGGTGTTTAAAATAAATCAAAATGTTGATTCTATAAACAAAGAGGATATTAATTATAAAATGTATTCAGCAGGAGCAATAACCTATCATAAAACACTAAAAGAACAAAGGGAGCAAGAAAAAGAACAGCAACAAAAAGAAAGAGAACAAAAACCAAAAAAAAGGAAACAAAAACGAGAACAAAAACAAGAAGAAAGGGAACAAAAATGAGAACAAAAACAAAGAGAAAGGGAACAAAAACAAAAGAAACCAAAACACCAGCCAGATCTCTCCTATCAACTTCCTCCTCCGCTGCAACAAACGGAGAAAGAGACGCATCATCCAGATGAGGATAAAGACGAAGAATTTTACAATCCGATTCAGGAAGATGTTCTTAAAACATTAAGAGTTCTCGATGATGAACCAGATGCTACTGGTAATGGCTAGGGAAGTAATATTATTTGTCCTGATAATATCCTCAATGATGTGCAACGGTTAGAGGTTCTCATAGGAGGTAAACGAGCTGGAAATAACTCACTAGAAATAACTAATGAAGCATCTGATAATTGTCGACGATTATTTCAAGGTGGTATAATGGATATTGGTGTTTACTGAGAACTTATTGATGAACTCGTTGATGGTTATCATAGTGACTAATTGTTAAACAATAGTAAATAAAATAAAATGGTCATGTATAATAAACACTACAGACCCGTACAGGTCAGAGCAGTAAACTCACGATTACCAATCTATAGAGCAACTTACGGAGATGGGCTTGGTGATGTTGTTCAGGGGTTATTCGCGGGGTTAGCACCAAAAGTAGGGCCTCTTGAAAAACAATTATCAATGAAGGCTATTAATGTTGTCGGTGAAAAAGCTCCTGGTGCAATCGTCGATGTTGCTGGTAAGGCGTTCTCGGCGATCAAAGAAAGACTATCACGATTAATAAGACGAAAGTCACCGCCACAGTAAAATTGTCGAGCACTGAAGTTATGCCCGCAAATGTTAGCAAGGTAGTAAATCAAGCTGCAAATCAGAAATTAGCAGAATTGGTTAATGAAGCAGAAAAAAGAAATATAACAGCAAATTTGATCGCGTGTAGTGGACTTCATGTTAGACGACTATAATTTAGATTATGGCAATTGTAATAAAATGTTTAAATATATATCCGACACAGCATTTGACATAAATGAACCAGTCCCCAGGTATAAATCAGTACGTGATTATCAATTTTATTCCTATGATGCTAAAAACCCAAAGGAACGGAAACGTATCGAACTTCAAGTTCATGATACAAGTAGATATTTCTTGCCCGCTGAGGCTTTTATTGAAGTAGAAGGTGAACTTGTAAAAATAGATGATAGTGCCTACGCAGCTAATGACGAAGTTGGTTTTGTCAATAAAGGCATCATGACATTGTTTAGTAGCGCTACATACATGATTGATGGAAAAAATATCGAATCAGTTCAGAATGATGTCGATGTTGATACAACAATAATTGGTCTAGCAAGATATTCTGATGATTACACAAGATCAGCCGGTCCAAGGATATTACCGACAGAGCTGATCATGTTCAATATATCAAATTACGGACACCACAAAATATTGCATCTGATCCCCAACCGCCTGATAGCCCTGAACATGAGGCTAGACCAGGTGCTGCTTTTGATATTAAAAAAGTGTTAGCCCAACTTACAACTTAGGATTTGCAACACGCCGAGCAATGTTGGATGGAGATCGTAGAAATTTTTCATGTCAAATTCCACTGTCTCACATCTTCGGATTTTGCAGAGATATTAGAAAGGTCATCTTTGGAGCTAAACACACAATTGCGCTCGTAAGAAAAGGTGATGATAATGATGCAATATGGCGAGATGCTGGTGTTGGTGCTGGTGTGGTAAAAATAACAAAACTTTCACTGTGGATGCCAGTATTAACTCCATCAATCACAGAAGAACAGAATTTTTGTCTTTTATGAATCAAGGTCTTAAAACATTACTATCATGGCATGCAGTAACCAAGCATATGACTCAAGGTAGTGTTGGAGATGTATTCACATGGCATATTTCATCACAACAAAATGTTTCTGCACCACGACATATTTTTGTTGCGCTGCAACATAGTAATCGGATAGGTAATCAGGAACGTTCACATATGATATTTGACAAATTCGGCGTTAAAGAGGTTTCGTTGAGAATAAAAGGACATCAAGAACCATCAGAAGATATATTATTAAGTTTCAGAGATAATCATGTGGCACACGCATATCATCGCTTGTTGACACTCTTGGCACGTAATTTAAATATAGATACTGGGCCGCAAATATCACAGTTAGATTTTACAAATCGGTATCCGATTTATTACTTTTCACTGGAGCATGTCGTTGATGTACACTTCAGAGCTAAAGTAACAGAACCGCCAGGTGGTGATGTTAATTACAGAGCAATCGCGGTTATACTCTCTGACAAAGCAATGTTACTTGAAGGTGGCAGTGGCCGAATGAGAGTCGTTGATGCCCCAGTGGAAAGCATGTAGACAATTAGATCAATCGCGTTTATTACACTGGACAACAAATTTTTACAAAAGTCATGTTACTGAAATAAAATTAGTCAATTCTTATCAATTTTTATGTGCTGAACACGAATATGACAGTCAAATTGCAAAATTGGCTCTAGTTTTTTTGTAATCTGCAAGAAATTAATGTTTACATAACGAAATGCATTCCAATAGTAAAAGGTCAACTGTAATAGCCTACCTATAAAAAATCAAGTCATTGACTACATCTTAGATTTCTTCGCCTGTCTCTTGTACAGCTGTTCGGAAGCATCTCTGAGGAGTGTCCAGCAGTAGTCAGCCAGCATTGTAGTGGACCATTTTCCCTGGTATCTTTGTTCCATTGTTGCGATATCTTGATGAAAACGTTCGCCGTGTTCATCACTAACAATACCACAGTTGCTAGGAAAGAAATCCAAATGGGAATGAAGGAAGTGAATCTTTAGAGACATATTGCAGCCAAGTTTCTTATACTTCATCAACATGTCTTCTACTAGTTCCTTATAGTTTTCTGCCCTAACATTTCCGAGGAAGTTTGTAGAAACTAGGCGAAAAGCATTCCATGCTTGTTTCGCGTCACCTTCCAGCAAGTTGTTGAACCGGTCATCTTTGAAAAGCTCTCGAATCTGAGGACCCACAAAAACTCCCTCTTTAATCTTTGCTTCGCTGAGTCGAGGGAATTTTTCATGCAGGTATCGGAATGCTGGCAAAGTCCGGTCAATGGCTTTCACGAAGTTCTTCATCAAACCTAGTTTGATGTGAAGGGGTGGTAGCAAGATTTTCTGAGCCTCAACCAGAGCTGGGTGTTGGATATTCTTCTCTCCAATGGCTACATTCTGCCTGTGAGTCCATTCCTTCCTCATGTAGTGCATTTCCCTTGCTCGGCTATCCCACTCGCATAAGAAACACATGTATTTTGTATATCCTTGCTGCAGTCCCATTAAAAGGGCAACTACCTTCAAATCACCACAGAGGTGCCAGCTGTACTTGTTATACTCAATGGAATTCAGTAGCTGCCTTAAGTTATCGTATGTCTCTTTCATGTGGACAGCATACGCTACTAGAATAGATGGAAGAATGTTTCCATTGTGCAAAAGCACAGCCTTGAGACTCAGTTTCGAAGAGTCCACAAATAGTCTCCATTCTTGTGGGTCATGAGTGATTTTTAAAGCATTCATGAGGCCCTCAATATCGGAACAGAATATCAGATTACTTTCCTTTCTGAAGAAAGGCTCCAATTGCTGGTGGCGCTTTCGATATGCAGTAATTGTGACATCTTCTTCTAGAAGATTCCATTGTTGGAGTCTTGATCCTAGCAATTCTGCCTTGTTCTTTGATAAGTCCAAATCACGAATCAGGTCATTTAGTTCTTCCTGTGTTATTCTGTGTGGGGTTGATGATGCACCACAGTGAAAATCTGGATCACTGCATGCTGATGGACCAGGAGAAGAACAGGTCGACTCACCTTTGTCTTCGTCAGATGAATCAAGAGAATATTCTGCTGGAGGTTCTGGAATAGGAAGTCCCTCACCATGTGGAACTGGTCTCAATGCAGACGGAATGTTTGGGTAGACTATTCTCGACTTCTTTCGCTTCGTTATTCCGCCGGAAAGAGGAGGAACCAAGCAGAAGTAACAGTCATTTAGGTGGTTGCTTGGCTGTCTCCACACCATTGGGACTGCAAACGGCATTGATGACCTTTTGCAATTCAACCACTGTGAAAGCTGTGTTGTACATGTAGCACAGCATATATGCGGAGCCCAAGGCTTGTCTTGGTCACCAACCTTGCATCCGAAGTAAAGATGATATGCCTTCTTCACTTGAGAATTGATACTTTTCTTCTGGTTGGCAAATGTCACTTCCCCACAAATATAGCAAAAATTGTCCGCGGTATTAACACACTTTCGAGGCATTACTGTTCTTTATTGTACGTAAATGGATAAAATAATAAGTTTTATGTAACAGTAGCTTGAACTGTCTCGCACAACGTCTAAAATATTTTAAATGCTGAACCTATCTGATTGGGCTTTATATAGTACACTGCTTACGTCAGCTTCAGCAGCCGCCTGGCATTAGTATAATAGGCCTACACATGTATAGTACACTGCTGACGTCAACTTACTTAAGCAGCCGCATGGCATTAGTATTGCATTGCATCAGAAAATGATGCAATCAACTGTGGATGATGTGAGCATGATGGTATTATGCAATGTTACATCATTATTCCGGATGTTGCTGCAGTCCTACTGGAGAAATTTACACAGTGAAACATAGAAAATGAGGTATATGAATATCTTCAAAACGAGAGCCAATACAAATTTTTCACGGTTATATTCGTGTTCGGCACACCAAAATACTACAGATTAGGGCCTTTTCAAGTCAGTAATGATTTCACTGTTGACCAGTGTTATAAAAATGTCATACAGTCACGTTAATGTCACTCTGACTCCCGGTCAGATGAAAAAAATTACAATCGAGAAACGCAAGTGTATGTGGGGCAACAATAACGCTAAAACAGGATCAGATCGCTAGTGGTGGTTCAAATAAACTATCACTAACCAAGACTCAACTAAAATATTTAAATAAAGCACTAAAATCAAAAACCGGAGTTCAACGTAATTTCTCACCAAATGCTATCAAAGATATAGTTAAAACCGGTGGCATATTTCCACTTCTCGCAGCGTTACCAGCAATAATCGTCGCTGCTGCTCCAGCCGTAGCAAAGGCAGCTGCGTTAGGTGCTGTTGGAGCCGTTGGTGGAATGGCATTAAAGAAAGCAACTGGGAGCGGATATAAAAAAGGGAAGAGGTCTAAGACTTCCAGGAACTCCACCCTCATGGTACCCAAAACGTTTTTCGAGATGAAACCAATGTCAAATTTTGATTTACTCGATGCCGCTAAACAATTAAATATAAAATATTTCAGAGGTGTATTTATGCGAAATCAGTTACCAAGGCAACCGAATATCAAAGAAACAGGAATTATTAATCTCGATAACAAAAACGGTCCTGGAACTCACTTGGTTGCTTACGCGATTGATCCACGTGGAATTATGTATTTCGATTCGTATGGGTTAGCACCGCCAGTCGAATTTCTAAAATACGTCAATGCAGCGCAAAGCACCTCGAGCACAGAGTATTCCAGTTTGGTACTCAACGTTACCAACACAAACATTAACCGACCCACCAATATGTGGTCGTGAAGTAATTAATGTACTTGATGCGATATCGAGATCAACCAAACCACCTCAAAAAGTTGTACACGATACACGAGTATACCGCAGATTTAAACAATCCTTAAATGAATAATGGTTGATATCTACGGAAGATCTCTCAGCGAAACAAAGACAAAAAAATGAGATGATATCGATTTATCAAAATATGCAGCTAAAGATGACATCGATAATCTTTTAAACCTGACCGGGATAGATCCAGATGAGGTTGTTATTTTTCAGGATAAATATGGTAAGCTAAAAACGAGCAACATCAGATGGAATGATATAGTTCGGCGAGTACCCGGTGCGGTCACGGACAACATTCCTGTGTTTACTGACAGCGGCAAAATCAGAGACTCAAGTATATGAATTGCAGGCATCAGAGATGAAATTGCAAGAAGCGTTGCTAATCGTATAAAAACCGCCAGTGACACAATGACAGGCGAACTCAGCATGAACGGAAACAAGATAGTGGTTTTAAGAGATCAAACATCCCACGAAGAAACAGCGACAAAAAATATGTTGACGTTAACTACAGCACCGTAGATGATAAATTATCCACGTTGCGGGCCGAGTATGACGTTCACGTCTTCGCCTTTGCAAGACTTCGTAGAAACTTTCAAAATACTAATGAAATCGCAGGCGAATTCTTTGGTGATCCGCTGACCGCTGACATGAAACTTTCTGATATCAAAAAAATATTGGACACAACCAGAACAACACTAGAAGATGTCGTAAGTGGGATTCCTGAAATCTTTAACAAAATTAGTCTGATTAAAATTCCAGACAGAGTAACTCCCGGACATATTACGAATATCGTAAATAGAGTATCATCTGGGTTCGCAACATGGTCAAAACAAAATAATACTATCAAATATACCGCAACAGTCACTGGTGTGTATAGACTGTGTTCAGTGCTGCAAAATTTGAGATTTTCACAATATATCCCTGGCGGCATAGCACAGACAAGTTTTCTGGAGTTGTGACTATCATATTAAATAGCGGAACTGAAGAAACATTTATACTGGAAGCAGCTGATAAGAAATTAACCTCAACATCTTACTGGTGGTGTCTGGAATTTGTAGCTGAAACGCCTCAATTGGTCACTGTGTAAAATAATAAATGGCCTTAACAGAGTTAAACACGAAGTCAATGACAGCGTCAACAACAACATTAAACGTCCAACAATATAGATACGATCACGCACGCGAATGGCAATCAGAGTTAAAAACCATCATTGACCAGTATACTTTAAAAGTAAAAAAATACAAGCGGAGTGTAATTGTGTTGGATGCTGTAGTTTATTCAGTATCCGCGTTAGTTGCATCCACCGGAGTAGTATTATCAGCGCTGACCCCGATAATAACCGCAGTAGCAGTAACGATATACGTTTCATCATACGCGGCAATTGCAGGGGTTTTTAATATTATCGCGAACAAGATATCCACGTGCACGAGCACAAAATACCACGACGCAGTTACACGATTAAAAACAGCCACAACAGCATATTCTAAATTGTCGTCGTTGATATCATCAAGCCTCAGCGATGAAACGATATCAGATTCCGAATTTGCGTTAATGGTTACGAAATACGATGAAGTCATTGGTAACAATTTAGAACTTCCACAGTTAAATAATGACAGTACTATTTCAGCAGATAGTCGCAAATACAACTCCGGCAAGAACCACGATGATGACAGTAAGTTCCACCAATCCTGAATTCTGCATTAATTTTCCAACTGCGATTACGGCAAGCAAAATTGCGTAAGTGCGATTGTGAGTATATCACAGCTAGCCAAATATTAGATCAAAATCGTTTGGTGGATTACCAGCAAATAACTCGTTTGTGTTTGCAAATAAAAATAAACCAGATGGTACCCCCGACTGCAACGTCATTGAGATACCAAGCGGGAGCTATCAAATCGAAGAAAATAATGAGGAACTACTGCGCAGAATAAAAGAAATCACAGGGAAAGAATCCAAAATAGCAATAACCGCTCAAGAACCAACACTGTCCTCCGCGTTCGAGATAAACTCTCCAGACTACGTCGTGGATATATATCAAAGTTCGATCAGGTCAGTGTTAGGATGGCCTGATGTCCCACCGGCGGAGAAACCAATACCACCAGAACCTAAAAAGTCTGATTATACCACGGATCAGAAATTTTGTCATGATATTGCCCCATCATACAAACAAGCTCTACTTGATATAAAAACTGCAACACGTAGTAAGTTTGGCTTCGTCATCGGGGGACGTACTTGGTGGCATTTTACTCATGAAATTGGGGTGATTTATTTTGAGATAGCTCAAATTACTGAGTTTTTAAAGACATTATTCATGAACATAAAAAACAACTACAGAGACTACGACAAAGTTTTCAAGAACATATTTTTGATATATCAAGTTCACGCAGTGAAATCATCAAGCGCATTGAGATATTAAATCAACTCGTATCTGACATGGAACATTTTCACCAGCGAGTAATTCAAGTGATAATCGATCATGTTGACGACGACGTAGACAATTATAAGCAGCAATTTTTAATTTCTTTAGAATAAGGAGTGAGGCGGATCTACCGAGTTTTAAATTTCCCGGGTATAACGCAGCTGAGTTAAGAAAATCTGTCAGTGATGTCATTGATGAGTTTCTCCCTGATATACTTACACGGTACAAAGAAATACTGCCACCGGCAACTATCCTCAGATACAACAATGACCCACAAGGAACCGGACGACATGTGTCTCCGGAAATCGTAAATATAACTTCAGTGGTCGCGGTCAATCGTATATGTGACGTAATTGATGGAAGCTATGACGCAGATACAATAATATCAATTCAAGTGCAGCAAGGGTATATTCTTTACTCGTTCACACCGAAACAGCCACCCAGATTTCTTATTGTGCAAGAGCCGATCAATCGCGTCTTCCTGAGATGTCATAATCCGCTGTTATCCAGAATAAATTTCAGACTAACATACCAATCGGGGCACCTTCTAGATTTAAGAAATATAATTGTAAATATTAATTTACTTGTGAAATCCTAACGTGTAAAACACTTCAGGATTTTCGATTAAATCTTACGAGTATTATATACTGTACCAACATGTGAGAGTTTTCATACATGAAAAATAAGCGCTTGAAAACTACATCAAAGAGGTGTTTATGGAGACACCGGTCAACACAGTTGAAATAGTTATTGATGAATACGGTAAGGAAAATTTTTTTATTGACACAAGAACAGTTAGAAAAACTGCGGCGAGAACATTTTTCTCTGATCTCATGTGACAGAGATCAGATTTTAAATTATGCACTCTCCTGCATTAAATCTGATCGGCTTAAGGAAATATTAGATTGATACGAGTAATATTTTTTTGGTTTGCACGATTCTGACTTATAAAAATGTATATTTTTGCCATGTTGTGAACCATCTATTGACTTGCCTCAAACAATGGCGAAAGTGTACAATCATATATAATATATAAAAATGTACACTTTCGCCATGTTGTAAACCATCTATTGACTTGCCTCAAACAATGGCGAAAGTGTACAATCATATATAAAAATGTACACTTTCGCCATCGCTTGAGGCAAATATTATTTAACTCACAAAGTTAAAAAAAAATATTTATTTTTTTTCGTTTTTCTAACTACAGTGTACTGACATTCTACTTTCAATTTCATTTCCATGTCCTTGATTCATTTCCAAGAACAGGTTTAACTTTCGTTTTCGATCGTTTCACAATCTGACATAATTTTTCTCAATTGTCTTACGCGAGTATTAATTACCTTCCTGGCCTCGTATTCGTGAGACAAAGCTGATCTGATTTTTTCGATTGCAAGTGACAGTGGAAGAAATTCTTTCAGTCGCTGTTCCTCTACTGTAGCCAGTGATTGATACAAACCCGTCTGAATTTTCTTCATAAATCTATACTGACCCGGCAGTGTGTATGCTCCGTACTCATTTCTTTGTTGCAGCGTTTCAAAATCAGGAATAATTTTGTCAGGATTTAATTCATCAGATATATTAATTCCGCTTTCTTCTAATTTTTTAATAGCAGAAATTATATCATATATATTTTCGTAATTCATTATACAGTATATTATATATTTAAAATAAAAATATTTTACACAAAAATAAACAGTAGCTACGATGAGCGGTTATCATTTCGATGGGTTCCTCACTGGCCTGTGTGTCTTTCATGGAATCCTTTGTTTAAGACTTTTGTCTTTTTTATCAGAGACCTTCCTTATTGTCTTCTCAACATCCCATGACTGTTTCTTTTTGGCCTCATTCTTTCTGAATGTTTTGTTTTGTGGAAACCCAAAGTGATTTAGAGCTTATGCATCCACGCTACTGTTTATTTTGGGTTGTCACAAACATACTTCCAGCGAATGTTCTAAGCGAAACGAAATGTTAGAATATTCAGAAGGCTGTCCGTGCAATTCAATTTTATGTACATCCCCCCAAGATTAAACCGCGGGTGAGGAAAACGTCCTCATCACGTGTTTAAGTGATGAGGGGGATGTACACGTGGGCTGCGCTCCCAACTTATATAGAAAAACGCTATTATTCGGGACCGCCGAAAATATGCCTGTTACGAGACTCGAACCGCTGACCCCCAGAATGAGAATCAGCCGCGTTAGTACTACGCCATACTTCCTGTCTGCTAGTATATATTTCAGAAATTATTATTTAGTTAACCGTTGATATTTCGCTGAATTTTAATTCTGAATTTTAATTCTAACCACTAATTTCGATTCCGAATATTACCCGTGAAAAAAAGTCCGCCTGTACATTTTCTGATTATATTCAACGCGGAAGTATTAACCTTACAGGTGCAGTGTGTACACAATTAAGACGATTAACACCACGAAACTATGTGGTTGTAAAACAATAACTGTATACATTTCTGCTGATCTGAATGATATATTACCTGTAAAGGTAATGACATGTGTTGCACAATATCGAGGGAGTGTTGCGCAAATCTCAAGGGAGGGAACCAATTGCATGACATATGGCTAACGGAGTTATCTCCCTTAAATAACGCTGAAATTTACATAAAAAGCCTTGGATTTTAGCGAAATACAAACAAAAAAAGTTGAATCAAACACAGCAACCTACATCTAACAATAATGAAAAGTAATAATCTGATTATATTTTTTAGAGAGGGCTGATTTGTACATTTTTTCTGTGACTTTTCGTACTGAAGGCACACAAATATCAAAATACTTGCCAGCTGCATACATCGAATGAAATATCTTTTCGTTTGTATCTAGATTTATGGATACAACTGTCTTGGCGCTCCTATCATGACAGCCAGTGTTTCCAAATTCACAATTCTGGCTTTGTGTGACAATTCTCAGATTAGATAAAGAATTATCGGTTTTTTTATTGTTGATATGATCGATCTCAAGACCATCTTTGATCTCTCCAAAGACACATTCGAATACGAATCGATGGTTGTAGTGATACTTCTTGCCACCAGCAGTAAAATGGAAATAACAAGCGTTATTAACAGTTCCAAGTGGTTTTTTCAACCTAGAGTGTCTAACTACACTATCACGATTCGCTTCATAATTCTTAATAGTAGAATGTCTGACAAATTCTTGGTTCATTTATATGATAATGTCATTTGTGTAAATCATAATTTGTCTGAGAACTTAGTTATGTAATCAAGCTATTATTTCAGCACGTCACTGATATTTTTTATTATAATATCTCTTAAGTTCGCGATATCTCTTTCCACCACAATTTGCACACAACTGTGTTTTACTCCTGACTCCAACACCACATCGTAGACACAGTATTGGTCCTAAACTCCCTTTACGGACGCACTGTGAATATTGCCCGCAGAATTCTTTCCTGCAGGATTTATTACAAGGGGTTACATATCCCACCTTAAACCATTTGCACTTATTTCTCGTTTGAGACATCATATATATATATATATATATTTATATATATAACATTTTTATTTAAATATATGTTTTAATTATAACATGCAGGAGTTTGAGAGATTGTCCAGGATCAAACCCTGGAAAACTTTCATTTTTGATCTTGACAACTAACCCCTAACTTGCGGAGACGAGCTCTGACTAATCTGATTAATGTTATCAAAAATGCCAAAACAGAATTTCGTGATGACGGGGCATCTCACACGTGGTCGACATTTAAATTTATACGCGACGACTCTGTCAGGGACGCTACAATGAGCGATACACGAGCGACAACTATCATTAACTACCTCGATAATCGAAAATATTTTTCAAAATAAAATTTATTGTGTTTTCGGATTGTGACACTTGGATAATCCGTGACAAATATGATCATGTCCTTGCTAATGGGAAAACTGTCATGCTGAGTAAAGATCCCAAACCAATAGCGCTGACTGGGATTGATAATTCATATTACGCTCGAGCGTATCCTGTAACATAAGTTATTTATGGAGTCTATCCGATAAATGAAAACCCAGCGTTGATAAGCTGGCGCCGATGAAATTATAAAAAATAAATTGTGTAGCTGAACGAGTAACAGAACATTTTACAAATGCGATGCGTGGAAACGGTCTAACGGTGTTTCGACGTGAAAAAAGAAACAAATGGGCTGAACAGGTCAAGGATACAGGAGCTACAATAAATGATGTTGCCGAGTTATTAAAGACATTAAGATTCCCAATAACTGTAAAAACAATAACAGGGGAAGTATTATACGAATCGAAATATAATCGGAACGGAACTCCAATAAGTATCATTGATCATAACGCTCACGCTTGGACCAGAGCAGTCACAATATTTCCACGAGATCGAACTGTAAGATTTTACCCAGAGAACTCTGGAAGAAACATGTTCGATGTTATTAATGAGATAGGTTAAAACGATCCTGTGTCAGTGTGGTTATTTAAAAGTTCAGATGATGAAAAATATGATCAATTTGTACGCGTTAACGGTGAAATATACCGTAAAGAATCTCTTTATGAGGCAATGAGAAAACTTGCGCAAAGATACTCAAAAGATATTAAGCAATTATTAAAATATTGTTTCACTGTTCCATCTGTTGCAGCCCACGCTACCAGAGTGAGACATTCGTGGAAGCCAACCCTAAGTGAGTTTCTCGATGATGTACAATTAAGTTGTTGTGAGTACGGACACGGCGGATTTTGGAATACCAAGCACAATTACAAGGAAATGATATTAGTTGATATGGCTGCGTGTTATCCTGGAAGTTTTCTCGGGATGGGAGAGTGTTCTGAATACTTTAAAAGATTTGGACACCCCACGAACTCGATGACACGAGTGGCCATTAATGGACCATTACCCAATTTTGACCTGACAGGATTCGCTCGTGTAGTGTCATTCGAAATGGCTAAGGGTCTTCATGTTATTGCTACGTTTGGTTTGGTAGACATTTTTCAGAAAAACGCAGGGCACCAATAGTGCTGTTACGGTATATGCTTGATCGTAAAATACTGATATCGTTGACGGTCATTGAGGCAATTATATCATATCGGGCACAGACTGAAGTTTGGTTACCAACATCTGAATTAGTTGATTGCGAAAGTGATGATTACAGTACATTAATCGCCAATCTCAAAGAGAAAAGAACCGCAAAAGATCTCGGTAGAAGAATAATTGGTAAATTTACTCAAGGTGGTGCATATGATCATAAACGACATTATGCACGACTAATTATGGACGATGCTGAATACGATTTTATAATCGCCGATGCAGCTGCTAGAGATATATTTGTAAGTCGAGAAAACGCTTTTTTATCTGACGGAACCCGGCTGGGTATGATTGTAAGTTATACTGATGGCGAGTCACCTCAGTATATTCATTTAAGATTTTCAATGCTAGCTTATGTTTCTATAAATTTATTATCGATGATAAATAGTTTTCCTGACACTGCAGTTAGAGCTGCAACGGATTCGTTTTACATCAATAAGAATTACTTGAATATGGTAACTCGTTTTACAACCACTGATAAATCATGGGGTTTGACAGAATAAAAGAAGAAATGGTATATGATTATTCCGAATCCGCAGATGTTGAAATCAAAGACAGTTATTATAAATCTGAATTATCGGAAATGTCGAGTGCGCCATCTGTGTGCGATCCATTATCCAAACACAAAACTGTTTATCTCAACGGACCTGGGGGTTCTGGTAAGACGACTCGAGCAATCGAATTATTTAGGAATTCAGATATGGTCGTACTAACACCTACACACAGACTTGCGCGAGAGATGAAACAACGAGGTGTTAAGTCATGCACTTATCACAGCTTTTCAGATAAAAGGGCGACGCATGGACTCCTGATCGAATGGGGGAGAAATATATTCCAAAGATCATTATTTGGTACGAAATATGTACGGTACCGTTAGAAACATTAAAAATATTTCTCGATTGGCAGTTAACGAAAAATACCAGTGATCATGTGTGGCGATCTTAGTCAACCCCACCTTTTGTTGGACCATCTCCACATGATTGGTTAAAAGATTTTGTTGATTATTACGAGGAGATAACTCATGATTATAGAGCGCTTGATGCAAAATTAAACGAGTTTAAAATGTTAATCAGACTACAACCAAAAACAATTCAATGCGAAATTATGCGTAAAATAATTTCAGAGACTTCAATGAGCGACTTTCTGCAAGTGTGGAGACCAAACGACTTGATAGTGGCAAGTAGAAAGATAGTCAGAGAAACACTTCAACAGCGGCTGTTTCAGTTACACAAGAAAAAATTTCCAGCGTTGCCAGTGCCGCTGTGTTATAGATCAGCTGATACACGACTACTAAATATTGATGTTGATATACCAGGACAGACCAAAAAACAGAATTTAGTATTAAATGATATTGTCGCAGTTGATATCAACGCTGTTGAAGATGCTCTACACGCTGATAAATCCCCGTGGACGCTAGGGTACGCAATGACAATCCACTCATCTCAAGGACTGACTATCTCCGATACAGTTGTCTGGATCGTTGATGATCATGTCGAGTGGTCAAATTTAGTTTATCTCGCAGTGTCTAGAGTCAGAAGAATATCTCAACTGCGAGGAATTGTCTTGGAAGAGTCAGTGATCGATGACAACGATAAATGTCAAGTCGATATAATAAGAAAAAAATTAGCTGGTTATAAACAAAGGGACAAAAAATAAACGCGATTTTGACCTTGATGATGAATTTATTATAACACTGAAACAACACCAGAATAATCACTGTGAGAGCTGTAATTCTATAATGCTGTGGCAGTATTCGAGTAATAATCCACGACAATTCACCGTGGACAGAAAATATAATGATCGCGGTCATACACGTGAAAATGTGATGTTGACCTGCCTTGAGTGTAATCGACGTAAAGGTGCTAGTTAAGTGATCGGGATGGTAATTGTGTATCCTCGGGAATTACTTGTAATTGTTCACGTGTAAATCCACGTTGAGGAGCAGTTGAATTCAGTCTGTAGATTGCTGGTCTACCAGTAGATCTTACTATGTTAGATATCTTGTGTGTGGTAATAATCCAGACAGGATCAGTCGCTCTTTTGCTTACCACATTCAAGTTCACCGGGTTCATATAAATATCTTACAGTCACATTACCCATACTGTTATCTAAATAACCGCTCAGCAAGTGTTCGATTAAATCGTTCAACGATTGGCTGATCACGATGAATTGCAGTATGTCCTGGTCTGATGGGGACGTTATGTTTCTTCATCAACGATGATACTGGACCCTGAAATTCTGTGCCAGGTTCAACCTGTAGAAGCTTTGGCCATCGTAGACCACCACGTTGATAAATTCGTTCAAACGCAGAAGCAACTTCAGCAGCTGTCTTTGTCAACAACGGTTCTACCTCTTTGTATCTACTTGCAACATCAACAACAGTTAGCGCGTACTTGTAAGTTTTATGACGTATAGTATCATGAGGTAAAAACAGAATATCGGCCTGATGAACTTCATTAGGAACACTAACATTAAAATGTGCAAAGTTAATTTGTTTAGGCGGTTTGGTTAACTATTTTTCAGCAGTGACACAAGTAACTTTTGCTGCTTCGGCGAGTTTACTAATCGCTGCTCTACCCCTCCAATATCCTCTTGGGGAATAATAAATCGACTCCATTTTATAATCCATTACCAGCACCTAGCGCTAATTTAACTTTCATCGCAGATCTTACTAATCAATTAGCTAATGATTCTCTGAAGTTTTTTTTATAGAATTTTGCGCGTGAATTAATTTCACATCTGCGAGATGTCTGTCTTGTAGATTTTTACTTTTATAAGCTACATCATGAGCGTGACACGCTTTATCAATTTCATTTATTGGATACTCACCTGGTCTTGGTTGATCTTGATCATCAAGTCTTAGATCAAGTCTGGTTCCAGGACCACAGTAAGAGATGTTTTTCTCCTGGATATTTAGCCCACGGAGTTCCCGGTAATTTTGTTAATTTTGCTGCAATATCAGCTCCTCGTTTCTTTTTAAACCACACCGCGTACACTAACCTGTAACCGCTGACCTGATATTTTTGGTTGTAATAGTTGTTAGTGTATCAGTTGGGGTACGCGTCCTGCATTTCACACAATATAAATCCATATTATTTTATATATTTCTATAACATGGAAATCACCGACTTTTCTGCAACAAGAAAACGAGAACCAGTTAAGCATCATGCTACGCTACAAAATTCTATTCGTATGATCGAAACTGGACCATCTGAATCGTTTAAGACACAATTGTTACTTAACTTAATAATGAAATGGATGAGGTGGGATAAGTTGTATTTGGTAGCACCTTCAGCTGATGATCAGCGGTGCTATGATGTACTAAAGGATTTTAACGAAAAAGCAAGATCGTTAAATGAGCACGGCGAGG
The DNA here is from genome assembly GCA_028554795.2 of Sinohyriopsis cumingii. Taxonomy (NCBI): domain Eukaryota; kingdom Metazoa; phylum Mollusca; class Bivalvia; order Unionida; family Unionidae; genus Sinohyriopsis; species Sinohyriopsis cumingii. The sequence continues at coordinate 51,024,660 of CM068825.1, forward strand.
ATGTCATTGAATTTATTACCGACATTAATGATGCACCGAGTGTTGATGATTTAGACGGATTCGTTAATAATTTAGTAGTGTACGATGATGTAATGCTTGATAAACAATCAAACCCTGCTTGGATATTTCCTCGAGGCAGACATAAAAACACAGATGTGATTTATGCAACCCAGCGGTATACACAAATACCAAAAGTGATCAGGGATAATTGTAATATTCTTGCCGTGTTTAACGGCGTTGATACTCACACATTACGAAATATTCATCAAACTTGGTACAGTGGTGACATGGACATAAACAAGTTTAGAAATTTATATAGTCAGGCTCAGTTAACTCCGCACGGATTTATAACGATAAATTTACACGACCCCCGAGCAAGATATCGAGTTGGTCTTGATAAAATTTTTGGATAAATTCACAGCAGCAGAGAGGGGGGCATGGGTATTGATACAATTTTTGGATGATTAGTAGCAGGGAGGGCGCGAAAACGAGTTGGTTCAATTTCACAAAATAGGCCTTTCACGAAAAGGATTAAAAATAACGAAAAAAAATAACTCCGAAATCCTCAATGCAGTTAGATGTTTTATTGTTTCGTTCTTTTAATCCTTTTTGTGAAAGGCCTCTTTTGGCAATTGGAACCTTCTAAAGTTTGTAGGGTTCGCCCTCCCTGCTGCTACATTATTAGATCTTTAAGATTGTTATTGCAGTCGAAATAAGTGAGTTCCGAGAGCATTCTTGAATGAGATCGCTGTGTCTTTGTGTCTAGGTTTAGTGGGTAATTCATTCCACGTTACTGGGCCCTGATATGCAAACAAAAGCTGTCCATATGACTTTGTTTTCATAGTGGGAATAATGAGTTTACAATTGTCAGAAGAGGAGCGTAAATATCTTACTTGTGTGTTCACATGGGTGAGGTCGGATAGATATGTTGGACTAGAGTCTGTCAGTGAAACGTAGCACAGAGAACAAATTTTATGTTTGATTCTGGATCGAATGGATAGCCAGTGTATGGTACAGAGCAGCGGAGAGATTTGCTCTGATCGTGGTACTCTCAGTATGACCAGAGCAGCTGTGGTTTGAACTTTTTGAAGTTTCTGGAGCAGATATTAAGATGAACCAGACAGAAATGAGTTACAATAGTCCAGTCTTGAAAGTACTAATGAACACACAAGTGTTTTGTGGCTTCAGCTGAAAGATATTTGCGAATTGAGCTGATGTGTCTCAGCTCAAGATATGCAGCCTTGCATATGTTCATGACATGTTGGTGCAATGTGAGAGTTCTGTCCAAAGTAACACCTAGGTTTCTTACTGATTGTGTAAATTTAATGTTGGTGTTGCTGATATTTATTGTTTGAGGTAAAGGATGTGAATGTGAAAGTCTTTGCGTTGTGATCAGAATGGGAGCAGTTTTATCATGATTCATCTGCAGCTTGTTACACGTCATCCATGATTTCATATCAGAAATACACCTCTCTACACCTTTGATGGTAGCATCAGCTTCAGTTGGGTGCCTATATTTGTATATTTGGGTGTCATCAGCGTATAATTGGTGAGACACTGGATGATGATCTATGACATCTGAGAGCGACTGAGTGTACAGAATGAAGAGAACAGGTCCAAAAACAGACCCTTGTGGAACACCACAACATAGATCAACTGGGCTGGAGTGTATTCCATTTGCAGATACAATTTGTGTCCTGTTGACCAATAAGGACTTAAACCACAGTAAGGCTGTATTATGAATCCCAAATACATGCTGGAGACGGTGAAGTAATATATCATGGTCTATTGTATCAAATGCTGCCGACAAATCAAGGAGGGTGAGGTCTGTAATCTTTCCGCTGTCCAACGCAGAGAGAATGTCATTAACTACTTTTAGAAGAGTAGTTTCAGTACTGTGGCAAGGGCGATATGCAGATTGTACATTGCTAAAAACAATATGTAGCTAGTTTGGATAGAATTTTTTTCATTCAAACACTATAGTTATAGATAGCTAGTTCGGATAAAAATAGAAATTGCTGATGATATGCTCAAATATGTGTACAGTTTATATAATTCTCAGTTTCCCTAGTGAATGTACAATTTTCAGTATGTATTGCCATCAGTTCATCAATTACATTATATATATATATATATATATATATATATATATATATATATATATATATATATATATATATATATATATATATATATATATATATATATATATATATATATATATATATATATATATATATATATATATATATATATATATATATATATATATATATATATATATATATATATATATATATATATATATATATATCTGTGTGTGTGTGTGTGTCCACGAATACAAAATTGAATACCAGTTGAAATACTGTATGAGGGAATATTACATACTGAATAAAAATAAGAACAACTATTTAAAAGATGAGCTATAAATATTAGCTTTCACAGATTCCTCCATGAAACTTAAATTGGAATGACTGCATCACAACCTAGGTCTAACTGACATTTAGGACTGTACACACAAACTCAAGACAAAATAAAGTATTGTTTTGTTAATGACACTACAATAGAATGCAATAGCATGTGCTTGGCTCAGTTAGTATAGTAAAACCTTAAACTAATATGAATGATTTTTATTTTTTTTATAACCTCAATTGCATTTTATTCAGAGTGTCTATTATAAGATAGCAGGTGATCCTTGGTCAAAATTCCAAAATGTAATAAGATGAGAAGTTATCTCCTCTGCACTTTTCAAATGTTCCTTGGCAGAACCGATTACAGAGGCAAAAAAGAAAACTAACATCTTAATAACTTATAATTTTGTTATTCTTAGCCATTTTTTATGTGTTGTTATCAAGTTATATTTAAGAAAAATAGAAACTAATAACAGTTCTTCCTAAAATTACATTTGAAAAATATTTTCATTTTATGTTTAAAATTAACCCAGTTGTTTCATTTTTTTAAAAAAAATTCTTATGTTTTTGCATGGTCCTTTTTACTGGTCATATAAGAAATCCCACATTCAATTTTGTCCTAATGCCCAAATACTAGTTTTGCCCTAATATCAAGTTACGATATTCAGTTGGATATTCAGATATTCACTGATTACCATGACCTAGTGGCCCCGAGTGGCTGAGTGGTCTAAAGCGCTCACTATTAGGGATCACTGCCAACTCACCTCTTTCCGCGTGGGTTCGATTCTCGGGTTAGGCCAATGTGGATATGTGAGAAAGCTTGCCAGTAGCTTTTCGTGGGTCGGTGGTTCTTTCCGGAGTTTTCCCGGGTTCATCGTCCACCATTTATAATGGCCACCATATATAGCCTGTCATGTGCTGAAAGATGGCATTAAACCCTACAACAACAACAACCATGACCTAGTAAAGTAGTCTAATGACGCTATCTCTTAAAATATGTAACAGAAAAAAGTGAAACCAACAATTTGATTAAAATTGAACAAACAATTTTATTCCCCAGGAGACAAAATGAAACTTCAAAAGACACAATATCGTGAATTAAATTCCAAATATTCCTAAAATATCCTATCACAATATTCAAGAACATAGAATGTTCTACATTAATTCCAATAGTTTTGAATGTTCCGATGTGCTATCTCTCGAATGTTCTTATAAATCAATTTTGCATTCCAAAATGTATTTGAATGAATTCACAATTATCCAGAGTAATATGGCAATATGAAAATCATTGAGCATTTCAGTTATTCTAACGAATAATTTAAATACATAAATCATCTCTAATTATGTCTGTTTTGAACAGAAAAACTGGAAAAACAATAGCTTCCCCAGAGACCGATCTATAACAGGACTGAATTATTTGTTTCTCAACACTCAGCCTTACTGTGGTTCAAGTACTACTTGGTCAACAGGACACAAATTGTATCTGCAAATGGAATACACTCCAGCATGTTGATCTATGTTGTGGTGTCCCACAGGGGTCTGTTCTTGGACCTGTTCTCTTCATTCCATACACATACTCGCTCTCAGGTGTCATAGACCAACTTAAAGACCTAATAATGTTTCCTACCTTAAATATTCTCGGCATGTTTTTATGTTTTCTAATTTCATGGTGTTTGTTTTTGTAATCATATCATTATATATGTATTTAATTATAGGTGTTGTCTAATGTTGTAAAGCGCTTAGAGCTTCTAAAGAGTATGCGCTATACAGTGTCCTCATTATTATTATTATTATTATATACACACGCCCACTTGACCTAAGAAGCAATAGAATGGTCTACATTTCAATAGAAAAATCAATTCTATTGTGAAGAAGGCTTGGCCCTGAACTCAAATATTAGTATACAGCTTGTTTACAGTTTACAATCATGCACAACTAACTTATGTAAAACTCCATTTACAACCTACAAAGTCAGGTTCACGTAAATTAAATATCCACAATAGCAGCATCTAATATAGATAATTGATTTACTAACACCTTGTCAACTTTTGGAGTAGACCACATGCACACACGTTTATACTATAAAGCTGACAAGGCCCATCGATCTTGTATCGAAGGACTTCGACTGAATATATATCTCCCCGTTTAGTGGATTGGTTCATAGATGTCAAAGTGCTTTTACAGAATCCATCATCTTCCAATTTAATGGACCAGTTATTAGAACCCAAAGTTACTTTAATGTAATCCACCATCTCCCAATTTAATGGTCCAGTTCATAAAAGCCAGACAAGATGATCGTCTGAGGTGAATACATATAAGCTCTTTCATTCCAGGATATTGAGTGAATTCTTCAATGCCGCAACAAAAGAACAAGACACAATGTATGAGGTTTGCATTACTATTATTTTAGTACCACTAAGGCCTAATATGCAGAGAACAGCTAAAAGTAAAATTATTATTACAGCACCAGTAGGGCCTACTATGCCGAGAACGGCTAAAAGTAAAATGATTATTTCAGTAACTATAGGGCCTAGTATGCAGAGAAAGGCTAAAATGTGATTCCCATAAACATTGCAGTGAAACAAGAAACTTATTTGAAACTATAAATCCACTTCGAAAAGGTAAGAAAAGGTTAAAAGATTAATCAAACATGACCAATTGGACTCCTAAACTCTGGAGTTATCAAAACAGGATTCATTTGCATTCTTACAAGAGTAAACATTTTGAAGACTATCTATGTCAAGACTATGGAAACAATGATACTTAGTGGCTGATAAATGCTGTGCATTGAAGACAGAAGATATAAAATAAAAAATAAACAGTTTCAAAAGCATTTAGGTTGAGATGACTACCTGACAATTCTGCAATTTTTTGTTGCGTTATTTATGCAGGAAACATTTCGATTGCCCTTACTGTTCCTCCACTGAGGATCTCCACCACGTGTTCAACATATGTCCTAGATATAAGATACCTAGAGAAAAGTTAATCAACTTCCTTAAAAGAATTTCTTCTTCTTTCACCTACCCCGAATTATTTTACCAAAGTAAGTCAAACCCCAATCTTACCAATGAGGCCATTTTGGTATACCTTAGTGAAATAGGCAAAATTGGAACAATTTAACTCTGCTCGTAATAATTTCCCATCATGATCTCGGTCTTGCATTTCACCCAAAAGCAATGCAATATAATTTTATATTGGCTTCTTAATAGCACTCCCCCCCCCCTCCAAACGTATAAATTTTATACTGCTTACCGTAGCTGTTACATCCCAAAACTAGTCATTACTATCACCAATAGCATAAAACTGACATCCCTATAAACAAGCTGAACTGGGGAGTGGGTGCGGGGGTGGTATAGGTTTACAACCAGCTTGGGTGCTATGGGATGGTCAGGAATGTGTCATAATAACCGATGCAATCAAGTCATAGGCGTACACCCAAACCCCATAACTACTCTACGAAGCGCCCAACACTTCAAACAATCGAAGCAATGTAATTAACAGAAATTAGAAGAGTAGCCGGAGATGTATGTTTCTCAAGTCACTCACCTTATATACTAACAATCTATCCTTCTAGCAGAAGAAAGGGTAAACAGGCCTTTTGCTGAAACATCATTTTGAAAACTAAAACCTCATACGAAATAAAAGACAAAAATAAGGTCAATAACGCCTAACCGAAGCCTCTAACTTAGCGAGAGTTTCTCTAATTGGGTTAGTTTTTGTTTATTACTTTATTTTTGTCGAAATTTGGATGTGTTGTCGTTTACCCGCCTGATGTCTCATTGAGTTTGCACACTCTCTGCTGTTATAATTAGATCATTATTATATATCAATAATATGACACCAGCTATGGAATCTTATACAGCTAGATTAGCTCGAGAGCGACTAGAAGCAATTAAGAAATTTCTTCCTGTATGCGATTCTGTCAGACGAAAATTACAAGAACGTCAGGAATCTCAGGTGGATTATGCAGAAAGTTCTCAACAGTTATTCGAACCTATTACTGAAACAACTAAACCCCTTCTTCCTCAACTTGAAGAAATAGCTGGAAAGAAAACTGAAGAAACATCAAGACTTTTACAAGATCTTCCTGGTCGAATGCCTCAAACAGCAAAATCTATTACTAAAGAGAAAAAAACTGACGAAGAAATAGTCGAAGAATTACGTAATACATTTACTGAGGATGCTTTAAAATTAATCGATAAAACTGATCCAGATGGATTTCCAGCTCTTGTTGTTACACACTATGAAATAAGAAAAAATGTCGAGACCAATATATGGAAAATATATTTCCAGTATACAACACTGGGCTGATATGTTTTATGACATTAAAACTGGAAAAGGTCGAATCGAGACAAAAGGTGTATCGTACACAGAAGGGCGGTAAACGATGTGTGTGATGAATATGAAAAACGAAAACAGTAAGAAATGAGAGAACAAAAACGAAGAAAGAAAGAACAAAAAACAGCAGAAAAAACAAGAGAAAGAAATTCTTCCAACTGTTCAAAGGTTAGTTGATAAACTTAAACCTGGTACGTTTGAAAATATTAAAAAATGATCAATTAGCTGAATATGCTGCCAATGATTCTAATTATTCGTCTGATATGTTACCAGAATATCATGGACTTTATGAGGATGAATATCGTAAGATGATCTTTAAAATTCGTCATAATGAGGATGGGATTAGTACGGCTGATTCAGATTTTGCTAAATTCTCTGCAAAAGAGGATCAACTAAGAGCAAAACATAAGAAAGAAATTCATCCATCGACAGTTCCACTTTGTGAATCACCTACTAAACCACAACCTCCTACGCAAGAACCTTCCTATCAACTTCCTCCACCGCAGTAACAAATAGAACGACAACAAAAACAATCACAAAACTCCTGGGTCACTAATTCCTCGGACACAATCAAAACCACAACCCCCTGAGCAAAAATATAGCGTTTATAGTAATGTGCATAATGAAAAAGATCACAGAACACTTGATAATCGAACATTATCAGCAAATATTGCTGCCTTTTTGGCGGTAGAAACAAATATTTGAAAGATGAATTTGTTGAATGGGTTGATCCTGGAAAATGGATTGCTACAGTATATGCCGTACATAAAAATCGAGGAGTAATGAGTCGGAGAGAGAGAGAGAGAGAGAGAGAGAGAGAGAGAGAGAGAGAGAGAGAGAGAGAGGCTGTTCGTGATAAAGGCATCGGCGCTATTGGTAATCTTACCGGTAAAGCGTTCTCGACAATCAAGGATAGACTAGCTCGATTAGTACAAAGAAAACGACAACCAGTAAAATTACCTAACACAGACGTTATGCCTGCAAATATCAGTAAAATAATAAATCAAGCCGCAAATCAAACGCTATAGGAGTTGGCAAGTTAAGCAGAAAGAAATATAACAGCAAATTTAATAGCAGGAACTGGTTTTCGTTTTAGACGATAATAAATATAATAAAATGTTGAAACATATATCTGATCTAGCATTCGACATGAACGCACCGATTCTGAAAGATGAATTGATACGTGATTTTATTCTTTTGAAGCAAGACAACCAAATCAGCGTGGAAGAATCGAACTACAAGTTCAGGATACAAGTAGATATTTCTTAGCCGCTGAACCATTTATGGAAGTAGACGGGGAACTTGTAACAAATGTTGCAGCTGATACGCCATATAGTGGAAATCTACGTGTTGGTTTTGTTAACAATGGAATTATGGCGTTGTTTGATAGCGCTACATATATGACTGATTGAAGAAATATTGAATCAATTCAGAAAGACGTCGACGTTGCTACAACAATAATAGGTTTAGCAAGATATTCTGATGATTATACAAGTTCAGCTGGTCCATCAATGATGTTTGCTAAAGATGTTACCGACAATGATAATTATATTCAATATACTAAAATACCTATACCACATGTTACAGCATTTGGTCCACAACCAGATTATTTTGAGCACGCAGATAGACCAGCTGCTAATTTTGATATTATAGGAAGTGTTAATGCAAATTTCAACTTAGTATGTGCAACACGTGTATCAATGATTTTAGGAGTACGTAGAAGATTTTCATGCGCGATTCCACTGACACATAATTTTGGATTTTGTAGAAATGTTAGAAAGGTTATTTTCGGGGCTAAGCAAACAGTTGTGCTTGCAAGAAAAGGCAGTGACAACGACGCAATCTGGCGGGGCGCTCGTGTTGCTGATGATGGTTAAGTAAGTATAGTTAAACTCTCGTTGTAGATGCCGGTAATAACTCCAACAGTTGCTGAAGAACAAAAATTACTTTCTTTTATGGATCAGGGCGGTAAATGATTTTTATCATGCATCACAGTGACCACAGATAGCATTCAAAGCACCGTTCGAGGTGTATTTACATGGCACATATCATCACAATAGGGTGTTTCTGCACCGCGTCACATTTTTACTGTTTTGCAAAATAATAATCGATTAAATTCGCAAGAACGTAGTCATATGATATTTGACCAACACAGAGTTACCGATGTTTCTTTAAGAATAAATCGCCAACAAGAGCCAGCTGAGGATGTATTATTAGATTATACCACAAATCATGTAGCATGTGCATATCATCGTCTGACGAAATTTATGGGACGTGATCAAAATGCAGATACTGGTTTACAAATATCACAATTAGATTTTTCACAATTATATGCATTATATTACTTTTCGCTGGAGCATCTTGATTTAGCACGACAAACTGTCGTTGACATACACTTCTGAGCTCGCGTAAACGACTTACCCGTTGATTGTTATAGAGCAATTGCAGTTATTCTTTCAGATAAGTCAATGTTACTTGAATGTGCTAGTGCAAAAATGAGAGTTGTTGACGCACGAGTAGAAAACATGTAATTAAATCACTTATCATATTACAAAAATGTCGAATAGTCATGTTAATGTCACTATGACTTCCGGTCATGTGAAAATATTACAATCAAAACTTGCAAGTAAATGCGGAACAAAAATATCACTAACAAAAGATCACATTTTTAGTGGTGGTCCAAACAAATTATCATTAACCAAGACAACTTAAACATTTTAATAAGGCTTTAGAATCAAAAACAGGAGTTTAACTTAATCTTTCTCCATGTTCCATTAAAGACTAAATTAAAGCACGCGGTTTATTTCCACTTCTTGCCGCTATATTAGCGCTAATAGCCGCTGAAGCCCCAGCTGTAGCAAAAGCAGCTGTATTTGTGCTGTTGGAACCGCTGCTAGAATGGCATTAAAGAAAGCAACAGGTAAAGGATTTAAAAATGGGGAAAGGCCTAAGATTACAGAGAACCCCTTATCGGTACGGGAAAGGTCTAAGACTTCCAGGAACACGTGATTAATAAGTCCAATGTCTAACGTTCATTTACTTGATGTTGCTAAAAAATTAAAAAAAAATTAGAGGTTGCCTTTCAAACAAAACAATTTACAAACAGGAATTATTGATCATGATAACAGTTCTGGTCCAAGAACTCACTGGATTTCATACGCAATTGATCCACGTGGAATCGTTTATTTTGATTCGTATGGGTTGGCACCACCAATTGAATTTCTAAGATATAAAAAGACAATAAAAACTCCAGTCTTGTATTCAACAATATCAACACAAACAATGACAGATCCACCGATATGTGGTCGTGAAGTAATTAATGTACTTGACGCTATATCGAAATCTTCCAATGCAGCTCATAAATTCGTGTACCATTATACAAGTAGCCGTTAATCGTTTTAAGCAGGTCTTAAAGTATAATGGTTGATATTTACGGAAGATCTTCTCTTATTGGTACCACTAAGGGCAGGGAAAAAAAAGTTGATATTGATTTGTCAAATTACGCGACTAAAGATGAACTCGCTGATATTATGAACCTCTCTGGCGTTGATCGAGATGAGGTCGTTCTTTTTCAGGATAAATACGGTGTTTTAAAGACGAGTAACATCAAATGGAATGATACAGTTCGTAGAGTTGTCGGTGCTACTACGCATAACATTTCAGTATTTACCGATGGCGGTAGAATCAGAGACTGAAATATATCATTTGCAACTATTAGAAATGAAATTGCAAGAAGCGTTGCTAATCGTTTGCGGAACACCGGTGATACAACTCAGCATGAACAGAAATAAGATAGTTGTTTTAAGATGCTGCAATAAAAATATGTAGATAATAACTATAGTACAGTCCATATTAAATTATCCACGCTACGAGCTGAGTATGACGCTCACGTAAGCGCGTTTACAAGACTGTGTAGAAACTTTCAAAAACTTAATGAAATCGCAGATCATTTCTTTGGAAGTCCGTTGACTGTTGACGTAAAACTCGTTGATATTAACACAAAACTTGGCGATATTAAAACAGATATATCAGATATTGAAGCGATAAAACAAACTAGATGTTATAAGTTGGATTCCTGATATCATTAAAAAAGTTAATCTGACTAAAATCCCCCACGGGCAGATTACCAGCATAGTATACACAGTGTCATCAGGATTCTCAACATGGTCACAGCAAAATAACACTATAAAACACACCGCAGAAGTCACTGGCTTGTATTGGCTGTCCGTGTTCAACGGTACAAAATTTAAGATATTTACTACGTATCCCTGGCGTCTTTCAACCAATAATTGTTCTGGAGTTGTGTCTATCATATTAATTAAAAGGAACGAAGAAATATTTATTCTGGAAGCATCCGATAAAAAAAATTAACCGCAGCGTCTTTTACTGGTGGTGTCTGGAATTTGTGACTGAAACACCTCAGTTGATTGCTAAATAAAATAAAATAGCCATCCGATCAACGTTCAACGTGATGTTGAAGCGCAACATTATAGATACAATCAAGCTCGTGAATGGCAACTAAAACTAAAAAATATCGTTGACGAGTATATAGTAAAAGTAAAGTAAAAATGCAGACATGTAGTTGTTGTTGATATAATTGTTTATTCAGCATCTGCGGTTATTGCTGGAACGGGCGTATTATTATCAGCAATATTATCATCACTAGTGCTGGCACCAGTAGTTATGACAATTTGTGTTTCAGCTGCAACAACGATTGCCGTTATTCTCAATATCATTGCAAAAACAATATGCACGTGTACAAATGCAAAAATGCATGTTTATATAATAAAATTCCACACAGAGACGTTAGCATATTCTAAATTATCCTCGTTATTATCAACAAGTCCTAGTGATGGAAAAATATCAGATTTTGAGTTCACGGACATGATCATAATTTACAAAGAAGCAATGACTGTCATTGATTTAGAAATCAAATTTAAATAATAATGTAAATTCCAGTGATATCGCCAAGCGAGCTACTACAACAAATCGTCAAAAACAACAATGATATCGGTAAGCTCAACTAATCCAGAATTTAGTGTTAACCTTCCAACTGCGATTTCAGTGAAAGAAATCGCACTAGCACAATTACGAGTATATTGCAGCTGGCCAAATATCAGATCAAAATTATTTGGTGGATTACAGGCAAATAATTCGCTTGTATATGCAAAAAAAAAAAAATTAAAAAAAAATAAAGATTGATGGAACACCAGACTGAAATGCTTTTTCTCTTTTCAGGTAGTTATCTAATCGAACAAATCAATGATGAATTCCAGCGCAGAATGAAATCTATAGCCGAAAAAGAAGCAAAAATGTCTATAACATTTCACGAACCAACGTTATCAGCTGCAATTGAAATATATTCTCCAAATTACGTTCTGGATATTTATCAATCATTAATTAGATCTGTTTTAGGACGGCCTGAAATTCCATCAAAATATCAAGGACCGCCAGAGCCAAAAGGAGATGATTTTTCCACTAACGAAATTATTTTTTATAAAGGAACCAGAGTATAAAAATGAGTATCCGTGGACTAATGCCCGTCACATCGTTAGATTCATCATATAAATCTATCACAAAGATGATATATATTATATTAATGAAGATATTATTAGATTAATATCTAATCAAATTAAAGGTGAACATCAAACTTTATCCGCAACTTTACGTCATTTATTCAAAACATATATTCAAAAGTATCCTAATGACGAGCTAAAAGAAACAAAACATTGAAACAATATAACATTTAAATAAAGTTGTATCAGAACTTGATTTTATAAATCGAGATACTGTTTTTATGGCAAATGAAGCTGGCGCTAATGTTAACAAAAAATAAATATTTTTAATCAAATGTGTGCTAATCATTATAAAATAGCCGAAAAAGTTATATTAAACTTTGTAATACCAGAATTTAAAACTGACGAACTAAATAAATCAATCAAATAGAGCGTGAAAAATCAAACCAGGCTCAGCAAGGATATATTCTTTATATATTTACTCTGCAAGTACCTCCCCCATATTTGATTGTCAAGAATATGTTAATCCTGTTTATCTATGATGTCATAATAATTTATTAGCAAGAATACATTTCAAACTTACTGACCGCCCTGGACACTCAACTTAATTGCATGGAAAATTTTTGAATATAAATTTATCTGTAAAAGATTAACGAGATATTTTTGCAGAGTGTTTTACAATTGATTAAATCAAGAGGTATGTTATATAATGTACCAAAATGTGAGAGTGTTCATATACGATAAAAAGGAGGTACTTGAAAAAGTCATCAGAAAAATAATGACAGTCTCCAGTCAACACAGAACAATTTAGTGTTGATATAATTATTGATGAATACGGAAACGAAGACGTTTTGTTGACGCAGGAACAATTAAATCAACTGCGGCGAGAACATATTTATGTGATCACGTGTGATATAGACCAGATTCTGAATTATTCACATTCCTGCATTAAATTTGATCGGCTTAAAAACTGTCATCTAATTCTGAATAAATATTATAATCTGAAGAAAAAATATTCAGATTGATGGGAATATTATCTAAAAAATAAACAGAAATACATTATAACAGAATACATTTTTCTGATTCTTGCTATTCACTGTCACTAGTGACGTTGTTTCTACAAATACTTTCATAAGTGACAGCGTTTTCGTTTTCACGATCTGATATAATATTTTTCAGTTGTCTTACGCTTGTACTGAGATATTTTTTTGTTTCATATTCATTAGATAATTTTGATCTAATATTTTCAATCGCGATTGAGAGCTGGGCGAATTTATGCACTTCTGTATCTTTTACTGCTGATAAAGATTGTAACATAATTTGCTGGATGGTCTTGATCAATCAAGATTCCGCTGATAGTGTATATCCACCTTCAATAGTTGTTTAATTGATTCAAAATCAGAAATATTTTTTCAGGATCAAGTTGAATGTTTATGCCGTCATGTTTTAATTTTTTAATTGCAAAAATAATAGCATTGGTATTTTTCAAAATTCATTTTACTGTATATATAATATATTAGGTCATCATTGACCGTTATTGAGGACGACACAACATATAATGTTTGTTTTGAGGACGGCATAAATACATATAGAAGCATATTGACAGCATTGTATAACCATATTTACAGCGTATATATACTTAATTGTAAAGACGTCAAATTGACGTTTGTCTAGGGAGAATAGCCAAAATGATATTTTTCTAGTGAGAATAGCCAAATTGACATTTTTCTAGTAAGAGTAACCAAATTGATATGTTTCTAGCGACAGTAGAAAAATTGATATTTTTCTAGTGAGAATAGCCAAATTGATATTTTTCTAGTGAGAATAGCCAAATTGATATGTTTCTATTTCGCCAAATTGACGTTTGTCTAGTGAGAATAACCAACCTAAGATTTGGCTAGTGAGTATAACCAACGTGAGGTTTGTCTAATGAGAATAGTCAAAGTGACGTTTGTCTAGTGAGAATACCCAAATTTTTTCTTTGTCTCGTAAGCTTCTTTGATATAAATATTCTTAATTCTAATGACGACACAAATACATATACGGAAAACTTCTCTACGTTCAACATTTTTGTGCAGACTGATCAACCCCGGGATAGTGCAAAAGAGCAACCACCACATGGTGATGAGGGTGTTTTTATGTTGAAGTTCGAGATTGGGTTTTTGGACTACATCTTATATAGAAAAATCGCGAAATATCGCAACCGTCGACAATTGTCAGTCACGGGTTTCGATCGCCATGCCTCGAGTATCAGAGTTATATGCTTTAGCAATGAGATACGGAGACATCTAGCAGATATTCGTTTCAGAAATCATTATGAAGTTACCGATACTGGATAGCTACAATAGTGAATAAAATTATAGTGTGAATTTATTTTCTATTTTCCAGAACACTGTATAAAATAATTGCATATATATATATATATATATATATATATATATATATATATATATATATATATATATATATATATATATATATATATATATATATATATATATATATATATATATATATATATATATATATATATATATATATATATATATTTCTGCCCTGATATATGTGTAACAGATCTAAAAATAACTTATTTTATTGTACATGTAACCGTGTGTTTTTCTGTCTTGAGTTTGTTTGTAAGTTAGAAGCCATAAATTAAACTTCTACTTATTTGAACTAATATACAGTTATGCTACTTCACTTATATTGATTATCACACAGATAGTTAATTAATTAATTACGATGACAAAATAATTACGATCTGCGGAGAAAGATTTTACTACAGAGTTATCTCTCTTCTTTCAGGTCATTGACATCAAGAAGGGGAGATAACTACTGAATTACTCTGTCAAGGAGACAAAATTTATCTCCTTTTAATAATACTGACATTTTCTTGAGGTATCAGAAGAAGAAAAAATTATTCTCTCTACGTATCGTTGTGACTGGGGAAAAGTCCGGATTTATATATATATATATATATATATATATATATATATATATATATATATATATATATATATATATATATATATATATATATATATATATATATATATATATATATATATATGTATGTATTTATATAATGCATGAATCAACTTCACATCTGCAATATTTCGTTGGTGTAAATCATTACTTTTATAAGCCAAAGCACGAGCGTGACATGCTAGATCAATATCATTTTTAAGATTCTCTCCGGGTCTTAGTTGATCTTGTTTATCAAGTCGGATATCAATTCGGGTACCAGAACCACAATAGTTATATCCAGGAAGGTGTTTTTCTCCTGGGTATTTAGCCCATGGTGTTCCTGGTAATCTTCCTAATGAAGTAGCGATATCACCACCAATTTTACTGGTAGAAATAAATTTAAACTTCTTGTGTCACATTTTACACATTTACCTGCAAGTGCGCGTCTTTTATTTTTTGTTAATATTGTTGTCAATATACCAGTAATCGAATACAATATAGATACATATTATTCATTATATTTTTACAACATGGATGTCATTGATTTCTCAGCGACACGAAAGCAAAAGCCAGTTAAACATATTTCAGCATAACCGAATGCTATTAGAATGATAATAATACGTCCATCAGGGTCCGGTAAAACACAATTATTACTTAATTTGATAATGAGATGGCTCAAGTGGGACAAGTTATATTTAGTAACTCCGTCAGTTGATGATCAGAGATGCTACGATGTACTTAAAGATTTTAATGAGAATGCAAAATTGTAAAAGTGAAGATGGTGATGACATTATTAATGTTATAACTGAAATTGATGAAGCACCGTCCGTAGATAAATTAGATGGCTTTGTTAATAATCTCGTAGTATACGACAACGTAATGCTTGACAAACAAACAAATCCAGCTTGGATATTTTCTAGAGGTAGGCATAAAAATACAGGTATAATTTATGTCACTCAACGATATACACAAATACCAAAAGTGATCAGAGATAACTGTAATACTATAGTTGTATTTAACGGAGTTGACACACATACTCTGAGAAATATTCATCAGACTTGCTGCAGCGGATATATGGATACAATTAGATTTAGAAACTTCTTTTCAAAAGCACAATCTGCTCCGCACGGATTTATAACAATAAATTTACACGACCCCAGAACAAGATATCGTGTAGGTCTTGATAAAATATTTGGCTGATATAATAATGATCTAATTATATCAGCAGAGAGTTTGCGACCGCAATGAGACGTCAAGCGGGTAAACGACAACACATACAAATTTCGACAAAAATAAAGTACCAAAAAATCTAACCCAGGTAGAAAAACTCTCGGTAAATTAGAGGCTTCGGTTAGGCGTTATTGACCTTTTTTTTTCGTATAAGGTTTTAGTTTTCAAAATAACGATTCAGCAAAAGGTCTGTTCGCAATCTCTGCTGCTCTTCTCTTCAGCTCCAACATTCTATAAAGTGGATCTTATAAAAATTAGAAATCAAGCTGGCCTAATAAATTAGTTATTATACGGTGCCCTAAACGGGAAGATGTACGAATACTATCGTGATAAATAACCAGTTTAGTTTGAAAGCAAAATTTCTAATCCATTTTAATTCAAACTTATGATATTCTGATTTTATCAGTCGGAAATTAGTTTTTAAAATCAGGCATTATTAACAAATATCTTAGATGATTAAACATTAATATTCACCCTGTCCTGATATACCATATTTTGTTATATTTTGGTCTTAAGGTACAGTTGTCGAAAATAACGAGTATCCAAGCCTGTGCTGGTCATGCTTGATAATTTAAAATACACCTCTCTTTGATTAGCAAATCACTGTCTTCATATCGCCCAGAGTTCACTTGTAATGTGTCATTGTGTATAATTCGAGTTATTTATTTCCATGCGTTTATTTTGATTCGAGCTCATGCGAACTTCCCTTTTCATATGGTCTACATCAGTGACGTTTGCAATCGGAACATCCTCCGTCTTTTTAGTCAAGTAGAGAAATAAAGTTCACGAACAAACGGAAATGTTCGAGCGCTGTTCAGATCGTAATTTTTTAAAAGTGTATCACATGCTAGGAACGCTTTATCTCATAGTAAAAGTCATACAGGTCGTGTATGAGCATTTGCTCATCTTAATTTAAGAATAAATTGTTGTTTTATAATCTGGTAATAATTTTACCAATCCAAAGTCTGTTCAGTCCTGATTATCGAATGATCTGCACCTTAACTGTTATCAAAAGTCATACAGGTCGTGTGTTAACATTTGCTCATCTTAATTTAAGAATAAATTGGTGTTTTATAATCTAGTACTAATTTTATAAAATCCAAGCTGAGCATGTTAAAACCACTTGTGCTTTTTGTTCTATGTAATTTTCTGACAAAGACAACTTCTTAGGCTATTGTGAAAGATAGAAATGATATGTGAATCTGCTACAATCCTTTAAATCAAACAAAGGGCATACATATATGGATATATACGTTTCAAAACTTTTTTCCTCGTTCATCATTACTCCGAAAAAGTATAAGGTGAAATGATAGCACCAAGATATAATGACGGTAAAGGGTTAGGAGGAACCTGTTATGCTGCACACTAGAGAGAATACAAATGACATCGCTCAGTGACAGAAATAAACAAATGCAAATTTGAAATTGGCTTTAATTTTATTGTTTAAATATAGTTGTAAGTTCTGTCAGAAATATATATTGTGTTCTCGTATCAATACGCATGGGAGTGTAGCTTGCCAGTTTATGTTCCGAATGCCAAAAGCTGATGAAAAGAAGCATTGAATAATTAGATAATCAAACAGATATAGTATGTAGAGGCGAATGATTACTGCTTTGGGACGATGCACTGGAGTATTCACTAATACAACCCACTTATATTCAGGTTGATTTTAAGCACCTGTCGTAAATTAAGCTTAATTTCTTATCATTGGAGTTTTAAAGTCTTCTCAAATTAAACAAGAAAATGTCAATCAATCAATCAATCAATCAATCAGTCAATCGATCAATATATCAATCAATCAATCAATCAACAAACCAACCACTCAATAAATCAACCACTCAATCAATCAATCAATCAATCGATCAATCAATATATGAATGAATGAGTCAATCAATCAATCAACCAACAAACCAACCAATCAATAAATCAACCAATCAATCAATCAATCGAGATAGATAGATAGATAGATAGATAGATAGATAGATAGATAACATATGGCAACAAAATATATTCCCCAAATTTAAGTCCCCATTTCAAAACTTTAGTTTATACATATCGATGCTATACAAGTCGGGTAAAGTTTGTAACTGTTCAATGCAGCCCTTTTTCAATAAATAATTATATGAGAACTATTGTAATAAAATCTACTTCTCCATGTTATTGAAATGAAAACAAATGAATATTGTCGCTAGAAAATATTGCATGTCAACTGAGCTCAATTCTGGTTTCAGTCCTTAAACAGCTTGTATGGATGTGAATCATGCTTGTAAATGTACAAAATTGGGAATTCATATTAGGGTAGAATACAAAACCAATGAAAATAATACATGCAATAAAAATTTCTCGAGGGAGGGAAAAAAACACGATAACTGCTCTTTTGTGTCATAATTCCTTTTTTAGACTCCGTTGCTAAAATAACAAAGGTTGCTTGTTACTATTGTTGCTTTCTGTGTGACCTTCCTTTATGCACACTTCTTTATATGGCTACACTCATCTCTGTATTCATTTTGATTATGACTGGAGCTTAAGAATACCACAAAACGCCACCAGAACGAAAAAAAAAAAAAGAAAAGAAAATTTTCCATAGAAATGGCAGTCAATTCTTGAAGGTCTGTTCAATAATGTGAAGTAAACTATCTAGTCCCATATGAACGGAAGAGTTTGAAATTAAGGATGAAAGTCAAAGGTTGGAGGTTGACGTCAACGGTTAAGACAGTCAGAACCGCCCTTTCACATTGTCATGAAGATAAAAACATCTGACTCAGTTAGCAACAAAAATACTTGTTACAGTGGTCTAAGGTGAAGGCCAGATGTTAGGGCTGAAGGTCGAAAGTTAGAAGTTAAAGGTCGCATGCGATTAAACAAGAATTGTAATCAATGTAATCAATGTTTACTAAAATCCCTAGTTTCCATGGTTGAAGTTGAAGGAAAGAGGTTATGGTTACAGATCAAAGTTAGTGGCATAGCTTATGGATAGGGGCACAAGATGAAAGGTCAAGGAACCAGAAATGGCCACTACTACACGTTTATGAAAAAAAGTTGTATTCACCAACATTTATGAGACGGATTTTCTCATAAACTCTTGGTCAAGCTGTTTCCATGACTCAAGAGAGAGAGAGAGAGAGAGAGAGAGAGAGAGAGAGAGAGAGAGGGAGAAAGAAAGAAAGACGAAGTTCAATCCTCTTGAAAGAGGTGTCACTTGACAATGTAACTATGGCTACATCTGTGGAATCTTGGCAAGCGAGAGTACGGGATCAAGCTGTAAAGACAGAAACCTGTTTGAGTTTCTGGTGAACAAACTGGCATATGCGTGGCTCTGACGCTCTTTATATCAGTTTCTTAGGACAAGGCCAAATATGGATATGCGTTTGGTTGTTGTGTTCGCCGGATTCTTAAAGTGAGGCTTCATAGTTTCTTACAGACTATCGTCTGGGTCTATGTACGTCATTATACAGACAATTCTACCGCGTCAGCGTGTGGAGCTTATAGCTTAGTCAGGAATTTTAGGCTTCCGCAATGCGGTAACATACACGACTTAGCGAGTGTAGTTTTTGCTGACTCTATGATAGCAGCAGAGAGGACGAACAACCTCTAATTGGTTCACCCGTGTTTTCGCAAAATAAGCCTTCTTAAGATCGTCAAAAAAATAAATGACCCGGCAACTCGGTTAAGTTTTTGTATCAAAAAACGGCGACGCTGTTGGGTATCAGGAATGAGAGCGCACCCTCTCTGCTGCTATGAATTAAAAAATTATGTTATTGATAATAGTAAATATCGGAGAAGCACACAGTGCTAGATTAGCACGAGAGCGACTAGAAGCAATAAAGGGTTGTAGCACAGGAGTCTGACGTTTTATCAATAAAGTACGGCGAAATCTCTCACAATATGAAATCCCCTTATCGGTAATATAAACAAACACAAGGAGTGCAAGCGTGACCACAACCCTTCGCTCGATTCGACTTTTTCTCACGAATCTTTTATCACTTCAGAATCGCAAGAAGACTGAAAAACTACACATATACATTCAAAAGATATCAACGTACCAACACATATCTCTTAAATGACCATGTCCTGAATCCAATCCGGCGAATTAACCTTTATTTTCACCACTACGGTCAAAATCCGTTTCTAGCAAAATCGGCTAGACGGAAGTAGCACATTCTACCAGTTTCTACCCTGCAGGGAAAGGATACAAAAAAAAAAAGGGACGCGGGTTAAGACTTACAGGAACCCCGGCATCATGGTACCCAAAACGGTTTTAACACCGATGTCAAATTTTGATTTGCTCGATGCTGTTAAACAATTAAATATAACAAATTTCAGAGGTATCTTTATGCGAGATCAATTACCGAGCCAACCAAATAATTCAGAAACTGGAATTATTAATCTTGATAACAGCGATGGCCCTGGAACTCACTGGGTTGCTTACGCGATCGATCCACGTGGAATCATCTATTTTGATTCGTATGGATTAGAACCGCCAGTTGAATTTCTCCGATATGCAAAAGACGTCCCCGCGACAAAGTCAGGGTCAAAAGTTTGGTACTCAACGCTGTCAACACAAACACTGACCGATCCTCCGATATGTGGCCAGCAAGTATTAAATGTTCTTGAAGCGATATCAGCGTCAACCAAACCGCCTCACAAAGTCGTGCACGAGTATACCACGGGTCGATAATGGTTGATATTTACGGAAGATCTCTTCTCAACAGAAAAGTGAAGCGCACCGACGTGGATTTATCAAAATATGCAACCAAAGATGAGATCGATAATCTTTTAAGTCTAACCGGGATAGACCCAGATGAGGTTGTTATTTTTCAGGACCGACACGGAAAACTAAAAACCAGCGATATCAAATGGCATGAAATAATTCGTAGGGTTATTGAAGCTACTCTGGGTAACATTCCTGTGTTCACTGATAGCGGAAAAATCAGAGATTCGCTGATATCAATTGCGACGCTTCGAGATGATATGCAGAAAGTTGAAGTAAAAAAGACCATTGATACAATGACAGGTGACCTTAGCATGAACGGCAACAAAATAACCGTTTTAAGAGATCCAACATGGTCGGAAGATGCCGCAAACAAACAATATGTTGACGCGTTATTTACAACCGTCGGAGACATACTTGTTACTCGTTTAAGAAATACCGGCGACACAATGACAGGTGAACTCAACATGAACAAAAATAAAATAACCGTGTTAGCGGATCCAACATCCCCGGAAGATGCCGCGACAAAAAATTATGTTGACGCCATTGACGGTAAATTATCCACGTTGCGAGCCGAGTATGATGTTCATGTAAACGCGTTTACAAATCTCCGTAGAAACTTTAGAAAAACCGATGAGACCACAGATAAGTTCTTTGGAACTCCTCCCGTCATCGATATGAAGCTTTCTGATATCAAGACCAACATTAACAAATAGAGCAGGATATCGTAACGGGGATTCCTGAGATCGTTAACAAAGCCAGTTTGATTAAAGTCCCCACTGGAGTTACTCCCGGGCATATCACCAACATAGTATACACGGTATCATCTGGATTTGCAACATGGTCTCGACAAAATAATACTATCAAATATACAGCAACAGTCACTGGAGTGTACAGAATGTCTGTGTTCAGTGACGCTAAATTTGAAATCTTTACAACATATCCCTGGAGACGTTCCACTGACAAGTTTTCCGGGGTTGTGACTATCATATTAAACAAGGGAACCGAAGAAACATTTATACTGGAATCCGCCGACAAGAAATTAACCGCAACATCTTACTGGTGGTGTTTGGAATTTGTAGCTGAAACGCCTCAATTGGTTACTGCGTAAAATAATAAAATGTCATCGGATGCGCAACAATACAGATATGATCAAGTACGCGAATGGCAGTCAGAGTTAAAAAAATACCATCAACGAATACACAGCAAAAGTAAAACAATACAAGCGGCGTGTAACCATGTTAGACACAATAGTATATTCGGTGTCCGCGATAGTCGCATCCACGGGAGTATTATTATCAGCGTTAACACCAGTGACAACTGCAATCGCCGTCACAATTACAGTTTCAACATCAACGACAATTGCAGGAGTTGCTAATATTATCGCGAAAAAAATATCCTCGTGCGCGCTAACAAAATTGCACGAGTATGAAAAGTTAAACAGCGCGGCCACAAGCACCTACTCGAAATTGTCGTCGTTGATATCATCCAGTCTTGACGATACAACAATATCAGATTCCGAATTCGCGCAAATGGCAAAGATGTATGAAACGACAGCAAATAAATAATGACGGAATTACTTCAACAGATAGTCGCAAATACAAGCCCAGCGCGAACATCTTTGTTAACAGTAACCTCAACTAAGCCAGAATTCAATATTAATTTTCCAACTGCGATTCCAGTAAGCGAGATCGCGTTAGCACAATTACGAGTATATCAAAGTTGGCCCAATATCAGATCAAAATCGTTTGGTGGATTACCAGCAAATAATTCGTTTGTGTTTGCATATAAAAATAAACCCGATGGCACACCAGACTGGAACGTCATTGGGTTACCAACCGGGTCTTATCAAATCGAAGAAATCAATGAGGAATTACAACGTCGAATAAAAAATATTACAACAAAAGAATCCAAAATAGCAATAACTGTTCGTAAGCCAACGCTGTCTTCTGCCATTGAAATAAACACCCCAGACTACGCCGTGGATATATATATATAATAGTTCAATCAGAACAGTGTTAGGATGGCCTGAAGTCGCGTCATCAGAACCGAAAAAGTCTGATTTTACCTCCGACGAAAGATCGTATCATAGTTATATTCCAAAATATGAAAATAATCCGTTATGGAAAGCCATAAATGTTAAATCGGATAGGGGCAGATTTATTACCACATCGGGTAGTATTAAGCCTTGGACGTGGTATTATGGATCACCGCTGCGACCGTATATCGAGCAAGATATCAAAATTACTTTTGAAGATATTAGTCGCGAGTATGAAAAGCAACAAAAAAAATTACATCAAATATTAACCGAGTATCTCCTTGAAACGTCGTCGGCAAAACATGAAATTATCAAGCAAATAGAAATATTAAATCAAATACAATTTGATTTTGAATTTATTCATCAAAGACTTATAACAACAGCAAGTAAATCAGCCTTTCTCAGTTATTATAAAATAACAGAGGCGGATTGGCCAAATTTTAAATATCCGGGATATAACGCAGACGAACTAAAGAAATCAACTGACAAAATCGTTAGTGAGTTCTTTGATGACATACTTGCACAACACAGGCGAACACTGCCACCAGCAAATATCCTCAGACACAATAACAGTCAATAACAGTCAAATCAGCGATGGCAGGCATGTATCCCCGGGCATCGTAAATATAACCGAAGTGGTCGCGGTCAATCTTGTGTATGATGTCATTGATGGCAGTTACAGCACGGACACCACAGTATCAAATCAAGCCCAGCAAGGATTTATTCTTTATTCATTTACTCTGAAAGATGTACCACCTGGATTTCTGATTGTGCAAGAGCCGATCAATCCGGTCTATCTACGATGTCACAATCCGTGGCTGACCAGAATAAATTTCGCGCTGACAGACCAGCGTGGTCATCTTCTTGATTTTCGAGGTGAAACACTACATATTAGTCTGCTAGTGAAATCGTAAAACGATTTTCAGTCTTAAAACGATTTCCGGTCTTAAAAATATATATTTTCTGCAACGCTGGCAAATTCACTGAAATTTATAGGGTAATTACTAGTAAAAATTACAGAAATCGACCAATTTACTAATTTGGAAAGGTAGTTTATTAGTAAAAATCACAGAAATCGTCCAATTTCTCAATTTTGATAGGGTGTTTACTAGTAAAAATCATGCGAATTTAGTAAAAAGCAAAAAAAATTATTTTTACTGAAAAATCGTTTACGATTTCACAATTAATCAAGCAAGTATTATATAATGTATCACCGTGTAAAATGTTTCATACATAACAAAGAACTTCTTGATGAAGCTGTCAGCGGGGGAAAAGTTACCCCGGAAAAAATAATTATTGATGAATACGGCAATGACGATTTTATACTGACTGATACGCAACTACAGCAACTAGCAAAAGATCATATTGTGATCGCGCATTGCAGTATACGTCAAATTTTAGAATATATACGCGCATTTAGATCTTAGATTTATGAATATGTACCACCACATAAATGTTTTCGTGTATGACAAACAAATTTATTATTGACGAATACGGAGACGAAGACTTCTTACTAACACAGCAACTGTTAGATAGTCTCAGACGCGAGCATATTATTTCAACTGTATGCGACAGAGATCAAATTCTCAATTATGCACACTCCTGCATTAGACCCCACCGACTAAGGAAAATACTATCTAACTCGGACTGATGCAAGTAAAAAAGGTGATATATATTTTTTACTTTCAATTTCACTTCCATGTACTTGACTTCTAGGTATCCTAATCAAAGTGAGGTATTTACTTCCTTGATGCTTGACTTTGTTAAGGTGTGGTATTTACTTCCTTGACTTCGTCAGCCTTGATTTCATCAGCGGACATACAATCCTTTAATCTTCTCACACGAGTATTTATTATCTTTTTTATTTCATACTCTTGAGCTAATTTCAACCTAATCTTTTCAATTGCACGAGACAATGAAACAAATTCATTTATTTGTGCTTCTTCTCCTGTAGCCAGCGATTTATGCAAATTGTTCTGAATTCTTTTTATAAATCGATACTGAGCAGGAAGAATATAACGCCCTGCGCATTGGGCTTCATGTAGTGATTCAAAATCAGACATAATTGTTTCAGAATTTAGTGATATATTAAATCCGCGCTCTTCTAATTTTTTAATAGCAACAATCACATCATTGATATTTTCGTAATTCATATATATAATATTATATATTTAAAAGAAAAAGAAATTGACACCACATCTCCTTGAGTCTCTAGCTTATGAAACGATAGGCTACCAAACACAACCCCCATGTGAGCCCCTAACCTGTCAAATAACAGTCTAGAAGGCCCTGAGGGTGTGTTTGCGAGAGACGAGACATTCCCCGTGTTGAGCCCCTAGCTTACCCGAATGATATGCTAGCAGGTTCATATAGAGACAGTACAACATATAGTATTTACATTTGTAAAGCTTCTAAAGTGCCACCGCATCTTAGCAAGCTTACAGTTGGACATAGTATTTACATTTGTAAACTCCTAAAGTGCCACCGCATTTTAGCAAGCTTACAGTAGGACATAGTATTTACATTTGTAAACTCCAAAATGTCAAAATGCAAAATGTCACCCCGTCAGGGTGATAACGCGGAAAGTTGTGCAACTTTGTTAGGTTTCGAAACCCCGTATATAATTAGGACGCTATAGTATATAAACCGACTGATACTTGGAAGTTCAAAAATAGCTCACTCGGTTTTTCGTACTTGTTTTCTTAAATATAATCGCAGAAAAAATACAGATGAACCATAAAACCAAACGAATGTAATAAAACAAGGATTTTATCTGTGAAAAAAATATTTTTTGTTGTACACCCGCCGTATTGACAGTTTTTGATAAAGTCACCTCGACGAAGTCACCTTGACGAAGTCAAAGGGGAAGTAATTGGAGACCGTGTTACCTGTACACGGAGAACTGTTTACCCGTTTGTAGTACATATCGTTAACAAATTCTGAACTGAATTTAAATTCTGAATTTGAAAAATACCTGTACTCGTAAACGCGGAAGTGTTATAGACTGTAAAAAATAATAATTATATACCGCTTTGGGTATTGTACAATCTCAAGGAGTGTTGCACAATCACCTTGACAAAGGGAGGGAACTAATTGCATGAGATATGCTTAACGGAGTTATCTCCCATTTATATTAAAAATCCTCGGATTTTAATGAAGTAAATAATGAAAAACAATTTTTTGTTTATTTTTTTTTTGAGATGGCAGACTTTTATATTTTTCTGCGACTTTTCGTAGTGAGGGTTCACAAATATCAAAATATTTGCCAGCTGAGTTCATCGATTGAAATATTATTTTTTCATTCGTATCTACGTTTATGGATACAACTCTCTTGGCGCCCTTATTACTACAGCCAGCATTACCAGCCCTACAATTTTGGCTTTGAGTGACAACCTTCAGATTGGATAAAGAATTATCGGTTTTGACACCATTGATGTGATCGATCACAAGATCGTCTTGGATCACTCCGTTAAATACCTCGAACACGAAGCGATGACAGAAATACTTCTTTTTCCCAACAGTAAATCTAAGATAACCAGTATTACTAACAGCACCAACTGGTTTTTTCAACCTGCAATGTCTGACTATTCCCTCACGATTCGCTTCGTAATTCTTAATGATAGGATGTGGGACAAATTCTTGGCTCATTTATATATATAATATATTTGTCTAATTTATAATTTGTCTGAAAACTTAGTTAAATAATCACGCTCACATTTCAGCGCAACATCGTTATTTTTTTTTTTGTTATAATAACGCTTGAGTTCACGGTATCTCTTTCTACTGCAACTTGCACATAACTGTGTTTTACCCCTGACCCCAACACAACATCGCAGACACGGTATTGGTCCTAAACTTCCCCTTCGGACGCTTTGGGAATGGTTCCCGCAGAATTCTTTTCTGCAGAATTTATTACAAGGAATTACGGATCCAACTTGAAGCCACTTGCACCGGTTCATTATACAATATTTTTTCTTATTTAAATGTTTGTCTTAAATATAATATGGAGGAGTTTGAAAGATTATCCGCCATTGGCACTGGGAAAGCTTCCATATTCGAGCTTGACAGACTAACCCATGACTCGCGGAGCCCTGACTGATCTGTTTGATATTATCAGGAATGCCAAAAAAGAATTTCGTAACGACGGTGCATCTCACGTATGGTCGTCATTTAAAATTATACCCAACACCGAAGGTGTCGCTGACTCTGTCAAGGACGCTACAATGAATGATGCACGAGCGAAAACAATTATTGATTATCTCTTTGATAATCAGAAATATTTTTTCTAAATAAAATTTATTGTGCAAGCAGATTCCGATACGTGGATCATCCGTGACAAAAATGACCCTGTCCTTGCTAATGGAAAAACCGTTCTGTTAAGTAAAGATTCCAAACCAGGAATGCTGACTGGGATTGATAAACCATATTACGCTCGAGCGTATCCTGTGACCGCGGTCATTTATGGAATCTATCCGATAAAAAAAGCAAAAAATCAATAAACTCACCCCGATGAGATTGTCAAAGCTGAATTGTGTAGCCGAGCGAGTAATGGAAGATTTTAAAAATGTGATGCGCGGAAACGGTCTAACTGATCTAAGACGTTCTAAGAAAGCAGCGTGGGCTGAGCGAGTCAAGGATACAGGAGCATCAATAAACGATGTTGCCGAGCTAGAAAAAGCATTAAGATTTCCCATAACCGTAACAACGATAACAGAGGAAGTATTATACAAATCGAAATATAATCGATACGGAGCTCCAATAAATATCATTGATCATAACGCTCACGCTTGGACGAACACGATAGTGTTGTGAAATATTATTCGGGAAATATATTTGATTTTATTAAACAAATAAGCAAAAACGACCCTGTGTCGATGTGGTTGTTTAAAAGTTCCGAAGATGGCGAGTATGATCAATTTGTAAGACCCAGAATTATACCAGACGGAATCTCTGCAACAACAAATGAAAAAACTCGCAGAGAAATATATGAAAATCGAAGATTTTAAAAACACTGAGCAGTTATTAACTAATTGTTTTACAGTTCCAAATATTGCCGCTCACACCACCAGAGAAAGAAATTCATGGAAGCCAACCCGAAGTGAGTTTCTCGAAGACATGTAATTGAGTTGTGTTGAGTATGGACACGGCGGTTTGTGGAATACCGAGTATGACTACAGCGAGATGATTTCCGTGGATATGATTGCGTGTTATCCGGGAAGCTTTCTCGGAATGGGCGAGTGTAACGAATACTTTAAAAGATTTGGACATCCCACGAACTCGATGACACAAGTTGCTATAAACGGTACTTTACCCGATTTTCCCCTGACTGGCTTTGCTCGTGTGACATAGTTTGAATTTGCTAAAGAGCTTCATCCGTGCTGTTATGTTTGGTTTGGCAGACACTTTAGTGAAAAGCGTTGGGCACCAATAGTGTTATTGCGATATATGCATGACAGCCGAATACTGGTATCGTTGACTGTCAGTGAAGCAATCATATCATATCGACCGCAGACTTTAGTTTGGTTACCAACACCGAAGCGTATCAGTCTCGATGAAGTCATTGAAGAATATCCACGAGAGAGTCCAAATACTCCCATGGATGTCATTGTCGGTGAGGTTCCTAAAGTTCTTAAGATTAAACTCAGCAATAGTGAAAAAACAGCAAAGGATCTCGGGAGAAGAATAATCGGTAAATTTACTCAAGGTGGTACATATGATCATAAACTACATCACTCACGATTGATTATCGATGACGCTGAATTAAATTTTATAATTGCTGATTCCACTGCGAGAAATATATTTTGTAATCGGGAGGACGCGCTCTTGTCCGACGGGAAAAAGTTAGGCACAATTGTAAGTTATATTAATGGAGAATCACCTCAATACACACATTTAAGATCTTCGATGCTGGCTTATGTTTCTATAAATTTGCTATCAATGATAAATCGATTTCCAGACACTGCAGTTAGAGTTGCAACGGATTCATTTTATATCAATAAAAGATATTCAGAATCACTGGCTACAAGCACTGATGAATCATGGAGTTCGTGGAGAATAAAAAAGGAAATGTTACATGGATATTGTGAATCCGCTGATGTTGCTATCAAAGATAATTATTGCAAATCAGAATTATCAGAAATGTCGAATGCACCATCTGTGTATGATCCAATCACCAGACACAAAACCGTTTATTTGAAGGGACTGGGTGGGTCTGGTAAAACAACTCGAGCGATTGAATTATTTCGAAATTCAGATATGATTGTGCTAACACCTACACACAGACTCGCCAGGGAGATGAAACAACGAGGAGTCAATTGTTGTACTTATCACAGCTTTTTCAAATACAGCGGCGGTGTATGGACTCCAGATCGAATGGGAACAAAATATATTCCTGGGAAAATAATTTGGTATGAAATAGACACAGTGTCGTTAGATATTTTAAAATTGTTCCTGGATTGGCTGCTAACAAAAAATACAGCTGTGATAATGTTCGGCGATCACGGTCAGCCACCACCTTTTGTTGGTCCATCTCCGCATTTGTGGTTAAAAGATTTTGTTGATTATTATGAAGAAGTGTCTGATGATCATAGAGCACTTGATGCAACGTTGAAGGAATTTAAAACATTAATCAGATTACAACCTAATAAAATTCAATGTGAAATCTTGCGCGAAATGATTCCTGAAACTTCAATGAGCGACTTTTGGAAAACATGGAAACCAGACGATTTGATAGTGGCAAGTAGAAAGATAGTCAGAGACACACTTCGACAGCAGTTATTTCAATTACAACAAGAAAAGTTTCCAATGTTGCCAACGCCGCTGTGTTATAGACCAGCTGATACGTGGTTACAGAATATAGATGTTGATATACCA
The DNA here is from genome assembly GCA_028554795.2 of Sinohyriopsis cumingii. NCBI lineage: Eukaryota > Metazoa > Mollusca > Bivalvia > Unionida > Unionidae > Sinohyriopsis > Sinohyriopsis cumingii. The sequence continues at coordinate 51,054,744 of CM068825.1, forward strand.
GGACAGACCGAGAAACAGTATTGAATGATATTGTGCTAGTTGACATTGATGTTGCTAAAGACGCACTGCGCATGAGTAAATCCCCGTGGACGCTAGGATACGCAATGACGATACATTCATCTCAAGGACTGACTATCCGTGATACAACTGTCTGGATCGTTGATGATCGAATCGAATGGTCAAACTTAGTTTACTTATCTGTGTCCAGAGTCAGAAGTATATCTCAACTGCGGAGAATTGTCTTGGAAGAGTCAATAGCTGATAATAATGAAAACAACAGCGACATAATAAGAAAAAATTAGCTGGTTACAAACAGAGTGACAAAAAAAATAATCACGATTTCGACCTTGATGTTGAATTTATTAACGCGTTAAAACAACAGCAGAATAATCACTGTGCGAGCTGTAATTGTATAATATTGTGGCAGTATTCGAGTAAACACCCAAAACAATTTACCGTAGACAGAAAAGATAATAATCTTGGTCATACACGACAAAATGTGATGCTGACCTGTCTTGAATGTAATCGAAGTCGTGGTGCAGGCACCCTTGATGCTAGTTAAGTGAGCGGGGTGGTATTTGTGTGTCCTCGGGAATTACTTGTAATTATTCACGTGTGAATCCACGTTGAGGAGCAGTCGAATCCAGCCTGTAGATTGCTGGTCTACCAGTGGATCTAGTTATGTTAGATATCTTGTGTGCGGTAATACTCCAGATAGGATCAGTCGCTCTTTTTTAACCACCTTCAAGTTCACCTGGTTCATATAAATATCTCACAGTGACATTACCCAGTATTGGCTGTGCTGAGAAACCACGTCGTTGAACAGGTATATGTTTTTAGCGACCGCGATGGCAGGTATGAAGTTGGTTGTTCGAGTAATTTCATTATTTAGCGCAGCTATCACGCTTGGTAATATCCTGAATAAATTCCTTCGCGTATTGATATCCAAATAACCGCTCAGCAAGTGTTCGATTAAATCGCTCAACAATTGCCTGATCACGATGAATTGCAGTATGTTCTCGCCTGATGGCGACATTATGTTGCTTCATCAGTGATGATACTGCGCCTTGAAATTCTTTACCAGGATCAACTTGTAGCAGCTGTGACCATCGTAGAGGTCCTCGTTGATAAATTCGTTCAAACGCAGAAGCAACCTCAGATGCTGTTTTAGTCGCTAACGGTTCCGCATCTTTGTATCTACTTGCAATATCAACTACAGTTAACGCGTACTTGTATGTTCGGCGACGAATGGTAGCATGTGGCAGAAATAATATATCAGCCTGATGAACTTGATTTGGCACACTAACATCAAAATGTGCAAAGTGAATTTGTTTAGGCGATGGTTGGTAAATTTGCCATATTGCCTGTTTGGATAACCAATTCTTAGCAGTATCACGTGTGACTTTTGCTTTGTTGGCAAACTTGCCGATTGCTGCGCTACCTCTCCAGTATCCTCTTGGGGAATAATAAATCGACTCCATTATAATTAATTACCAGTGCCTAATACAAGCTTAGGTTTCATCGCAGATTTTATTAACCAGCTAGCTAACTTTTCTTTGAAAGATTTATCAGTGATGGCATTTAACGCGTGAATTAATTTCACATCCTCGAGATACCTATCTTGTAGATCCTTACTTCGGTAAGCTACAACATGGACATGGCATGCTTTATCGATAGCATTTATCGGGTACTCACCTGGATTGGGCTGATTTAAGGCATCAAACCTGATATCAAGTCGAGTTCCAGGATCACAGTAATTATATCCTGGAAGATGTTTTTCTCCTGGGTATTTAGCCCACGGAGTTCCTGGTAATTTTCCTAACTTGGCCGCGATATCACCTCCTTTTTTTTTTTTACTTGACTTTGATTTTGGTTTTGATTTTGGCGCTGACTTTGGTTTCGGCGCTCCACCTGACGGAATAAATTTAAACATTTTTGTGCCGCATCGTTCACACTTGCCTGTAAGCGCTTGTCGATTATTTTTTGTTGTAGTGGTTGTTATGTTTGCAGTTGGGTAAGTGCTCTACATTTCACACAATATAAATCCATATTATTTTATAATATATCTAATGGAGATCACTGACTTTTCTGCTACAAAACGACGAGAGCCAATCAAACATAACTCGGTGCTACCAAATTCAATTCGAATGATAATTATAGGCCCATCTGGGAGTGGTAAGACGCAGTTGTTACTTAATTTAATAATGAAGTGGATGAAGTGGGATAAGTTGTATTTGGTAGCTCCATCTGTGGACGATCAGAGATGCTACAGCGTGTTAAAAGATTTTAATGAGAATGCAAAATCGATCAGCGGCGGCGATGATGTTATTGAATTTATTACTAGTATTGATGAATCACCAAGTATCGATGATATTGATGGAAGTATTAATAATTTAGTCGTGTACGACGATCTGATGTTGGACAAACAATCAAATCCTGCCAGGATATTCTCACGCTGCAGACATAAAAATGTAGATGTGATTTATGTAACTCAGCGATATACACAAATCCCGAAAGTGATCAGGGACAACTGTAACATTCTTGCGCTGTTCAACGGCGTTGACACACACACTTTACGAAATATACATCAGACTTGGTGCAGTGGTGATATGGATGTAAATAAGTTTAAACATTTCTTTAGTCGTGCTCAGGCAAAACCACATGGGTTTGTAACGATAAATTTACGTGATCCTCGAACACGGTATCGAATTGGGTTAGATACAATTTTCAGCTAGAGAGCAGCAGAGGGGGCGACGACAACAGCACGCAGCAGCAACGGCGACAATTATGTTTACAACGAAGCACCCTCGCGCTTTTATTTCGGCGTTTGGAAGTTGTAGGCGGCGCCCCTTCTGACGACGACAACAACAAAACGGCGACAATTGCGTTTACAATGAAGCGTGGATTTTATAAAGGGTTTATTTCGGCGTTTGGAGGCTTCTAAAAGTTGTGGGATTCGCCCTCTCTGCTGCTAATACAATTTAGTAAAAATTGCTTTGAATACAATTTAGAGACAATTTCAATCTTATTACTCGTACAAAAAATTCTGTCCTAATAACACTATTAATACACAAGGAGCACAGTTAGAAGATATTTTATCAACAGCTTTCATTGCTCAACTATATCTCGCTTTGTTTCTTTTGAACTTCCTTAAATTCCAATTGTTCATTACTGCATCATGATATTTTGTTGGATTCCTGTCATCACAGTATCTCGAAACTTAAAGATTTATATCACTATGTTGTTAAAAATAACGTCTGTAAAAATTGTGCTTATGAGATCAAGCAGTATTTATTTGTGGCTTAATTTTGACCTTCCTGTCGAAGCATAATGGGATCAACGGGATAGAAATTGTAAAATTTCGTTTAAAGCAAATCATGCAAAGTCGTAGAAGTGTCCCAATAATGAGGCAAACGACAGAAACTTGGCAAAATCTGCTAACTGTCACAGTAGTGGTAATTCATGTAATAAAGACATTGTAACATAATTCTCCCTCTCTCTCTCTCTCTCTCTCTCTCTCTCTCTCTCTTACGCACATACATACATACATACATACATACATACATACATACATACATACATACATACATACATGCATGCATGCATGCATGCATGCATACATGCATACATACATACATACATACATACATACATACATACATACATACATACATACATACATACATGCATACATTTCAGAAAACTGGAATTATAAGCAAGAAATGAGGTACATAGTGACAAACAGACAACCAGTTAAAATTGCAGAATTTGAAGCGAAATGTTTGCGCTGTTATTTGAAAACTATTTCAGATCTTTGGATAATAGTTTCAGTTATTCATACAAATCCGTGATATGAAAAAGAAAGACAGAAACAGTGAAAAATTACAGCAATAATAAGGATGAATAACTTAGGGAAATAGGAAAAGATACATTTTGATATGCAGTAAAATAATCAAGAAAGATCGATTCTAGTCTCGAACCACCAGTACTTCTGTTCATGTAGACAATCATAATATCTTTTGCAGGTAGTGTTGCAATTGGGTTTTTAGACCAACCTAACCGATATAAGTCCACGTCATCAATACTCCCTGACATTACCAATTGTTACTATATTGTGCCCTTATAAGAACATGCTCACTGAGTTTTTCGTATATCAGTTTGAAAGAATATACAATGTGGGAATCATATTACCCGAGCAATGTGATGTTTCTAACAATGCATCAAAGACGAAATGGCCGTTTCGCTTAGTTGCGTCATGCAGACTTATTATATAAAGATGTATATTTTTCATTTTGGCATCTGAAGTGTTAATCTAGATTAATCGACTAAGAAATTATCTTAAAATAAACAACGACATAAACGTTGTGAAGCTTTTAACAAAAGGCCAGACACGCCATTATATGATCTTGTGCAAGAAAAAGTGAAATCACTTACATTGACAATTAAACGAATAGTGAATACACCATATATAACATTGAAATAGTTAGTCAATATAGTAGAAGTGAAGATCGTAAGGAATAAATTATTTAGGGAGATTTCTTCAGCATTATAATATACCAATGGCATCCACACTCGGCTTCTTTTACCAACATGCTGTGTTACGCTGCAGAAGCAAGGTGCAATCAAAGGGAGAAATTCTCAATAGCTGTTGTCCAAACCAACAGGCAAAGCTTTCGCGTTTGATGTTATTTCCTACAAAACCTTGTAGTATTCGAATCGGCGCAGTAATTTATACTTATTCATCATCATACATATTAATGTCATAATGAGATGGATAAAGAAATATAATAATTATTAAAATTAACATCAAACACTTAGTGCCTAGTAATGGATTGCCTTACATGCTATGACTTAATTGAAAAGACGAAACTAAACTCTTCCATGAATATATAAAAAAGTAATCATTCACCAAAGATATGATATCAAAATAATGTGGATATATCATTACAAAAATGAGCAAAATTCATATAATCATATGCACTAACAATGCAAATTCACAGTTCAAGGTCTTATTACATAGCTAGAAATTTACCTACTTGGAGCGAATTCTTGACCCTCCGCCCCTTTCGATGATACTATTATTGTGTTATGTTGCCAGATATGAGACCAAACTGGTATCTGTTACGTGTATTTAATTTGCATTGTTTGATAGTTTTTGTTAGTTTTTTTTTAAAAATACATTTAATTATATGCTAGTGTAATATAACATTGGATGTGGGGTTTGACCTTGTCCAAAATCAAGTTCATTTTCTACTTGACCTGAATCATTGATTTTGTTTATCTTTTAAACAATTAATGCATAGTTAAATAATCTCGTTGTGTATGGTCCGTAGAAGGACTCCGTTTACCAAATTAAGGCTTCCTGGGAGGGTTTTATCGCTGTTGAACCCCAACCTTAGAATAAACCCTTAGTTCGAAATAATAGCTGCAGAATAAAGTTGTATACGTTTTTATTTATTATCTGCTTAACATTATACGACCAACTATGGGTTGGGCCCTCCCTGCTGCTGTCGTGTTTAAATGAAAACTTTAACATTGATCAGTGTTAAAATATTCTATCTAGGCCGACTCGATATCTTGTAAATTTACTGTCGCAAAACCATAAGGTGTAGCTTGAGCTCGACTAAAGAAATTTTTAAATTTATTCAAATCCATGTCGCCGCTGCACCAAGTTTGATGAATATTTCTTAGTGTATGAACATCAACGCCGTTAAATACAGCTATCATATTACAGTTATCTCTTATCACCTTTGGTATTTGAGTATATCTCTGAGTTACATAAATGACGTCGGTGTTTTTATGCCGTCCGCGGGAAAATATTCTAGCAGGATTAGATTGTTTATCTAACATGACATCGTCGTAGACAACTAAATTATTAATCGAACCATCTAGAACATCAACTGATGGTGTTTCTTTAATATCTGTTATAAAATCAATAATATTTTCTCCGTCATTTAGCAAGGCTGCGTTCTCATTAAACTCTTTAAGTACCTGATGACATCGTTGATCATCAACAGATGGTGCAACTAAATACAGTGTATCACATTTCAGCCATCTCATTATTAAATTCAACAACTGAGTTTTACCTGACCCTGATGGGCCAATTATTATGATTCTAACTGAATTTGGTAACGCAGCATGATGTTTAGCTGGGATGGATTTTTTTTGTAGCCGAAAAATCAATTACATTCACGATATAATTAAATTATGGATTTATATTGTGTGAGATGTAAAACACGTACACCAACGGTAAATTTAATCACGCGGTTACTAAGAAAAATAATAGATCAGCTGTTACCGGTACATGTGAAATATGTGGTACAAAAAAAAATTTAGATTCACTTCATCGGGCCAGAAATCAACTAAAACAAAAACAATCAAAAAAAAAAAAAAAAAAAAAAAAAAATAGGAACAAAACACGGAGGTGATGTTGCAGCAAAGTTAATGTCTGTTCCAGGATTTTTTTGGTCTAAGTATTCTGGAGAAAAACATTTACCATGATATAATTATTGTGGACCAGGTACTCGACTCGATATCAGATTAAATAATCAAGATCAACCAAATCCTGGTGAGGATCCTATAAATGCAACTGATCGAGCTTGTTTAGCTCATGATATCGCTTATCGAAGTAATGATCTACAACAACGGCATCTAGCTGATGTAAAATTAATTCATACGTTAAATTCTATAAAAGATAAGTCCGTCAAAGAAAGATTAGCTAGTTGGATAATTAATACTGCAATGAAAGGTAAATTAGTTTTAGGTGCTGGTAATTAATATCATGGAAGCAATTTATTATTCCCCTGTTGGATTTCGGCGAGGTAAATCAGCTATTAACAAATTAGCAAAAGCTGCTAAGGTGAAACGATCGGTGGCTGCTGCGTGGTTAGCTAAACAAGCTATATGGCAAATATATTTACCACCACCTAAACGAATAGAATACGCGCACTTTGATGTTAGTGTACCAAATGAGGCTCATCAGGCTGATATAATGTTTTCACCACACGATACTGTTAATGATAAAACCTACAAGTATGTGTTAACCGTGGTTGATATCGCTAGTAGATACAAGGAAGCTGAACCATTAACAACTAAAACAGCAACTGAGGTTGCTAACGCATTTGAGAAAATATATCAACGAGGCCCATTAACGTGGCCAAGTTTACTTCAGGTTGATCCAGGGAGAGAATTTCTTGGTGCTGTTACTTTTTTAATGAAACAGAAAAATACAAAAATAAGACGTGGAAAAGTTAATATTCATAACGACCAAGCTATCGTTGAGCGATTTAATAAAGCACTAGCTGAGCGACTATTTGGGTATCAGTATGCGATGGAATTTATTCAAAATAAAAAATCTAATGACTGGGTTACTAGGTTACCAAGTGTTATATCAGCTCTGAATAATGAGCCAACAAGAGCGATATCAATGAAGCCATCAGTTGCTATCACAAAAAAACTAGTACTAGGTGATGTTATTGTTAGATATTTATATAAACCAGGTGAAGCTGAAGGAGATACAAAAAGAGCAACCGATCCTATTTGGAGTACAACAACACACAGAATAGTATCTGTAACGAGATCATCAGGTAGACCAGCTATTTATATGCTTGATGTATTTGCTCCTCAACGTGGATTTACTCGTGAAAAACTTCAGGTTATTCCGGTTGATACTCAGCTACCTCCTCAGTCCCTTAGATAATCGATTCCACGTCGATTACATTCTAAACACTCTAGGGTAACGTTTTCTTTATTATGGCCAAAATTGTTATTTATTCTGTCTACATTAAACTGCCTGGAATCATTTTTTTGATAAGTCCACGTCATAATACAATTACAACCACTACAATGATTACATTGTTTCTCTCTCAATGATAAAATAAAATCAACATCTAGATCAAATTCATAATTATTTTTTTGTCAAATTGTTTATAACTAAATAATCTTTTTCTTATCACGTACTCGTCTGTTTCGCAGCTAATAATTGATCTATCTAATATAATACGACCTAGTTGATTTATTTTTCTCACTCTAGAAACAGCTAAATATACTAAATTAGACCACTCAATGTAGTCATCGATGATCCAAACTCTGGTTTCAGAAATAGTTAGTCCTTGTGAAGAGTGTATAGTGATAGCGTATCCCAGATTCCAAGGTGATTTTGTTGCGTTTAATGCTTCTTCAGCTAGATTAATATCAACTGTAATGATATCATTCAACACAAGATTCTTCTTCTCCCGTCCTGGTACATCAACGTCAATATTTTGCAATCTGGTATCAGTTGGTCTATAACATAACGGCACAGGCATCAATGGAAATTTTTCTTGATGTAATTTGAATAGTTTTTGTTGAAGCACATCTATGATTATTTTTCTACTAGCTACTATCAGATCATTTGGTGTCCACGTTGATAAAAAATCTTTCATTGATGTTTCTGGAATTATTTCTCTCATCACGCTACACTGAATTTTATTAGATTTTAATCGGATTAGTTTTTTAAACTCACTCAACCGACCATCAAGTGATCTGTAATCGGTATCAACTTCTTCATAGTAATCAACAAAATTCTTCAGCCAATTATGAGGTGATTCACCATCAATAGGATTCGGTTGACCATGATCGCCGCACATGATTACGGTAACAGTTTTTGTTAGCAACCAATCTAAGAACATTTTTAATACCCCAACAAATACAGTACAAATCTCATCCCAGATGATAACTTTATTTATATATTTTTCTCCCATTCGAGATGGATTCCATATACCACCGTTGTATTTAAAAAAACTGTGATACGTACATGAATTAACCCCACGCTGTTTCATCTCCCGCGCTAATCGATGCGTTGGTGTTAAAACAATCACATCAGAGTTCTTAAATAATTCTATCATTCTTGTTGTTTTTCCTGATCCTCCTGATCCATTTATGTAAACCATTTTATATCTGGCAGCAGGATCATGCACAGATGGTGCTGTTGATGCTTCTAGTACACTATCTGAGTAGTATTTTTCTTCGACTGGTACATCAGCGTCCTCACAGTAATATAAAATAGTTTCACCTTTTACTCTCCACGAACCCCATGAACCATCTCCTGTTAATTTTTCTAACTCTGGTATGTATTTTCTGTCGAAGTAAAACGAATCAGTTGCTACTCTGACTGCGGTATCAGGAAATCTATTCATCATTGATAATAAATTTATACTTGCATAAGCTAACATTGATGATCTTAAATGAGTATACTGTGGTGATTCTCCTTCGAGATAGCTAACCACGGTACCTAGTTTTATTCCATGAGATAAATAAATATCTTCTCTGCTACAAAATATTCCCTTCTCAGCGGTATCAACTATCATAAAATCTAATTCAGCCTCATCCATTATTAATCTGCAATGATGTCGTTGATGATCATACGCACCACCCTGGTTAAACTTACCGGTAATTTTTCTTCCAAGATCTTTTGTGTCATCATGTTCTGTTGGTAACCAAACATCAATTTGTTTCTGATATGAAATGATTGCTTCGCTGACCGTCAACGACGTTAACATCGCAGAATCTAACATATATCTCAATAACACTATTGGAACCCATCGTTGTTCTGAGAAATGTTTACCAAACCAAACGTAGCATATTTTATGTAATCCTGAAGCAAACTTAAATGATATAACTCTAGCAAAACCTGTTAAAATAAAATCCGGGAACGGACCATTAATTGATACACGTGTCATCTCATCAGTAGGGTGACCAAATTGAGTGAAATATTTATTACACTCACCGTATCCTAGAAAACTACCTGGGTAGCATGTTATCATGTCAAACGAAATCATATTAGCATAATTATAATCTATGTTCCATAATCCGCCGTGACCATATTCAATGCAACTATCTTGAATATCTTTGAGAAATTCCTTTCTGGTTGGTTTCCACGAATTTTTTTTCTCTTGCTGCGTGAGCAACAACAGATGGAATAGTAAAGCAGTTAACAAATAGATCTTTATTTACTGAGTATTTTTCTGCTATCGCTGTCATCGAATCGTGTAGAGATTCACTTCGATACATATCTCCGTTGGGTCTGACAAATTGATCATATTTCTCATTACTAGAAAATAACCAAACAGATACATGAATAAAATCAAACACGTTCTAGGAATAAAATTTAATATTACGATCCCGAGGAAAAATTGTTACCGATTTATTCCAAGCATGAGAATTATGATCAATTATTTCAATAGGTGCACCTTTGGATTTGTACGCAGACGAATATAATATCTCACCTGATAGCGTTTTTACCGTATAGGGAATTTTAATTTTGCTGATAACGTAGCAACATCACTTACTGATGCACCATCAGCAACTGATTCGGCCCAATTATTTATTTTTTCTCGTCGTAAATCTGTTAATCCGTTTCCACGTCGTACGTTTGTAAAGTGCTCTATCACTCGCTCAGCTACACAATTTATTTTCAATGAGATTTTCATCTTAGCAAGATTCTCAGCAATAGGTTTATTTAATCGATAAATATCATAAACAACAGCTGCTACCGGATAAGCTCGTGAATAATATGGTTTATCAATACCTGTTAGTAATCCAGGTTTAGAATTATTGCTTACCGTGACAGATTTTTTCCGTTGATTACAGGATCACGCTTATCACGTGTGATCCATACATCATTTTCATTGTTCACAATGAATTTTATTCTGAATATGAATTTATCTTTACTGAGTGAGCTAATTATCTTTTTAGCTCGCGTATCATTCATTGTATTATCAATATCTGCTGCTTTCCACGTCGACCACACATGAGCTGCTTCATCATCGTAGAACTCTTTTTTAGCTTGATCAACTTCAGGAATAATATATTCTGCCTCATCGAGATCAAATAACATATTATATTTTAAACAAGTATTTAAATAGTAAAGAATCAGTGCAAATGGCTCATGGTTGGCTCATTTACTTGCTGTGGTAGATCATGTAGAAAAGAATACTGTGGGATTCATCTGGCTTATATGCGACGAGGCGGAGTTGGACCAACGAGATGTATCAGATGTAACATTGGAATTCGAGGAAAAACTCGTATTTGTGCACAATGTGGTGGAAAAAATACAGAGAATTAAAACGACATTATGATAAAAAAATCACCTGATAGTAATATCGCTATTAAGTGCGAGGAGGATTATTTAAGTAGATTTTCAGACAAACTTTGATTTAGACAAATGGATTATTGTATATTAACTCCGTATACAGGAGACATTTTATATATAATAACTATGAGGCATCGAGTGATGGTACAGTTAGAAACTATAAAACAAAAATAAAGTTGGTAACGTTAATAAGTTTGGTTATCTTAAATTCAAAACCGGAGGGTATCCAAGAAAAGATTATCATAATCACAGATTTATTAATGAGTGTTTTCATGGACCAATCAAGAATGGTCTGTGATCGATCACATCGATCGGAATCCACTTAATAATTATGTTGATAATCTTCAAGCTATCACTCAGAGTGAGAATTCTGCAAAGGGGAATACTGGTAAATTTAGTAAAAATTTTAAAGCAGCTAAATCAATTAATGTGGAAACAGGAGAAGAATTATATTTTCAGTCTATGAACTCTGCTGATAAATATTTTGATATTCATCGAGCATCAGTACGCAGAATTGCAGAGGGAATAAGTAAATCAGTGTTTTCATATAAATTCGGTAGCTGGATCAAATTTTCTTATTTTCCTCTGATATTAGATAAATAAAATTATTTATAAATAATGAATCAGAAAAGTATTGATTAAATAATTAAATCCATTGAAATATTAAAAATCAAAGTGATACCATTATCAGATGAATTAGATACTGATAAGATCATCACAGATTTTGAAACCATAATACAAAATAAGCAAGAAAGTAGATATACTCTGTCGTCCGAGTATAGATTCATCAAAAAGATTCAGTCTGCTATGTATAGATCATTTATTAACATTGATGAGACCGAGATAAGTGATTTTACTCCACTAGCGCGCACCGTTGAAAAGATTCGATCAGCGTTATCTGATGAATACGAATCTAAACAAACATGATTGATACACGTGCAAGACAGCTAAGAAAGCTGATAGACAGTGAAAATCAATGAAAAAATGTAAAAATATATATTTTTTTACCCACATAATTTAAGATTTTATTAACAAATTTATACTCAGAGTTTCTCCACGTAGATCAAGTAAATGTTCCGATTGATCATTTAGTGAAAAGTTTACTTGCTGCAGCAGATTATTATGACATCGAAGATAAACAGGATTAATTGGTTCTTGTATGATTAAAAATCTTAGTGCTTCTTTTGGTGAAAACGAATAAAGAACAAACCCTTGTTTGGCTTGATCCTACACCGATGCATCAGCTATATAACTGTTTTCGACGATATCACAATTGAGATTAACCGCGACGACGTTAGTTATATTAACTATTTCAGGTGAGATGTGTCTGCCGGTACCATCCTCAACGTTATCACGTTTAAGAATAGCTGGTGATGGTGATTTTTTTCTCCATGCAGCGTGTAATTCAGAAAACTTTTAATCGATTGTATCAGTGAGAGATTTTTCTAATTTAGATACCTTATAAATTGGAAATCTAAAATTTGGTAACATCTCCTCGGTTAGTGAATACGCGTTTAAAAAATTTGTTTTTTTAGTTGATTTATCATCGATTATTATCTGGATTATTCTCTCGTGTATATATTTTATGTCATGTATGATCTGATTTAACATTTCTATATGTCTAACAATCTCATTACATGACCTTGATGTATCAGAAATACATTCATCAAAATATTGCCGTAATCGTTGTAATTTTTCATTATAAACCTGATTATATGAATTTGATAAATCATTAATCCTAACTAAATTATACGTTTCATCAATATATCTACCAAATCTTGGAAACGGTATCCAACTCAAAGTCCAAATCATATCATCTTTTTTTCTGAAGATAAAATCAAATTTTGTTGATTCTATTAATCGATTTAATCTATTTTCAAATTCTATCAAATCATGATAAGATTTTTTATCTGTGACAAAGTCAAATTTTTTAGGTTCTGGTGGTCTTGGTCGTTCTGGTGGTTTAATTTGAGGCCAACATAATACGGTTCTTATTGAGCTTGCAGAAATATCAACCTGGTAATCTGAACTTATTTCAATAATTGATTTTAGCGTTGGTTCGTGTACAGATATTTTTATTCCAGGATCCTGTCCAGTTATATTTTTTATTCTGTGTATGAGCTCGCTATTAATTTCCTCGATCTGATAGTTACCTGTTAGTATTCCGACCACGTTCCAATCCGGAATATTTTTATAAGCAAAAACAAAAGAATTATTTGATTGTAATCTACCAAATGATTTCGATCTGATATTTGGCCAGCTGTAGTAGACGCGTAAGTGAGCTAACGCTATTTCGCTGATAGAAATAGGAGTAGGAAAAATAATACTAAACTCAGGCTTAGTTGAACTAGCTGATATCATTGTTGTTTTTTGTTGAATCGTGTTCGTCGCAGTCTGTTGCAGTAGCTCGGTCATTATTTATTTTGGTATCTTTAATCGTTTGATTATAAATTTTAGTTATCAATGCAAACTCCGCCTCAGATATGATTCCATCACTAAGGCTTTCTGATAACAGCGAAGATAATTTTGAGTACACTACCATTGCCGTGTTTAGTTTATCTTTATACTCAGCTAATTTTGTATTGGTGCACGAAGATACCTTCGTTGTTATGATGTTAAATACACCAGTCAACGTAGTGGTTGCAGAAACAACTATGGTAACAGTTACCGGAGCCATCATTGTCAGCGCAGATAATATTATTTCGGCACCAGCAGCAACAGCTGATACAGAATAAACGGTAACATCAATGATAACTAGTCGTCGTTGGTATTTTTTTATTTTTACCTGGTAGACATCGATGATACTATTCAATGAAGCCTGCCACGCACGAGCCTGATTATATCTGTATTTTGATGCGCTCATTTATTTACTAATTGATTGTTTCAACTAGAAGTTCTATCACGTATGAATAAGATGCTTTAGTTAAACTCTTATCTTCAGGGTTTAATATAATCATCATTGTGATTTTTTTTGTAATTCAAATAATTCTGGTGTGGTTATGTTATTAAATTTTATTGGACTGGTTACTGTTAATCTATATATACCAGTAACAGTTGGAGTATATCTTAACGCAGCATCTGTTTTCGTCCACGTTACAGATAAAGATGATGCTACTACACGAACCACATTTATGTTAACTATAGGAGGTATACCAAAAGATTCTTCAGTTGCTTTATTTGCTCTCAAAGTATTTGTTCTAAAACTTGTAAAGGTTCCTAAATGAGAATCATATTCTGCGCGTAAAAGATTAAAATTACCCACGTGAGTATTCATCTCGTTTAATTATATCACCTATTTTAACATTACTTGTTTTTAGCTTACCGTGTTCATCTTGAAAGACAGCAACCTCATCAGGTTCTGCCTCTGCTAGCGATAAAGGATTGTTAATATCGTCTTTTGTTGCGTATTTAGATAAATCACCAACATCAATTTTTTCTTTTCCTAATATATTTTTTATTGTTCTTGTTAACAAAGATCTACCAAAAATATCAACCATTATTTGTAATTGTTTGATTTAATTTATCTGACGTGTACTCGTGGACTGTTTTATGATATGGTTTATCAGACTCGGATATCGCTGCGAGAATATTAATTGCTTCATCACCACATATCGGAGGATCAGTTAGTGTTTGTGCTGGTAACGTAGAGTACCACGTTGGGGTATTTAACTGAGCTACATAATATAAAAACTCACGAGGTGGAGCTAATCCGTACGAGTCAGCGTAAATGATTTCATGTGGATTAATAGCGTAAGCAACCCAATGAGTACCTGGTCCGGTGCTGTTATCAAGATTTATGATCCCTGTTTCATATTTATTTGGATGTAATGGTAATCGATCTCGCATAAATACTCCTCTGAAAAACTTTGCTTTTAGTTTTTTAGCAGCCTTAATTAGATCATAATTAGATATCGGCGTTATTATTTTCCGTACCATGACGGAGGTGTTCCTGGTAGTCGAAGACCTCGTCCTTTTTTTTGCTATATCTCCCACCGAGCATTTTTTCATAGCCATACCAGATGTTGTCCCGATAGCACCTAACGCAGCAGCTTTTGCTACAGCTGGTGCAGCAGCGGCGAATAGCGCTGGTAACGTAGCTAATAGTGGGAAAAATCCACCTATTTTAACCATATATTTTATGGCACTCGGAGATAAAGTAATTTGTACTCCAATGCTAGATGATTTAGCCTTATCAAAATGTTTCTGCTGTCTTTTAGTTATCGATAATTTATTTGGTCCACTTTGAATCTGACCATTTTTTTAGTGTTAATTTTACCCCACATTTTTTTGCTGTATCTGATTGAAGCTTTTTGGTCTGACTCGGAGTCAGAGTCACACTAACATGTTCATATGGCATTTTAGAAATAACATGATTGATTTAAATTACATTTTCTCCACAGGAGCATCAATGACTCTCATTCTGCTATTAATACCCTCAAGAATCATAGTTCTATCGCTAAGTATAACAGCAACCGCTCGAAATTGAGCAGCAGCTGCGTTAACTACTCTAGCTTTAAAATGTATATCAACGACGGACTGTTTTATCAGATCAAGATGTTCCAGTGAAAAATAATAAATCGGATAATAATTTTTTTAATCCATTTGAGAGATCTGTAAACCAGTATCAATATTTTGATCTCGTCCTAAATAACTCCATAACCTATGATATCCACGTGCTATTGAATTATTTTCATAACTCAATGAAATTTCTTCAATTGGTTCTTGATGTCCATTTATTCTCAGTGAAATTTCACTAGCATTAAAATTATCAAAAATCATATGACTTCGAAGTTGATTATCTAGTCGATCAGCGAGCTGAAGAGCTATAAAGATATGTCTTGGTGCAGAAACACCTTGCTGTGATGCTATATGCCAAGTAAAATTACCATTAATATTACTAGGAATACTATCTGTGACTGTTGTTAGCCATGACATTACTGATTTACCACCCTGATTCATAAAAGATAATAATTTTAGTTCTTCATCTGTTGATGGTGTCATTGATGGCATCCACAAAGTGAGCTTAGTTAACACAACTTTACCATCATCACCTACACCAGTACCTGCTTCTCTCCAGATAGCGTCGTTGCTGCTACCCTTTCGATAAAAGACAACGGTGTGTTTAGCGCCAAAAATAACTTTTCTAAAATCTCTACAAAATCCAAATATATGTGATAGTGGAATAGCACACGAAAATCTTCTGCGAGGATTTAATAACATAGTTCTGCGTGTATTAAATCGAAGATTAAAATCTTCATTAACTTGCTGAATTGCTGTAAAATCAGCACCTGGTTGAGCTATTGTTCCAGGTATTGCAGCAGCCGTAGATGCAGCAGCTAATCGCACCTTGAGATGTGGTTCATGATCAGCGTGATCAGAATTATCTTTTATAAACATCATACTAGCTCCAGCTGATCTAGTATAATCATCAGAATATCTTGCTAGGCCAATAATTGTTGTTGCAACATCAACGTTATCATTAATTGATTCAATCTCTTTTCCATCGATCATATACACGGCACTCTTAAATAATGCCATGATACCATTATTAACGAATCCGATTTTAAAATCATTTCCAAATGTCTGAATATTACCAGCAGCAGGAGTAACTCTTATAATTTCACCAACAACCTCGATAAATGCCTCACATGGCAAAAAATATCTTGTTGTATCTTGTACTTGTAATTCAATTCTACTACTACTATTTGATGTTATTGCGTCATATGAATAATACTGATAATCTCGTACTGATTTATCTTTTTTGACTGGTTCATCCATATTAAAGGCATCATCAGTTGTTTGCAAAAACATTTTATAATAAATTATTTACCTTCTAAAACGAAGATTACCTCCATACATGCTAGTATTTGCTACCTCATTTTGAGCCAACGACGCTAGTTTTTGATTAGCTGAGTCATTTATTATTTGACTAATATCACCAGGCATCTCAGTGGTACTCTGTAATTTAACAGGTTTTTTCGTCTTATTAATCTTAATATTCTGTCTCTGATGGCGTCGTATGCTTTGCTAGCAACATCACCAACAGTGGATATGGCTTTATCACGAATGACACCTATTGCTTTCATTGATATTTGCTTAGCTATATGACCAACTTTAGGAGCTATTCGTGTGAATAATTCACCTAATCCTGATCCATAATTGAATTTATATACAGGTAACCTAGAGTTTACCACACGAATTTGCACCGGTCTCTGATGACTTTTATGCACAATAATTTTATTTATTACTTAATCTTTAATCGCTGTAGTCGTCAACGAGCTCATCAATAAGATCACGATAAATAGTTACATCAATAATATTTCCTTGAAATAATCTTCTGCAGATATCAGTCGCTTCATTAATTATCTCGTGCGAATTATTTCCAGCTCGTTTTCCCCCTATTAAAACCTCTAATCGAGATACATCGTTAACAACGTTATCAGGACAGATATTATAACCACTACCAGTAGCACCAGATGAAGAACTTGAACTTGGTGGTTGTGATGGAGAACTTGAACTTGATGGTTGTGATGGAGAACTTGATGGTTGTGATGAAGAACTTGAACTTCATGGTTGTGGAGTATCACTAGATGAAGATTTTAATTTTGGTGGTCGTAGTGTAATTAACGGTGATATAACCCTTTCTGTTAACCCATGTTTTGATTCTAATGCTTTTTTATTGAATTCTTTAAAATCTGGATCATTTAAATCAAATTCTTTATTTTTAGAAACAAAATATATTACCGGAGACCACATAATTTCTGGTATTTTATCAAGAAATCTATCGTGTACATAAATTTTTTTATTTTTATATCCATATGCAGCTATTGCACGAGCTTTATTTTCATCTTGAATATCAGTTTTAGTATTTGGTTTAAGCATCATAGAATAATATGCTAAATCCGACTCAGGAGGCTTTTGTCTTAGTGAAATTTTTTTTTTGTGATTGTTGAACTTCTTTCTCCAGGTGGGGTGATGATGATGATGATTCTTCCCTGAATTTTTCCATCATTTTAATTTTCTCTTCCTCCATCTCTTTCAACCTTTTTCCTTTTCTTCCATTGCTTGTCTTTCTTCCCTAATTTTTTCATATCTCATTAATGCTTTTTGTTCTAATCTTTTTTCTCTTTCTTGCCGTTTAATTCTGCAGCTATTTTTTTTTTGATCTTCTGATTCAAGTTCAAATCCATGAATATAATTACGTAATATAGCTTGATCAACTTTATCATCATTTATTCTATCAATATTTAATTTTGCTTTAAGAACCCAATCTCTCCATGATGCAGCACTACTAACACTTCTCAAAAATTGAGAATCAATATATATTTTTTGTCTTGCATTTTTCTGCGTGCAAATTTACCAAAATGAATTGCGTCTTCTGTATCATCTAATGGTTCATTCAGAATTTCATTCATAAAATCCTTGTTAAATACTCTTCTATATTTAACTTCGGGTTCATCACCTGCTTCAGGTTCATCTCTAATTATTGTTTTAATTTTAGGTCTAGCTCCTACAGGTTCATCTCCAATTATTGTTTCAGTTTGGGTTTCACCCTCAGCAATTGTTTTAAGTTTAGGTTTAGGGTTTTTGATTATAACTTTGGGTTTTCTGATCTTAAATCCTTGTCTAGGTCACACAGGTACAGCAACAGGTTGAGGTCTAGTTTGCTCCTCAGTTCTTTTTAACACAGGAAGGATACCATGTTTTCTCACCTCAGGATCATCCACATCACCTAACAGAACTTTTTCAGTGGTTTCAGTTACTGGTTTAAATTATTCTTGAGTTGCTTCAGCAAATCCTTCTTTTGTATCCTGAATAGCTTGTATTTTTTGTTTAACTGATTTTCGTAATGGTACATATTTTTTTAATGTTTCTAATCGCTCTCGTGCTATTCTGGTTCTTAGTGATTCTCCTACGTCCATTAATTATAAAATAATTATTAATTTCAATTTATATATCCTAGATTAAAAATTAAATTTTTTGTAAGCATCTGATGTTAAAATCTTCTGACTCATATCAGTCAACATTACTATATCAGCAGGGAGGCGGCTACCCATAGTTGGTCGTATAATGTTAAGCAGATAATAAATAAAAACGTATACAACTTTATTCTGCAGCTATTATTTCGAACTAAGGGTTTATTTACAGGTTGGGGTTCAACAGCGATAAAACCCTCCCAGGAAGCCTTTATTTGGTGAATGGAGTCCTTCTACGGATGAAATTTCTGTAGAGGCTTTATTTTTTTGTCGAAATCCTTAGTGTCTGTTTGGTGAATGTCCCGGAACCCACAAGCAAAGATGTCACCCTCCAGAAAACATTCCTCTTCTAAACCCCAAGGAAAGAAAAGGAAAGGACTGCCTCCACGTTTAGTCAAACATGGGGACATGTTATCTGTCATGTCCAAAGCTTCTCCACCCCTGCGAAAAAAAACTCATTCAATCGGCCTCCAAAGAGGTCATCGATACCGTGTGCGAATGTTGTTTGAACGTCTTGAAAGGCACATCCCTTTGTCCAAACATCAGAAACAATGTTTAGGTAAACATCGTCACGTTCTTCGCCAAATGGTTCAAAAGAAAATCCCACTTCGTCAAAAGAAGAAGATGTTGGTCCAACGTGGAGGAATTTTACCACTCTTGTTAGGCCCGTTGCTGAAAGGAGTCTTGGGAACCGTGTTGGGAGGACTGGTGGGAGCAAGATAAAAAGGACCTCTGAAGTCCCAAGATATCAGAATCGACCCCTGGCATCACATGGAAGGACGAAAACTAGCTTTAGTGCCTTACAAACGATGGATGGAATACCATCGTTGGCAAGAACAACGCACCCCGCATTTACCTCCCAATCCCAATTTGAGCGAGATGTCCCAGTTGCAACACGAATTGCAAACCTTGATGGATCGCCAAGATTTGTCCGAAACAGAAAAATCGCAAAAGTACGACCAACTCTTGCAACGACTGCAACTCTTTCACCAAAAAGCTTTAGACGAAACAGCTCTTCCCACTCTGAAAGATTTTAAGACCTTGATGAAAAGTCCATCCCCCACACCATCACCACCACTACTACCATCCCCAGAGGTCACCAGAGACGCTACCCCACGAAGGCCTGAGGAAGAAGAGATACGAGAAGTGTTTCAAACACAGTCAGCAGCTCCCCTTTCTAGTAAGATTGCAGCATCCTTGTTGACCCCGTTCCCCACACCCCAACGAGAAGAAAAGACAGCTTGTTTTAAAAAGATGATGTCCACTCCTCCTTCGACAGAAGTGAAAAACAAAGAAGGGAAACCAGAAGTGAAAAAAGAAAAGAAGACCAAAGCCATTCCATTGCCACCTACACCACCACTACCTTCGACTTCTACTCCCGTAGCCCATCGGACACGTAAATCCGTTTCCAAACCACCCTTTCGTCCCACCCAAAGTAGCATCCTCGAAGAGTGGGCGCCTTATTAACAAACCAAAAAAAATGGAGAAGGTGTTAGCCAGCATTTACTACGATCCCTCCCGTCCTGCAGGTTACGCAGGAGTTCAAAAATTGTATCGTGCTGTCAAAACGCGACTGAAAAGTCTCCGTTTACGTCAAGTGCAACGATGGTTACAAGAAGAAGCTACTTACACTTTACACAAACCCATTCGACGCAAGTTTTCCAGAAGTCGCACCCGAGTGGAAGGCATCGATCATCAATGGCAAGCCGATTTAGCCGATGTTTCTCATTTGGCCAGCTACAATCGCGGCTACAAATATTTGTTTTGTGTCATCGGTGTCTTTTCGAAATTTGCCTGGGTCGTGCCCTTGACTTCCAAATCCAGCAGCGAGTTAGTGCGAGCCCTGCAACGAGTGTTGAAACAAAGCGGTCGTCACCCTCTTCGATGTCAAATGGACAAAGGTACCGAATTTCTGAACCAAGCTTTCCAAAAAGAATTAAAGAAACGTGACATTCACTTTTTTACCACCGAGAATCCTGAAACCAAAGACAGCATCGTGGAACGTTTTCAACGCACCTTGAAAGAACGCATGTGGAAATATTTTACGCATCACCACACTCTGAAGTACATCGACATCTTACCGCACCTGGTGCAATCGTACAACCAATCTTACCATCGAAGCATTGGACGTGCCCCGCAAGAAGTGACTCTCGAGAACGAAGTGCTTGTGTCTGAGCGCCTGTTTGGTACATCCCCGACGAGAGCTATCCCCAAGAAAAGTGGAGTGTTGGCCGTAGGAGATTGGGTACGCATTGACAAAACCAAACGCACTTTCGACAAAGGTTACTTACCTAACTGGACTACCGAATTGTTTCGTGTCACTGGACGCGTGCATGGCCGGTATCCTACCCTCTATAAATTGGAAGACATGAACGGGGAAGTGCTCAAAGGAACGTTTTATTTACCCGAGTTACAACGTGTCACCAAAAAAGAAGACGACGTGTACGACATCGAAAGCATTCTCGAACGCAGAACCCGTAAAGTGGGCAAACGACGTGTCAAAGAAGTCAAATTACATCGGAAAGGATATCCATCCAGTTTCGATTCTTGGATCGACGCTTCGCAAGTCATCGACTATAAAAAGAAGTGACCATCATGCCTTTTCATACAGACGCAGCTACGTCGACCGCTCCATCACCCAGTTCTTCTCTGCAAGATTTACAGAAACAACCCTTGTGGGTGTGGTGTGAAGAACGTGTGCCTAAAACGCAAATCGTCTTTTTCTTCCAAACCTTCGTGGTGTATTGTGTCATCGGGGCAGCCATTGTCAATTTGAGTTTGCAACCAGGAGACAAACAATTGTGGACCATCTCATCGAGCAGTTGCATCGGTTACCTTTTTCTCAATCCCTCCCTAAAATTCTCCTCCTAATGTCAGCAACGGGAACCTTGTGTCCAGTGCCAGTGTCAGTCACCACTCCAACAACAACAACAACCCCATTTTGGGCGGAGATACGCCTCTGACGTCCAGTAACCCTTCGGACAGCCACAGAACTCTGGAAGTATGAGTCACCAAAGCCAATTTTACTTAACCTTACCCAGTGACAGTTCCATGGAGGTGTTTCCCAACAACACGTTGTGCTGTTACACGGCCAAATTACCTCAGGCCATCCAATTAGATCACGAAGCCCATTGGGAAGTGGTTTTGGTACACACCTCCGTACCGTTACTGCGTGTCATTCCTCTCAAAGTGAATTTCTGCCATGGCCACTGACGAGGAAGGTGGAAACACTTATCACGTTCACCGCGAATGTGTACATCCTCATTATTTGCCTGTCAGCAAGTCTTATTTGGACACGGTCAACATTGCTATAAAAGGAGATTTGGGACAAAATATTCCATTCACCAAAGGAAATGTCACGGTGAAACTCCATTTTCGAAAACGGTTCTCTCACGAGTTGTAAGTCATGTATCCGGTGTACCGTGGGGTTGCTCGACAGCGAGGACACGGTTTAGGAGATATGTTGAAATCGGCTTTTCGTTCGGTGGCCCCAGTCTTGAAACCGATGGTTACACGCGGATTGCACGCCTTGAAAGATGCGGCACTGACACAAGGCAAAGAATTTCTCCAAAATGTCATCATCGACAAACAAAACCCCAAAGAAGTCTTCTTGAGGGCAGGCAAAAATGTCTTGTTGCAAACGGTTAAAGACCTTTTGGGCCGACGAGAAACACCTATAAATGCCCTGCACGCTACCGAGTCAAGCATTCTCGCTTCCCTGACTCCACAGCAAGGACAAGACAGAAAGAGACGACGAAGAAAACACCCTTTCACCAGACTTCACACTTCTAAAGCTAGAAAGACTAAGAAAAGAAGAACCGTTCGAGACTTAGACGTTTTCGATTATTGAGAAACAGAAAAAAATGATGCACCGAGAATCTTGCGCTTGTTCCAAGTCGGAACTGGATCTGTTTGCCATGCCACCCACCATGATGACCATGCAAGAATCCCAGTGGGTGGAATTTCATCCCGTCTCCTCTTTGACGGATTCCGCTCCCGTCGAGTTTGAAATCAAAGGACAACCCGAAGATTACATCGATCTGAATAGCAGTTACCTGTCTTTAAAAGTCAAAGTGATCAAAGCGGCGGAGAACAACAATCCTGGAGCCAATGATAGAGTAGCTCCTGTCAACAATTTCATGCATTCCTTGTTCAGCGAAGTGGACTTGTACTTGAATAACAAACTGGTCAGCAACAGCATGGATACTTACCCGTATCGTGCCTACCTGGAAAATCTCTTGACGTACGGAAAAGAAGCCAAGAATACTCATCTGGATGCTTGCGTGGTATGGAAACCTGACACGGCAGGTATAAACACTTTAACGACACAGCCCTGACAGAAGATGGGAATCCTCACAATGTGGGGTTTAACACACGTTGAAATAAAATTCTGCAAGGGCGAAGTTTAGAACTGATGGACCGTTTGCATTTGGACATGTGGTTACAAGAAAAGTATTTGCTTAACGGGGTGGATGTCCGCCTGAGACTGAATCGTAGCAGTGCCGCTTTACATTTGATGGCCCATGCCAATGAATACAAAACTATCATTCAAGAAGCCCGACTTTAAGTGCGTCGTGTGGAAGTGTAACCCAGAGTGGAAACGACATCAGTCAAACGTTGAGCAGAACGACCGTCAAGTATCCGATACGAAGAGTGGAAGTGAAAACGTTCACCATTCCCGCTAACCATCATTCCATGATCGAAGATCATCTGTTCCAAGGACAGTTACCCAAACGTTTGATCGTTGGTATGGTCAGGAATTCAGCTTTCAACGGAACCTACAACGAAAATCCTTTCCACTTTCAATACTTTGGCGTGTCCAAGATCGAAGTCAGTCGCGATGGCAAGACCTTGTGTACCAGACCCTTGGAGCCTAACTTTACCCAGAACAATTACTTGAGATCATACTTGTCCCTTTACGAAGCCACGGGATAGTTAGGAACCAACAGCAGTCATGGCATTACGTACGAAGATTATGCAGGAGGCTACGCTTTGTGGGCTTTTGATTTCACTCCAGACCAAGGCAGCGACGAGGGACATTTCCACCCTATAAAATCCGGCCAGATTCCATTGGAAATTCAGTTTGCAAATCCACCTCCAGATCACACGGCGAACGTCATCCTGTATGCAGAATTCGACAATACCATAGAAATCAACAGTTTGAGAGAAATCAATCTAGATTACTTTACTTTTTACTTGTCAGACATTTTCAAGCAAAAAGTCAGGATCGAATTGATCACTTATCATTAGCTTTGAAGAAAAAAAACCACACAAATAAATGGATACCTGGGAACTGTATTATCTTTTGAACCACAGTTCGTACACTGCTTCTTGGAATCCTGTCGTCTGTGCTAAAGATGAACTCTCTCATCGCAAACCTCAAGACCATCAAGCTTATGTGATCAATACGGATGACAGTCATCTCCCAGGAACCCACTGGGTAGCCGTCTACTTTCCTCAAGAAGGATGTGTGGAATATTTCGATTCGTATGGATTGCCCCCTTTGGAAGACGATATCATTGACTTTATGAGAAGAAATGCTCAGACCACCCGATTCAATAATGTGAAATTACAAGGCACAGATTCCTTGGTGTGTGGACAATAATGTGTGTATTTTCTGCATCATCGCAGCCTGGGCTATTCCTTAGAACATTTAGTGACTCATTTTGATCCTCGTTCTTCTTCTAGAAACGATGTGAAAGTAGATCGATGGTTTTGTGACCAGTATGCTTATCTTTTGTCTCAAGCTAGGAAACGTAGTGTCCATCAATGGCCTAATGACTTCCAACAGTGGAAATCACAATTTCATTCACAACGTTGTCAACCCTGTCCAAAATAATGTGTTAGTTGAAAAAATGTTTGTGATTTAAAAAATGTTTGATGTTATATTGTTTGGTTATTGTTAAAAATTGTATAGTTGTTTGTTAGTGTTAAGTGATTTTGAATTTAAAAAATGTTGTTTTGAAGAAAAAATGCCTTTGTCTTTTGTTTGGCTATAAGAATTTTGATTCATGCTGTTTGACTTCTTACTATCCCTCCCATGACACTCATTGAACGGTCCGACTCGAAAACCGTGTAGGGATGTTTTCTTTCAGGTCCGCGCTTTGACTATTAAAACCAGGGTAGTTTCCAGTCTAACCATCCATTGTCGACTCATCCTCCTACGAATATGTGCTCCAGACTGGCTAAGCTAAACGAAGCCTACGTGAATTTGCATAGGGTCAGACACAGTCTGATACCGAAGCCGGAAGAGATAGAGAATGTGAGAATGTTAAAAGTCACTGAACACCTGATAGAAGAGCTCTTCAGAGAAGAAATGAACAGGGAGAAAGAAGAATGGACAGAGAAGTACAGACTTCAGAAACGGCAGAGAGAGCAGCAAGAGCAGCAACAACAGCAGCAGCAACCTGAACCTGACAGAGGCTTTGTCGATTGTCGTATCGACACCAAAGAGTTCTTCTTCTCTTTCCGAAGAAGCAGACCTATCGTCAGAAAGCCTATCATCAGAGGACGTCGCATTCTTAGAATATAAAAGATCACCCTAGCTTCAACTTCACGCAAGCAAAAAAACAGCTCTTTTCAGGGCTACCCCAATCTCTAGAAAAGAAATAAGAATCGATTTGCCAATGTGTGTATGTAGAGTAGTGTGAATATAAACACTTACTCTTTTCTGGTGTGATTGTATCTGTGTGTGTGTGTGTGTGTGTGTGTGTGTGATTGTAAGCTAGTTAGTCAGTTAGTTGGATTATAGTGGTTTTCGTTCTTTTGAACATGTACCACTTGTTTATTCACGCACTGCGTGATTTTTAATTACTCCTGGGGGAAGGAAAAGGAGCCTCATCCCCCAATCTTTTATGTACTCAAAGAGTACTTTTTAATTTAGCCACTCAGGTGTAGGACTAACTAGTCCTTAACAACCTGACTGAAAGGCTAATAAACATGAGTGGGAATAGTCACACCACACACTCGTGTTTCTTAGCTGGAAATAGCTGTGGAAGCTTGATTTAAAAGTTCAGCCAGATGTTGTCTAAGAGACAAGGAGACTGTTAGGAGTATTTTTTTCTTCTTTCTTTTTCTTTTTTTCTTCTTGATTTCCTTATCTATTTTGATTCCTTATCTTATTGGTTTGGAATGAAAACTTGTTTTATGGTTGTTTGTATGTTATTATGGAGTCCTGTTTTAATTAATTCCTATTTTCCTATTTTAATTTTTGTGGCCTTAATTGGTTTTTATTATTCGGTCTATGAACGGCTGTGTCAGTCTGTGAACCCATGAGACCGAGCCGGCCGTCATAATTCCCAAACAGTGATTTGTAATATTTTTGACTGGTCTTTGATTTACTTTCTTAGATTTTTTTGATTAGATTGGATTCGTGTATAAAACTAATGATATTTTTGAATGTTAGATTAATACTGGGGTTTGTGTTCATCAAGAATTCTGGGTATGTTGCAGGGGACCCAATAGTATGCTGTTTAACTTTAAACTTAGCCCTTTCTTTTTCAAGTGTATGGCAGTTGTTAAAAATATGCTCTATGTCTTCTGGGACCCTGCAGTGGTAGCAGTTAGGGTTATGTGGTTGTGGTCCTATGTACTGTCCGAAGCTGTTAGCCAGCTTGGTTTTGCCCGTGAGTATTCTATTTATGAATTTTTGTTCACTGCCTTTTGTTTTGGGTGGTTTCCTATTTCTACATACTTCTTTAATGATGGTTTTTAGTTTCCTGCCTTGAGTGCTTGTGTTCCATAATTCCTGCCATTTATTATCAATGAGGGTTTTAGAGATGCTATTGAGTTCGCATATGCTTAATCTAGGTTGATGTGAGTGGTTTCGTTTAGTTTTTATTTAGCTGTTATATCTGCCATATCGTTACCTGGAACGTTAATATGGGATGGTATCCACATAAATTCTGCTTGTTAGTTATTATTGTTCAGTATTTTTAACAATAAATTGGTTTGCCTAAGATAGTTTTCTCTTGATTTGGTGTTGTTATTAAATACTGAGTTTATGACGCTTAGCGAGTCACTTATTATTACCGCTTGGGGTATTTTGTTCTCTTTGATCCATTTGAGTGCTTCAAGTATGGCCCAGAATTCAGCTGTGTATATGGAGCAGAGGTTAGGTAGTCTTCGTCCTACTTTAATGTTAAGTTCTGGAATTACGTAAGCTGCTGCTGTTCTGGGTGGTTCTGTAATTTTGGATCAATCAGTGTAAATCTTAATGTAGTTGCAATATTTTGAGTTGATTTCTTCTGTACAGATTGTGTTTAGTTTGAGTTCCTGTTCGTTTTTATTGCCATATTTCGTAATGAGGGTGTTAACTGAGGGGTTGATATTTATCCATGGTTCTTTGTCATAGTGATTTGCAATTTCTGCTTGGAGGTTATCTATAGGAAGTTGTTCAACTAATTGATGGACTAATTTCCCTGCTGGTATGTTTTGTGATAATTTAGTTCTAAAAGGTATGTTGCATTTATTTATAGCTAGCCGGGTGGGGTGTTTGTCGGGGTGTGTTGTTAGCCTGGCTGCATATCTGAGGGTGAGTTCTTGTCTTCTAAGGTGGAGCGGCAGTTCTCCAGTTAAGATTTGAAGTTCCACTATTGATGTGGATGGTAGTGCTCCAGTGCAAATAATTAGGGCCTTTCTTTGTATGCTATCTAGTTTGTTGAGGTTATTTTGGGGTGCCGAGTTGTAAATTTGGCATCCGTAATCTAGTTTAGATCTAATTAACGATTTATATAATGCTAGTAAGGTTTCTTGATTGGATCCCCAGGAGGTTCCTTTAAGGGTTGTAAGGAGGTTAAGGTCTTTATTGCACCTTTTGACTAGTTCGTTTATGTGGTGTCCCCAGTTTAGCTTGGAGTCATAATGCATTCCTAAAAATCGTGCTACTTTTACGAATTTAATTTCTTGATTTTGGATGGTGAGTTTGGGAAACTGATTTTGTAATTTACGTTTGGTGGTGAATAATACTGCTATTTTTTTTTTCATGGGATAATTTGAAACCCCATTTATCAGCCCATTTCCCTATTTTGTTTAAACTTGTTTGAATATCGCTGATTACTTTGTGGTTGGAGGGGTTTCCTGCTCTCGATAATCCACTATCATCAGCAAATTGTGAGAGTTCAATTAGTTTTGATGTTAAGTTGGTGTCCAAGTCATTAATCATGATGTTGAAAAGGGTTGGGCTGAGTACGCTCCCTTGTGGTGTACCGTTTTCAAGTGTGTGTGGTTCAGAGTAGGTGTCGCCGACTCTGGTTGATATTTTACAGTCAGCGAGGAAGTTTTCAATGAATTTAAACATTGGACCTGTGATGGCGTAGTGGTTGAGTTTGGCTAATAAGATTTTGGTCCATACAAGGTCGAATGCCTTTTCGAGGTCAATAAATACTGCAATTAAATTTCTATCAGCTTTGCGTTTGGAGTTGAACGCTAATTTGATTGCGGTTTCCAGTCGTATTAGTTGATCCGTGGTGGATCTTTTGTTTCTAAATCCGCATTGATTATCGGAGATTAAATTATTGCTCTCTAGGTGGTGTTTGAGTCGGTTGGTGACTATGGTTTCCATGATCTTACAAATGTTGTTTGTTAGGGAAATGGGTCTGTAGGAGTTAATATCGTTAGGGTCTTTTCCTTGCTTGGGTATTGGAATTACTATTGCGTGTTTCCATTTATCGGGTAGTTTGCCTGAGGTCCATATTTGGTTTAATAATTTAATAATTGTTTGTTTAATGTTATTTGGGATATTTTTGTATATTGTGTATCCTATTTGATCTTCCCCTGGGCTAGTTTCGTTTTTGGTTTTCAATGCTAGGTCCCATTCGTAATTTGTAATGTCTTTATTTAGGTTTTCGAGACTTTGGGACCGAGGTCTTTAAAGAGATTACTATGGGTTCTTTCTACTTGTCATTTGTAATTGAAATATTGGGGTGTGGTTGGTGTTGCTACTCATATCTGAGAAATGCTGAGCTAGTCAGTCAGCTTTTTCTTTATTAGTAATGGCTCCAGCTATTTTTGGGGTGGTGTTAGTTATCTTTCCTCTAATTGATCTAATCTTATCCCAGACTTGTTTGGTACTAGTTGTGATATTGATATTCGTGCAGTAGTTATGCCAAGTTGATTCCTTTGCCTGTTTAATTATGTTTTTAAGGTTTTTCTCCTTTTGTTTATATATAGTGAAACCAATAGAGTTTTTAGTGCGTTTGAATTTATTGAGGGCTTTTTTCTTATCAGTGATGGCTTGTTTGCATTCATCATTCCACCATGGGACTGCTTGTTTATTTGGGTTACCACTAGTTTTGGGTATGTTAGTGGTGGCTGCCTTTAGTATGGTATCAATCAGGTCTTCGTAATATTTATTAATATTATCATTTTCTAGGTTTTTGGTGTCTATATTGCTTAGTGTTTCATTAAATGTGGTCCAATCTGCTTTTGAATATATCCATCTAGGGGTTCTTTTTAGCGAGTTGTATTGGACCGTCATTTGCAGGGTGACTATTACTGGAAAGTGGTCACTGCCCAAGGGGTCAGTTTGATCCACTCTCCAGTCCGCCACCTGGGTTATTGATGGCGAGCAAATGGTGAGGTCGATGGCGGACATGAGACCGTTTTCTGGGTTAAGGCGTGTTTTTGTACCGTCATTTAAAATGGCTAAGTTAGATTCTGCGGTCCATTCTTCAATCAATTTGCCTCTTTTGTCCGTCACACCGCTCCCCCACCCCCATAGCTCGTTATGGGCATTGAAATCTCTACAGATGACGATCTGATCTACTCGTTTGTGATCACTTATTTGTTTGTAAGTAATTAAGTTAGCTGTGCCTGATGTTCCCCCTGGGTCATAAATATTAAATATTTGTATTTGACCCTTGCCTGTATGAATTATGAGGGACTGAATTTCGAATGCTTCGTTGCTACCTAGGGTTGGTGTTATGGTTATTGTTGTTACATTCGGGATGTTATCTGTTATATAGATGGCTAAACCCCCACCTCCTTGTCCCGTGATTCGATTTTTGAAGTGACCTGGGGCGTATCCTGGGAGTTTGGGTATTTGTTTGGTTCTACTTGTTATTTTTGTTTCTTGAATGCATATAATATCTGGTTTGTGTTCTAAGTTTTGTAATTTGGCTTTGAGTTCACTGATATTATTTATTAACCCTCTAGGATTCCATTGCCATATTATAATGTTCCGGTTTGTTGTATAATCCATTACTGGGGTGGTCATTTATTGATTGTTTTGTGTTAAGGGTTATGATGTTAACTTCAAATTTGATTCGATTTTGCTTATTATGCTTATTATCTGTGTTATTTTATCCACGATGGAGTGGTGGTTGTTGATAAGTTCAGCTTTGATCTCTATGAGTAACTTTTCTATTGTCGGGTTTGACAGTGATTTGTTTTTGGTGTTAGTGTTATCTGATTCTTTGGGGTGGAGTTGTGAGTCTTTGTGGGATTTGATTAAGAATGTATCTTGTTTATTTAATCTTGTTTGATCCTGTTTGACCTTGTTTGACCTCGGTTGGTTGGGTGTTTAGGCTGTTGTTGCTTCAGTTGCTGGTTTGTTTGGGGTCATGATGTGGTGATTTTTTATTACTGGGGGTTAGTTTTTTCGCCGCATGATACGGGATTTGCTTGTTGTTCATGATATCTATGGTTTGATATTCCTTGATAGTGTTGGGGCATTCGTGTGATTTAGGTAGGTGGGGGCCCCTGCAGTTGGTACATTTTGGTGTGGTTCTACGACATACACCTTTGTGGTTTCTACCGCATTTGTAGCATAGTTGGGTATATCTACATCTGTTAGAGAAATGTCCCCAGTGTTGGCAGTTGCTGCAGAACCTGGGTTTGTTTATGTAGGTCTCAAGGCGGTGGCGTGCCCCAGAGTGATCTAGTCTTATCATGTTTGAGAGTGGAGAATTTGATTCTAGTATCGCTGTATTGGTTTCCTGTCCTAAATGATTTTTGAGTTTATACGCCCTATTAATGTGGGTACCACTGTCTTTGAGTTTGGCAGTGAGGGTTTCATTGTTTATCCCTTTATTTTGTCCTGTGAGTTTTAGAACTGCTTTAAATGTGGGGTTGTTCGTGCGGGAGTGTGTGGCTAAGTCATTTGTTCGTGTGTTATTGTTTATTGTCATGAGGGTCTGGTTGCTATTGTGTGTTTTGGTTATTATGTTCTTTGTCCCTATTTGTTTGTGTCTTTCGACGTTAACCCTAATGTTGTTAATAATTTCAATTTCTAGGAATTTGGCCATTTGTCTGCGAGTGCTGCAGTGTACTATTATGTATCTTGTGTTTGGCCTAAATATTTTGAATTGTCCTTGATGAACCCTAAGGAGGGCCTGTGTGAGACTGTTAACAGTTAAGTTTATCAGTTTATTGGAGTTGCTACTGATATAAAGTGTGTGTTCTATGGGGTGGTATGAACATTTGGCCTGTTTCTTTGGTTCTTTGGGGGGGGGGGGGTGAGTTTGAATTATTTTGGGGGGCAGGTTTGTTCTTGGTAAACATGGGTCCCTTCCCTTTACCCTTGCCATCCCACACGTTAGGTTTTGATTTGGTGGTTGGGTTAACTTGTGTTTTGTTTCGGCAAACGACTAATTGTTCTTCAGTTAAGGGTTTTGATGGTCCAGGGGTCTGACTGTTATGATATTTCGGTTTGTTGTTGCTGATATGAATGGGTGGAGATATCGTTACCATGGGCGCCATTTTGGGTGTAGTTTTTCCTTCGTTACATGAGTTGGGCCCTATTTTCGATGGGTTTCCTATTATCATGGCTATGGTTTTTTTTTTCCGGGGATTGTGCAATGACCATGTATTTGGGGGTGGGTGGCTGGTCTTGTTTTTGGAGTGGCGATATTGGTGTTTCTATAGGTATTGTATCGTCCAGTTCATTGTTTGCCGATGGATCTAGTAAGAATTTGAAACTTACAGTTGAGTTGATACTTAAGTCGGCTGCTGATATTTGAATTTTAGTTCATTTCTCTCAGGGGTGGTTAGATGCGGTGTTGTTAAATCATTCCTTTCAGGAGTGGATGAGAAGTTGAGTTTCTTCTCGCAAAGTTCAAGGTGCTTGGAGTTTGCACTGAGATCCAATTTCCCCGTGATTATTTGCGGGTTTGGTGTCATAGGGGTGGGGGGGGGGGTTATGTGATTTCATTTCCTTTTCAAGCCTATTGTTTCTCAGAATTTGTTTTCTAGTGTTAAAGTTAAGTTTGTTTGTGATTGATTGAGACATTCCTACTTTGGTTTTGAAAAAGGTTTAGGTTAGTTATTGTTGTTAATAGTGGTTGTGGTTAGGAAGAAACAAGGAGAGATGAGATTCTGTTACGTTCCGTGAATCGGAAAATCTCACAGCGGTTAGCTTGTGCTTGTAACTTGTGAGATTCTGACCAGGCGTGGTACCAGTGTGTTTCCTAGTGCCTGTTTTCGGGAACAGTGCTAACAGCTAGAGTTGTTATTATGAGAAAAAGGTAGAGGTTAGTTGTGTAATTTGTCGTATTTATTCTCTATGATTGAAAATCACACAATGATATTTGGTGCTTTTATCATGTGTGGGTTCAATCCAGTCGGTTCTAGTATGGTTCTTAGACACTGTTTAAGAGAATAGGCGGCAAATTGAGTAGATACGGAATTTAGTACAAGTAAGGTAAAATATATTATAGTGAGATGTAAACAGCACAGAGTTTTAATTGCCCGCAGGGTTAGTAATCTTCCTACCTTGTACTAAAGTACGAGGTGGTATGATCCAAAATGGCTGCGTGGCGGGCTGCTTGGCTGGATTTCCTTTGTCTGATATATTACTATATTACTATCTTACTGCGTGTTCCTATCGTTCCTTTGTGAGAGTTCCTTTGTTCTGTGCACTTCCTTTGTTCACGGCTTGGCGGGTTGCTAATTGTTTCCTCTTCTTGATGATTATAAGCGCTCAATTACGTTTGTGTGGATAGTAGATTATGATAATGTTTTTTTGTTGTTTGAAGTGTGGGAATAGTAGATTTGGGGTTTGATTTGACTGATTTAGGTATGTGGATAGTATATTATTTGTTTAATGAAATTTTTTTTAGAATAGTGATGGGTAGTATAAAAAGTGAGTGAGTGTTTCTTTTAGGTCCGCGCGTTTTAAGTGATCTAGGTAATATAAGTTTTGGGTCTTAGGGGGATGTTTTCCTTCACGTCCGCGTTTTTACCATAAATTGAAAACCGCTAGGCAGTCTTCGGACCGCATCAGCTACCTATACCGGCTAACCTGCAGCTCCAGAACGATAGCTATCTATGAAGTACAAGAAAGAAGAAACAAAAGATAGCTACCATTGCCTTAATGATACACGGCTTTCATTTGGTAGAAAGCCGTATTTGATAATACTTTATTTAAACCAGATTTGACCTTATTGGTACCGCCGTAAAAAAAATTTATACCGATTATTTACATATGCGTGATTCTAACTTTTTTAAGTCACTCCGACTTAACTGATTGGTTTATTTTTTGGAATTTAATAAGTACACTATGTATACAAAAAATTCAACTTGTTCGATCAAACTTTTTTTTCAAAATTGATATAACTTTAAACTTTGGCTAATTACAGATGTGGCTTACACATTATTGGTTTTTATTATTGTCCACTAGTACAACTGGACTTGATTTGAAATAAGTATGGGCTGGCGTTTCGGGAAGTACACAACATCCAGGGCTGGCTTGCTGAGCACCTTACCTCCTTTACCACGCTCGGATTTCGTACAAAAGTGGCAAGATGTGGAACGATTTCCACTTGCCACAAGCCCAGGTGTCCTAATGTGACGTCAAAAGCTGGCCAATGGCAGCTGACGTTACATACTGCTTGGGTTGACACCTGGGACACTCAATAGCAAACTGAATTCATGAGTGTGGGTTTGCACTACTCCTACTCATATCTTAGGCCTTACATTTAGTTCGGTTGGGCAAGCAACTACCGTCTACGAACTAACGGCCCAATCAATTAGTACTCTGTGAGTACATAAATGCCTGAGGGGTGCGGCACCATTCCTCCCCTCAGGAGCAATCAATAAGTGCACCGTGTGCACACAAACCAGTGGTACATGCACATTATGTTGCGAACACCACTATAATTCAATTCAACAACAACAACAAGTCTAGCTACCCTTGTTGATTGATCAACACTACAAAATGAGCAGAAGGCTAGCGAAATTGCTTGAATTTCATGTGCACCTGGAATATGCCAGGCTCATACTGAATGAGCTGGCCGCAGAGGCTATAGTGGAAGAAGGAAGGATGAAAGAGGAGGAGAGAAGAAAAAAAGAAGAGGAGAGAAGAAAAAAAGAAGGAGAGAAGAAAAAAGAAGAGGACAGAAGAAAAAAAGAAAGAAGAAAAAAAGAAAAGAAGGAGAGAAGAATAAAAGAAGAGAAGGAAAAAGAGAGAGGAATGGCTGTACCACAGACAAAAGGAAATTTCAGAATCCCAGAGACAGAAGATTGGGATTCTGAAGCCACTCATTCCGCCTCTGCACTCCCAGCAAAAAGAGTGAAAGGTGATTGGAGTAGGAGATGTGTTTGCGGTGCCAGGCCGGGGAGGTACAACCATTAACCAGGTGCCCTGGAGTTCAAAACAAACAGCCCTTTTCAGGGCTACCCAATACTCTAGAAAAGATATAGTAATCCATTTGCCAATGTGTGTATATAGAGTAGTGTGAATATAAACACTGACTCTTTTTTCCTAGTGTGAGTGTATGTGTTTGTGTTTGCAAGTGATCAAGTAAGTTTGTGTGGATAGTAGATTATTGGGCTTTGTAAGTGATCAAGTAAGTTTGTGTGGATAGTAGATTTTAGATTTGTTTATTGCTGATTCGCGTATGTGAATAGTAGATAATATGAAATGAGAAAAGTAGGGGATGTTTTCCCTCACGTCCGCGCGTTTTAAGTGATAATCTAAGTAAGATAAGTTTTGGGTCGGGGGATGTTTTCCTTCACGTCCGCGCTTTCCGTATAAGAACCCACAACGTTCGTCATTCGCACCATTCTACAAAGAATAAAAAAGAAGATGGCTTCAAACCACCTTGATAAAATGAAAAAAATGCAAGACGTCCTGGACAATTTAGGCATGATGGAGCAAATGTTAGTTAACCTAAACGAGGATCACTATTCTTATAGTCCCCATCGAGTGAAGATGGGGATCAACAATTTAAGAAAACTAAAGGAAATCATAAGTGATCTGTTGAAAGAAATAAAGGAGGAGAAGGAGGATGAAGATGAAATGATAAGGATGCGAGCACGGAACGAAAAAATTGAAAAGGAAGAAGAAAATGAGAAGAGGAAGAAAGAAGAGGAGGAGAAGCAGAAAGAAGAGAAAAAGAAGAAAAAGGAGGAAGAAAAGAAAGAAAAGAATAGAAAAAGTGTAGGACAGAAAATAAGAAGCTGGTGGAGAAATAGAAGAAATTAGAAGAAGAAGAAAACCAAAGGCCCTTTTCAGGGCCATTTCTATCTCTCGAAAAGATTTTGACTTTTCAATTGCCTAGCCCCATTTGTTTATTTTTTTGTTTAAAAAAAAAAAAATAGAGACCCCTCCCTGTTTCAATTTTCGCTTGTTCCCTTTCCAATGACCCATCTGGTCGGGACCGTATTAAAATAGGGTCCCGACCCTGTTCCATTTCCCCTAGTCCCTAGACAGTCCCACGATTTATTCCCCATGTTCAGTTTCCCTTGTCCCTAGAATGGATATTTTTCTCCCATGTTAAATTCCCCTTGTCCCTAGAATGGATATTTTTCTCCCATGTTAAATTCCCCTTGTCCCTAGAATGGATATTTTTTCTCCCATGTTAAATTACATAGTCCCCAGAGTGGATATTTTTTTCTCCCATGTTAAATTTACATAGTCCCCAGAGTGGATATACCCTTTTTAACATGGAAGTCCCCTAGTCCCTAGACCGTCCCTATTCACTACTTCCATACCTCGTATGAGATACATATATCTGGCTAAATATCTAGTCCCCACATCTCATATGAGATACATATATCTGGCTAAATATCTTGTCCCCACATTTCATCTAAGGGGCATATACCTATTAGGACAGACCTTTTGAGTACAAGTAATAAGACTGAAATTTTCTCTAAATTGTATTAAAAGTAAGTTTTATCTAAATTATATTGGAAATAATTTTCTATTAAAATATATTGAGATTAAATCCATTTATTTCGGTACTACAGTTATATACTATTTAGTAAAGATTGTGACCGTTTTGAACAAAATAAAAAAACCCTTTTGTACATATATTTCCCTTGTGTCATAGAGTCAGCAAAAGCTACACTCGCTAAGTTGTCTAAGTTACCGCATTGCGGAAAACTTAAACTCGTAAGCTGTAAGCTCCACGCGCTGACGTGGTAGAGTTGTCTGTCTAATGGCGTACATTGACCTAGACGATAGTCTGTAACAAACTATGAAGCCTCATCTTGAGATTCTGGTGAACACATGAGCTAGGCACATGCCCATATTTGGCTTGGTCGTAAGAAACTGATATAAAAAGCGTCAGAGCCACGCATGTGCCAGTTTGGAAATATATAAACGGGCAGCAGAGTGAACACTCAATCGTATACCAAGCGCAATGAAGTCAAATGAGGTAAGTCTCTGTGACTGTGAGTGTGACTCTCTCTCTCTCTTTCTTTTGTATATATATATATATATATATATATATATATATATTAGCCAGTAGTACAGTACGGTACAGCACAGCTCAGGACGATACAATACAATGCCACCAAAGCAAGCCAGTCGAAGCAAAGGGGCCAAAAATCATTAACATAAAAATATATCTGTGAATAAATCAGTGAAATTCGTATCAAAGGATAAAAACAAGGATTATCACTCTCCATAAAAGAACATTATAGGACAAAATCTTACAAGGACAAGGACATTGAAGGATTTTATTAGGAGGACAGAGATGATTTCCACTATCTATCCTCTTCACACTTTACAAAACACTAGGATAAAAACACACCTTACAATGGCAGCAAACACCACGCCACAAACTTTTAATGCCGAAACCTTCCAACGGGAATATTTCTGGACGGAAGAGGAAGAAATAGAGCAAAGAAGGCTCTACAAAGCATATCAAGATCCCTCTGTACAGGCAATAGACCTATCAGAAACAATACAACAGGACCAGCCGACAGCACAGCATATCATTGCTGCCCTGGCGGCCAGGGGCCTAGGAGGGAAAATAGACACCCTCTACCACATTGGTAAGGGGGTCTACCTACCATACCCCAAACAAAAGGAACCCCTCCTAAAAGGGGAAATATTTTGATCAATGGTATCACGGCCAAAATCACAAAACCACCACCCTTGACAAAATTAATAGACCGTAAATACACAGATGTGTATATATCGCAATTCCCCAGAGAGATCTCCCTCAAGGTCTTTCAGAAACGGTTTGAGCACAGACTGGACATCAAAGTCCATAAAATTAAAAGGGACGTCTATAAAAATACGATCGACGTCTACAACGGCAAGATCGTAGTCCAAATAGACAAAACAGAGACACATAAGATCCCAGAATACTTTAAAGTACTGGGACTTTTGGTACAAACACATTTCTATGAGTCCCATTTAGTGCAGCCCTGCAGCAACTGCAATGAAAAGGGCCACACGAAATGGAATTGCCCCAAACAAGGGCAAGGGAGAAAAACACTACTCCCCACCCCAACCACATCAACAACACCACACAACACGCCAACATCTTTTGCTGAAGCTGTCACAAGCTTATTCAGCAAATTGCAGACAACACAAAAAGAAAGCGAAACAGATGCATACACCAACACCCAAATAAACCAAAACGAACCTGAACAAGACACGGTAACACAAAATGAAAAAGAAACGATACCAACCATACAACTAGCACCACAACCAACCACCACCCTCATTGGAGAGATGGAAACGACACAGACGAAATGTTGACCGCAACACCAACAACAACAACCACACAGACTTGCACAGAAACAAGTGAAATACAGGAAGCACCAGCAGAAACACCAACAACACTAACAACACCCAATCAATCAGACAACGAACACAGCGACATCGAGATAGACTTAGAACTTTCTTCACAACATAGAACTTTCCTCACAACACACACACCCCCACACACAAAACAAAAGACGAAAAAACAAATCACCAAAAAAATCTCCAATTGGAAAAACACCAAAACGACTACACGGAAACTCCACATCACAAACCAAAAAAATCAGGAGCATAATCAAAGAAATGGGGAACCAACCACCTCTGCTTCCTCCTCATGAAATAAACACAAAACCACAAACACCAGCAACACCACCAAACATAAAAGTACTCACACAAGAAGAAAAAGAACATATCGACGCCACACTCAACCCCCCCCCCCCCAACAGCCCGCGCCCAAGGAGCCCGGCACGCAAACCATATAAACAACCTCAACCACAGATAACAGAACAAAAGAAACCCAACCCCCCCAAAGGGTAAATAAAACCCACCGAACCATAAAACCAACAAATTAAACTGCAAAACACCTACAATAACCCAAATATAAAAACAAAACAGACACAGAAATGGATACAACACTAAAGATACTATCACTAAATGCAAATGGAATAGATTTCCAAAAAGCTAAGAAACTAATAGAAAAGCTCGCTCATATGATATTATCTGCATACAAGAAATCCATAACCCCATACAAAAGGTGATTAACTTTATAGAAGACCAACTCAACGCTATATTCTTGGTGCAAAGAGATTTCACCAGCAATAGATCGGGAGTCGGAATAATCATCAATCAAACTGTAACACACGCTAACTGGAAACAATTAGCCACACCGCCAGAAATTCGCGGGAGACTACTCCACATTAGCCTCTACGATACCAATATTATAAATATATACATGCCACCTAGAACAAACAGAAAAAAACCATTTATATACAAACTATCAAACTATTTACAACAATATAACATAAATAACACAGTAATCATTGGAGATTTTAACTCAGTGACCCATGATATAGACAAAACAAATGGACTAGCGAAATGGGACAAAAGTATATTGAACCATGTAAATGGACTAATCCACAACAACAATTTAGTAGACACATATAGATTACTCCACCCAACCGAAAGACAATACACCTATCACCGCACAAACAATGCAACAAGAATAGACCAAGCATACATAACAACTTCCAACAATATATCAGACAAAGCGACATATTAACAGACAAACTAGCAGACCATAACCACATCGAAATAAAAATAAAAATAACAAATAGAGACAAATGGGGAAGGGGATACTGGAAGTTCAATAACACAGTCCTGAATCTATCAAAATATCAGGAAGAAATCCAAAACATCCTCTTCTCCATACAAAATCTAAGTACATACGAAATTTGGGATGAAACAAAAGAGAACATCAAAAGAATTAGTAGGAAATATGCAAGACTACAATCAGAACAACAACATCTAACTGAAAAAGAATGTCACAACATAATAAATTCAAACAATTATACTGACGAAGAACATAAAACAGCTGAGCATATTCTGAAAGACATACAAAAAAACCCAGACACAACGGAAATAAGATACGAGCAGGAAAATTTGTTGACATATACATGATAGGGAAAAACATATACAAGAAAGAAGAAATAAAGCGAGGTATGCAAAGAAACATGACAAAACTAAAAGATGACAAAGGAAATACATTAGAAACAAAAGAACAAATACTAAATCACGCAAAAATATATTACACACAACTATACCAAACACAAAAAATAGAATGTCACAAAATACAACAATACTTAGACACAACAATCACACCAACCATAGATGAAAAAGATAAAGAAATACGCGAAGAACCTATATCTATTGCAGAAATAAGCAAAGCTATAGATCAATTAACAAAAAATAAATCACCAGCATTAGATGGTCTTACGCCAGAATTCTACAAAGCTTTCAAGATACCTATAACACAGGTATTATATAAACTATACAACAACATTCAAACAAAACATGAAATGACAGAATCTATGAAAGCTAGTTTAATAACTCTACTATATAAAAACAAAGGGGATAGCACAGACCTAAAAAACTGGCGCCCCATATCACTATTAAACACAGATTACAAAATACTAAGCAAATTACTCACTAACAGAATCAAACAAACACTAGGAAAACTCATCAATTCAAACCAAACTTGCGGCGAAGAAGGGAGAAATTTACAAAACAACATATTATCAATACAAACCACATTAGAACACATGGAAAGCAAAAACACTCCTGGTGCGATTATACTAATCGACC
Source organism: Sinohyriopsis cumingii (assembly GCA_028554795.2). Lineage (NCBI taxonomy): Eukaryota > Metazoa > Mollusca > Bivalvia > Unionida > Unionidae > Sinohyriopsis > Sinohyriopsis cumingii. Next base: position 51,095,149 of record CM068825.1, read on the forward strand.
AAGAAAAAGCCTTTGACCGAATAGAAATTAACTACATCGTAAAAGTGCTAGAGAAATTCGGCTTCGGAACAAATTTTCACAGATGGGTAACAACTCTATACAATGATATCAATTCTTCAATACAAATCAATGGGGTGCAAACTACACCTTTCCCAGTAAAGAGATCGGTAAGGCAGGGTTGCCCCCTGTCCATGCTGCTCTATGTCCTGGGGATAGAAATTTTGCAAAATAACATACAAGTAGACCCCAACATTACAGGGATAAAGACTCCAAACTCTAAAGAAGAAAGTAAAATGTACCAACATGCGGACGACTGCACCCATTTCATAACAACAATAACATCTTATACAACAATATATAACCTTTGGTACGACCTCCCCCCCTTATGGAAACACAATAACAAAAGAAAACAAAACACAGAACAAAACACAGAAACAACTAAAATCCGGCAAAGCTGAACAAGCTACTATAAAGAAGACCGGAAAAATAAGGAAATTAAAGAAATATTCCCAATTAAAAAAAAAAGGTAACACACCTAGCCAAATGGCACCTGGGAAACAAAAAACAACACAACAACAATAAGAAAGATACAAACAAAACACAATCCATCAAGATAATACTGAACAAATGGGACTTCCCCACAAAACACAAAAATAAACAATACTCCCATGCAAAAGGTAAAACAAAATTACCTAGCAAAACAGCAGCAGGGAAGTAAAAATAAAATTAAACTAAAAATAAACCTAAATAACCACAAACTAACTCCTCTTTAATAAATAATAAAAATAACTCCCATGCAAAAGGTAACTCTCCTAGCCAAATGGCAGCCAGAAACCAAACCACACAACCACAATAAGAAAGATACAAACAAAATAAAATCCGGCAAAGCTGCCAAGTTAATACAAAAAATACCAGGAAAAAAACAAGACTATTCATAAACACAAAAATAAAAACAACTCCCATGCAAAAGGTAAAACAAAAACAATACCTAGCAAAAAGGTGGCAGGGAGGTAAAATTCAATACAATGAACCACAAACAGACTTCAAAATAATCCGGAAAAGCTACAAAAGCTACTACAAAACATACCGGAACACAGAAAATCGACAAAAAACAATAGCACAAACACAAAACAAAACCCCAAAAAAAAAAATCCCCTGAAAAAGGTAAAAACACCTAGCAAAAAAGCAGCAGGGAGTGAAAAGAAATAAAATAAAAATAAAAACATAAAAAAACAAAGCACACGCAAAATAACAATGACAACAGTTAAAGAACAAACAAAAAGACAGAACTCACAACAAACAATTTTATTATGCGATTCATACAGATGCACTAAACAAGCACCATTTTTCTCTACATCAACATAACACACAATCTCTTCAACTCAAACTTTTTTTTTCTCTCTCACTCTAAATGTCAACCACTCCAACGTTTCTCTGAACAGAAGATACAATCTGTGTCAACAGCCACCTGCTCCCCTGGGCATTCAGATGGACCCCATCTACATCCATATACAAGGAATGGAAGCCGCGAATGTTGCAAAACTTTACACACAAGGAACCGTCAAACACCCGGGCTAGCTCGGCATTAACTTGTCTCACAAGATGGGAGTAGCGGCTCCGACTCAACCCCAGAGGCCAGAAAATGACCACACACCAATAATAGCATCTTCATCAAGAACCGAATGATAACTAAAATACCGCTACTATAGAAATACCCCAGGCAATAATCAATGCAACGGGAAATGACGCAAGGAAAATCCAAAACCAAAACCCCAGCCCACAATAAACTTGTACCCCAAGGGACCGCACTCACACACGCAAACCAAGAAGCAACCAAAATTTAGCGACAAATGAGAAATAACACATCTTTGGAAAACAAAACTAAAAAAAAGAACACTAAGAAATAAGACAACCTAGAACTAGAATTTGGAACGCAGTCCTTACAAATCTATCAACATGACAATAAAAATAGCACCACACAAAGCACCACACAAGGACAAAAACCTGACTATACCAAGTCACTTCACGAAAGAAAATATAAAAAAGGGGAGGGAAACCACGTCACGGACTCTAGTGGTCAGTGGGGGGAGAAGTACCAACCCAAGTTCCGGGTATGTATGACCCACCCATGCCCCTCAATGAATGCCTAAAATTGAGGGAAACGGGGAGGGACACCATACCCACAACCAAACATAGAATTGGATGAACAGAGCAAAGAACAACCCTTCCAAATAGCTTTACTTAAGAAAAGAAAAAACAAAAAAAAAATAAAAAAAATAAAAAAAAACAATTTCATAATCTTTAAAAAAAAAAAAATTTTTAATAACCTCTCAAATGCACAACACAAAACAAAATAAAGCAAAAATAACACGTAACCCAGAAATAATTCGATATACAAAAAGGTGCCACATCTGTGTCCTACCTAGCTAAAATAGCTAGGATCGGAACCAGGCTGTGCCAACACTCGCAATGAAGTCAAATGAGGTAAGTCTTTGTGTCTGTGAGAGTGACTCTCTCTCTCTCTCTTTAATATATATATATATATATATATATATATATATATATATATATATATATATATATCTTAGCCAAAATGCGACCTTTGGCCGACATATGCTCAACCTTTAGGCGACCACTGTCGCCTAAAGGATATATTTAGTGTTGCCCAAAAGTTAGACAATTTTTTCTACTGTTTCTGTTAAAATAAAACTGTATTGGTCACTTGATATATATAAATGAGATAGTAATAAGGTTAAAACTTATTTTAAGTCAACTTTATTTAAAAGGATGCTTAGATATTTCGATTTTAAATTTTGTATATATATTCGCGGTGCAACCTTTCGGCGACATCATGTATATTACGTATATCTTTGTTGGTAGCGTGTATGTTTATATCACTAAGATAGATTTTAAGTTTATTTTTGATCATCATTGTTTTACATATCGCACCGTTAGGATATATAATGAAATACCATAGCCACGCATATTATCTAAATATTTTGCCCACTTCTAGGTTTAACTTCGAAGTGATACCTTCGAGCGTAATGTGCATGCTTATTTATTGGCCTTGTCAGCTTTCGGAAAAAGCTGTCTCTAAATTTTTTAAAATAATCGCGGGTTTGCAGTTGCCTTACACAAAGCGCATTGTAATTACTGCAAATGTAATGCAGGGATTTGTAGATGTAACAGGGATCTAGCAGTGTAGCCAGTAGGAAGAATATTCCAAAGTATAGAAGAGGTTGGTTGATCATGCAGTTTGACTGAATGTGACTGTTGCTTGTTTATTCCGTCAATAACTCCAGTTGCAAACTGGGCCAAAATACCTCGCAGTGATTTGCATCATTCTTAGATATAGTGCATACTGTAGGTTGAAGATTGCCTTTTGATTTAATCTACATACAATTTAGGTGCTGGAGATACTACACAATGCCACACCATTATAGGGGTGGGGTGTGTGTCTCGTATCGTTGCTTAGGGTAGTTTGCCTATAAATGACTGACTATTTGGAGTAACGTCGTTTTCGCCCGTCGGACATGCACGATGATTACCTATAAAGAATATCGGGTACAGATAAAATAACCCCAGAACAACACCCACCTCCCACTTCTTAAAAATAAGAGACAAGACATAATTTCCTCCCCCAGTACAAGTTATCCCCTTTTAAACTTTTTTTTTAAACCAACACAATATATATACACTGCTGTCGGGCATTTCTGGGCACCTAAGGTTTTTGTTTCCAATACTGAAGCAGAACGCATACCGAAATCGAACGATTGCCAAAAATAAAATGGATTGTTTTCACAGACGTCACAATTGAGTACACACAAACCCACAATGCAACATGCGTGCACCTTGCGCAGCCATTTTGAGTCCCTAACAAACCTTTGTCAACATTAGTCATCATGTATATTCAAGATAATAATCTGATTTAACTGTCGATAAGGACATTTACTTCATCGAAACAATACAAAGATTGTACTTGAAATTAAGTGCCCTATAGCATGAAAATAATAAAGCTGGAAGTTCCCTTGCTTACATCGAAAGACAGAATAGTGAAGTTGAACCGTAATCGTGCATATAGCTATCAAATAGAAATGCAGTTATTTTTTATTTTTTTTTACAAACACATTATTGACATTTTTAGAAAGTGTTTCGCATCATATCCCTGGGCTTGTCATCTTACAGTAATGGTTGCGGGCAATGATTTTTGGGAAACAATATCAGTTACGAATTAACATTTTGTAACATGTTTTATGTCAGAACTTTTATGCACAAATACTTTTCGCGACAACAGTGTTGGTGCCAATGACAGTTGACAAATCAATTTAATTAGTATAGTCAAATATTGTATTTGTGACGGATATGTTGGACGTAGGATAATATTGAATGAAAGCAATAACCGTTCAAAAAAGTTTGATCTTCAGTGTATTCAAACGAAACACGTGCCAAACAGAACATGACTTTGTGTCAAATGTCAAAAAGTGGTATTCCTTAAATGCTTTTAGAAAAAGTGAAATTATATATTAACATTTAGCCTTTTAACTTAACGATAACCAAATGATTGATTTCAGCCCGTGACAATTAACAATCATTACGTGTTTCTACTTGTTTGTGTCTCCATTTGTTTATGCGTTGGTTTATTGATCGATCTATTTTGTTTATGAAAGAATAACAATGATGGTTGAAATTTAAATGTTTTACTTGAAGAAAACAAGTAGAAAAGTCACGCGTTCAGTCTCATGTGGTTGACGTGCACAACAGAATGTGATGTATTGTTATAATCTTACACACAAATTGAGACGTGTCTTCATATTTATGCAGGAAAAACAATGCTATTAGGTGCATGTTTGCAGGGCTAGGGACTCAAAATGGCGGATATGGACGTACACAAGTTTTGTTATGTCACATGAAAACAACGGATACAGCAATGCTTACCATTTGAAAAGATGCAATTGTTACCAGAATATTCTTTCAAAATAATATTCATTTTGGACGCAGGGGATACCACCCCACTGTTTTCCTGACTCGCGATATGTTGGCCTATTCTGCGCATAGCTTTGAAAAGATGTAATGTTTATCCATATTGCTATAGAAATGAAATGTATTACTTTGGACTGTTTCAGTCAGCAAATTCAGTCGAGTAATTAGGTCAGGTTTATAGTGTGTTTTACAAAATTCAACGTAAAAATGCCAATAAATGACAAGAGATATTAAGCAAACTAAACTGATCTTGTAAAAAAGTTAGTAAAGTTAAACATTTTATGTTGTTGTTGTAGGGTTTAACGCCATTTTTCAGCACACGATAGGCTATACATGGCAGCCAGTACTAATGGTGGAGGAAGAACCCTTGAAAACCTTGAAAAAACCACCGACCCACTGGAAGCTACTGGCAAGCTTTCTCACATAACCACATTAACCGAATCCGAGACTCGAACCCACACAGACAGAGGTGAGATGGCAGTGACCCATAACAAAGAGCGCTTTAGACCACTCGGCCACTCGAGGACCCCAACATTTTATGAAAAATAAGCTATTAAGTGTAAGAGAAACAACAATAAATAGGATGTAATGTGTTTTTGTCTTATTGATGGGGAAAAAATAATACATAATTTAGAAACAGACTATACGCCGGGGAATTTGTTGAGAATTTGTTTTAACGGCAAGTAGACACGTTGGGTAGCAGATGATTTTGTACATTTGGGACAACTTCTTGCAAAATTGGAAACTTGGATAAAAATAGTTTTGTTTTAAGGTACACATTTCCATCTTTTATATAATGTATTTTTTTATATGATTCTAAAAGATTCACAGTAAATCAATTTTTGGGGGTTACAGGTTCAAGAAGGTCTTGAAGTGGGTCTTCACATTGCCATTTAGAAATCACATTTTTATGTGCATTTCGAGTCAAAATGTGGGATATTTTGTACGCTTTATGAATATCACTTTTCTTAATTAATGTACAGTTCTTCTTTCTGAATACAAATGGATTTTTGACCCAAAATAGCACATGATCAAATGTTTATTGGAATGACGTATCGTTGCGCAGAATTACCCAACGTGCAGAATAGGCCGGTATGGCGGTATACATCTTTTTGTGTCTCCATGGACCATTTGATTCTCAAGCTTAGTGCGGGCCTCCTTTGAACAGATAAATTAAATTTGTTTTGCCCATTAGATGTTACTATTGTTAGATAATGACTGTAATAGATAAGGAGATTAAGATGCCTAATGATATAAGGACTTATTGCACACACTTTTGTTTTTCACCTCACTTTTATAAGCATCATTACACACACTTTTAATCCATTGCATTAAATCCTTTAGCTGTTCTTTAACACGTGCATTTTTAAAGTATACCATATCCATTGGAAATACAGCATTCCTAGCACAGAGATAGACTAAGAATTGAGTGTGCTGTATTTGACTATTATTTTATGAATTACATAAAATCTGAGCCATAATATTATTGTATTATCATGAAATTCCTTAATTAAATTAAATATTAATATTTCTGATTTCTTTTTTTCCCCCATCCCATTTTAAAATAGGCTAGTATTTCTGATGGTTTAAAAAGTTAAAACTTGTTCTGGTAGAGGGGATTATGTCCTATCCTTCATTTCTTTGTGTGGATTTTATCCTACACTTAGTAACATGGGTTATTAAGTATAATTTGTCGGTATATCGTAAGCAACAAATATGTGTCTATGGTGCCAGGAACGATAAGGTTTTTCACATGTCAGAAAAATGGCAGTACAATTTTAGTTTTAAGCAATGGGAATTTTTTTAAACACTTAATCCCAATAATACAATGTAAGGTGTACACCCTGATATATTAGCTAGATATTTTCCCCACTTTTAGGTTTAACCTCCGAAGTGATACCTTTGAGCGTGATGCACATGCTTATATTGGCCAGTTCGATAAGGGTTGTTACGTCTCTTGACTTATTAAGCCCCCTAATTTACCCATGATGCAACGCTCTTCCGGCGAGCAAATCTATATGCTGCTATGGAAGCCAACAAAGATATCAACAAAACCTGTGACCTGGAAAACCTTAATGTAAAGTGCCTAAAGACATTTACGGGATAGAGGTGCCCACCTTTCAGGAAATAAAGCCGAGCTACTGAAAAGGGCGAAAGGAGTGGCAGATTTAGGTATTAAGACGCTGAGAGAAATAAATGTACAAGACCGAATAAATGAGAAGTTTCAAACCATTGAAAAATTCAAGACACCATTTGGGGAGATATTACCTGATCCGAACCAGCTTCGTGATAATTGGACATGTAATGTGGAAGACATACCACATGTTAGTGATAATGACTTATACAATTATCTGGTGCTTAACAAAAGGCGTACATTTGACTCCGAAAGTATGAAGGCCAAAAGACAGCTGAAGGCTCGTGTCTTTTATGAAGACCGCCATGTACATAGTGTTAAATTCCATCCCGTATTAGAATGCACCGATGGATTTGTTAAGTGCAAAGTTATTTCTTCCCTCCCGACTCTGACGGAAAACAAGAAACTGGACTATGATGTTTGGATTTGTTTATCCAAAGAAACCGGGAACGTTCATTCTGCTGGTTGTACATGCAGTGCTGGGTAAGAGTATTTACTTTTTTAAACAAAAATAATAAATATTAATAAGAAGAAGAAAAAAAACTTTCTTTATTGTGCACACTCTCTGCAGCATCAGTTAAAATTAAAGCTGCTTTTATATTGACCTTAATTTACTCCACCGGATTTTAAGTCTAATGTGCCCGCACTGTTGCAGTTTGTATATATCTAACGAATATTTGTGGGCTTTGAGTCCATTTTCAAGTATCAGGCATTACACAACTGAAATGTCAAAACAAGTTCATATTCAGGTTACATATTTTATAATAAATATCTTTTCTGTGACCTACATCCAGTGAAATAGTTTAGATTTCATCGGTTAGAATCATCGGTTTCATAATTTTCTAAGTGAACTTTATGTAATTTGAGTGCATACTTTGTGTGTAACAATGACAGATTGATTCACCATTATTTGCCTAAATAATACTGAATCACCTAAGATCAGCATTTAAAAATACTAATTTTAAAAACAAATTTCAGGGAAGGAGAGTCATGCAATCATGTAGCAGCACTAGTGTATGCCTTGGTTGACATATCTTCCAAAAAGAAAGATGGCTTCAATTCACCAACTTCGGATGCTTGCAAGTGGAACAAGCCAAGAGCAAGGAAACTGAGCCCAAAGAAGTCCCAGGACCTTACTTTTAAGAAATTAAAGTTCTCAACAGAATGGAAATTAGAAAGAAAGTCAGAGGCAAAGTCCAGCATTAATATCAGTGCTGACACGCCTATTGAGCCAGTGGATGTGATGGAATTTAGTAACAAGGTCAAATTGGTTAACCCTTAAGCAGCCTTTTTACAAAGTACAGGTGACTATGTTAAAGCACCCTACCCAAAACACGAAATACCCAAATTACACAACATTGATCTTATGTATTATGACAAGGCCAACTTGCAGAGTGATGAATGCATGAAATATTTTAAGGACTACTTTGCATCGCTTCATTGTGAAAAGGAAGAATATGAGAGAATTCAAGACATTACTAAAGGACAGGCAAACAACAAAAACTGGTTGTCAGCACGTATTGGCAGAATAACAAGCTCAAAATTTGGACGTGTTTGTAAATTGAAAAAGAGTACTTCGCTTAATTGTACTGTAAGGGAAGTCATGGGATATATTCAGTTTGACGGTGACAGTGTAAGATGGGGTAGAACACAGGGTAAGATGGGGTAGAACACATGAGCTAGCAGCAAAACGCCTATACCAGATTAAATCAAAGGTAATCCACACTGACATTATTGTAACAGAGAGTGGATTATGGGTGAATGAGGAATTTCCCTATCTAAGTAGCAGTCCCGATGGTTTGGTGACCTACAAACACTTTGAGGAACATTAGGGTTAATAGAAGTGAATGTCCATTTAAATTTAGAGACATGACACCATTGGAAGCAGCCAAAGACCAATCTTTTTGTTGTGAGGTGATTGGTGCTGAACTTGAGCTTAAACAAGGTCATGATTATTATTATCAAGTTCAAGGTCAGATGGGAGTTTGTGATAGAAAACGGTGTGATTTTGTGATATGGACCCTTAGGGGATATCATGTGGAAAGAATTTTCTTTGAAGAAAGATTTTGGATCCTGATGCTTGAAAAACTGAATTCATTTTATTTAAAGGCAATTATACCAGAGCTCTTCTCTGAACGAATCAAGCGTGGCTTGTCATTATATAATCAGTAATCAGTATGTATAATGTGCATTAGTCTGCTTTTACATCAAATGACATTATCAAAGACTGTATAATTCTTTTTTTACCCGTATATATGTGCATCACTCAGCTGTATCTGTCAAATGAACTATGACTATTTCCATTGACATTTAGACATTGAAACATTGTGTCCAAAATTATGCCATGTTCAAGTCATTCTGAATACGAACTTTTGGTGTGTGTCAGTGTTCTTAATATCGAGCTTTATTATACTGCTGTACATAGCTGAGGAGTTGGGGTTGGATCGAATTAATGTTTTAGAGAAAGCACTTGTGGAATATAATTTTTAGGAAATATTGGGCCAAGTTCATGTGTGTGTGTGTGTGAGAGAGAGAGAGAAATCTTAAGAAAATTGGTATCTGTGTGAAACAGGAAGCACATGTGTGCAAGAACATAAGTAATAGTGTAACAAGTGCACGTGTGTTTGTCACAACAATATAAATATGTTTATCTTGTGATATGTTAACTCTGAATTTAATTTAACTTAGTTTTCTATATATAATAGAAACATAATGTTGGATCATATCATGCGCATTCAATAAAAAAGGATAGAAACTGATTTTTTTGCTTGTTTTTATTTAATTGTTGATTCCTCAGGCATTCATGTAATTCTCTCTCAATACACAAACACTACACAGCAATGATAACAGACAACTTGTTGACTTGATCATGCATTTTACATACAAAAGTATAATGTTGCTGTGACACTTATAAGACCACTGATTGTACACTTACTTCTTATGAGTAGAATATGTAATTTATTTGCATTCTTTAAAGGAAGATTATGCATGGGCCACTGTGGCTTATATATTCCAAGACTTTATTTGAAGTAAACATCACGCTAAATAGCATGCAAGAAAAATATAATAAATTTTGACAATATAGATTTTGATTTTGATAAATATGGATGTTCAAATTTAATCATGATATATACATGTAGGTAAACAAAATCAAAATGGTTACCATGGTGTTTTTACACTCAAATATAAAGAAAATGTGTTAAACCAAGTATCAAATTGTGACCTCTTGCTCACATAGCCAGCACATTGTTCATAGTTAATCAATCATTTAAATCAATCATCATGTTCATTATCATGAACTAGTGGTTGTTGGAGATTTGCCAATGCCACACAAATTTTCCAAATGTTGCTAGCCTGATGTGCTACAGTGATAGGCATGACACCCTGCAGAATGTGAAAGTTCTTGGCCCTCTCAACAGCTCTTTCTACATCTATTCTTAAACTTGCTATTCTTCTTGTTTCTTCAACCTGACATCTATTAAATCTCTGAAACTTCAGTGGTGGAATGATCAAATGGATTCCTCTTGGAGTAGTTAGGTCAGATATAAGGAAACCTTTATCAGCCATAATTGCATCTCCTAGTTCAAACCTTTCCAACATCCCACTAGCCCGGGTGAGCTGTTTATCGCTGATACTTCCAGCCCACAAATCTGATGCAAATGTTATTAGACCAGAAGGACTAATACCCATTAATGTCTTGTATGTCATATGTGATTTGTAGTTTGAATACATCATTGACTTGTTTGCAAGTGGTTGAGGTGTCTCTGTGTGTATTTCTGTACAGTCGATTATTACTCTGCAAGAAGGATACTTCTTCTTGAATTTGTGAGGCATATACTTATTAACAAGTGCACGCGATGGCCAGGAAATCAAAAAGCACCATTTTTCACTCAAATATGATATCCAACTGTTTGTAATGTGACTGCACGTAGTCTTTGAAATATGAAATCTTCCTGCCAAATCTTGCAGCAGAAGGCCAAGCCGTAACCTCATCAAGACTAAAATAAATTCATCCATTGGTTTTAAAGATCTGGGGCGACCCTGATTTTTGCCATCTCCTTTTCGTTGTGTATGTACTCCAGCATCATTCAATGCATCAAATAAAAGACGAATTGTGTTAGGATCTGGAATTCCAGTGTAAAACATACACTTTTCATTGGATTCACTGATATCTTCAAAGGCAATGTCAGGTCTTTTTACTTAAATCCCAATTGATTTTGTTTGCTTTTCCTGAATGTCTGTAGATGAATCCACCTGCATAACCTTACCAAATGTCTCACTCTGACATGAACAGTAATTATCATCTGTCTGTGTACCAACAGTAGTGACTAAAGGCTTTGAAACTGTTCAAACTCCATTTTCATTACAATCTACAGTAAATGGATATGTCTGGATGTCTTTCTATAAGAATCTACACATATCTTTTTCTTCAACTGCTCCACAGTAGTCACTGAAAATAAGGGAGACCTGTTCTGTGCAACAAGTTGTCTTCAGTGTTGTTTGGTCTTCACTTTTTGCAAAATCACTCGCAGCATCAGCATTGAGATCCATTGTATTAGGCTGTGATGCAGCTGACTTCTCCAAAGAGCACTGAAAAGATATGTGAAACATGGCAATACTGGTCATATATCATTTGACATTATTTAAGTTTTCAATAACTTAACAAATAATTTCTGGGCAAATCATTATGTGCTTTAACCTTAAACAAATATAACCCAAGATAATTTATTCATTAACATGTGACATTAGATTTAACATTCTTAATTCAAGCATGCATTTGAGATACAAGATGCACAATCTTACTACATATTGGACAAAACTGATTATTTGCTGGTTTTTTTTTATATAAATGTATCATTATCTCTCCAAATTAAATGTAACAGATACCTGTCTTTTTTATAAGCACAAGAAAGCTTTCAGCAATATAAAAGCAGTTTTCTAATGGAGTTATTTGTTAATAAATTCAGATTAAATTACCTTGGACAATGCAAATATCTTTCTTTTTGACTTCATGTTGAAAACCGATGGAATGTTGTGTTCTTTGGTAAATTTTCCATCTAAGAAATGCGCTGAACACAGGCAGTCATGTCTGTTGTAAGCGGATTGTGGCATCAAAATTTCAATACGCCTTATCCATGCTTTTCTCAACCTTTCGTCTGCAGGAAACTTGTGGAGAATTATAGTTTTGTTGGCAACAGATTTTCCCCGATAATTGGAACAGACACTGCAATAATGTCTCTTCCTAGTTGCTTTTGGCACGCTAGTTGATGCATTCATAACGGGAGTATTGCTTGCCGGAAATAGGGATTGTAAATTCATGAAAACGGTTTCTGGTTTCAGTGTACCAAAGAGCTCTGCAAGGAGCCTATTTTCAGCAGAGGTAACAACCCTTATTGAGCTGGCCTATATTGGCCTAATCAGCTTCCGGAAAAGCCGTCTCAGTATTTTCAAAAATAATCGCGGGCTTGCAATTGCCGTACTGAAAGTACATTGTAATTATTGCAAATGTAATGCAGGGATTTGAAGGCATAACAGGGATCTAGCAGCGTAGCCAGTTGGAAGAATATGCCAAAGTATGGAAGAAGTTGTTTGATCATGTAGTTTGACTCAATATGACTGTTGCTTGTTTATTCTGTCAATAACAAAAATACAATCGTATCTACCTGAGATACCCATTTCACAATTAAACTTGCATAATAGTAGGCATTTCAGTTTAAATTCAAAATTGTTGATATCACATATGATGGATGTTCATGAGGAATTACAAGTACCTGCAGTTACAACATGAATTTTTTATATATAAAAATGCCCACTATATGTACATACTGATTGGCCCCCACCTTGTTTCTGTGTTGTTTACATGCATCTCTTTAGGCTTTTAACCTTTGATTATTACTGTTTTTAATTGAACTTTTACTTTACAAAGTAATGGTCGCAATAGTTATAAAAGTGTTGATCCACAATTTCAGATCGTTACATAAAAGATGGTATTGTTTGGCTGTTGAATATTTGTGAATATCTTTGAAGTCCAGCAAGGAACGAGCCAATAGTGGGGAAGGGTGCTTTCAGTAGGATATTTTGTTTTCTTTTAACTCAAGATTAATTTGTTTTTAAAATAAATAAATTTGTTTTTAAACTAATAGATACATGTATTATGTTGTTGTTTTTTAGCTCTGCTGGTCATATACCAGAAGTGATTTTAGATGGTCTGTTGATTGTCTTCAGTAGTCTATTGTTTGTGTTTGTTAACACAAGTTTTTTGTTACTGCTTCTCCTAAGCTACTTATAGGATTTACCTGAGACTTTACAGTCACATTCATCCCAGGGTCTAAAAAATGGTGCGGCTCTGACATCCAATATGGCGACCACAGTGTCCATCTTAAAAATATTGTTATCACTATTCCTAAATGGATGGTCTTATCACCATTCTGTTTTCACTTGACATCTAGTTGCTCCCTAATGAAAATGGTACCACCAGTATGGCTTCTACTGACCATCTTGAAATGCTTGTTACTGTTACTTCTGAATGAATGGTCATTCTGCTGCTGGCGATTTCACTCTTGATAAAATGATGCCAGTCTGACTTCCGGTATGGCCCAAATGACAGCCATCATGGAAATCTTGTTATTGCTACTTCTTCTGAATGTATGTCCATATCAACATAGGGTTTTCACTAAGAGACTTTGTATAATGTCTGCTTAGTCCTAACTAAAATGGTGCTGATCTGATATCCAATATGGCCACTACATTAGACATCTTGAAAGTCTTGTCATTGCTACTTTTGAATGGATGGTCATATCATCATGGAGCTGTAACTAAAAAAACATCTTGGGCTTAATTGACAGTGGTACTGATAATAAGTTCAGTGTGGCCACTACAGTGGCCAGTTTTAAAATATTGTTATTTCTAATCATCCATTATGGATGGTTGTGTCAACATGGGGTATTCACCAAAATACTACTTAATATGTCTAGCTGATCTTAAATAAAAATGGTTCTGATCTGATATCCAGTATGGCCACCATGGCAGCCATTTTAAAACTTTTGTTATCAAATCTCTACTTAAACAGAAAGTAAAAATGAATTGGGGTTTTCACCATATGCCTTTGTATGATGTCCAGTAGGTCTTATATGAAAGCTGTGCTAATCTGATGACCAAAATGTCCATTACAGCAGGGCTTATCATTGGAAAAGTAAAGTTAATTTATTTGCTTGATATATTTAACAGTTGAAAGTATTGTGCATTTTCATTCGGCCCAAAATTATGGTAGCTTTCCTATTGGGCTATCATATTAGCCATGTGACACTTTAGAACCCACACTTTATTTTTCCTAACATCCATAAAAAAGTACTCAGTTAATTAAACACCCTATCACTAAATACTAAAACCACCATCATTCAAATAACACCTTTTCTTTTCTTATAGGGTCCCCGAGTGGCTGAGTGGTCTAAAGCGCTCTTTGTTACGGATCACTGCCATCTCACCTCTATCTCTGTAGGTTCGAGTCTCGGATTCGGCCAATGTGGGTATGTGAGAAAGCTTGCCATTAGCTTCTCGAGGGTCGGTGGTTCTTTCCGGGTATTTCCCGGGTTCTTCCTCCACCATTAATACTGGTCGCCATGTATAGCCTATCATGTGCTGAAGAATGGCATTAAACCCTACAACAACAACTTTTCTTATATGTGTGATTATTAATATAATCCAAGATAATTACTGGCTCACTTGGCCACTACATGTATCTGTTGTACCTGACTTGACCATGCTTCTGGTGCATGACCTTTGTGTTTGGATTTGCGCTGACATAATTACATGATTGGCCTGCCATTATGGAGTCCACTGGTATCGTGTATTATATATTTCAGTGATTTCCATTATCAACTCATAATGTGTGACACATATTTTCAAATTAAACAAATGATGAATGATCATTCTGAAAAATGAATGCTGCACCTTCAGAACAAGCATGAAATTACCCAGCTAGCCCCATCTAGAGTTGTCATTGATGATCAAACATTGGTGATTCCAAATCAGATAGTGGAAATTACCTGAAGAAAGATCGTAAGAAAGAAAAGACAGTTTTCAGTAGTGAATGGGAGATTTAATATACTTCAGTGAAAATCAGTGGATCACATACATTTTCTATACTGCTAAACCTTTGTTTAGATTTGCTTAGTTTCATATGGGTGATGGGGCTGGGTTGGCATGGTTTACACTACTTTAGGCACTATTAAAAATTGTTATTAGCTTTACTTGTCATAGAACAGAAGAGGTTACATGATTGCCTATCATGCATCGTTTGTTACCAATCCATTTGGCTGTTAGTGCTAATTTGTTGCCAAATCTCCTAAACTACATTGATGATGGCAGTGAACCTTTTCTTATACACACATTCATCTCATGGACTAGTTGGTCCTAAATGAAGACGCTGCTACTCAGACATCCAATATGAATACAGAGTTTTCACCAGAAGTCTTAACATACAGGTATCGTCTAGTTGAAAATCTTGTCATTACTTCTAAACGGATGGTGATATAATGTTTTAACTAAAAGACTTCTGATGATGTCTAGTTAGTCTTAAATGAAAAAGGGTGCTGATCTGAGTTCGATTATAGCTGTCACAGCCTTGATCGATCTTATAAGCTTTTTATCATTACTCCTCCATAGCAAATAGTTTTCTGACAATGATGCTGTTCACAAATCCAATATGGCTATCATAGTGGCTATTTTGAGAACTTTGTCATCACTTCTTGTGCTAAATGGATTTCTTATTAACATGTGGACTTTACTAAAAACTTAAGGTGTCTAATGAGAATGGTGCCACTCAGGCCACCACAGTGACCAATTTACTGGTCAATTCAGCATGGTGTTTTAACTGAAAGACTTGTTTTGATGTCTAGTTGGTCATAAATGACAATTACGCTAAACTGATGACCCAATGGTCATTTGGAAATTCTTGCTCTACTCTTCAGTGGAAAGTCATTTTGAGATGGGTATTCGTCAGAAGAGTTCTTCTAATGTCTAGTTAGTCCTGAATGAAAACAATGTAAAATGACTCACAGTATGACCACCATTCTGGCCATGTTGAAAGTGTTGTTATCTCTGCTCCTCCTAAATGTATGCTTATATCAACATAGGGTTTTCACCAGCAGACTTATGATACCTAGCTGTTTTTAAGTGGAAATGTTGCTATTGGCTGTCTTGAAAATGTTGCAGTCACTACCCCACCCCCCCAGCATGGATAGTTATATTGTCATCAGTATTTCACTAAAAGACTTTTCATGTTGTCTTGTTACAACTCTATGGTCTTCAACTAAGTAAAAGAAAAGATAAAAAAAATCATCAAGTTTTGTAAAATTCAACAGATAATTTATTTCCTTTTAATAAAAGGAACTTAACAGTATTGTGAATAAAGTCCCAAATAGTCCTATAAATTATATCACATTTCCAAAAGTGTAATGTTCCAAATGAATTCCAGTGGTGTTCCAAATAAATTCCAATCTTGCATGATCTGATATGTGAATGGTATTAAATTTGCAAATGGTCTTGCTGTTTCAGATTGATGTAACCTAGAATATGCCCTTGAATAAATTCACAACAATCCTTAAATAGTGATTTTATCCTAAAGTCAATGAAAACTTTGTAATTCCAATGAATACTGGTAATTAAAATAAATAAATCTCCTCAGATAATAATTGAACACTTCTAAAAGACTAATTCCACTACAAATGTTAAGATAGGAATTCTAATTCTGATTTAAACAACATTACATGTATGATGTATTATACCTTCTTTCTTGACCTATGTTGCAATAAACCATTTTTGGGAAATAGTCTGTCATCTTAGTAGAATTTCCATCAAATTTGTATTTAATAAAAAGAACAGAAAAAGGTCATGTCTGTTTACATAAATATTAGCAAGCTGTTAAGAAAAGGACAGGTAGATCATGTTTTTCAGAGGGTAATACCAATGTCCTGAATTCACATCCATGTTAACATGTTTACAAACAAAATTACATTATCTTAAAGTAAAAGCCCACAGTAACGGACAAGATTACTATTTACAAAATGACCTGGGGCCCCGAGTGGTCGAAAGCGCTCTCGTTATGGATCACTGCCATCTCACCTGTCTGCACTGGTTTGAGTCTCGGATTCAGCCAATGTGGGTATGTGAGAAAGCTTGCCAATATCTTCTCATGGGTTGGTGGTTCTTTCCGGGTTTTTCCCTGGTTCTTCCACCACCATTAATACTGGCCGTCATATATAGCCTATCGTGTGCTGAAAAATGGCATTAAACCTCACAACAACTACAAAATGACCCATAACAGTGTATAATCATTTAAAAAATTAATATAGTATACATAACAGTCTACTTAGTCTTTACCAAAAAATGGTATTGTATTAAAGTCCTGGAAATTCTTCCCAGAAAAGCATCAGTCTATTCTAGATTTTATTGTAGTAAAAGTATTAAATGTTGTTATAGTTGGGAGATTGTTATTGTTATTTTCTGGAATATGACATTGAATTTTGTGCATGAAAATTAGATGTTACTCAAGAGTTGCTCTTATTTTTGCATAGTGTACTACCAGCAAGAGAAGAAAAAAATACTTAGATAATAAAAAAAAACTGAAATGCATGCTGCACTATGAATTTTTCTTTTGTATATCCAAGTAGGAAAAGGTGCAGTTTGGATCTTCCAATCCACCTGTTTTGAAAACACAAATAAAAAGTGAGGGATTCTTCCTTAATTTATATTGAAATATTTTCCCAGTGATAAGCTACTGTAGTTGCAATTGGAATTTTTTACATGATAATTAAGTGTTGGTAGTTTTTAATGAGTATATTGCTGCATTAATTGGCATCATCCTTTCATTTGTTAGAGTCATAAATGTGAGCACAAAAACCTCAACCAGTGAGCTGTTTTTATAATTTTAATTTTATAGTTGCCATAGATGAACTTAAAACTACATTATGGATGAACTTAAAACTACATTATGTCAGACGTTTGGAATAAATATAACTTGGATAGTTTAAACATTTAAATTCAAACATTAATGAGTTTCGACATTTATTGAAATTCAAAGATTAGTAAGTTTTGACATGTCAGAAGTGGTTCATATAAAAAAAATAGTAGCTAGTTGAAATGTTGGAAAGAAGAAGTAAACGATGTAACAATCTAATTTGTATTAAACTGGCTGACTGTAAAAAAAAATTGCATTATTAATTATTTTACAAATTCCGTGGGGCCAAAAGTGGCAGAGTGGTCTAAAACGCTCACTGCTATGGATCTCAGCCATCTCACCTCTGTCTGTGTGGGTTTGAGTCTCAGGCTTGGCTAGTGTGGGTATGTGAGAAAGCTTGCTGGTAGCTTCTCGTGGGTTGGTGATTCTTTCTGGGGGTTTTCCAGGTTCTTCCTCCACCATTTATACTGGCTGCCATGTATAGCCTATCTTGCGTTGAAAAATGGCTTTAAACCCTATAACAACAACAACAAATTCCATATGTCGTTGCAGGCTGCAGGAAATGATTCCATTGGCCATCAGTTTGAGACCTCTGGACTAGGTACATGTAAGCTGTACCTTCTAGTAATGCATGGTAACCTTAATGTTTCTTCTTACGGTTTATATACAACAACCATTTATTAATATTATATGTGCACCTGTTCTACAGATGTTAGTCTGCTTGTTCTTTATTTTGTCAGGAATAAGTTATGCTCCCTACCGTCTGTGGTTACCAAACAATTTGATCAGCATGCCTTTGGGAAGAGTCTGATTAATTTTAGGTATCAAAAGTCAGGGTGACTAGGACTAAAAGACTGAAGATGGTTATCTACATGCATACTAACTGCTTTGACCAAACCATGTAAATGGCCCACATAGGAGATGAAAAAGACACTAATTGATTGAGAGAGAATGCCCCACTTGTTACATGGCACTTTTGTTGGTTATTGTTGTCTAGGAGATGATTGACTGTGGTGTTATTGCCCAGACTGAGTAAATAACAATGTCAAATATGAAATTAATGGATGGAATACCAGAGATCTGAGTAGTGGTATTGAACAGGAAAACACAAGCCCCCTCCCCCCAATTAAAAAAATAACAATTTAATCAATTACATAAACAGTATCAAATTGAACATGACATTGGATATACTTTCTCTTAGAAATAGAATTTCAAAATTTATAAGAAATGCAGTTATCCATTCTGTTATACCAATAAAACAAATTTGATCATAGAGTCGAGTTAACAATTAAACTCATTGCTCAGCATGCCGGCATAACCTGTTTGCGTCTCCTTCCAAATTCAGTGTTTGTGAAAGGTCAGAGTCGCTGTATTCCTTTTCCTCTTTTCTCTCTCTCTCCAGCCTCATTTGGGTCTTCCGCCATAACCTGGTTGTCTGTTCTCTTTCCCCACTGGTTTACATATAGAACTCTTTTCCCCTTATGCTTTCCAAGACACGCTGTCTTTTCTGTGACTGAATGTATTTGTGTCCCTCACTTCCAGACACCCATCCCATGGACAATGTTTTAATGAGAAAACATACTTGCTCTTTTTTTTGGAGTGGGGCATCCACTTTCTCAGAAAAATTTGGACTGCCAAAACGTTTGGGGAAGAATATTTAAAACATTGAATTTTGTCATGGAAGCACACTCCTCATTTAACTTAGAATAATTCTCTCTGGTCCGCCTTTATTAATAACTCTTCAGGAAAAACTAATTTTAGACACTTGTTTCCAAATGACACCAGACTGCTCCAGTGGCCTAGTGGTTATATTGTCCACCTCAGATGCAGGAGTTTGAGGGATTGAACCCCAGCAGAGTCATACCAAAGACTTACAAAAGTGTTTCTAACAGCTGTATTGCTAGGCGCTTAGCATTAAGAGGTTACTGTTAGGACTGGTCAGCCTAGTATAATGTGGCTGTGTGGGACATCATGCAGCATGTCCGTGGCATGATACCCTAGTGCTAGACATCACTATAAACTTCCATACTGCAGAATTGTAGCAATATGACTGTAAAATTGTGAAAGCTACATTAAAATTCCACATCACACGCGCACAATCCATATGGCACAGAATTGTCTGTGGTTTGTCTACGTTGCGTTTCCTGCCACTTAACCCCACGTTAATATCACCTCTTCAATATCTCTAACCATTATTCCAGCAGGTCCTATTTAAAAATCAATCATGCCCTATCCCATGCAACAGAACATCCAATCTTTAACAGGCAGTTATTTGTTGCAGGCCAAGCCTATATGCTAAAGTTAATTGTTACATGTCACCTTGACTGCAACAAGATTCCACTTAGTTATGGTACAGTAATCATCTTCCAAAATTCATACTGTTACATTGATTTTGAAGTCAGGGTCACTGACCATTTAGGGAAATATAGTTTGCTGACAATATCTTCTGTTCTTTGTTACCTACTATACACCAGAGATTGTGGATGTCATGCATTTGAGACTAAAGACACGTAATGATTTGGGGGCAAAGATCCCCAAATACAGTTTCAACAAATTACTTAAAGTACTTTATAACCTAATTTGACCAAAGTTTGAGGATGACTCATATTTTAGACAAGAAATACATCTATTGATTTTGTGGTTTTGAGCTCAAACTCCAAGTTCACATTGACTAAAAAAATATATGTTACCCGCCTTGACACATTCTTGAGATCTGCATCCCATACTCTGGTCAAAAATTGTGTTGGCTTGCATCTCATGCTTTAAACAAAGAACTGTTTTGATATTGGAGTTAAATGGGCACAGTTACTCCATGAAGAAAATTGGGTTGACTGTGTAAAAAGGATCAAAATTGTCATTTGATTGCATTTGATTTGTGAAAGATGAGATATTTGATATTATAGTAGGTAACGACTTTTGAGGTGCCCCCCACCATAATGGAGGTATGAGGGCTGCTATTGATTCTTGGGGAATGCACTGAAAGATGCTCATAATTTTGGGAATGGATGTTTGTTATACCATTTATCATATCATTTGGTAATAACAAAACAAAACTTAAAGCATGTATCTCTGAACATGATCAAGTGGATTATTCCTACCCACCATGCTTTATTGTGTGTCAGAAGCAAGATATTGCCTTTTAAAGAGTTAAAAATGGTTTTTCATTTCTAATGAAAAAAGTAAAGTGTCGTATAATTTCAGCCATATTTAGAGATGTTTCCATTGAAACTTTTACAAAATATAGCATGGGACATCTGTCACATTGCCATATGAAACATACTTTGCATAATATCAGGATCATACGGAATTGAAACCAAGGCATGCAAAATATCTTTCCTACTCAGGATGTTGGAATAAAGGCCTAGTGTGATGTCTGGTGAAGGAAAATGAGGCTTCTTGCTGCAAATAAAATGGCTTGGCAGACTTTGGGTGATGCAGCAACTACTGACAGTTTTTAAATTTGGCCACAAATGTTTGTTGTGTTTTTGCTGTTGTTTGTGATTTTAGTTTATATATTAAGATAATTATCACTTAGAGATAAACATGTTTACAGATGTTGAGTTACGGGTCTGTTTCCTTTTTAAATGAAGAATGTTCTGGAAGCAACCTTGCAGACTAATGCATGACATACAAGCAAACCTAACAACTTGCTTACCTCCTACAGCAGAACAACTTGATAACTGCCAGCATTCATTGCTCGACAAACATGCCCCAGCTACCAAGTGCAGAGTATCAATTCAAAAGTGTTCTCCATGGTATAGCAGTGTTAGGGACCAGCTTTGCACTGCTAAAAGAGACCGCCGTAAAGCTGAAAGGTTTTGGTTTTCCACCAGACTCACTATTTATAAGCAAATCTATAAAGCCGCTAAGAAGAATGTCACAAATATAGTCCATGCAGTGAAATCAGCCCACTACACTACTAAGATCATGGAAGCTAATGTCAAGGAAACAATCTACACCACTTCCAACTACCTTCTCTCCAGTCGACCCTCAGGACATGTTTGCAGATTTCTTCTGTGACAAACTACAAACCATTAGACACAAGGTTGACACCAGTTTCAGTTGACTCATCACCATACAGCTGGGATACAGAAGCAACCATTAACAGCATTTGAACCTGTCTTTATGGATTTCGTACATACAATCCTGATGAAGAGTGCACCACAGTCATGTGAATTTGATCCAATTCCAACATCAATGCTGCTTGAGTGCTTAGGTCCAGTATTGCCTTCACTAACTGATGCTATTAATACCTCTCCCTCATCCGGGGAATTTCCATAATTTTTCGAAACTGCCATTGTAAAGCCTTTGCTGAAGAAACCAACACTCGACCATAACGATTTAAAGAACTACTGCCCAGTTTCTAATCTCCCATTCATATAAAAAATCTTAGAGAAGGTTGTTCTATCCCAGCTTGTATCTCTTCTGAATTCAAACAGTGTTTTTAGCAATGTACAATCTGCATATCACCCATGCCACAGTATTGAAACTACTCTTCTAAAAGTAGTTAGTGACATTCTGTCTGCTTTGGATAATGGAAAGATTACAGTTCTCACCCTCTTTGATTTGTCTGCAGCATTTGACACAATGACCATGATATATTATTTCACGTCTCCAGCATGTATTTGACATTCATGATACAGCCTTACTGTGGTTCAAGTCCTACTTGGTCAACAGGACACAAATTCTGTCTGCAAATGGAATACACTAAAGCCCAGTTGATCTATGTTGTGGTGTTCCACAAGGGTCTGTTGTTGGACCTGTTCTCTTCATTCTATACACTTGGCCACTCTCAAGTGTCATATATCATCATCCAGTGTCTCACCAATTGTACGCTGATGACAACCCAGATATACAAATCTAGCCACCCTGCTGAAGTTGATGCTACCGTCAAAGTTGTAGAGAGGCACATTTCTGGTGTGAAATCATGGATGATTTGTAACAAGCTGCAGATGAATGATGATAAAACTGATGCCATTCTGATTACAACACAAAGACTTTCTCATTCACATCCTTTACCTCAAACAATAAATATCAGTAACACCAACATTAAATTCACACAATCAGTATGAAACCAAGGTGTTACTCTGGACAGTACTCTCACATTGCACCAACATCCAACATGTCATGAACATATGCAAGGCTGCATATCTTGAGCTGAGACACATCAGCTCAATTCGCAAATATCTTTCAGTTGATGCCACGAAAACACTTGTGTGTTCATTTGTACTTTCAAGACTGGACTATTTTAACTAAATTCTGTCTGGTTCTTCTCAATATCTACTCCAAAAACGTCAAAAAGTTCAAAACACAGCTAATGTTGTAAAGCGCTTAGTGCTTTTACAGATTAGGTGCTATACAAAGTCCTCATTATTATTATTATTATTGTGAATTTAATGGGAAAATGAACTTTTCACCGTCATCCAGGTTATGTTATTGTGTCTTGCCTTTTGTTATATATATATTTTGTTTACTTCAGAATAATTCATTCCATATCTTAACATCAGTCTAGTGGAATCAGTTGTGTTCAGTTATATTTTGTGAAGATTTAATTTTTTTATTTCAATTATTGATTGTAATTACAAAGTGCTCTTTGATTTTAGGACTAAATTACTATCTTGGAATTATTGTGAATTTATTCAAGGATATTTTGGATTATATTGTTGTGTTACATCAAGACTGTCAGCACCTTTTTACCTTTCCTAACTTCTGGCACATCAGTGCATTCAGTATCGAATTTCTTTTGGAATACTACTGGAATTCATTTGAAATACTTGATACCCATTGGACTTAAATTAGAATTTTTGGGACTATTTGGGATGTAATTCACTGTAGTGTATGTTCCTGTTAAACTTTCACTTTGTGTTCTAGGGAAATAAATTATCTGTTGAATTTTATGAAAAGCTTGTTGGTTTTCACCATATTCTGATACTTAGTTTAAGACCATAGAGTTATAACACCAGTTACTGTTGTGTTTGGGGTGTAAAAGAGATGTACAATACTGGTATAATGTAGTGTCATTTTTCTTTGCATAGAACCTAGTAATTGTATGCTTTTTATAATTATGAATTTATATTTAAAAAATGCATCTAGATTGTACTATTTGCAAATTGTGATATTGGTTCTTTAATTAAATTATAAATAAATTAAAGGATACTGAGTTTCTCTTAAACAGGTTTAGCATATTGTTGCCAGGGGGAGTAGGGTCAGATCCCTTGAGTTGTGATCATAACAGTTTATGGCCATGACATTAATTCTGAGTTGTTTTTGCATGATTTTGTAACTGGCAATATTATGTGCCCAAAGTTTAAGCATGTCAGTGCAGATTAACAGTACATGCATACAAGTTTTGTTATCTATCTGTTTATAACAGCTTGAACTCACTAGACAACACTGTGGCATGCAGTTACAGAAATCTATCTATTGCAGTGTGAACTGTGTGTGTAGCCATTAATTGAAGAACTTCTGGTACCATGAATGAACACAGCATTGCAAGTTTCTCAGATTTTACTTTTCACACAAGATTTGTTTAGGATTCACGTAGAGCTTAAAGAAAAAAAAGAACCTGATAGCACAATGACTAGGCTCCCTCTAAATCAAGATTGTGTCCCTGATGTAAGCTACCTGTCTGATCTGTTCACAAAAGGTGCTGTATAATTTGCCTCAAAGAAACCTTGATCCATTTGTCGAAATTATGCATTTGCACAAAAACTTCAAAGTACAGGACTGGTATAGTAGTAAAATGTACCCAGCTCTGAAAGTTTTGCCAGGCTAGCAAATTCTTTCCCCCTTCCAGCTGAAAGTGTGCGCCCCCCCCCTCCAAAGAATTGGTTAGGTGATTATCCCCCCTGCCAATTACACCATTAGAACATTTAAATAGCAAAACTAAATTTATGAAAACAGATACTTAGTTTAAAAAATTTATAAGAATAAATCTCTGCCTTTCCAATGAATATATTAGTTTTTAAAACCAATCATATTAAAATAGATATTTATGTTACAACCTTCCATATTAACAAAAATATAAATGTCCAATCTTCATTGAGAGGGTTATATTTTTTCCATATTTTGTTTGGATTTTATATATAATTAGAATATAAGATGAGGAAATATAACTTTTGTAAGGTATCACTTGGAAGAAATATGATTGTCCCAATTTGTCAGTTCTTATTAACATGTATAAAATGATTTTGTATTTTATTGAAATTGTAAATTAAAAAGAAAACAATAGGAAGTTTGCAACCAGTATTGTAAGTATTCTAGGTGTTCCTTACTTTTATATTTTTAATAAAAGTGTCACAGGTGTGATGATTACAGGTGAATGTTATTGTTCTAACTGATATTTTGGGGGTTCAGTGGATCAGGGAATAGTGGTCAGATTTTGAAAACAAATAAAGCCACAAAACTTGTCTATTGCAAAACTCACCAGAAATGTCATATGTTCTATATGGTAACGTCTCATTAGAGCGCAAACCATTAGAGCTTATCACACTAGAGTGCAAAAAATATTTTTGTCTTACTGGAGCTAATCTTATTAGGGTGCATCCCATTAGAGCGCGAATAATGAAAAACACATTTGTTAACTGTAACTTTATATTTATTTTAAATGGGTTGATTCAGAATGAAAAACACATTTGTTAACTGTAACTTTATATTTATTTTAAATTGGTTGATTCAGAATATGGCTAATACCAGTTATCAGTTCAATAGCATCAATCCTCCCATCGTTGTACATTACTATTAGTATCTGAATGCATTTTTCAGTGTCCAAATATTTCTTGTTTGGACGTACCACTTCTTGTCCTGCAGTGATTTGCAGTTGTGTAATGTCAGAACTTGCCTGCTTGTTACGAATTGATGTAAGTAGATGCAGATGTTCGGATGATGTTTGTTGAAATATACCCGCCAACCAGCCAAAATATATCTTAAACAATTTTAGGCTGACGGGACGGGAATAACACAAGCGTCATACATGTACTTATCAAAAAAGAATAAACCGATGTAAGGTATAATAGTTGTATAAAATTATGTATTGAAGGTTCTCTAGTTTGTGTCTAGTAATTATTTTCTAATAGTGACGATACCGCCATTCTTGTACATGTATATTATAATATATATATCACATCAAACGTGATGGCAATTCAATCTTGTTGAACTTAATTTTTTTTCTCCGCGCCCTATTGTGAATGCATTCTAGTGAGATTTTTGGTCCCTTAATGGGATTACCCCTAATGAGAAGAAAAAAAATTTCAGCACCTCACTGAGTGGCACTAAAATGGGATGCGCTCTAGTGAGACCAAACCATTCTATATGTAGTAATTATCACAGGTAATTCCAGGTGTTCCCTACAGGAAATTGGTCTATAATCCCATTTATAAGAACATCTGGTGGCATAAAATCTTGGTATAAATAAAGTTGAATATCCTTAATATTACTTCTTGACTCACAATCATGGATGACAAGTTATACATTGATATAGTATCGGATGCTAATGATGGCACCTACCCAGCAAACATGGTAGCTTTCAAAGCTCACAGTAAGAGAAAGAGTGAATTGGGGTTAAAGGCTTTACTGCAAGCAGTGGTATACTTTATAAAGATGACTTCTTAGAAGAAATGAAGTATCAGCAGTCCTAGCAAGCTTTCATTTTGGTAAGTGTACTTTAACAAATTATTAATCATAATATAATATTATTGCAAAATTCTAAGATACTCGGATAACATGTACAGAGCCTGGGTCTATTGGCTGTAGTCCACACACAGAAAAACCAATATAACACTACTTGCTAAGCTACTTAATATATTGATACATCCGTACTCTATCAAAATCAATTATCCATCATCATTCCAGGAGTGGAATCTTTTTGTCTCTGCTCTCCGTCTTCCTCTGTTTTTCTCTATCTTAATAACTCTCTCTCTCTCTTGCCTCCACTCTGTCTTTCTCACTCTTCCTCTTTGTCATCCTTGCTTCCTATCTCCATATTTCTTGTTTTCTTCTCATTCTTCATCTTTTCTTCCTCTCTCTCTATCTTCATTTCTCTCCCCCGTCTTATGTTCTCTTGTCTCTCTTTTCCATTGTCTTTTTTCTCTCTCTCTCTTCCTTAAGTCTTCCTCTTTGTCTTCTCTCATGTCCTCTTAATCCCTTTCCCTTTCTTCCTCCCTCTTGTCCTATCTTCCTTTCTCTCTCTCTGCCACTTCCTCTGTGTCTGTCTTCCTCTTTCTTTCTCTTCCTCTACTCCCTTTCTTCCTGTCTTCTATCTCCTCTATCTCTCTCTCACATTTCTTCTACGTCTATTCCTCTCGCTCTCTTTCTTCTCCTATCTCTTTCTTCCTCTGTCTTCTTCTATCTCCTCTATCTCTCTCTCTCTCTCTCTCTCTCACTTTTCTTCTATGTCTATTCCTTTCACTCTCTCTTTCTTCTCCTATCGCTTTCTTTCTGTCTTCCTCTCTCACTTTTTCTCTCTCTCCTTTCACCATCTGCCTCTAGAACTCTCATATACTCTTCTTCCTGTCATTCTATCTCCCTCTGTCTCTGTCTTCTTTTCTTTTTCTATCTAAATTCCTTTCTCTCTAGCTCTTGCTCTTACTCTCTTCTTTCTCTCTGTGGTACACAAAGTACATAATTATAAATTGTAAACATTCTTTTCTTGTACTTTTGAAATATAATTGAATTGTTATATTTTTATTTTAACAGATAAATACACATGGTGGACATGACAAAACATATGAGAAATGCCAGGAAGGGTATTACTGGATGGGGATGAATCAACATAATAAAATATGTCAGTGACTGCAATAAATACAATAGACTGAATGTAGGCCAATACAAGCAGTACCTCCTCTGAATTCCTTACCAGTGCCATCAAAAGTGTTGAGTTTAGTTGGAATCAATATTATCTGTCCTCTTCCAATAACAGACAGTGGGAACAAATATATTATTGCAGCCACAGATACATTTTTTCAAATGGTCTGAGGATGAAGGTCTCCCCAACAAAAGTGCTGATGAAGTAAAAAAAATTCTACTTAATATCATATGTCGCCTTGGTTCTATCAATCAGGGAAAAGAGTTCACAAGCCTTTCACTCAGTCTGGAATTTATTAACAAAACCTTGCAAATGACTATTTTAATATAGTATTAGGCTACTACTAAGAAGTATGAACAATAATTAAAAGCTGTATTTTATTCCATGTAGGTGATATTTGAAATGTTATTAGTCTGAAATTGTAATCTGTATTAAATTTAATATAATGGCTCATTTGAAATAAATCCGATATGAGTTTGTTACATGAACTTATTACATGTATTATATTTCACATGTCCCCCCCCCCTCCAATTTGTTAAGTGACCCATTCTATGTATGGTATTTCACTTGTAGGCCTTAAGTATATTACGATAGAACCTATTAATAATAAGAAACTATGGGGGGGGGAATAATCAGCTAGCTGATTCTGGCCCTCCCCCCCCCTTCTGTTAAATGACCCATTACATGTATGATATTTCACATGTGGACGTTAGGCTTATTACCAATTAGTCTGGGGGTGGGGTGGGGGGTGGAATTGGCTAAGCTAAGTTATCTATGTGAACAAATTAGTTAATCAGTAGGTTACACAAACTAGGCATCGGTGATGTTGTTGATAAAACTTTTTATCAAGGTTTAAATATGAAACTGTTCCCAAAGTTGTTTTACTTTTTTATTGTCTCATAATGAGTTAATTAAAATAATATATCTAGACTGATCAATAATAGATTGTTCTGAGGAATGATAAAGTCCTAAGATGACCAAATATCGGGACCAGGTATTTCTGTGGCTCCACCTTTTGTAAAGATAACTGGCTACGTTCCCTCATTGAATCATGTTCATCCATAATTGTTGTGTGCTGGGTAAAACATGCTGTTTTATTAATGTGACCAGGAACATTATATTTTTATTTCTTCATACAAAATATTTGAAAACAGTTGAATAGATTCGTTGCACTTGGTAACCATTTTATTAGTCTTACATGAAATGAGGCTTTATATACAATACTTTAAAAAAATTTTAACTGTTTTATCATATAGTGTTGTGTTCATTTAAAAAGTTTTATAGAAATTATAACTAAGCAACTGTACACTGAATTTTTGTATTATTAGCTGAAATGAAGATTATGCTTAAGGTGGAGATCGAATTTAGTATTAATATATTTGCATTGCTAATATTCTTAATGTTTGGAAAGTTGTACCATCTTTAAACTGCATTGTTTGAGGAAACAATATGGGCATTTACTGGCATCTATTGGTCAGTATGACTGGCCACATTTATTTTCAAACCTTGGACAATTGCCTGACCTGGTATGGGAGTTGAAGATAAAAATACCAACTTTTTTTTTTTTTTTTTTAAATGAAACTCGCAATCTCTTGTTTGACAGTGGTGACACAAACAATTTTACTAAGACTTGTACAGTAATCAACTGACAAAGTTAGTCACAAAGACCTGGTCTCATCCTCCCATGACTACGTATATCACTATGCCTTTAGTTAATATTTCCTTACAAATTTTTTATACAGTCATGAAATTTGATTAATTATTTTAAGTTTGTTTTACCCATTTGCAAAAAAATTTAGAACTGTGACCTACATTTCAGGTTTGGTTAATTATGTTCTTTGTTTACATTAAGCTGACTTTCTGAGATCTTGGATACTGTTGCCTGTTGAAATATGAAACTTCTTTATTTTTATATTTATTAACTAACCCAATTATTAGCAAGAGTTGGTCAAAGCAACATATTATTGAACATTAATGCATATTTATCTGTATTAAAAAAATCGTGACACTAATCATCACATGTATATACATTTTCATTCATCACTGGTAAAAATAGTTCATATTTAGCAAGAGTTGGTCAAAGCAACCAAACAACTTTTTTATTTTGTTTGTGGTGCAGATCTGACATTAGATGTGACTGTTATGGCAACCATCATACAAATATTATTACTGTCATCTCATGAATGGAAAATCATATTGACATGTGGTTTTGCACCAGATGATTTATTATCAAGCTTCTATGAAAGTAAATGACAATGGTTCCAATCTTCCAATCAGCATGGCTACCATTGTAGCCATCTTGATTTGTTGTTTTTTTTTGCATTCTTCTGAATGGATAGACATTTGGTTTTCACCAAAAGGCTTTTAATGGTCATAAATAAAAACATTGTGGAGGTGACTCCACAATGGCCACTATGGCAGCCATCATAACATTTTAAGTTATTTATAATTCTCTCACATTGTTTGATTTTATATTTTATTTAAGTAGATTTATATTTTGGAAGACTTGAATGCTTATTTGGTTTTACCTGGTCTTGTTACCTAAGTTCAAGCCCTATGACGTAACGTTGGTCTTTAATGATGCCAATCTGCACAGACAGTATGATAGCTACTATCTTGAAAAACATTGTATCTCTACTCTTCCTAAATGAATGGTCATATTGACATAGGGTTTTCACCAGAAAACTTCACATAAAAAATGGCCCCAATCTTGCATCCATTATGGTTCTCATGGTGGCCATTTTGAAATATGTCTTTTTCCTCCAGAATATCAGAGATAGTTTCCACACCATCAGTTAACAGAAAGAAACAGTCGTTGGTTCCTGGAAATTCATTTCAGCCAGCGGAGTATCATTGTTTCAAGGAGCTCTTGTTTTACTTAACTTGGCTGTAAAGCCAAGTGAGCTTTTGCTATTAACGCCTTATTTTGTGCTTTGGTATTGCCTTTTGTCCATCGTGCATCATTTTGTGTCCCTCGGCAACTGCTATATTAATCTTGACACAAATTTCAACCAGACTTGTTAACCTTGGAAACATGTTTAGGTTTAAAACATTGCATGTTTGTTTTATGGTTTTGAGTTAGAGAAGCTCATTTTTATTATTAAATATGGCGATTTTTGAAAAAAGAAAAGGCTTTTTTATTCATTGAAAACAAATTGACATGCTCTTTCACCTTTCTTTCTTTTAGTCTTGGTTATGTTTTCTTTCTCATCAATCCAATCGGAAGGTTGAAATTCCTTTACACCTGTGCTTTTCCCATGTAAATTGGTAGTTTCATTAGTCTTACCACCAGTCATTGACTCATGAACCAAACAAAATAAGTAGATCAGTTGAGCCCAGGTACACATGCAAAGGGTCTGACAAGGTCTTATTCAGAAGAAGATGGACAAAAAAGACTTTCGTGACTTTACTTTTATAAGCAATTTTTCATTATGACCCTGATATGCATTAATGCATGTGTGGTAAAGAAAGTGACCCTTCTGCATTACACACAAAGCTGAAGTTTTCAATCAGGTGTATATTATTGATTGTGGCTATACTACAAATTCTTGTGTAAAGGCAGAAATAGGAATATTGATCACCACTACAATGATTTTATTTTCTGTGGCAGAGATAGTTTGAAATTATTTTCTATAAACTGCAGCAGAGGTAGTTTTTACGTTAGACAATTACCGCACTATATATAAAAGACGAAAAAGTCACAGATTGATATTATAGTATTTTGAAAGAATGTATTGACATATCAAATTGGTTTCATTTTACCAGATCAGTGAATTATGCACAATGCTACAGGTAAAGATTAAATTACTGTTTCACATAAATGTATCATAAAGTTTAGTCAGAGACTTGTTAAAGACATAGCCTGGACATATTGATAATGTATTAAACTTAGAAATTGTCTTGGAGTAGCAATGATGTACCAGTAGACATGACTTGGGAGAAGAAAAAATCCTGGAAAGTCCTTTGATATTTTATAGGAAAGAACTGAAGTAGTTAGCATTTAGAGAACCCAAAAATGAAAGAAAAGCTGCAATGATGATGATAGTGGTGACATTGAAAACATTAAGTGAATATAGTAGCCTAAGAGTTATGATCATCAAGAATGAAATAATTAGAGAAAGATATCTTTAGCATTAATATATTGAATTACGAACAACACCTTTACATGAATAATATGAGATTTTTTTCGACGATGAAGAATGTAAGCAAATGATGCAGTGTCATAAGTTTTTTGGAAAGACATTCACATGCAAAGAGAAAAGCTATAGTGTCAGTATACAAGCAGTGCTTTAAGAACATCAGATGTAATTGTACAAGCTTTGGTCATTTATGTTTTTGTATAATACATTGTGATCATATTAATCAGCACTCCGTGATTTGATCAGATACTTAATTAAAGAAAATTATGTTAAGACACACAATTATATTTGACATTTATCCTTGGTTGATGCCGACTGGTGTAACAATGTTTGTAAAATGCACTACCACAGGTTTGCAAATTACTTTCGCAGTGGTGTATTTTACAGCAAATGGCCATACAATCAAATACTGTCCACTGCGAGTATTTTGAAGACCATATGTATATGCTGAGGAACACATACACCTGATAATACGTACACCATCATTCCAACCAAAAAAAATTAGGGGCCCTGGAGGTGCCTAACTGGTCTAAAGGGGTCACTGCCATGTTACATTTGCATGGGTTCAATTCACAGGCTAGGCCAATGTGGGTATGTGAGAAAACTTGCCAGCATATATGTACGGTCTTCAAAATACTTGTAACAATTAGAAACATAAATTATGATTTTTATGAAAACACAGATGATTATTTCTGTTAGAATACAATTTATAAATGTATAAAGTTCAGTGGCATTGATATGTAATGACTCTAGAGGTGTTGGCATTGGAAAATGTTAACTATTAAGCAGAACTTGCCATTATGTATACTGTAAATTACATTTGCTCACATGACATGTTGGAATAGGTGTCTTAAATGTGGCATCCGAGTTAAATCACATAACCAGCCTTGCCGACCTTATGGATCTGTTCGTGAGTATTATTGTGTACTCCAACAATAATTCGCTAAGACATATGTCAATAAAAACACCCTGTAACATTAACACTGTAGAGGAAACACATATGTTGATGAAGTAACATCCAGGGTTGAAGCAATTACAGTTTATGATCCTGATAGAGTAAACAAACTAAAGCAAAATTATTCATGGAATTTGTAATTAGAGAAAGATTTTCCTTTATATTCCAGTACCAGTAAATGCAAAAGTTCAGTGGGATATTTCAATTTGTCACAGAGGTTTCAGTGCTGTTAGCAGTGGTAAAATCAAACATTTTAGATGGTGTCTTTATGCGTGGAACATGCATCGAGGATTCCACAAATAATACAAAATGGCATTGTTAACGTAGGTTTGACTATGGGACCTAGAATGCATTGGGTAACATACATACTAAGACCCAAACATATTTTATATCTTGACTTGTATTGGCTTGTACCACTTCCTAAAATTGTTAATTATTTAACCCATGGTGATAGCCCAGACTGACAGCCGTCATTGTCAAATGGGCCAAAATATTGTCATGTTGTTGTTAAAGAATTGCATGCACTTAAGCATTCACCATCCCAGCAAATGTGTATTGAAATTACGTTTAAGTTTGCTTAACATTATTCAGAATGTATGCTAATATTTGCACAGATGTTGTATTGATGAAAATCTGAGCAGATTTTCCACCAAAGCAGATTTGGCTGAGATTTGGCTTACTTTACCAGCCACATTGTTGCTGACATTGACCCAGACGAGATTGTGAATTTTGAAGATCGAACTGGTAAACTTAAAATGTGTAACATGTTATTTGTGGAATCGACACGGCAACAGCCTTTGGTTTGAGTGTGGTATGAATCGCAACCACATTGACTATTACAGCTACACCCAGTGGAATTGTCGAAACTAGTGTCACAGATGGTGCTGGTAAAATTATTTCGTTATGGCTGCATTCTGGAATACTTGTCTATTCCAGATTTTCATGGTAGCACAAAGCAGTTTCAATACAATTAATAACTCGATGGCTATTGAGGATCAAAGAATTAGCATGGCCGAGTTTGAGTTAGTCTTGGTGGAAATGGAAAACCACTGGCAACTCTGTGCACATGTACGAAACCTGGGGTTTGTTGATTTACAAAGAGTACAAGTCAAGTAATTTCCTTTTAAAATAAAATGTTTATAAATACCAAAAAGAAGAGCAGTTCGTTGTATTTATCATGTCACAATCATGAAGACGTGGTTTTCAAGTAGAGTTGTAAGAGCGGTATTTTGTTGGTTTCCAATATAATTCACAATATTTTACTCTACATTACAATCTTCTTGCATGGACTGTTGGTACCTTCATGGATTATAATCCACAGTTCACATGCATACATGTGTGATTTCATAAGATATGATGACTAAGTCATGTTGGATAGAGGGTTGTCACCTGTATCAGTAAATGTTACCAGTCTATAGTCAAAAACTAAGTCATAGAAGGAAGAAAAACTGAGAAAAAAATCTAAGAGTGACATATAATTATGAACTGAATCCAAAATAATCATATTAAGGTCCAAAAGAATGAAATGTTCAGAATAATTTTCAATACAAGAACATACTTGTTTGCCAACAATCCTGATGTGTCAAAATGGTGTCATTCAGAACTTGTTTGAATAATTCCCACTAGTTCCAAAACCAATTATAGTCCAACGAGCACCATCTATTTCCACTGAATAATCCAAACATTTCCAAAATCAGTTTCTTTTTAACTTTGTAAGGAGAGTTAATATCAATCCTAACTAGGATTTTGAAGTCTTGGCAAGAGAGACAGAACTTTATCACCAGGTTGAAAAAGTCTTACCTTTGTACTTTTGACCTACCTTAATTGTAATTTTGAGTGAGTAGACAGAAGAGTGTATCTTGCTACTTCACAGACAGAGATATAATTTAAAAAGATTAGTATCAGATTCCTCTGTATAAAAAAAGCATTTTCTTTTAACAAGTCCATGGCAGGGATGGTCCTGGCTTTTAAAAAGCTGTCGCCAAAAAAATCGCCAACCTCAATATTTTGTCGCCAATTTTCGAGAGATGAGATGCAGAGCTTATTTCTGATGTCAGTTTTTATGAAGTTCATCTTACTGAATCCACGTTCACAGTCTACAGTGCTGACAGGTGACACCAGTAGTCTCCAGCAGCCCCCTCCCCCCATCCCAAAGCTTGTAGTGAATTGCTTCCTAAATCCCAAGAATGATCACATAATGCGGTATAAATTTTCTCGACAAGGAAAATAGGATCTCCATTCCCACGAATGAAACACGAGTCAACACCTGGCAATATTGGACCGTATATATAAGCATTAATTCACACCCAATTTAGGGATTCTTTCACTCCTGTATTTTGAGAAATAAATAATTATTATTAATTATGCAAAACTTTTGTTGGTTTTTTTTGCTATTTCTTGTTGCGGAGTTTAAGTCTCTGCAGCCGTAACACGGAATTGATGGCAAAAGGAAAAGATCAATGAGTAAAATGCTGCACTGGCGACAGATATAATTGTGATTGAGATTTTTTCCATTTGCTTTGTATTTATACACAGTCGGTACTTCAAAGGTTATAAGTTTTCTATGAAGGTTTAGCAAAACTATTGTATTGGTATATGTATAAAAAAAAAACAAAAAAAAAAAAGAACACAGAAGGATTAGCCATACAATTTAATTGTATCTGTTCTATTCGCGTCTTCAGAAGTCGGTCAGTTGTAGGTATAGTGCGGTAGCATGATTGACTGTATCACAGCATACAGTACTCAGCCCAGATGTCAGCATAAGCAGATTATGACGTAACAATGCACTGTAAAGATGGGGTTGTCAATACGAACAAAGGATCGTTTGTGTAACAGATTGATTCCAATGCATTGCTTAGTCAAGTTTGTGGCTTCCTTTCGTTCTCGCTTTTAATTTATCCAGTCCAAATCCATGATTGTATGTACAAATTAAATAACCAAAAAGTATGTCGCCAAAAAAATCGCCAGATGGGATATTTTTGTCGCCAATAAGGAAAAAAAATCGCAATTTGCGACACTGGCGAAGCCCAGGACGATCCCTGCATGGATAATATATGTCCAAAAAAATAGTTCAAAAGAACTGAAACCAGCCACTGACAAATTAAACAAGATCTGCAATATTTGGAAACATGATGTAAGACGATGTAAAAATGATGCAAGAACTTCTGATAGGTTTCATTGACTCATAAATGACGAGCCAAGATAGTTTAATAAGCTAAACTATGAATTTCCTGTCTATATGACATAAGAGCAACAGTTTGATAGCTCACTGACCACTCTTCACCAGCGGGTGCCTCAGATGGTCTCGATTTTATCATAACGACCCATTTTCCAAAACTATCAAGTTGTTACATCTGCAGAATCAGCTTCACTAATAACACTCTGAAACAAACTGGAGATATCAGGATCTTTTTCCTTTTCGACGACAAGTAAATGTCATTTGCCAGCCTGATTAGAAATAAGAGAATGAGTAGTTAAAATATGATCACAATGAACAATACCTTTTTATCGATCAGTAACAGGGGGAAAGGTGTTCTCATCAAAAGTCTGACCAACACGTGTCAGGCAAAGGAATAATTTCCTCAAAAACATCTTTCGCAAGAGCGTTATTTTTTGCCATAGCTTTAGTAACTGCACAAGCAGGGTATAAATAAGGGATTTCGTTTTCAATAAGTTGTTGCCTATCAATTAATAAACATCCTCAATGGGCATGGAACTCACAGAGCTGATAGTCGTTGGTCCTGAAACTAGGTGGGAAAATAAATTAACGTTATGGAGTGGAATCGAAGAAAAGAGCACTCTACTCCCTAAACAAGAACACTTTCATCAGAAGAAGACTTCTCATACAAAGTACCTGATAATACAATATTGCGAGAAGCTCCTGCTTCCGTTAATATTTTTATTGGGATAGGATTGACCCAATTACCAATAAGTGATATAAAACCTTTTGACATAAATTGGTTATAATTCTCCAAATAATCTGACCGGGGTTTATTTGACTCCGCAAATGTATTTTCCCCATACATGACTATGACCTTGACCTCAAAGAAAAAAACTTTCTCAATAGCTGTCTTTATTCTTTAGCAATAATAAATAATGTACCTGTTATATTATACTGAATAATCAAAACAACTTTTTCTTAAATAATAGCTAAATACAACATAGAATTAGACTGCAAACTCATTTTGACAAATGAAATTATAATCCAAAATAAGAATGAATTTGATTGCTCAGTTCTCTTATATGAACCTTCAAGAGTCTTAATACAAATGTCTCGCAATAAACCCCATGGTACATATCTAACTACTTAATCTAACATTTCAAAATACCTGTTCACGTGATCTAAAGTATAAAATAGGAAATAACATTTCTTCTCAGAACCCACCTAACCGACCTGTTCAGTGGGAAACAACCCAAAACGTGTCCATAGATTTACTAATTTTGTTATTAGTAACAGCAAACACGCGCGTCAGCATCTATTTATAGATACTATGCAATTTTACGTTCATGATATCTTAATATAGAACCTATGAACGTGCGAATTTTCAACTAAAGATAATCACTGCCATTTTCAGTCATAAATAATATTTTTTTTAAAAACCATTTAATTGTAGATCTACATCAATCAAAAACCTCTATTATTACTCTACTGTTTGTATGTAAGTATAGCACGTATGCATAAACATTCCGACACTTTTCGCAGGATAGCAGGATTGTGTGCTTGAACAGTGATCCAAAAGCAGGATTGATTAAAATCAGATCTCCACTGTTGTACGTGAAGATCTGACAGCGACAACTTAGGGATCGTGTTCTGGTAACCTGTTATTACCATAATAGCTAATTTTATCAGCCAGTCAGATGAAGTCTTATATCTTTGCGTTTGGAGACTGAGCAGTGTGGATGAAGAATAACAATGTGTACGGAACGATTTGATTCACTGTCAGATTTTTTAAAGCTGCGTTTCTGTTGGCAAATTCAAAGGTCACCAGAACATGACCCTTAAACGGTCGTCGTCATATCTTCACGTTTGACAGCGGAGATCTGGTCTTATTGAGATTGCTGGATTGTAGTCTGTGTCTTTGGATAGTGATCAAAAAGCGGTTGCATGATTATGAGACACGTGTATCGCACTAAAAACAAAACGGGTAACTAGATTGTAAATGTGGCGTATTAGATTTTATTTTTTTAATAAAAATAATATCATTCCGAAAATTCCCGTTTGGCTCCAGGAACACAGTGTTAAATTACTGTTTGGCTCTAGAGTGCTACTTATGTAAACCTACAGTATGGCATAATTTTTAAAACAAACTTCTCATCTGTCTCTAGGGTGACCCATATATGAACTCGCCGGCAATGACAAATTTAGAACAAAACGGAAACGGATAAGAGCTGAATGAGTGTGTGTGTGTGTTTAAAATTTAAATTTCACACAACTTCATCAACAACATGAGTGGAAGCCTGACATTAGATTATAAATCATGCCGGAAATACATGGAGAAAAACAAGACGCACATGACATTTATACACCATACTAGTAGAAACCGATACAATGAACGCACAATTCTGCATTGTTTTAACTAATAGTGATATGGCTTCGCCTTGTATATTCCCAAAGGAGAAACGAGTAATACAGCAGTGACATGTTTAGGACTTAAAAAGTTGCTATATGGTTCAAACCTATCAAACACTTCAGGAGCGGTTGATAAAATCAAAATGTACTTAAGGCACTGAGTTGACACAAGTACTTACACACCTTTTAACAATCACTGGACATTTACAACATCCCAAGGATGGTATCTGGAAAATAAATGGCATGGCCACTACTGGGAAAAGGTAATCACGCAATGGCCAATAATTACCGCCCGTTGTCACTCACCAGTGTACTTGGCAAAGAGCTTGCACATATTGTCTGTTCTAATCATGAAACACTTGGATAACTATATGATAAAGATGATGTATTACGGAAATTTCAGAGTTCGAAACACACCTTGCTAAGTTATTAATGATCGGGCTAAATATGTGGATAAAGGTGACCAAGTAGACAATTTGTATTTTTGACTTGGGGAAAAAAACTTTTGACAAGTCCCCCATGAATTGTGGAATTGCAAGCAAAACTCAACGCTGGATAGGAGCTTTTTTCAACATCTTATGTAGTGACAATTAGTCCAAAATCTGGCTGGTGTTACAAGTCTATGCTCTTAAAACAAGTAACAAAAAAGTGAAAACCAACAAGCTTTGTAAAATTCAACAAATAATTTCTTTGACTTGAATACAAAGTGAAAATCGAAAAAGAACTTACAGTATTACAAATTAAATTCAAAATAATCATAATTATAGACACAAGTCCTAATAATTTAAAATTCTGAATAAACTTAGAAATCCAAATAAAGTTCAATGCTGAATGAGTTGGAGTGTCTGTGATGAACTGTATCATGCTGATGTGCCAACAGTCTTTTATTAAAACACTAATAAAATTCCAAAATACTAATGAATGTCTCTATCCAACAATATTATTTTTTTGTGAGCACTCTGCATTTCCAGAGAAAAGAATCATTGAATTAAATAATTTGAAGAAATAAATTCCAAAATAATAATGGACACAACAGTAATACAAATTAATTATTTGGCACGAGGGAATAATCTTTCCAGTGACAAGACTGTATAGTCCCCTACTTGACCTCGGTTCACAATGAAATGGGGAAAAACAGATGCAAAATAACCTTCTATAAAGTTCTGAATGATTACAAAATAAAATGTTTATTATTAGAAAGGCTGTTACTAAAATTATAATATATAACCTGGACTATATCAGGTAAATTGTTGGGGAATGCGAATAACATAGACCCAGACCCAAATAAACATATTTGCTTATATTAATAATGATCCTGATAATAACCCATGCATTTAGAGAATATTTTACTACATATTAGTTGTTTACATAATAAAATAAAAACATAAAAACAATTAAGGTCAAATAGAAAATAAACTTGATTTTTGACAAGGTTATGTCCAATATGCAATGTTACTTTACAATAGCATATAATGAAATATAAAAAATAAAAACTAACAAACAATGCAAAGTAAATATACATAATACTAGTACAACGTAGGTTATAGAGTGCCGCAAGGAACAATATTTTGACCAGCACTCTTCTCCTAGCAACAGCAGTGACATCCTAATTGAAATTGGCTAATAATGTCGACTATTCGCAGATGACTGTATATGCTACTGATTGATCAAAATCGAGCATGTTACTAAGATATTGCAAATGACATTAAAAAAGCTTGGACGATGGGTTCGAAAATGTGGCATGCGATTCCAACTTCACAATGCAGCACATGCTTATTGGCAAGAAAGAAATGCCATAAAACCAAAATGTCGTCTTTACTAGAATATACTATGTTAGAAAACCTCAATCAAACAAAATATTTAAAGCTCACAAGTACATGTGATCTGAAATGGAACCTTCAAATTTAACTCGAACTTTAAGCCAGTAAAGACGTATCGTATCTTGTCATCTTGCCCATAAAATGCGAAAGAACTCGCTAACAAAGGTTTAGTAAGACCTAATTTAGATTGCGCTTGTACAGTACGGGACCCCAATTCCCAGGATTTAGAAGATGAAATTGAAAAGATTTCGGAAAACGAGCAGCCATGTTTGTTACATTAAATTATGACTATATGCCAGGAAGTATGACCTCGATATTGGATAACTTGTCTTGGAAATCATTATAAATACTTAGATTGAAAAATAGATTAGTATTTGTCTGCAAAGGTCTAAAAGCAAACCAAATATACCCTTCCATAATTTAATGAAGCCTAAAAGAACTAGAGTGTAAATCAAGACAATATACATATATGATATCATGCGCACGAACCGATAGTTACAAATTCAGCTTTATTCCCTCCCCCCCACCACCCGCCCCAATATTAACCACAACTGCCGAATCCTCAGAAAACCTAATTAAGAAAGATAGTGGGGACACGTTTTTTAAAATAAAGTTAGTTCTTTTTTGTTGTTGTTTTAGGGTTTAACGTCATTTTTCAGCACACGATACATGGCGGCCAGTATTAGTGGTGGAAGAATAACCCAGGGAAACCCCGGAAAGAATCACCGACCCACGAGAAGCTACTGGCAAGCTTTCTCACATACCCACGTTGGCTGAATGCGAGACTCGAACCTACGCAGACAGAGATGAGATGGCAGTGATCCGTAACGGAGAGCGTTTTAGACCACTCGGTCACTC
The DNA here is from genome assembly GCA_028554795.2 of Sinohyriopsis cumingii. Lineage (NCBI taxonomy): Eukaryota > Metazoa > Mollusca > Bivalvia > Unionida > Unionidae > Sinohyriopsis > Sinohyriopsis cumingii. The sequence goes on from CM068825.1 coordinate 51,136,363, forward strand.
GGGGTCGCCAATTCTTTCTGTAATTAAGCAAACCCGACATAATGATCTAGCACCGAACGTATCAAGATACACGAAGAGCGAGCTTATAAGACTCCGGTGGCCTAGTGGTTAGAGCGTCCGCCTCGGATGCTAGAGGTAGCGGGTTCGAACCCCGGCCGAGTCATATCAAAGACAAAAATGGTACAAACGACTGCCTCGCTATACGCTCAGCATTACGAGGTTAGTATTAGGACTGGTAGGCCTAGTGTCAGGATAATGTGACTGGGTGGGACATCATGCTACATGTCTACCTTATGATTCCTCAGTGCTAGACATCACTGTAAACCACCACACATCGTAGCGATACGACTGAATAATTGTTAAATCTACGTTATAAATCCAAATCACACACACACACACGCACACACACACACACACACACATCCTTATCTGCGAACCTATCACTTTTCACTACAAGAGACACGAAATTATTGTTGACATCAAATTAAAAGTAAAGTCATAAAGCTGCTTTTAGATACTGCTAAGACGTTTTCTTGTTCATGTAAAACCTATTTAGATCCAAACTGAATCTATACTTTACAGTCACTATCAAAACTTAAATTCAATTTCTACCAATTGACATTATGTCATTTAGCCGGTATACATGTATATTGGATTCGCGGTACTAATAATATGCACAACTATGGACCAGTCTAGCAATGAGTGACCATAACATGGAGTATATTAGTTTTAATGGCCCATAATTAATTCTGAAATGTAAAGTTTTTGCGAAAGAAAGTGACAATATACTTTTGATGTAAATTTAGTATTTATATAGACTTGACTTAGGGACTAGCACCCGATTCGTTGGGCACGGTATATATAAAGCATTTCATGCGCATGAAGATGACAAAAATATCGTTGCAACCGGACATGTCGTTTTCACCACAGGGGCTCGTATCGTTGCTTACAATTGGCCTGTCATACATGTACTATATAATAACAACAAGGGAGGACACTTGTCTCCCTGCTCGCGCGACCTAAGTGCTGATATTTCAAGCTACGCTTTGCGTAGCTTAATAAATTTGATACCGATATTTAGGTCAGGCAGTCGACTGTGTATCCCTATCAATCGTTTTACATACGATTAAGGAATGTCAAATCATTTTCCCACGCTACTGCTCGACATGGCCGTGATCGCGCCCGCTTAATATGTGAGATCCGGCTGAATGGAATACTGTCCCCTCATTAGTTAAAATAAAATGCTGTCCTGTATTTATTTATAACTGATTTTCAATTGACCAATGATAAGGTAGTATTCCATTTAGCGCGTTGTTCTTGTGTTGGTTTTGCTTCTTTCTGTTACTTATTTTAAGGCCAATGAGTCAAAACAAGCCAGCTAACTTTGAAAATATGACTCTTAATTTTGATCCGAGTAGCAATAAAAAGAACAACAATATGTTGTTGTTATACATATGTAATATATTCAATTTTAAGTGATACTAACAATTTCAGTTGAATGTTCATATATAAGAAGTGAATTGATTCAGTTTTCGGATCCTTGGGGAAATGCATCTAGGGTCACTTGCAGATAGTCGTATTGCATCATAGCGATTGCCGAAATGAAAAGAAACCATCAGGGTATGTTTGCTGTTGTTGTTGTTGTTATTGTTGTTATGTCTGACTGCCCTTTCTGGAAATGCACCAACCCCTACCATCATTTCCCCCCCCCCCCCCGTGTTTCGGCAAATTTCTAATTTATTAGGTCAATTGCCGGTCCTTGGACGGGAATAAAAAAATACGTAATTTATTTTGGGATCAGCTACTTTAAACAAAAAAAGTTTAAACATACAAATACAAATAAAGTTTTGAAAGAATTGTGATGCCACCACTCGCTTCGAACTCGCGACCTCTTGTTTGGCAGCCTGGATTTCACAGTAAGACAAATGTGGGTGTTTTTATATGATATTTTGATTGCCCGTCCTAGGACGGGAATTAAAAAACAAAATAAATAAACTGGGGGAGAGAAAAAATAAAATAAATAGATAAATAAACTGGGGGAGAGAGTTTAAAAGAAGTTTGAAGATAAATATAAAAAGGTAATTAAAAAAATATATTGCGAATGCCGCTACGAGTTTCAAACTCGTGACCTCTTGTTTGGCAGCCGAACTTATAGAAAGACAAATATGTTTTTTGTATGTATAAGATATACCAGGTTTTCTACAATACCGTGTTGTTGTTTTTTTTTTCTTCTTTCTTTCAAATCGGAAAAGATGTTCTACCACATCTGATCAAGACATCTGTAATGCAATTTATTAGTTCTTTGTATAGCTCTTTGCTACTTGTATCCGTTGTGTATAGTGCTTTCTATCTGAAAGGTACGATGCTGAGATTTTATGTTTGCAGTTAATTTCTGTCTCTCTTTATTTGTTTTTCAGTTCAATATCGAATGACGTTTTGGCGTATAAACTTTGTTTTACAAAAAGTGATATACTGGTAATTTTTTAAAATATCTTCTAAATGATACATCTCCAGTTAGCCAAACAAATTTTTCTTCAGTCCATATTTTCTTGATCTGACTATATATTTAAGAACTATAGTTTTTATATATCTCATTTTTGTTGGTGGTTCTATTAATTTGGTTATATTATTGTTTATTTTTTAATGCTTTTTCAAATATTTTCCAATTCATAATGTCCAAGATGTTTGATTATTTAGTCATCCCTACTTTATGAGTTTCGCTGCAGAGGTAATGTAACTTCCCTCCCTATATGAACAGGATTCTTTCTTTGTCAAAGGTATCTATCATACTGTCCTTTAAATATACCTAGATAAACATATACCATATGTTAATATACATATGTCTGAGCGACCTGCATTCGATCCATTATATTCAAATTTGCATGTGCCTACATTTGTAAGTTAGTTCGTAGTTTTTTCTCAATTGTGTTGAATTTGTATACTCTTATAACCCCCCCCCCCCCCCGCACATACACACAAGTCACTCCTAAACTTATTACACGTGTCGTTACAAGTTCTGGTTCGAGTCCAGGGTTGTTCTCCCGCCAGTTACTTATTAACAATTTCATTTGTTTTGCATGATTAATTTTAGATTCTAATGCTTTCCCGAAGTCCATAAATTCCTTTTCTAAATGTTTGAAGGTGTAGGCATCGGATGTAAAATTTGTATTAGTTACGAACATGCTGTACCATTAATAGTTCCTTTTTGAAGTTTGGGAGTTAAATTTCCTTTATATTTTTGTTGTAATATATTTTTATTCAGAGGGCTTCTATTGCTATTACAAATAATATCGATAAGGAACAATCCTTTCTCGCGGAACGTTCTATATTAAATTTCATCGTGCATATATAAGAAACTATATCTATGTAACTATACTATATTCTGTCAAAAGCCTTTTCTTCATATATAAGATCAAGGCCCCTCCTCTCTTTAGTTTCCAAAAGAAATCAATCGCTGTTTTTAAGGTTACAATTTTGTTATGAATGTAAGGTTAATTATGTTTCCGACACATGTTAGAAAGGATCTCACTATATATTTTATAGTCTGTATTTAAAAACGATATCGATATCCAACTCGTTATGTCTTTTACATCTCCTTTCCCCTTATACATAAGTGTTTCTACCCCTTCTTTCATCGTGGACGTCATTTCATTATTTAATAAAATATTAACATATCGTATCTTTAATATTGGAATTAAGAGATATTGTAAGGTAATATATACATATGTCGTTAAGCCACGACCAACAATTGATTTTCCTTTATGGAGTTGCTTGAATGCTGCAATTATTTCATTTGATATTATACGTTTTTCGCATAGAGACCTAGAGTCCTGTGGGATTTGCGACAATTCTATATTCCCAGCGTATTCTTCTATCCCCCCCCCCCCCGTGATCTATTTGTGTAGCGTTTAGTTCATTTTAAAAGCTGTATATTTCTTCCATTATGTGTGTTGGCTTAGTTATGGTAACGTTATCTTTTTTTAGTTTTTCCATATGCCTGCTATTTCCTTTTCTTATTTCTTCCATGATTTGCATCCTTTTTGCTTTTATATGTAAATTGGAGAATTCTCCTGCCATTATTTTGTGCCAGTTAATTTGTAATCTTATAAAGCTTCGTACTTTCATCACTTTTATTTTATCCTCTTCTTTTTGTATTTAAATATTTATTATTGTATTGCACTCTCTTTGTCTTCCCCGTCTTATGTTTTGTTTGACTTGACAATATGTTTTGGTTATTGATTTAATTTTCTTCTTAATTCCCCTCCCCAACTCTTCCATTAGGTTGTAATATTCCCTATTTAAAAAAGGTTTCTAACAGTACTTTAAGTATGGCTTTGTATTCTTCGTCATCTACAACTGAGTTGTTTAATTGCTATAGGTTCTGACCGAATCCTGCCCAGCTTCACTTGGTAACAGGTAAATCGTAGATAAATTAACGGTCGAATAATTTAGTTTTCTTGTATTTCTTTGCTGTTTTGACTGCATTATACGAATCTGTATTTCAGGATGCCTGAAACGGCTGCGGTCAGTACACGTACTGATGAAAATAAAATTCAAACTTTCGCTTGCTATTATGGTGTATTTTTGTAACAGCTAGCAAAACTGTATATGAATTGGACGGTGACGACTACATTTGAAACTATCAAAGTCAGCCAAGTCTAAAACTTTCATCAAACGTTTTACAAACTCATTTTTTTTTATATCAGTAAATTGTTTAAAGATAGTATATATCCTTTGGGTTGTGCCCTTGCCACACAACTTTGGAAATAGTTCAGAGAGCTTCTCCATTTACCATCATGGATATAAAATAAAGGTATGTTGTTTATCGATAGAGATTATTTGCTTCTATCGAGTGAATAATGGATATAGTTCTATTATTTAATTTTTTTGGGATGGAATATATCCGTTATTCACTCAATACTAGCCGGTTTTACTATATGTTCCGCTCGAACGTATTGGCTTGCAAAATGTATAATAAATTGAAGTAGAAGCTCTCTTACTGGATAATGTCAGCTGACCACCATTTATTTGCTGCTGTGTTTTTCATGATATTTGTATAGAAAATAGTAGTAGTAACAGAGCCCGCTTTCTTTTCGGCCAATTGGACCGATGAAGCCCAATTAGGCCCCGCATTCAAGGTGCCCCGCGCATTAGTAAATGTTAAAAACATATCTACAGAGAGAAAGTAACTTTTGATCGATGGAAGAAATGTTAAGTTCGATATTGTATAAAACTTGTTTAAAAGATTATTTCTAAATGCAGTGCTTACAGGAGGCCCCTCGCATAAATCCAGAGGTTCCGCCAAATAATCCAAATCCAGCCACGCGTTTGCTAAAGCCACTGCTTAGTAATAACATAGTTCTCTTTCATAACTCAACGTTGAATACACATAGTCAAAAAGAAAAATGAAAAGTAGGTTGCTGGATTCCAACCTGGTACACCCGCGTGATATATGGATATGTATACATTAAACTAAGAATATTACGAAAATACTCTTCGATGTTCTTATTCATAATGTTATCAACGTCTATCAATTACATTAGGACAAAAACAGTTTAATTTGATTGGTTGGTTGGTATGTGTACGTGTACGTGTATAACACCAATTTATGTGGCTCTACATGGCGGCCAGTATTTGTGGTGGAAAAAGAACCAGAGAGGAACCACTGACCCACATGAAGCTACTGGCAAGCTTTCTCGCATGCCCACGTAGGTAGAGTCAAAACTCGAACCCATGCGGACGGAGGGCAGTGACAGTGATATAATAAAGGTGAGCGCATTAGACCAATCGGCCACCCGTGACCCCATTCATAAATTACTCCAGTGAATTATGAAAAAAAATATTTTAAATGGAAAATCGGCTGATTCGCAGACTAGCATACAACAAAAATACGTATAATCATCAGAAATTCATGTACATAATGATTGCTATATACAGTATAAAAAATATAAAGATTAAACAACAATCTCTTCCACAAAATATTTGCAAAATCGATCTGTATCTAAATAACCACGCCTGTCTTTAAGATTAAAACTTTACACAGTCCGAATTAAAACCATTACGCTATTCCGGATTACGGCCAGTTATTCCAGTCCCGTTTAATAAGTATACTAAAACAGTCGCCTGATTACGAGAAGTGATCACATAAGCCAATATTTTATGGATGCCGACAGCAGAACCCCGATATTCAGACCGTCCAACCCTTGCGATCACTTTATTACCGTCTCACTGGTAATCGTAATAGCTAAATACACTCTACATAATACTGTTAGGTGACACATATAAATTATACCTAGCGAGATATATACTAAACCTTTGGGCGACACATGAACCATTCGGCGAACGGTCGCCCAAAGGTTGGTTTTTTGCATGAGCGTACATAGTTTTACTTTTCGGCGACAGTAAATGGGCGACAAAAAATGTATGTTTGTCATTTATTTTATTTTACCACTTTTTCGTGTGTTTTCATATTCCATTCAGTATTCTGTACAGTATTAACTATATAGGCACAATCATGACCCACACATATTCAGTCCAGTGTATCCCCCAGGGGTGTAAAATTGAGGGTACAAAAAACCCCTAGGTGTCAAAACTGGGGGTCAAATAAAAAAGTGGGGGGGGGGTCAAAAATGTACTGGCAAATTTTCATACGACTCATACTTTTTCAGCTTGAAATAGGCTATTGCAACTTGCACAACATACTCTCCCTCTCTCTCTTTCTCTAAACATACAAATATCCCAGCATACACAATCAACAAACAAATGCATTGTCTATTCAAAGAATAATTTTATTAGTTCATTTTTCTTTTAAAGTCATACTTTTAACAGTCTCCTCAACAATATTATAGCCCAACACATTACATATAAGCCAATACAAAAAGACAAATAAATCTTTTTAACCAAATGGGAGTTAATTTGCTGCCTTTCATCAAATGTGTACTATCATAGGTTTCATTGTACTTCGTCCTAGAACACATTTATCCAAATATCAAGGAGGATAATGATTCATCTTCTTTCTAATAAGTTACACTTGAACTTTAAGATCTTTCTTTTATTGCAGTAAAAGTTAAAAACCAACAAAATCTGCAATGACCCGCTGACTTTGTAATCCAAATAACGCATTTGTCTCTGCAAGTTTACTGATTTCTATGTTGTGAAATAATGTCTCAGGTTATAATGTGTTCTCCAGATATCTTATGGCGAACGAGGGCCTATTTTTAAAAATTCTAAAATCCTGTTACGAAAGGATTATTCACTTTTGCAGTCTTTGCGATCACGCGATTAGAAGTCACACAGGTAATCATAGTGAATATTCCAGTCAAGGGAATAATTTTCTCCATTTTTCATTAAAGTTAGATCCACAGTTACTCTTTTGTGTTCTGCTTCTTTCACTTTCTTCGCTAATGCTTTTTAGTGCATGACGTTTTAATCTAGCGATCACTTTCTAGTGCAACGAACCTTGATGTTAAATATCTAGAACAGCTTGCTGAGCTCGATGGAAATCGCGAGAAGCTCGCGAGATTATGGGAAGCTACTCCGTCATAACATTGCCTATGCCAGAGGAGTTCAAGGCAGGGACCAAACAAAGCGGGAAACCAGTCAATGCCTATACGCGAAGTATATACGATGCCATCCATCGTC